>CM048820.1:15746677-16946677 GCA_026586065.1 Dioscorea zingiberensis
ATTTCCACAAATCATGGAAGTGTGATAATGTTGTATTTCTCATAAGGAGGAAGATAAATAATACAGAAAAAATAAATGTTTTACCCTTCTACTCCCTCTAGATACATTCTCCCGGTTGATCAGCTCGTAGATCCGCTTCTTCATTGAGATTTAAGGCATCTGCATCCAGACTGCTAATAGATGAAAAATCAAACAATATGAAGAAATTCTAAGGAAAGATCTTCACTGCAGGGTGACTTTTGACCTGGCTCCTACTCGTGCAAAGGATCACTCTGATGCCTCTAGTGGATTCGGATCTTTAAGGACTTCCCTACCACGCGAGAAGACGATTTGTATGCAAGGGGAGAGGGAGGTCCAGCGCCTTGCCTAGGAGTAGCTCCGTGATCAAGTCATTAAGCCAAAGAGGGTGCCAAAAGAGAGAGGGAGAGCTGCAAAAGAGGGAGCAAAATGGAAAGCAGAGAGTGAGGGGAGAACTCCTAGGAGAGAGAAGCACTCTGCTTAGTGATCTATCTCTCGTGGGAGTCACTAATGTATTCCCCAATACTCCAAGGTCCTCAAGATGATGTGGGAGGTCTCTTTATATGCGAAGCTTGAGTATGCGATTAAGCAGCTTAGGGTAGTGAGGCATTACTTGGGTGCCAAGGAAGAAACTAACTCGTGGTTCTAGCTTAGATACTCATGTATGGACAAAGCTAACTCGCTGGAGCCCTAAGTGGAGCCTCTCTAGAGCTTTCTAGAGCTTCCCCGAAAACTGATCTCCATCACTGCTGATGATTTCAAGTGGATGAAAGATGATCGAATACCCATTTGGGCCTATATGATTATGCCACATAAGGATTTTAAGGCCTTTTCCTAAATAACATTTCCCTCTAAGTCTCTAGGCCAACTTGCTCTTTTACCTCGCCTACCTCGAGAGCCTCGTAGGGATATTGGTTGACGCATGGGGTTGATATCTTTTAGCCATCCATCGACTCTAGTACCACATTTTTAACGTTGGCGACTCTAGTTATAGCATGTATGAATCTGGCTTTGTTCAAAAAGTTGTGATCTATGAGGAAATATGACTCACGGTGTGTTTTGGCTCCGGCGCAAGGGTCTCTATTAAAAAACAAGTATATCTTGTACAAATGGACAATTTCTAGAGTATTTATGGAGGATAGCCCAATGCGTGGTCACCCATCTAAGTGACCAAGGCATCTTAGGCAAAGCTTCATCTCATGCCATAGGACCTTAGTCGCATTGCTTTCTGGGAAACACGCTTATAGATATTGCTCTATAAATAGGCCCTCGTGGAAGGGCTAAGGTTTCTGGCCTCTCAAGAGAATTTTATCTATTCCTCTCCCTCTATCATATGAAAAGAATCCTTTCCATCCTTCTTTCCTCCTTCTGCTGAGAAAACGTAATGTTGTTCCTTTTAGCTTCTAAGAGAGAGGGCACTAATATTGAGTTAGTAGCCCCATTCATATCCTTCCATGACTTAGAGTGGTTTTGTCTTATGGCTTATGTCCAAATTCTTTTCAACAAGCAAACATTTCTATATATTTGCTTATGTATACCTTAGCAGGCATATAACCTTATAAAAGAAGAGGAAGACAAGAAAAGCGGATAAGATTGGTGCTACAAATATTAATGACGTGAGTGCTTCGCTTGAAGCCTAAAAGACGGAAATATCTCTGAGTATGATGTGATCTATGCCAATGAAGTTTCTATAAAAAATTGGTTCAAGATCACAAGAAACCTAGATCCTAAGTTTTAAGCAACATCATAGTGATGTGGAGCCTTGGGTGTGAGTTTGATCCCGTAAGCTACAATATCATAGTGGTGTGGAGTCCCGTGATGCTAATTCCTTGCAAACAAATGTACCAGCCCAAAGAAGAGGTCCCAGATCGTAGCGATGTGGGATGTGAGCCCTGGATGCTAGGTCTAGCGAGACTCAATGTCCCTCCTCAAATTTATGGTCGGGATTGTTGTCTCATTGAACCGAGAGGTCTTCTACGGTACTGCCGAGCTGAGCTTTAAGCATTTTCTTTTGTACACCCTTTTTATTTGTAAACTTTCACAAGTTATTAGTAAAAATGCATTCTTTTGTTTACTTGTGTTGTGATTTTATAATCTCTAAGCATCCAAGTTATATGTTTCCGAGAAGGTCAGACGTTCTTCCAAGTTGTCGACTATAACCTCCATATTGTTGACTCAATCTAGCAGCCTCCTTGTAAAGCATTTATTCTCTTAAGTCTGACTAGGACCATTGAGAGCTAAGGAGGTAGTTCTCAATGCTCGAGGTGAGAGCTCGCTTGAGGGAGCGCTTTGGTTTCTAGCTCTTCTCCTATGGTCTTCAAGAAAAGATCGAGTATGAGAGATCCAGGGTTTAATTGATCATGCTTTCTTCCCAAAGTTGGGTGATGATCTAACCATAATGGTCTCATCCAGCCAAAAAATGGTGCTACAAAAGAGTCAATAGTCGGGCCTCTCAAAAGGGTACCATGAAAAGGGTTGTCCAATCAAGTCCTTTGGGTTTTTGCACCAACATCCGTGGTGCCCTTAAAGGTGGAGGGTGTAGCCCATCCTTTAGGATCAATCTATGTTGAATTCCTAAAGGGTTTTGCAACCAATATCCGTGGTGCCCCTGAAGAGAACGCGTGTGATCTCATCCTTTAGACTGCAACCCATGCCCTAAAAAGGGCGCCCAAAAGACCTAAATAGCCGGCCCCGGAAGGGTGCCCTAAAGAGGACCATTCGTGTTGAGATTAGTAGGGTTTGAGTGGTCGCGATTAGCATGCCCTAAAAAGGGACGAAAGTACCACCTAATCCCCTCGCTAACCGAATCGAAGTCGATATCCTAAGGGTTTTGGTAATCAACATCACCTTGCTCTAAAATGGGACTATTGTGATCTAATCCCTTTAGGACTAAATTAGAGACATTCAAATCTGAGATGAGCTCGAGCCTAATTGAGAAAGCTAACCACCATGAAGGGGTCGATATGCCAAGTCTTTGAGGTTTTAACTATCTCCAGCCTTTTGTATTCCTAAACTCGTGATTAAAGGGGATCTTATCTTGGAAGACTGAGTTTGGGGAAGTCGAGGGTTTTATTAATCGACCCTTTTACTTGAGTAAGAGTGTATTTCGATATGATCTCCGAGAATCGAATTTAAGTCTTTAGAAGGGACTACTTAAGTAGTGGCAAGTGGCATGCTTGGCCCGTGATAAGGTGGAGGCTTTCTGAACAAACATTTTATGCTTAACCCCAAACTATATGGAGACCAGGAATGAGCAATGATAACTCCAAAATAGCTTAGCCTCGATAAAGCAGTAGACTTGGAATACGAAAGCAACAATAATTATACTACTCGGCTTTGAGTTATTCAGAGGGTGATGATAGCGCATCTTCCATTTTATTCCAATTTCAAACGGAAACTTAATATGAGCAAAATGGAAATTAAATTTGTACTTGTCTCTATATGGAGACTTTAAACGAGCGGTAATTTCAAATTTCACTCTTAACTAGTTAGAGACTTTGATATGAGTAGGTAGTGATGGAATGCTCAATTCTAAATTAAATAGGGATTTTCTAGTGCGAAAGTAGTGAGAGGTTAAGCTTATTCAGCTCTACACTCTGGCTAAGAGTATAATCAAAAAGTGATCACATGCTTGGCTCTCGAGACATTTGGGGACTTTTGAGACAAGCAAATGATGGCATGTTTGCTTGGCTCCAATTTAATCTGAGACTTTGATACTAGTAGTGATAACTATTCTACTAGGCTCCATATATGGATATATGGAGATGTTCAATGATTGACTATATTTGCACATTGATAATGGAAAAGAAACAATTTTATTATAATCATTGGCAACAATGCCTCAAAATGTTCCACATGAGACAACCCTTTTAAGTGGGTCCGCCTCCATTTTGTTAGCCTATATATATCAAGTCACGCTTTTTTTATTTTTACAATATATGATTTCAGTAGATGGCTCCTAAACCGCTGATGCTAAGATATGCTCTTTCTTTGAGGTTAGGAGTAAATCCAAATCAATGGATGAAAAATCAAACAAAATTAAGAAATTTAGTGAAATATAAATCAGATGGATCGACTCTTCGACCGGCTCCTCAGCCATAGGATTTCGATGCCCAAGAATCTGATCATCGAGGGACTTCCTCACTACGCAGGAAGAGATCCGCAAGAAGAGAAGGTCCGCACTAGTGCCCCAGGATAGCCTCCCACGCATCAAGTCGAGAGGGTACCAAAGAGTAGGGAGAGCTAAAGAGAGAGTAGAGAATGGAAAAAGAGAGTGAGGGAAAACTCCAAAAAGTGCTTGCTCAATGATCTATCTCAATGGAGTCACAGCGCCAAATACTCACAGCCATGTGTCTTGGAAGATGAGTGGAGCTGCCCCTTTATAGTGAGAGCTTGAGGCTGCTAAGCAATTAGGTAGTTAGGGATTACTTGGGTGCCAAGGAAGCCTAACTCGAATCCAAAATTTTGTAGATGCCAAGTGCAGGACACAATTGTTAGAGCCTCTCCTGGAGCCTTCTAGAGCTTTCTAGAGCTTCGAGGACTAATCTCCATCGCTGGATGATTCTAAGTGGACGAAGGATGATCAAATTTCCGCTTTGGGCCTATGTGATTATGCCACATGTATTTTAAGATTTTTTCCTTCATATAAATACATTCTACATTTAATTATTGTTTTGGTTTTTAATCATATATGTGAATGAAAATGTTTGTAACAAGGAGATTACTTTTTTAACCTTATTTTTATAAATGAGAGAAATTACATTTTTGCACATCTATACTTAATATTTGTAATGATTTGCAATAATACTTATAATAATAAGATAAATTACTTTTTGTTATTTTATTTAATTGATTGGGTTTTTTGGGTAATGCTTGTAATAATGAGAGCAATTACCTTTATAACTTAACTTTCATAATTAGAAAAAAAAATTATGTAACCTTTTATTGGCACATCCAATTGTATTAGAAGGGAGCCTCATTATCAAAGCCAGAAGCTGTACATAATAACCTAGATCACATGCTCGAATCTAAAACAACCTCTCAGAAAAAAAAAAAAAAAGTAAAGCACTAAGTACAATAACCAAGTACCAACCCTTCCTCAAACCCCTTCGCCATGTCAGCCTCTTTTATGTGTAAGTATTGTTTATCACATTAAAAAATTATTATTTTATATTTGTAATAATAAGAGATTATATATATATATATTTTTATCCTTATTTAACACATCCCATATTTTCAGTCTCATGTCAAATAATATTTCATTTTAATCTACTAAATTAATATGATATTTTTTAGATAGTTTTTTATTATTTATAATTTTTGCAACCACTCAATGGATGAAACTTTCATAATTATTGATTCATGTTGTTTAAACTGACCAAATTACTTTAAAAAAAAAATTAGTGTTGATGCCAATTATATAGAAGGGTACTTAGGTAAGTCAGTTAATAAAATGAATTCCCATCTAGCCTTGTATGAAACCAAACAAATAAATATAAGATAGCCATCAATATTTGAATATAATGTTTGAACCAAACATGAGAATATAACATTAGTGACTATACATATAATTGCCATCTTTTTACTTCCCTAAAATATGATTCATATGTATATTCTACGAACAAAACACATCCTAAGATTTTGACAGCAAATACTTGGTTTTGAGATGTGAGACTAAAACACAGTTGGACCTCTCACGTGCTAAATCCGGAGGTTCATTAGTAAGGTTTGCCCATACCAATTGATAGTTTCATCATATACCCCAAATCAATTGATCTATAATAATTAAATAATATATGCAAAATTGTTGGTGTCTTTTTTTTTGTTTTGTTTTGTTTTTTGGTTTGATCTGGAAGGCAAGTGTATCCTGGAGGGCGATACAAAGATAAGGTGTGCGCAGGGGATCGGATTATCACGAGTTTCACTCTACAAGACGCTTTTACTTCCCCTGCAAGTACGCCTTTGAACACCCCCAAGATTTCACTCACGACGCTTTTACCAAGACATTTACTACCAATCCCACACAGATTTAACTTCAAGGTATGCGTTTCTGGGCGACTCCCACTCTCACTCGTGCCTCCTACGCCACCTCATTGCCAGTTGGATTCAAATTTGTGCTCTCATTTTATGTGTAAGCTTTTAATTTTCATTGCTTCGATCTAATTGGCCTTTCGCTGTTGGTGTCTTTTCAAATGAAAAGTTGGGTCCATTTTCACTTCATATTAATGTGACTATTGGAAAACACCACCGACCCAATGCTCTCTTATAAATTAAAGTTTGTGTCCAAAATGCAGATTGTGCCAACCAATTAATTTCAGATATTTAAAAAAAGAAAAGTCAAACAAAACATTTAAGCACTAAGTTGATGATGTTTACTAGAATGTCCAATTTGTTTACAATCTATTTGTTGCTGAAGGTATAGCTTTTGAGGTCATGGCAACTTTGCAATCCTCTAGTTGTGCCTAATGGTTTAATTGTCGGTCTAACAAAAAAAAAAATTATATTGAAGTAAAAATTAGATGTTCTAACAAAAATTTCAACACCATTTTCATGGTTGGTCCTTCCATTTCAACCCATTTCACTTAAGAGAATATATGTTTGTGTTAATATAATCTACATCCTAAACATAAAAACACCTCCACAAATTTTGATGTTAACTCTTTTTTTTATATATAAATATACATCATGTGTATTTGAGAGTTGGAGCGGCGGTTCACCACTCATAACCAAAAATGTTTTTTATTTTTATTTTTTTATATATTACTCCTAGTAAGTAAGGCAGATGCATCTATGATGTATCTGATTTGCATGTGTTGTATATGATTATTTTCAATGATACATGATTTATCCACTATATATATATATATATATATATATATATATATATATATATATAAGGGATGATATCGCGCTACGTACGGACATCGCTCATTTCCTACTACCATTCGTACTCGAAAGATTTTTTTCTACGAAGATCTCTGCTAAAAAGTTTAGCTTGGTTTTCATACAATTTTCAGAATCGCTTGATCCTCCCACTTAATCTACAAATTCCTGATCGCTCGTGATTCCTACAAGTTTGATCCTCCATAAGACAAGACCCTACAAAGTTTCCAAATCAGTATTTAAAATCGATGCGCTTAACTTATTTTTCAACGATCTTTCCATCCTCGCATTTCCAAAATCGCTCAAACATACGCCCTGCTTGATCAGCCAGGCTTACGACCGAATTTATAATTCTACTGGCCAACGTAATCTAAGCTGTATATATATATATATATATATATATATATATATATATATATATATATACATCATGTGTCTTGATATGAATTTCCTTTTTTATATTGAAGTAAATCTTAGATAACTTTTTTATGTTTTTGAAATATTTATTATTATAATTCTAAAATCTGATTACACCAACTGCATATAACTGTCTGAGTAGTGACCCAACCTAAGAAAATAAACCTTCATATAAACTTATGCCAAAAAAATTATTACCAAGGTCTTCATCAAACCTCAAAGAAAACTAATTCGACAGTTGGGAAGGATAAATCCACAACTTTTGCAAGTTAATATAAGGGAGAAAGATCACTAAGTGTCAAAATTTTCAGCTAATAAAGATGTACATAGAGGAAAGTTAGAGCTGCTCTATGTTGATCCTGCATTTGCTTGCAAAAGATTCCCAAGAGGCATCTAATTTGAAGAGTTCTCAATTATATCTTCAAGAAGATGCTTGATTCGTATTTCATAACAGGCTGCCCAAACGTGTCTTCTTGAACATATTCTCCCTCAAAGTCTTCCGCTTAGCTTCAGCTCGGGCTCTTTCCTTCTTCTTAGATTGCATGATTGCTTCCTCTCCATCCTTGCTTTCTTCTTCTGCTTGCCTCATCTCAAATTCCTCTCTCATACTCTGCAGGCTATTTTTCTTTTTGTCTCTTCTTGTTCTTCTTTTACTTGGAAAATTCATCCCATTTTCACCTTCACATCATCATCCTGAATGGCACAAATCCATGATTAAAGTTGGGAAGCCAAATGGCAATAGTTTGGTACCAAAAATGGAAAAAAAATACATAACATTAGATTAGTAGGCACTACCATGTTACCATAAATAATTAACTGAAGGACTCCACATTGCCTGTTTTAGGTTATTTACTTCAGATAATCTCATAAAATCTCATAAAATCCTTCTAACAAACATCAAACAAATCTGTGGAAAAAGGAGAAAGCAAACCTCAAGTTTTGGTGCTACGGGAAGATGATTTCCAGAATGGCTTTGTTGCTGGACAGACTTCTTGTATTTACTTACAAATTTTGCATTTCTGTAAAATTCTCTTTGTTTTTCTGAAATAAATGACGAGACAATATTAGAATAAGGGTAAAATTAAATTATTAAGTTGCAAAATTAGAAGATAAATTATGACAAAACTAGTAAGTCAGAAATTATTCTATAATAACCAAATCAAAGCTAATATCATGGTATAACAAAGTGTTACGCACATTCCTCTTTCTCAGGACTTTTACTTTCTCTAATTCAACCATAAGATCAAGCCAAGAATTCCTTTTCAGCATAATATATCTTTCAAATGAATAATCTTCAATCAAATTGTTCTCCTTCAGAAGGCATTTCACTAGAAAAACAATGCACACTAAAAAGAAAACTTTAGATATGAACTCTGACTAGGGTCTCTCTTATAATTTCTGTTTATGCATATTTCCCATTAAAGAAGGTGCTTTTTACTGTTTACCTAACCTATTCAGTTTCCAAGTCCACGTTATGCATCTGCTCGCTCAAACCAAGCATATCAACAGGGAAGTACACCCTCACAGTAACTTGCAGATAGAATTAAAGATTTGATAAAGATGAAGCCTCATATCATATTTAGTTAGCCAATGATAATTGGTTTATTGTGGCTTTATTAAGTCAGGGTTCAGGTATCTTGTATCATGATAACGCTTCTATAATGTCTCTACTCAAAATATCCACTTTCCTGAGGAGCATACAATTTTTTACTAAAAGCACAAGCCAAAAGCATATAAGACAGTACATATCACTGCACTACTCAGGACCCAAAGAAGTCCACAAAAGTAATTATTCAACATATTTCATTGAATCTAAGGATTAACTAGTCTTCCACATATCCAAATTATGAGACATTGAAAGAAAAAAATAATATATTTTCAATAATGATGATACTTCAGTTACCATTTCCCCTCAACAAAAACAAGTAAAAGTAAATCAAGTTATTTAATTTAAAGTTGAATTGTAAAGTCAAAAGTGAAAGAGAATTGAGGTTTTCATTCATATTATCCAAGAAACAAAGCCCAAGATGTTGGTTTCCTAATTTTGAGAAAGATTGAAATCAAGGAAACATAACTTTTCAACAAACTGAGCCTCTACTATGCTTCCAACAAAGAGATTTATGTTTGGCCAGGTACTAAAATGCAAAATGAAAGTATAATAAATGTATAAAATAAAAGATCATCTTAGCTGGTCTAATAATGCTAGCAAACAAAAAGCCAACAATTCATAGTACCACAGAAAGGGAGAAAGGGAGAAAGGGAGTAATATGTAAAGTTGCAAGACAAAAATTTACAATAAAATCCAAACCTCAATTGAACTAATGACAATGCACAGTTCAGCTTAATTAAAGAAAAATAATAGACTACAACCTCCTATAGTGCCATGTTATAGCCACAACTTCCTTTGGAACATCAAGGACAACAACAACAACAACTAAGCCTTTTCCTTTGGAACATCAACTAGTCTAAATTCTAAATGGCCTCTTTCAAAGCCAACGGAGAGTATAGTTCCTAATCCCTACCTCATATAAAACACAGAGGCCAAAATACATGAAAAAAGAAATATCAGTTATCTTGGCTGAGCTTTCAATCTATCTCAAGAACAACCCAACTAAAGTCATTAAAGAATAAGATTAAAAAGGAATTCATAATTAAAGGTAAAATACCATTATTAATATGAAGGAAAACAAAATGAGGCAGAATCACTACATAAATAAGTCACTTTGATAAGAATAATTGTAAAGTTTTAGAAAAGAGAAATGTAAATAAATCCTTATGATAAATAAAGGGTAGTATCAAGAATGCAACAAGAAACAAACTTATCAATATAGAAAAACATATAGAAGGTATGCCTTCTCCTCCATTCAAATGCAAATGGATGAGAAAGTTTATAAAGCAGTGAAAGAATAAAGGAATTATTGGTAACCAAAATTTCATTTTCCAACTTATCATATGCTTGATTCACACAAGAAAAAAGGAATAATTTCATAATCAAGAGAGATATCAAAGATCTCACCTAATGATCCAAGGGTTGTATCCTGAGGGCCCACTTTTGGCATCTCGCAAATGCCTCCAGTGAGAGACCTTTCCCACCCATTCGCTTCTCATTGCGCTTCCTGCTTTGTCATCTTGTAGTTATGGGTATTGCCTTTGTTGCTCCATCTCCAATGTGTCACCACGCCATTCTTGTGGAACTCACGCTGGGACTTCATCTCTCCTATAATAAACCAAGTCATATAGTATCTAGGATAACTTTTAAGTTCAACTCCTAAAAATATTGCAAAATTTTCAACTTGAAACATTAAATTTAAAGGAAAAATGCAACATGCTCATTCATCAAGACTACATATATGTATACCAAGCTGGTGGGGGCAGGGAAAAAAGTACAGAGCCAACACCATATGGCTTTTTCTCAATAATTAAGTGAAGCTTCATATGGCAATAGATGCATGGATTAAAATTTTTAGCAGAGATTGATTTTGACCTCTAGAGACCTTACAATTCTACAACTGAATGTACTAAATTAAACTACACTAGGTTTTACAATATACTGCTAAAGATAAACAAAAAACTTCTCTTTTTCAATTTAGAAATGTCATTTGTCTTCATTTAAATAAGCATCCATATTTAACTGGCTGTTACTAAATAGGTACTAGCAATCAGAGAAACTCAAAAGATTTACTCAATCCATGCTCAAGAACATTACCTCATGTTAGAATGATGACACTATCACTTCGTAATTATTTACAGCAGTAAAACAGAAGGAAATTGAGAAAAATTCAAAAAGAAAAGAAAGGGTAGAACATGACAGATGAGGATTATTTATGCTAGAGCAAATAGATGAAGGTGAACAAAAGTTTAAAAAAGTGAAGCAAAGGTGATCACGGAAAATAAAAAGGAGGGGGCGTGTTCTTGGTGATAGATAGGCAATGGCAGATAGGTAATGCCAGGCAATGACAAAGTTGGAGAGGTTTGAAGAAGACAATGAGGACGTAATATGGGTGATGAAGAATGGATCTTATGATGCTGAATAGTAGAGCAGGATTAAAGAGATGTGTGACTAGTGGTGGTGCACAATAAGGAAATAGTAGGAGTGAGTGCCATGTGGAAAAGAAAAAGAAAAATGATTAAAGCGGTATTCACAAAGATGGAGGAATGGAGGTTGCAAGGTTCAAGGATCCGACAATATAAAAGATTGTTTAGATTATGAGAGAAAAGTAACCACCCCTCAGCAAGTTCCTATAACATAAAAGGATCCTTACAAGAGATGATGCATAGCCTTTCCATGATTCATAGTGAAGTAGCAATTCATGACTTGATAGAGATGATCCATGAAATCTTCCTAAGAGTATATGCATGATCAAACAAAAAGGTTTCGCTTTGATAGGCAATCCATAAATTAACATTAAAGTCCACTTGGGGACTGACCATCTTTGTGTCCAAATTACAAGCGTATGATAACTATTATTCCTCTTTATTAATCACAATAACACATTGGACTACAATAATCACAACTCTATTGAAAAGATTTCTTGTACAATCATAGCCTACACCATCACTAGGATTTAAATTGACAACCCCTCCTTTCAGAGACTTATTAATTTATTATTTTCAACATTGTCCATACCAATTAGAATCATCACATACTTGTCAATTTATCATTTTTTCACAAAATAAAAGCAAGAAGATATCAAAGTTTTAGGTAATCAAAATGAAATTGTCTATTTTTCAAACATAAAAACATAATTTCATGTGGGTTAATATCTAACTCTTTTAATTAAAGTTTTAAAGCTCTTCCCCAAAATCCTCCATATTAGCATCACAACTCAACATTTATCAAATAAGCACATAATTATTTCAAATACGTCAATCCTAACCCTGGTCTAGAAAAAAAAACAAATTTTAAGTTGATTTAGAATTTGAAAACTCGTGTGTTCGAATTGCGAGATTGAGAATATATCAACGTCCTTGCATCACTTAAGTCAGTATAATTAAATAGAGAAAAACCAATAAATTCGAAGCCCTTTTAGGGTATTCATAAAGAATTCAAATAGGGGCAGAGAGAGCGTACTCAGATCGGCTAGGCTTCGAAGAGACGAATTCCGGCGAGGTCAATCAAGGTACAGCTATGAGAAGGCGATCAACAGCGATCTCCGGCTTTCTCTGAGGAATCGAAAGTGAAAAAGAGGAGCAGCATTCAAGGTCAGTGTGGTGGTCGGTTAGGGTTTATAAGAGAGCAATTTTGCCCAAAAGTCCCCATAAAAACTAAATTTATAATAAGAATTCATAAACTACATTTATAATTAATTATACGGTGTAAACTAAATTTTAGTCCAATTTAAATACTAATTCTAATAAAATTCCGAAATAAATCAAAATAAAATTTTCAAGACCAAGCAGAGTGAAGAAGAAAAGGATATTTAGAAAAATAAAATAAATAAAAATTACTTCAAAATTTCAAGAATTTCTACAACTTTATTTGAAAATTCATGAAAGTTTGAAATAATTTTCTATATTTTTAAAAAACAACATTTTAAAAGGATATTTAGAAAAATAAAATAAAATAAATTATCAAGCATCAAGCACCACCACACACTCACAGTGGCTGAGTGGCCATGGCCATGGCCACCATCCTCGGTTCCAAGCCCTCCATGACCTTCAAACCTCTCTGATGGCGACGCTCACATCCTCCTCCTTCAGCCTTCTCCTTCTCCGCTCCCATCTCTCCGCCTTCCCTCCTCTTCCCCCATTCCTATCCTTCTCCCCTCCTGCTCCCAATCCAAGCTCAAACTTCGCATCTTCTCAGTTTCCAATTCATCCCCAATCTCATCTCCTTCTCCTCCCTTCCGCTCTAAGCCTCCCGCCGAGACCACCGTCCTCGTCGCTGGCGCCACCGGCTACATTGGCAGTTCGTCGTCCGGGAGCTCACCTCCCGGGGCTTCAACGTCGTCTCCATCGCCCGCCGTCGCAGCGGCATCCGTGGCAGCAACGACGCCGACGAAACCCTCCGCCTCCTCCGGCTCCACTGTCTGCTTCTCTGACGTCACTGACCTCGACGCCCTCAACCGCGCACTCGACGATCTCTCCCTCTCCGTGGACGCCGTCGTATGCTGCCCTCGCCAGCTGCCCGGCGGCGTCAAGGACTCCTGAACATTGACTACCACGCCACCAAGAACACCTCCTCGCAGGCCGCCGCCTTGGTGCCTCCCACTTCGTGCTCCTTCCGCCATTTGCGTCCAAAACCGCCCTTGAGTTCCAGCGCGCGAAGCTGAAGTTCGAGGCCGAGCTCCAGCGGGAGGCCATGGAGTCCCCTGGCTTCACATACAGCATCGTCCGCCCCACCGCCTTCTTCAAGAGCCCTCGGCGGGCAGGTCGAGACAGTGAAGGACGGCAAACCCTACGTCATGTTCGGCGACGGCAAGCTCTGCGCTTGCAAAACCCATCAGCGAAGAGGATTTGGCTTCCTTCATTGCCGACTGCGTGATGGATGCTGATAAGGCCTGCAAGATTTTGCCTGTTGGTGGTCCTGAGAGGCATTGACTCCATTGGAGCAAGGGGGAGATGCTTTTCCGGCTGCTTGGCAGGGAGCCCAAGTTCTTGAAGGTGCCCATTGGGGTGATGGACTTTGTGATTGAGTTCTTGAGTTCCTTTCCAGGTTGATCCCTGCATTGGAGGATGCCGTGGAGTTTGGAAGGATTGGGAGGTACTATGCGGCCGAGAGTATGTTGTTGTTGGACCAGGAGACTGGTGAGTATAGTGCCGAGAAAACGCCGAGCTATGGGAAGGATACTCTGGAGGACTTCTTTCAGAGAGTGATCAGAGAAGGCATGGCTGGGCAGGAGCTGGGGGAGCAGACCATCTTCTGAGGTATTGTGATATTTGTGAATTCTCACACTTTGTTTGCAACTCATGATTCTATTGTTTACTGATGAAGTTGAATTAATTCTCAGTCATGAACTAACTTTATCAGAGTTGAGTTTTTTTTTTTTATTGCATGATAATAATGACTTTATACCATGCACAGGATTGAATTTGAATTTGAATCAATGGTGGTTTGAGTTGCTTTTGCTTTTGATGCTTCATGGTTCACAATCTAGTGGAATTTTTATTTATATCCTACATCAACATATTGCTTGAGTTGCCCCTTTTTGATTAATGGCATAGGTGTAAATAGGGTTGTAACGGGGCCGAGCTTGATCGTGTTGAGCCTGGCCAATTCGCTTGAAGTAGTTAAATTTAGCCTCAAATTAAATTTCGAATAAATTTACTATTATTCGGCTCGATTTTAATCCCGAAAGCTCGAACTCGGCTCGATTTAAGCTCAAAATTAAGAACTTAATTATAATTTTGAAATCTCGGATTTAGTTTGTAATTTAAAACTTATTTATAAATTAATTTTTAATATTATATATTATATATAATACTAAATATTAAATATTTTATTCATATATTATATTATATTATATTATTTATTAATATTATATATTATATATTAACATTAGATTTCGAGTTTTCGAGTTGAACTCGATTGAGCTCGACTTCAAATTTTGGCTCACTGAGCTCGAAATTCGAAATGAAATAAGCTTTTACCGAAAGCCGAAAGCTCGAAATGCCACGCATGTACTTGATAAACCCTAGGTATAAATGAACCAAAGGTTTGCAATGTAGTGGTCATAACTTGATATTCTAGTTTGAATCTCAATAGAGTGAATTTGGAAGTGGGGATTTTATATTTGCCTTTACATAATAAACTGTGAAATGATTCATGGAATGTTTGTGCTTTCTGCTGCAGTCTTTGAGTTTAAAGAGCCATATGTAATCTAACTGATAGGAGGAATTATCTGCTATCAAGTTGTGAGGTGTTGAGAATTGTGCAGCAAACCAAGCAAAGAAAACAAGAAGAAAAACAAGAAAATAAGGGAATTAACGTGGTTCGGCAATATGTCTACGTCCACGGGAGCGAACGGCAAAATTTTACTATATAAAATTAGGGTTACATCATAGGTATTTATATTAAAACCTTAATGTACGGAAATTACAAAATTGCCATTTTTTGTACCAGACAGATTGCGGGCGCTGCCCCGCACTCCCCAACCCTATTCGGGCGCCATCTCTGCATGGTAGATGCCGCCGTCACCGCTTCCGCCACTCTGGCATCTACCCTTTTGTCACTGTCCTTTTTGTCACTGTGCTTGCAGCAAATATGAGCCATACTTTAACATGAGGTGATTCAGATTGTGGTTTCAATTCTCAAGTTTGATTGCTCACATTAACTGTGGAAGAAGCCCAGATAAAAAATTAATATTATAGACTCCGTTAGTCAGAATCATGGGATAATAGAAGTCAAAGGGTCATTCAAACTAGAGTGATTGGCACGGTGGTTCTTACTTTTTATTTTTTCCCATTCATAATCTGAGTCAATTGCTGATATAATTTTTTTTTAAAAAAAATTTGAATAAATCATATTTATTTAATATTATAAAAATCTAGTATATCACAACTCAGTTAGAAAGAAAATACATTAATCAAATAAAAGCCGTTTTTTGAGCTGAGGTGTTGTTAGATTATATATATAGTTTAGTCTCATATCGATTTTTAGATATGGTGTATGTGTTACTAGCTTATAAATAGGCTTCTGCTATACATTCAAGAATATGATTTACTTTATAACCTTTCTCTTAACATGCCTGCGGTCGTATGCCCTCCGTGAGCTTCCTCTCTTCGATCTTCTGATCTTCTCCGGATTTTCCCGCCTCTCTTCTTCTTATTGTGTGTGTGTGCCCGCCTCCATGCTCTGGCTCTCTATCTTGGCTCGCTTCTTTTAGTGCTTGCCCTTTCTCTCTTAGCTTATTGCTCTCTTGGTGAATCTACATGTGTGGTCATTTTCTCCTCTACTCCTAACATGGCTTCTTCGGCCTCGGCGATCACCGACGTTCCTCGCCACCTCGCCACCTCCTCCTCCTCCCCAAGTGACTCAAGAACCCCGCTTTTTTCCCCGAAATGTAACCACCGCAGACGCCCTACCAAGCATAATCGCCTATTGACTCAGTCCTCCTGTGATGTTTTGTCGTACTATCCTTGAAAGTCTCGCTGCCTTCTAGAATCCATGCCTACAAGTGTCACTAATGAACCCGAGGCTACTCTTTACCAAGTGTTGCACCGCCTCCAGCTTTGGGTCCCTTTGGCACGTGGAGTCGTGATCCAAACAAGACAAAATGAGAAAACAAATATCACGAATAATTTTTAAGAAAACACCATGTTTATCTTGAAAACATAGCATATTTTATTTCCCTCAAATACTTCATGTGATTGTCATCATGGTAAGGTTTCATCCCACTCGCAGGATTTTGTCCACCCTTTGGGGAGCTTCCTTGGAACCCATATGTGATGGAGGTTGTATCTCCCTACTTCGATTCCAAAGATGTTACAAAAGTGGGATGTGATATATATGAGCAAGTGGGTCACCGACACATCTCTCGCCTCACATAAGTAGCATTTAGCACGCTCTCCTCACCACTTTCTTTTATGGAGGTTATCCATACTAAAAAGCTTCATCTTGAGAGGACACGCTTGTTTCCGTAAGTTTTTCCGTGAATTACCTCTAATTCCACTATCAACCCCGTCTTATATAGAGATTTGACCGTGGAATGTCTTGGTTGGCGTGAGTTTCTATTCCCTCACATCCTATAGTCATGTATCCTTGCTCATTCCCAAGATGGCCCATGTCAATGTGGCCAACCCTCAAAGATCCCTCCCGCTTAGGGGGCCCGGCTCGAAAGCAAATTGCTTTCCCCTTTAGACCGCCTCCAAAGCATTGACCTTATCAAATAATGTTCTATTGTTACATAAAGACATTGTGCTATGGCCTCACTTCTTTAAAGCTTGAAGCACTAAATTCTAAGAGTAAAACAAGGCTGCCCTTGCCCCGAGAAGTGTAATCTCATTATTTGAAAAATAATAAAAATGGCATGTAATGTAAAATATTTACCGCTTGAATATACATATAAATGGAAAAAATCATGTATATATGGCCAATATATTACATTAGTTAAATTGATATGCATTAATGATCATTTCCATTTAAGTTTGGCCAAAATTGGAATTGTTCAATGATGAGTCCATGATTTCCTCATTATAGGAAATCAATTTGAAAAATTTTGAATTTGACAAACTCTATGATGAATAGAATTTATAAATAGGTTTAAAGTTGGGTCCCTAATATCATTGAGATTCAAGAAGGCATCAGAAGTTCTCAACTTCTCTTGATAGTACGTGCATTCCGATATTCGGCGTATTCGACTCAAGGTCAATGTTTGGAGGTATTTCAATTTTTTTTTTTTTTGCAATTTTTAGTGTTTATATTTTGACACATTAAGTTTATATTTTTTCTAACATTTGGTACCAGGGCAGAGCTAGTTCTGCCTTGACATACAAGATTTTTCCAAAACATGATTTTGTCAATTTTTGGTTTTGCGTTAAAACTCAAATTTCTCTTTGGGGTTATGTTTAAAAATCGTTAGGTTTTTAGTTTCTAGGCATTATGTTATCACAAAACTTGAGTTTAATGATTGGTTTTCTGGAATTTTTACAAGTAAGGCTAGGAATCATATGAGAATCGGATTTCTTGCAATGTGTTTTTTGAAACACCGGATTTGGTGGCCGGAAATTAGAGAAACCGTCTGGTTTCATGGTGGGTCGCGAAACCGGGTCTGGTGGGTCAAACAAACTCTTTTGGAGGTTGAAGACAATTAAAACAACATAGTTTGCCATTTTCTTTTCCAGAATTTAGAAAATTGGGTATTTTTTGAAAAAAAATTAATAAATTTTTATTTATGAATTATTTTTATAATTTTGGCATCTTATGTAGGAAAATTTTACAATTTTAGTTTTATTGATATTCATAATTTTTTTTTGGGTTATAATTGTGAATATTATTTTTGTGGAATTTTTTCTATATTATGGTGAATGTTATATTTTCCCTTGAAAATAATTGTGAATTTATGTGCTAAATTAATTTATATATATATATATGTATAATTTTACTGCTAAAATTCTGCATGTTTTGGTTGATATATTTGGTACATAGATTTATGGATATTGTTCATATAATGCTTATTGATGAATAATTGTTGGAGTTATATGAATGTCTAGTGATCCACATAATTTTTATAATTAAAGTTTAGCCACAACACCTTTAATTATAAAAATTTATATATTAAGATTGTCAAGGATCACATTTAGTTAAATGATATTCATTGTAATTAATTGTATTTGATATAATAAATTTTATCCCACAAGAATTTTTATTATATTTGTATAATAAATTAGGATAAAATATCATATTGTATTACTTAATTTACCCACAAGGGTTAAGGAAAAGGAACATAATTTGATAGTTTTATCATACAGTTAAATGATTTTATTTTAATTTAATTTTATTATTATTATTATTATTATTATTATTATTATTATTATTATTATTATTATTTTGAAAAAAGTGGATCAACCACGTTACTTTATTGAATGTTAGAACATGACACATGGGTCCTTTGTTGGGCCAAGTGTTACATTACGCCTCCTTGGTTTGTGGGAGGGGTATAAGGGGCTAGTCCTTCAAAGTCGTCCTCTTTAAAGTCTTCCCCGTGAAGTCTTGGTGCATGCTTTTCCCTGGTAAGGTTGAGGTTGTGGTTGATGAGTGGTCTCATTGCTTGTAGTTGCGTCTGTTGGGCGACACTAACACTGTCCGCCCACGAGAGGAAAAGGAAGTTGGTGTGTCTAATGAGTCTTTTACAAACGCAACTTTTGCCGTTGAAACATCTCCCATTCCTTTCCATCCAGAGGTTCCAAGTAACTGCCAATACCAACAGATGCCAGCCTTTTCGTAGTTCTTTTTGTAGTCTTTGGCTGATCGAGTGCCCCCCCCCCACCGTAAATCTTGTATCTTGTTAGGGAGGGTGTCGATCCCCAGGAGCTGTGCATAATGTATCCACACTTCCGATGTGTACTGGCATTTAGTAAGTAGATGCTCGGTACTCTCCTCATGGTTGTTACAGTGTAGCAAGCAGTCCTTTCCCCTTGCCAGTTTCATTTTGCAAGGTTTTGTAGCGTAAGGAGCTTGTCCTCCCACGCTAGCCATGCAAAGAGCTTGACTTTAAGGGGGGCCGCTTGCTTCCAGAAGGGTGTCGGGAGGGTGCTTCTCATGCCGCCATCGATTCTAAATTGATAGAGAGATTTGACCGAGAAGGCCTGAGTCGGGGTAAATTTCCATTTCCTTTCGTCTGTTTGTTGTGTTCTTCCATAGGCGAGGTGCTCTTGTAGCCCTTGCCACATTTCTCCCGTCCCTTGTAACAGGGGCCCCGACTTAAGGAGAGGTAAGCCTCGTTCATGGAGTTGTCTTGCCTCTTTGATTGTGTGTTCTGCTTTCGTCTAGAGCGTTTGTAGTTCCGGGAAAATCCTAACGGGTCAAGATCCGGCCACGCTACCGCCAAACCAAATTCTAGTTGTTTCTCCCTGCTCCCTGGATTTGCCGCCATTAATTTGCCATCAGAGGTCTCATGTTCCATTACTCCTTTCCAGAAGAAGAAGGCCCGGTTGGGTGCGGGCTTATATAGGTTTAGCTATGCGTTCCGAAAGTAAGCTTGTGCTATGATTCTTCCACATATTCTGGTTTGTCCTTGCAACAGTCGCCACCACCATTTCCCGAGTAGCGCTTCGTTGAAAGCTTTTAGATTTATTATGCCCCATCCGCCAAGGTTTTTTGGTTTGGTGAGGGTATCCCATTTCACTAACCGGTACGCTTTGGAATTTATGTTTGCTCCTCGCCATAGGAAGTCTCTCACAGATGCTTTTCAATGCTACCAAGGACCCATTTTGGCAGCTTGTACATGGACATCCAGTGGTTCGGGACTGCTGAGGGAGCCGAGTTAAGCAGGGTGATACGACCTCCCATTGATAACAGTCTCCCTTTCCATGATGCTAGTTTGTTTCGCACCTCTGGATGAGTTTATCCCAATCCACCTTCCTGGGTCTGCGTCCCGCCAATGAGATTCCAAGATATTCTATTGGGAGGGGGCTTAGTTGGCAACTCATTATTGAGGCCGATTTAGCCTCATCCTCCACATTCCGATCGGTACAATGACGACTTGTTATAGTTTATCCACGTCCAGAGCCCCTCAAGAGGTAGAAAATGAACTTCAGTTGTTCTAAAGTCACCTCGGTTTCCCTTAACTCAATTTAGGAGCCTCGGCATAGAGTAGTGCTGAAACTCGTTCTCCCCCTGCCGCCCCGACCTGAAATCCCTCATAGATGTTCTCGCGCATTGCATGTTTTACCATTGTGGTGAAGACATCTGTCGCAAGAATGAATAGTAATGGTGAGAGTGGATCTCCTTGTCTCAGGCCCCTTTGGTGTCTCACATATCCCGTGGGGGTTCCATTGATTAGGAATCGAGATTTTGATGAGTGGAGGATCCTTGTGATCCATCCGACCCATCGTGGCCCGAATCCCCTAGCCTGGAGGATCTCTATGAGGAATTCCCAGTAGATTGTGTCAAAGGCTTTCTCAAAGTCTACTTCCATCAGTGCTCCTTTTTTCTGTTTCATGCTATGGATGATCTCTTCTGCAACTATTATATTGTCTTGAATACATCGGCCTTTAATGAAAGCCGTCTGGTTTTCATTAACCAAGTATGATATGACTGTCTGTAGTCGGTTTGTGAGCACCTTTATAATGATCTTAATTGAGCAGCCAAACAGAATTTATTGGGCGGGTATTCCTTGATTTGGGTTGCTTCTCTTACTTTTGGGATTAACAGATGTGTGCTCGCTTAAGTCGCTCAAGATCTCACTTGTGCCCCCGGTTTAGGCTTCCAGTAAAGGTTTGCAGTATGTCTTCCTTCGTGAAGCTCCATCCTTGTTGGTAGAGATTCATTGGGAATCCATCTGGCCCTGCCGCCTTCTCTGGGTTGAGTTCTCGAATTGCTGCTAATATTTCTTGTTCCGTGAAAGGATCTTCGAGTTGGGTTAGGTCTATTCGAGCGGGTCCGGGGAATAGTTGTGACCAATCGGTAAGGTATCTGTGCGCCCGTTTTGTGCCAAATAGTTTTGTGAAATGGTATGTTACCGCTTTCCCAATGTCCGATTGTGTATGGTGTGTTTGCTCTTTAACAGTAAGTTGGTGGATCCAATTTCGGTTTCTCCGCTGATTGCCAACTGAGTGGAATAATCTCGTGTTCCGGTCACCTTCTTTTAGCCAGGTAATCCTCGGAGTAATCGCTCTGCAAAGTGTTCTTCCTCTTGTCGCATTATATTATCGTATTCCTCTCTGCTGGTACCGAAAGCGTACCCTCCTCTTCAGGAGATAGTTATTGTTGCTCTCCTTTGACGTCTAGCTCCTCTATGCTTTGTAGCAGCTCCTCCTTTCTGTTTCGCCGACATGCAAGTTTTATTTCACTAGATTCATTATTCATGTGCATGATTTACATTGGTAAAACATGACTTATCATTCTAGCCTCGAATTTAAGTTATGTAAGCATGTATATTTAATTTCTATGTAGCTATACAACTTGTGAATTATTCTGATATTAGGTGTGACATTCCTGAACAAAGGGAGACAATTATAAAGTTTGGAAGAAAAGAGTTCTCCTTCATTTGGGATGGTTGGACATTGACTATGCTATAAGGAAAGATGAACCAATTATCACTACAACCAACACTCCAAAAGAGAATGTCCTTTATGAACAATGGGAGCGATCTAATCGCCTTAGTCTTATGTTCATAAAAGCCAAAACTTTTGTTGGTATCCGTGGTTATGTTGATCAGCATAACAATGTTAGGGCACTGCTAAAGGCAATTGATGAGCAATTTGCCACTTCAGAGCAGGCATTTGCCAGTATCCTAATTATGAAGTTTTTATCCTTAGGCTCACTAGTGTGAGAGGTGTACGTGAGTACATCATGCAGATGCATGACATTGAGGCTCAACTTAAGACACTTTGAGGTTGACATGTCTGAATCTTTCCTTGTGCACTATATATTAAATACTCTGCCATAGCAATATGGACCCTTCGAAATTTCTTACAACACACATACGGACAAATGGTCAATTAATGAACTTCTGACCATGTGTGTTCAAGAAGAAGGATGGCTGACTATGGAATTGGGAAAGACTGCATTATTAACCACACAAGAAAAGGACAAGAATCCAGAAAGAATCAAAATCAAGCTAAGAAGGTGAAAGGTAAAATACCGCCCCAAGGCAGCATCAAGAAAGAATCCAAGTGTTTTTTCTGTAAAAAAAAAAAAATGGACACATGAAGAAGGATTGCGCCAAATTTAAGGAATGACTTGAAAAGAAAGGTAAACCAATCTCATTTGTCTATTATGAATCTAATATGGTTGATGTTAATCATAATGCATAGTGGATTGATTCTGGATCTACAATCCATATTTCAAATACCTTGCAAGGTATGCGAAACCTTTGGAAGCCAGTGGGAAGTGAGCGAAGCATCTTATCAGGGAACAAGATAAGCTCACATGTGGAAGACATTGGAACATGCAGATTAGTTCTGAATAATGGCTATGTTTTAGATTTGGAAAAGACCTTCTATATTCCAAATTTTCCTAGAAATTTGATTTCAATTTCCAGACTTGCACCATTGGGATATTCCTTTACATTTTTAGATTATAATTTCAATTTATTTTATAAATCAACTTATTGGGAATGGTATCTTATATGATGGTCTTTTCTCTATTGATCTACAAACATAATACCTGCTTTTGCATACTCATACTGGTAATAAGCGATGTATTATGAATGAAGATTCCTCTACTTTGTGGCATAGGAGACTAGGGTATATCTCCATTAATAGAATTAAGAGATTAGTAAATGACGGAGTACTAAGTACTTTAGATTTTACTAATTTTCCCACTTGTGTAGACTGCATAAAGGGAAAGCAGACTAACAAGTCTAAGAAAGATGTCATAAGAAGTACTGACATCTTAGAGATCATACATTCAGATATTTGTTGTCCTGACATGGATGCTCATGGTCCAAAATACTTCATCTCCTTTATAGATGATTGTTCATGATATATGTACCTTTATATGCTTCATAATAAGAATGAAGCTTTCGATGCCTTAAAGGTTTTTAAGGCTGAAGCAGAGAAGCAATGCGGTAAGCAAATAAAGCTCGTTAGAACAGATAGAAGTGGAGAATACTATGGTTGATACACTGAAGATGGACAAGTACCTGGTCCATTTGCCAAGTTTCTTAAAGAGCATAGGATCGTTGCCCAATATACTATGCCTAGTTCTTCGAACCAGAATGGTGTAGCAGAGAGAAGAAATCAGACCTTATTAGACATGGTGCGCAACATGCTAAGCAGCTCTAAGTTGCCCAAATCCATGTAGGTTGAAGCTCTTAAAACGGTTGTGTATATATTGAACAGGGTTCCAACTAAGGCTGTCCCAAAAATACGATTTGAGTTATATAAGGGTTGTAGACCGAGTTTGCGACATATGCGCTTTTGGGGATGCCCGTCTGAAGTAAGAGTTTATAATCCTTAAGAAAAGAAACTGGACCCAAGGACTATTAGTGGGTATTTCGTGGGATATGCCGAAAAATCCAAGGGTTACAAATTCTACTGTCCATCTCATAGCGCAAGGTTTGTGGAATCAAGGAACACTAAGTTTATTGAAAATGACTTAATCAGTGGGAGTGATCAATTTCATAACATAGTTCCTAACATAGATCAACCTTCCATATCAAGTGAAACATTTGTTGTCATTCAAAACACTCCTCAAGTTCAAACGGGTGTTGAACAACTAATCACTGAAGATCCACAACCTGTTGCTAATGATCCTACAGACCAAGTTGTTCATGAAGTATCTAAAATGGTTGAACAACCAGTTGGACAACATGACCCACAAGAAATGTTGAACCAACATTAAGAAGGTCTACAAGAGAAAGGAGATCAACGATTCCAAATGGTTATGTCTTGTATCTACAAGAATTGGACAATGACTTAGGAGCCGAAAATGATCCTGCAACATTTTCACAGGTCATGAACTGCAAAGAATCTGATCTTTGGTTTGATGCAATAAAAGACGAGATGAATTCTATGGCATTTAATGGAGCCTGGGATCTTATAGAGGCCTAATGGGGCTAAGGCCATTGGGTGTAAACGGGTCTTTAAGACAAAGAAAGACTCATTAGGCAACATTGAGAAATATAAAGCTAGACTCGCTAAGCAAAGGATTTACTCAAAAGGAAAGAATCAATTACAAAGAGACCTTTTCTCCGGTATCTAAGAAAGATTCTCTTCACACCATTTTAGCTTTAGTTGCACATTTTGATTTAGAGTTGCAACAAATGGATGTGAAAACGGCTTTCCTCAATAGGGAACTAGAGGAAGAGGTATACATGAAACAATTTGAAAGATTCTGCTCTAGTCAAGGTGAGCATTTGGTGTGCAAACTTAAGAAATCTATATATAGATTAAAACAAGCTTCTCGTTAGTGGTATTTAAAGTTCCATGATGTAATCTCTTCTCTTGGTTTGGTAGAGAACATTATGGATCAATGCATCTACTAGAAGGTCAATGGGAACACAATTTGTTTCTTAATTCTGTATGTGGATGATATTTTACTTACAACGAATGATAAGGGTTTGTTGCATGAAGTGAAACAATTTCTCTCTAAAAATTTTGATACGAAGGATATGGGTGATGCATCTTATGTCATTGGCATAAAGATCTTTAGAGATAGACATAGAGGAATTTTGGGTCTATCACAAGAAATTAAACCTATATCAATAAGGTTTTAGAGAGATTTCGGATGAAAAATTGTTCACCAAGTGTTGCACCCATTGTGAAAGGGGATGAGTTCAATTTGAACCAATGTCCCAGGAATGACTTCGAGAGGGAACAAATGAAGAACATCCCTTATGCATCAGTTGTTGGCAATATAATGTATGCTCAAGTCTGCACCAGACCTGACATAGTATTTGCTGTCAGCATGTTGGGAAGATATCATAGTAATCCTGGTATGCACCACTGGAGAGCTGCAAAGAAGGTTTGAGATACCTTCAAGGGATGAAGGACTACATGCTTATATATACATATGAACGGGTAACCTGGAGATGATTGGTTATTCAGATTCAAACTTTGCTAGCCGTATTGACTCACGTAAATCAACATCAGGATACATTTTTATGTTTGTCGGTGGAGCTGTATCATGGAGGAGTGTGAAGCAGACATTGACAGCAACGTCCACTATGGAGGCTGAGTTCGTTTCTTGTTTTGAGGCTACATCGCATGGTGTATGGTTGAAGAGTTTCAATTCTGAGCTTAGAATTGCTTATTGTATATCTAGGCCATTGAGGATATTTTGTGACAATTCAGCTGCAGTCTTTTTGGCTAAAAATAATAAAAGTGGTAGTCGAAGAAAGCACATCGACATTAAGTACTTAGCCAGAAGAGAGCGTGTTAAAGACAAAATAGTGGTCATTGAGCACATTAATACTGAATTGATGATTGTTGATCCTATAACAAAAGGCATACCACCATTCAGGTTCAAGGATCGTGTAGACCGTATGGGACTTGGTCTTTGATGAGAATGTTATTTCAATGAAACTCTATTTCAGTTGTGATTTTTCTCATTCGTACTTTTATGTATATTTATTATTTGTTGGAGAAATATCAATTAAGGTTGGACCTAGAATAAACATAGGGTTTATTCATTCAGTTTGCGAACTATGGTTAAGATGCAAGTGCAATGTGATACATGGAAGATACCACTCGTTCTAAGAGGAAATATCGCTATGATTCATGCATTTGTTTCTTACTCTGGCAAAATCATGGTATATCTTGGCCAAGTGGGAGAATGTAAAATATTTACCCATTTGAATATACATATAAAATGAAAAAAAAATCATGCATATATGGCCAATATATTACATTAGTAAAATTGATTTGCATTAATGATCATTTCTATTTAAGTTTGGCCAAAATTGGAATTGTTCAACGATTAGTACATGATTTCCTCATTACAGGAAATCAATTTGAAAAATTTTGAATTTGAAAAACTCTATGATGGATAGAGTTTATAAATAGGTTTAAAGTTGGGTCCCTAATGCCATTGAATCTTTAAGGGAATTACACCATCATTTTGATATTCAAGAAGGCATCAGAAGTTCTCAACTTCTCTTGACAGTACATGCATTCTGATATTCGGCATATCCGACTCAAGGTCAATGGCCGGAGGTATTTCGATCTTCTTCCGCAATTTTCAATGTTTATATTTTGACACATTAAGTTTATATTTTTTCTAACATGTAAAAGAAAAAGAAAAAAATATTCTTAATTTTTTTAAATTGCACATAGATGCTAACACGACACATCATGCATTTCATATCAGAGTCCACAAAGGTATTAGCCACAACATAGGCCAAAATAAAAATAAAAATAAAAATAAATGATTCATATATTAGAACTTGAACCAATCAAAAGCAGAATTTTTCTGAATTTATAAAGATAATATTTAACATTTTAACAGTACAAATATTAAAATGAGTAATATAGTAAATTTTAGGGAAAAATGAATTAATTCAAAATAAAGTAATTATATATATATATATATATATAAAATAACATATAATAGTATTCTTTGAAAAAAAAATGCATCTTGTAAAAAAAAATGCATCAAACCCCATATATATATATGGCATGTTTTTTTTCAAAGAATACTATTATATGTTTTTTTAACTAATTGGCAAAATAAACTATCTCATTTTGAGACAAAGAAATCGCACAAAATCATGATATGAAACCATTGGATGTGCCTCGAGATGGTTGTGTTGACCATCTGGAGGCACATCCAATGGTTTCATGTGATTTCGTCATTCGATATAGCATTGCTCTTTATTATCACCCCTTTGTTGTTTTTTATTCTCCAAGCAACTAGACATAAAAATGAGAAAACCACCCTTTTTAAAGGAATTATTTTAAAAATAAGTTTATTTATTATTATTCATTTCTAATTTTTTTGGCATGGATTCTCATTTTTTTAGAAGTTTTTTTTTTGGAATATATGGGATTTTCTGGATTTTTAGAAGTTTTAAAGAAATTTGCCTTTTTTCCTCCTATTTTCTTAGTGATTTTCTAGATTTTTTATTTTTATTTTTCCCCAATTTATTAGATTTTATGGGGTTTTTAGTATTTTTTTTTTTTTAATTAAAGAGCTTGCTTGGGTTGGCTCGGCACATCACGACCCCAGACTAGTTAGGTTGTACTTCATGTTGGGCCGACCACGTCAGTTTTGTGGGTCGTGCCAACCCGACATAATTGGTAGGCCGGTCATGCCAGCACGAACATGCACGTTACTCGACATGAGCAGGGCTCGGGCTGTGCCATACCGTATCGGGCCGACCCGTTTGACATCTATACACACCCATTATTATTTTAGATGATATACTCATAATATCTATTTTAGTTTATTGCCTTCTCTAGTAGAAGAAACAAAAGTTAATCTGGACTTGTGATAAACCAACAACAGAAATAATATTAAAAGTTCTTGCTTTTGAAAAGATTAATTTTGTAGTTAACTCAAGCCTAATCTTATATTTTTCATATATTTTGCAACTCTTTGTCTAAGTCATATTCAAAAGAGAGGGCAAACTCTTGAGAAATTAAAACATTATGGAAAATAAATCGATAAAATAAACATTATGGTTTTGCATAGTTAAATCAGCAAGAAAAGATTTAAGCCATTTTTTTAATGAATTTTAACTGTTATTTTTTAATAAAATAAAATAAAATCAGTATATATATATATATATATATATATATATATATATATTTATTTATTTATTTATTTATTTATTTATTGACTAAGGCGACAAGCGCCCTCACGAGGGATGTCAAGGATGGGACCTAGGCACAGAGCCCTCTCGATGAGCCAGAGTTCCTGTATTTGTAAGAGGGGGGCTCGATTCCGAGTTCATCCCGAGAGATCAGAACCTCTTGACAAAGTAATCCAGTACCACTAGGCCTTCATGGTCGTTGGTAGATCAGTATATAATATTAGAAAGACATATTTGGGCGCAAGGTTTTAGGCATAGGACCTGCTAACAAATAAATAAATATGTCAAAAACATCTTTAAAATAGAAATTAACACTTTAAAGTTGATAAAACATAAGACCAATTTTATGAAATATGTTGCACCATATCTCCAAGGAAAAATGACCAAAAAATAGAGCTATCCACAAACATTTTTGAACTAATGATCATAGAGACAACATAATATAATAAAGAGGATCTTGGTGGATTCAAACCACCACCATCTAAAGAATATGTGATTTATTAAAAACTAGAAACCAAATGCATTAACAACTAACCATTTTGAGCTTAAAGATCTGAATATTTACCAATGACAATAGAGATAATAACAGAAAGTCAAGAAGCTAGGATGATTATAATGTGAAAGAAGCACGTAGTGGCTGAGTGGCACAAATAAGCTTAAATTTGGCAAAATATATTTTACTTTTCCGACAAGCTCTAACTTAATATATACCTCAATCGGTAAGAACACAAAGTATCAGAAGAGAGCTTCATACAAGACAATGAGTTGCCAAAGACCCGCGGGTCGAGCGGCAAAGGTCCTCCGCACCCTGGTAGTAGAACTGAGTTCGAATCCTCTTGGTGACGGAGTGCATCGCCAAGTGATTTGGTGTCACCGCGTCCCGATACCATATACGGGCCTGATAGTCCCGCCTCACTGCGTGTCCTATCTGCGCAAGCATTTATCGCTTATTCAAAAAAAAAAAAAGACAATGAGTTAGAGATTGTATAAATATTAAAATTTTGCCTCAATTACATGTAATAGCCAATAACTTGGAGGGAGCCTAATGTTATAAAAGTTGCAAGTTCTTATATAAATGTGGTCAAAGCTTAGAGATTGCAAGTTTTTTTATTACTAGCTTTACAATCAGGAGAGGTAGATGTAAGTTCTGTTGGGTTGGGTTGTCCGCCTGTTGTAAAATAAGTTACAACACGGATTGTACCTAACTGCTCACAGAGTTTCTCAAACATATTCACACACACTCAAGCAAAGCAAAATCACACACACAGGAGACAAGAAAGTTGGTAACCCAGTTCGGCTAACCAAGCCTACATCTGGGGGGCCAAGCCTAGAGAAGACAATCCACTAAAGATGTAGGGAAGACAGGAGTACAAGAGTCTCTCTCTCTCTCTCTCTCTCTCTCTCTCTCTCACTCTATCATAAGCACCCACTCCTTGATTGATAATGACCCTTCTCCGAGGGACTACTCTAGTTTGCTCACTTCAATCCTCTGATTCCTGGTCTTATATAGACGCCTCCCTGCCTTCACAACACAGTTACCATCTTTAGGATTTCCCGAATCTCCGCGACTGTCAAATTGGACTCCTTCCACATTTGGCCTTTGCAACCTAGTTGCAACTACGACTGCAACGTGGCCCAGCTGACGAACTGACCAAGGCTACAACATTCATTGCTCTTCGACATCGACACACCTCTAACCCTCCTGGTTGAGTTCCGAGTCTACTACGTCGGATCCACATGATCCCGACCAACGCAACTAGCCGATCCACCTCTCTGTCACGTACTCAGCCAATCACGGTAGCACCCCACCATGGCGCGAGATCATCAATCAACCTTCATGCAAGGTTGAGCTGTAGATTGGCTCCACCAATCTCCTTCCAAACTTGGTCTTGATTCACCACAGCTTGGCCTGTCATTCCATATTGGTCACTATCATATTTGGTCTTCAATCAACACCAAATATGGTCTTCAATCATATCATGATTTGGCTTCAATCAAGGCTTGCATCAATCACCAATCAGCTGCCAAATCCTATCACCATCATATCACCAATCAGCTTGATCAAATCAGATCTCCATGCATCCTGATTTGATTCTTCAGCATCTTCCTTGATTTGATCTCAATCAAATCAATTCTTCAATCATGCTTATAAATTAGTTTTCTTCCATATGTAGTTGATTCCTCAATCACCTTGATTCCTTAATGGCTTCTCCACTAATCTTGGGCCTGCTATATTCAACATTCAATCAAATCGCCAATCAGCTCTTTAATTAAGTCTTCAATTCATTCTTTCCTCCAAGTTGGGCTTGTTTCCATCTTGATTGTAATCGCCTTCTCAACTTGGGCTGCACCCGGATTGGCTCAAGTCACCAGCGCCCTTGCTAAGTCCATCTCCAATCTTAATATGGAGTCTTCATTCCTTGCCTTGTCCCTTTGACTTGTTAACTGTCCTTGCTTTGTGCATTTCCAAATAAAGCTTCTTGCCAAGTCTGTTTCCATGAAGTCTTCAAGATTTCCATGTAGTCCTCTAGCATGCTTTGACTTTGTCAACTTGCCATGTCAACTTGTGCCACATCACCATGTGTCAAATGATGCCAACTCACTTGCTTCAAAGACTAACAGTAGATGTGTTATTAACCCTTGTGATGTGGAAAGTAAAACTACCATCAAGCCAATAAACATGAGATGGGCCCTAGCTTCAAATAAAGAAGCTTCAAGACAAAAATACAAGAGGAGCATCAAGGGAATGAAGCATGGGGTGGAAGATGAAAAGACCTCATCTCTGGTCATTTGGGCTAAGAAGGGAATAGATCGAAGAAAAAGAAGTAAAGCTAAGTTAGGGATTCAAGTTGGAATATGGGAAAATGAAGTTAAAGAAAATATAAAATCTTGTTTGCCTTATGAAATTAATTAGTCATTATTTACAAATTAAAAATGACTATTTAATTTCAAAATCAAAGGTCCCTATTAAATCTAGGCAGTATGTGTGTGTGTGTCTATATTATTTAGGTTTTTGGGTTCTAGGTTTATGGGTTCATGTATGTACATGTGAAACCTACAATTACCCAAGTTTCAAATAGCAAGAATCAATTCCCAAACCTGACTCAAACCTTAATAGGGTTTCCTAAACTAGACAAGTTAAGATCTGGGTGAACATAATAACCATCAAGGCGGTAAAAATTTTTGTGCCCAGGTACACATGGATGGTATGCGTGTATTCTGACATTCGAGGCCACTGATTGGCCAGTGATAGCTGTCAGTGCTATTGGAATGTAGACAAGTGTCAGCATCTCTTATGGCTTGTTACAACTTGACCTGTCTTCTCTATTTAAAGGCACAAGGACTTAAGGAATTCTCATCTCTCTCACTCTCTTCTTCATCTTCTTCTTCTTCTTCTTCTTCTTCTTCTTCTTCTTCTTCTTCTTCTTCTTCTCTCTTTTTATTCTGGTTTCAATGGATCCCCCAAACTACCTTGTAGGGCTTAACTCATGGCAATCATCATCCACAACTCCTCAATTTTATAACTTTCTCCAAATACCCACAACTCCCCAAGTCAAGGACACCCATGAAGAGCAAGCAGATTCTGAGCAGATTAAGGAGTTAGAGAATAAGCATTTGCAGCTGTTTTGGTATCACCAGATGCTAGAAGCCAATCACCTTGCAGGTTCAATATTAGTTTTGACTTTTCATGTCTTTTTCGATACTAATCCTTTAATATAAGATCGTTTTGTTGTTTTTCTTCTTATTCTTCAAAAATTTGCGCTTCTAAGCCGCGTGAACTTCCGGAGCAAGAATCAAGAGAGTGATGAAATCAGATAAATCCAGAAGGTTCGTGATGCTTTTACTAAGATCTCAATGAAGTTACAATATTCTAATTAATATGGAACATTCTTTGATTTCAAAGCAGCTGGTAAGTACAAGTGCACCAATTGTGATGGAAAAAGCATGCGAGCTTTTCCTAATGGAGATAGCAATCAAGTCATGGCTACACATGAACAAGAAGGAACAAACTATAATGAGATCTGATATTGCTAAAGCTGTGTCTAATGCTGATGAATTAGATTTCCTTATGGAGCTCATCAATAATTATAATGTTGAAGGTAACATAGAGGTGATGATCACTTGCCTTGATTATTTGTTTACTTTAATATTGATATTTATTTTGTTGTCTTATTGACTTATGACATTTTTCATCTTTACCAAGGAGAGTAGCAGTTGATCGACATCCATCAAGAAGGTTAAGCAAATTGAACCTTTCTTTTAGTTGTAGTCAATTGTTTCCCCTTGTGTGAGTTTTGGGACTATGAAAATGTAACCAAGATGATTGATATAAGGCCCAAAACTTTTCTTTTCTTTGTTTTCCTTGTTATGAATATTTACTTTTTTTATGTTGGGAAGGTTGGTTTACATACCTTCAAGAATCATTTATGAATAATATAGTTCCACCAAAATAGCAGGATTGTCTTGAATGTATGTGTGAGTTCCTACCTGGTTGTTGTGTGATGTAGTTGCAACAATGGTTGCGCCACAGTTTCTCAGTAAACACTCAATCTCTCACACACACACATAATCAAAACAATGAAAAGCACGAAGAGAAAAGACACAAAAGTTTGGTAACCCAGTTCGGCTTCCAATTGCATGCGTCTGGAGGCCAAGCTGGAAGAAACGATCAACTAAAAAAGGGAAGGAAACATGAGTACAAATTCTTTGTTACTCATCTCACACCATACAAATACACCCTCACTCTAGATTGATTGATTACCCCTTAACCTAACTCCCTTAGGTTCTACTCTGGTGGCATATATCAACCTCAACCTTCTGAGCTTCGTCTTATATAGACGTCTCCACGTCTATATATATCACTTGCCTCTTTTAGATTCTCCTAAATCTCTGTGGGAACTATTTTGGATACCTTCCAAAAATAGTTGTTGCAATCTATGTCGCACCCGAACTTGTAATGTAGCCCGACTGCTGAACTGACTAAGACTACAACGTACGTTACGACCGACCTCGAGATTCCTCCAACCCTCCCGGTATGAGCCCTAGTCGAACATGTTAGATCCTCCCGATCTTGACCACACAACTGGCTGGACCTCTCTACGCTACGTTCACAATCCTCTTCAACACACACCATGCCTAGGTGCTCCACGGCCTGCCAACTTGATCTCCATTCATCTAAGTTTGGGTTTCACAATCTTCCTAGATTGTCTTCATGATTTGTTTCCAAACTTATCCCAAGTTTGGGTCTTCAAAAGTTCAACATACCGATGTTTTCTCATACCATATCTAGTTCTCAATCAACTCTAAATATGGTCTTCAAATCTTTAATCAGATCTTCAAATTAAGCTTCAATCAATTCTGCTCCCAAACTGGATCTTGTTTCCAATATAGACTGTGCCAAATCTTTCCAAACATGTGTTGTGCGTCAGATGCTCTCCGCGATGTAACCGCCTTCTAAACATATGCTCCACTAGGCTTGTTCTCCAAGTTGTCGATTGCTTTCCAAATATAGCATGTGATCCAGCTTGCAATCAAAGTCACCAATGGCTATCCAAGTTATCATTAGTTGCTCCGAAAAATATCTCTTCCTAAAGATAATTTAGCTCCAAAAATATCCTTGATGCTTTGTAGAAGATCTTCATGATTTTGCTATGTACCATATGCCACGTCACTGTCCATGTGCGTGCGTGCCATGTCATTCCGCCGAGTGATCATGTGCCAACTCATCAAGCGTACAGTCACTGTCAATCCATCACGCGCTCAGTCGCTAGTTGTCACATTAGCTTCCACTTCATCATTTCACTTCTCCAATCAGACTATCTGAGTTGCATCCATATTGTTACCCGAGTTGCATCAACTTGTTGTCAACCTGTGTGAGCTTCAGTTGCATTAGCCTGTACACGTGCTTTATTTACTTTGCCATGTCATCTGACGCCTATATCTTTACTGCCACGTCATCATATCTCTATGTCCTCACTTTGGCCATGAGAGCTTCACTAATATTGCATTCTCTGTTGTAATATATGTTGTCAAATAATGCCAACACAAGTGCTTCTTACACTAAAATGCATTCAAAGATGTCCAAATGCAAATTTACATGACAACAATCATGCATTTTGATTCCATCAACCTAAATCCATAGCCCTAAAAACAACACTTTCAAAGATAAAATTATCTAAGTAGAACGGGTATGTTAGAATTTTGATCTTGTATTTGAATCTTACAGAACTCAATAACAAACTTCTTTGAGAATGATAGAGAATCAATAGACTATTTGACAACAAGAATACAATAAGATTTTGTTTTATGCCACGAACTCATCCGTCTAGGGTTAGGTTAGAACGAGAAATGAGAAATAAAGGGAATACCCTTCCCCCGTACATATGGATGAAATCATCTGTCCATTTTTGCTCATATAGTTCTCATCTACATGCTCTTTTTATACCTGGACCACAACCCTGCTAGCAATTAGCCGGGGGACATCCCCCTCATGAAACCGGGGTGAGGCCTTCGTCTGGAGATTCATCTATCTATCGTGCATAGAGGACTGTCTCATAAGGACGCTCAACCCTGCGCAACGGAGTGCCGCGCCTAACATCTGTGCAGACAAGCATTCCTTTGTTAGGGGATGATGGGGGAATCTTCATGTGGCTTCCCGTGGAAAACAAGGCAGTTGGAATGATCCCAAGTTTGTACTCTTAACCAGGTGATACCACATGCCCTATTTATTTTTCCCTATAACATAGCTAAGACACATAGTGCTTCTTTGGCAATGCTTGCTGGTGAGCATCGCGATTCGCCCCCGCACTTAATTCCATAGGGTGTTTTAGTGTTGTAAGCTTCACCATGACTCCACGAGTCAATTCCCAGGGTTAATTTCCTCTTTCCCTTAATAGATGTTCCAAACCTCACCCTTTCCAACATGCTCGTCGGACATGAGTTTTTCTGATGACCTGTACCTCCACAATGCTTGCAAGCTTCCAGTCTTCGGCATTCTTTTATCAAGTGACCAGACAAAGGCAATTTCAGCATTCTAACACTGGGTAGGATAGCGATTATCCCGCGGGCTAGCTACAACCTATGGATCGCAACGAAGAACGCGAGAAGACATCCACACAAGAGAGAAACGTCTTTCAAATTCAAAATTTCATAAAAATCAAGGCTTGGCAAAAACTAACCCATAAGTTGGGTTAAATAGCCAAAACTAGCAAATACTTATATAAAACCTAAACTAATCCAAACTTAAAATTTAAAACAAACTAAATAGTTATAAAAAATCCTAGATAATATCGGATTCAAATCCTATCATGATTTGACAAACTAAGTATTACCAAAAGTGATAAAAAAAAATATCTAAAAATAAAGTTTTGAAGGTAAAACATCGGTATTTGGCATAAAAAACTGGCCAAATAACTGAATCACATCATTTGGCTCGGATCCTCTTGCATCAGTCACCCCGAGTTGGAAAGAACTTGCCCTCAAGTTCACAACAACGTCTTCAGAATCCATGAAACAAGTATGGCATTGGACTTCCTCGTTCGGAACTTGCCCACGATGACCATGATTGAAATCACGCACCGCCAGATGCCGAGATAACCCTGTGACTTTCCTTTGCAAATCCTCAAGCATCACCTCCTTAATGTTGCGATAATGGCGTTGGACTTCCTCCTCAAGAACCTGCCCATGACAACCACGATTGAAATTGCGCACCGTCAGACGTCGGGATAACTCTACGACTTGCCTCTGTAGATCGTTGATCATCACATCCTTGACGTCACAATCACGATCCTGGACCTCCTCGTTCAAGACCCACCCACGACGACCACGACCTCGACCTCCACCAGGCATTGATGGTAATGCGATCTAGTCCCAGGACTATGTTGAGCTCTGATACCAACTGACCCCGGGGCAGGATAGCGATTATCCCGCGGGCTAACTGCAACCTATGGATCGCAAGGAAGAACGCGAGAAGATATCCATACAAGAGGGAAACATCTCTCAAATTCAAAACAATTTCATAAAAATCAAGTTTTGACAAAAACTAACCCACAAGCCGGGTTAAATAGCCAAAACTAGCAAATACTTATCTAAAACCTAAACTTATCCAAACTTAAAATTTAAAACAAACTAAATAGTTATCCGAAATCATAGATAAAATCATATTCAAATCCTATCATGATTTGACAAACTAATGATTACCAAAAGTGATAAAAAAAAATATCTAAAAACAAAGTTTTGAAGGTAAAACATTGGAATTTGGCATCAAAAATGGGCCAAATAACTGAATCGCATCATTTGGCTCGAATCCTCATGCATCACATTCCTTTATCAACACTTATCCCCCTTTGAAATGTGTACTATGCCCTGGCCGGGGGAAATTCTCCTTCTTCTCTTAAATTGGACTTCGACCCATCCCTTTTAGTGTCAGTTCCATCCTTACTTGCGTTCACAGCCAGTAGTGTCTTCACTTCCTTTGAGCCCTATAGTGCTGATAAGAGTACGGTTTGGTCGCCTTCTCTTACCACTATTTCGTAGCTCATGCCAACCCTTTATGGGCTTGCGCGAGGCTTCTCCAGGGCTTTTTGAGTCTTTTGTAGGTTCCTAGCTGGTGTTTTTGTTGTGCTCCGCCATGCCTGGATCCCTACACGATGCAACACTCGAGCCATATTGTTCTTAACTAGTGAAATTCAAGCTTTGCTTTTGTTCAACCTTTAATTTAGTTTTTTTTTTTATAGAGAAAATTGCTTGCATGCCCCTACAAAACAACATAATTGTCTATTTACCCTTATAAACGTGATAATTGCTTGTATACCCCTACAAAACAGTTAAAATTGCTTATATGCCCCTGCTATTAGTCACTCTTAATCACAATTAGTGGTTTCTATCTTTACTATAGTTAAATCCCTAATCCTAGTTAGAAAATGACTTAATTATCCTTTCCTCACAAACCCTACCTTTCCTCTTTCTCTCTCAACACGACCCCGCTTTTCTGATCTCTCGTCTCCACCCCGGCGAGTCTCTTTCTCTCTTCTCAACCCCTCTTCTCTCCTCTCTCTTCCTACTCTGGCTCTCTCTTCCTACACTGACGAGTCTCTCTCAATCCCCACCCCTTCTCCTCCTCTCCCAACCCAAGCTCTAACTCTAAACCCATCTCCAGCTCTTTGACCTTCTCGACTAGGGATCTTGGTCTCAAGCTAAAGCAAGTGACACTGCTACCATTCGAGCCCCCCTCTCTCTCTCTCAAAAGCCAATTGAATCGTCGGAGCTGCCCTTGAACGACCTTGAGGGAGTTTTGATTGGTTTTTGTTTCAATTTCGCAACAAGAGATTGTGTCCTTGTATAAGAGATTGTTTGTTTTGGAATGGTGATAATGGAGATTTGATTACATTTTGATTAAGGGGTTGGATGATTTTCTTCTAATAATTCCATCGGTAGCGAGATCCAGAGGAGCAGGGTTAGGGCTAGGGTTTCATTTGTTAATTATATTTTTTAAACTATTAATTTTTTTTATTGTATTTGTTGTGTTAATTTGATTGTAATTAATCTTAATTATATTAGTTGTTAAATAATTATAATTTTAAATAACTTAAAATCCATAATATATATAAAGGTATATAAACAAACCCATAATCATCATTTATTATTTCAAATAATTCATATGAAAAAAATTAGGGGGGTATATTTTTAAATAACTTAAAATCCATAATATACATATATAAAAATTGTAAGTGTATATTAACAAACCGATAATGATCATTTATTATTTCAAATAATTTATGTGAAAAAAATTAGAAGGGTATATTAGCAAACCTATTTTAGTAATTTCTGCTTATTCTATCCACTGATTTAACACTGTTAGAGGTCAAGTTAACCATAAGGGCATATAAGCAATTATGGTTGTTTTGTCGGGGTATGCAAGCAATTATCACTTTTGTAGGGGTATATAAACAATTTCCCAGTTTTGCAGGGGTATACAAGTAAAAAACCCCTTCTTCTTTTTTTTTTTAACTTGAAGGCATATGTCTTACTGGTTTAGTCAAAGAGCCTCAAGTTGTAATGTTTATAATCTCCTCTACAACAGAGGGAAGGAACTTTGAATTTGATATTTTCTCTGATTAGGGTGCGTTCTACCATGCCGTGGATTATACCCACACGGTATGGTACTGAATAGTAAAATTAGGTCACGAGGTTCTGTTTTTAGGCTCAAATACTGTTCATTACTGTAGCATTACTGTAGCAAAAAAACGGTGGCGCCACTGTAGCTTTGAACCCATCCTGAACCTAAAAACCAAACATTGGAACCCAAAAACAACACCCCAGGACCTAACTGCGTAAAGCTACCGTGGGAACAGTGCCCACGGTATCTTAGAATTCACCTCCGATTAGAGATGTTTGATGTCATTTATGAGCATACACATGGTCTCAGGACTTGGGCTTGTTTCATATTCATGCCATAAATTTTATTCCACTTGAAAGCCTTCCAATGTGCAGTGTCTTTATCTTGGCATCTATAGTAGAAGGCAAGAAATTTGAATTTGATATTAGATTCCCTTGGAGATCTCGGTCTTATTAATAACTTTGAGTGAGGTGTCAGGGAGTTTGACATGAATTTGGCATTATACCAAATAACTAAGAGCACTTCCATCGCAAGGGGCGATGGCAAGGCAATGGGCTGGAATCCCCTCTTTGACTAAAATTATTTTTCCACTGCGTTAGATATTGCTAGGGTTAATGGTGGGCCCCACTCCCCCGGGCAAGCGCCCGGGCAAAGATTGCCAGGGCCCTTAACCGGGAAAAAAGGGGGTGGGGCCCACATTTTTATTTTTTTAACATTTTAAAAATAATTCTCCAATAGATTAAAAGTGTAATAATATTTTTAAAAAATAAATTAAGTTAGTAATAATTAGTTAGATTAATTAGATTAGTGGATGGGTCCATGTTATTTTTTTTAAAAAAAATATTTTTCAATAGATTAGTTAGCCTAAATTATTTTTTAAAAAATATTAACAATGGATAAGGTTTTTATGATTATGTATATGTTTTATAAAATCTGTTTATATTTACAAAATTGTTATGAATTAGTGTTTTAAAATATTCTACATATTTTTAAATTTTATCTTAAATTTATAAATTTGTTTGTATGTTATTTTTTAAAATTAGTTTGTATGTGTTGGCAAAGTATATATAGAAGAAGGGAAATAAGTACTTTTATTCGTGAAACAAATAAAATATAAAAGTCCATTACAAATAAAAATAAAAATTTAATCAACATTGTTTCTCAACATCCAATTGTGCTAGACAAAATCCTTTTGACGCATGTTATGAATATAAGGATCTTGCATAGCAGTATAACGTGCAATAATCCTATCAGTGTAAACAGATGCTCTTTCCACAGGATCGTGAATAACAGGAACTCCTTCGCTTGTTACCGATGGCTCGTAAATACGGGTTGTTCTCGTATTCATTGGATCAGGCTCGTATTCCTCTGGTGCACTCATCCTCCACAATCATATTGTGAAGGATAATGCATGTCATCATAATGCTACTCAACACATCTTCATCAAATAGCAGAGCCCCCCCTCGAATTATTGACCAACGAGCTTGAAGGATACCAAAACATCTTTCAAAGTCTTTCCAAAAACCTTCTTGCTTGGATAAAAAATGTTTTTGTGGCTCTGTTATGGGATTTCTTATGGTTTTGACAAAAGTGTCCCACCTAGGGTAAATTCCGTCTGCAACGTAGTATGACCCCTGGTACACTGTGTTCTTGATTGTGTACGTGATTTGATTTTTTCCACCTCTTAATTGTTCATTAAATACAGGAGATTGAGTAAGAACGATAATATCATTTTGAGCGCCAAGGACACCAAAGAATTCATGCCACACCCATGTGTCGTAAGAAGCTACGGCCTCCAAAATGATAGTTTTGTTCCCTTTTCTATTCCAATATGTTCCTTGCCAACCACTTGGACAATTCTTCCAAGTCCAATGCATGCAGTCAATGCTTCTAACCATTCCAGGGAAACCACGATCCTCACCCTTTCTAAGAAGTATGTGGTAGTCCGCAGCGGTTAGGCTTCGAAGATACACTCCAATGTACAATTGTTGGATTGCAGCACAAAACCTTTTTATGCACTTAAGGACGGTTGTCTTCCCCATCCTAACATGCTCATCCAATTGGTTAGCAGATGTGCCGTAAGCAAGCATAAGCAATGCTGCAGTCATTTTTTGCTCGGGTAGTAGCCCTAAACCCCTAAAGCGTCTCTCTTTTGAACAAACTAATTATCATAATTGCAAATATCATACATAATTCTTTGAAACAAGCTTCGCGACAATCTAAATCGGTTACGAAAATCATTTCCTGAATACACTTGGCTTGGGGTGAAATAATCTTCTAAAAGATTCTTACCCCGAGCATGCCTTCTTCTGTTCGTGTTTGCGGCACGCCGTGAACTTGACCACGAATGTTGTCATTGATTGTCTTCATGGAGCATAGCTATCGCCATGGTGACTTCATTGTTATAATCTTCCCATTCTCTTTCCTCTTCTTCACGTCGTTGCCTTATTTCTTCCTCCAACTTCTCTTATTCGTCCAAAACTTTATGAAAGTAAGACATTTAGGCAGGAGTGAATGATATGAATGAATGATGAATTGAAAGGTGTTGTATATATAGAAAATTGAGTAGATAATTGAATATCTCCAAATCGATTTGTAACTACATATTTTAGATATGGATAATTGAGTAGATAATTGAGTAGATAATTGAATATCTACGAACCGATTTCTGACCACATATTTTAGATATGGATAATTGAGTAGATAATTGAATATCTACCAACTGATTTCTGACCACATATTTTAGATATGAATAATTAAGTAGATAATTGAATATTTTTTTCCACATATTTTAGAATATCATGTTTAATTAATGTACTTCATTACAATTATAATTAATATATTTTTATTTAATTACTGTAATTGCTTTGTTTTAATTAATGTCCTTAATTGAGATACAAATAAGATATTAATTATAAATAAAAACTAACATTTAACCAACTAAAAATATAAAAAATATTTTATAAAGAGTGATTGCTTGGGCAATTGAAGGTTTGGGGTAGAAGTTTTTTTTTGAAAAGTGAATTGCCCTGGCAATTCTGGCCTGGGCAATTGGAGGTTTGGGGTGTAAAAGCTCTAAGAAGTTTCAACCTTTTTGATAGAGTGATAAATCACTAACTACAATTTTTTTTTTTTTACTGTATCCATTTATTCACTTATAGACATGTACTTGGAGTGTATTGAACCGAACTACAAGGTGTAATTCCTTAAATGGTTCTTCTATTATGGCTATAGTGTCCTTTTAGTTCCTCTATTCGAATTTGATCCCGCCAGTTTTTATTATTTCAATTGGAAAATTTCAGTCCTCAGCCCGATGTAGGGTAAATTTTTTGAGGGGTCACTAAAGTATGTACGGATTTCATTTCAGCTACCGAACTTCAATTTGTATCAAATCGGTCACTCAACTTTAATTTCAATTGAACGGGCAGTCACCAAAGGGATTCTGGCAGCCCTTTGCTGACGTGGACATCGGAGAAGCCATGTAGATGACCCAGTCAACATTCTCTTTTTAAAAAAACCCCTATAAAACCTTTATCATTCTTTTAACTAATAACATAATTATAATAATTACAACTAAACAATACAACTACAGATTAATTATTTAAAAAAAAAACACAATTAACAAACCCTAATCAACAATGGCCGCCCATCTCCTCCTCCTCTTGCTTCTCCTTCATCCGATCCGTCTCTCCTCCACCCCCTCCCTCATCAGCATCAACTACGGCCCGTCGTCGAGACGACTACGAGTAAGCATGAGAGGAAGCTGGGGAAGATGGTAAAGCTTTCCAGCGTGCCGGCGCTGCCATTCACCTACATCGCGCACGTACTTGAAGTGGCGGCTGTCGTGCTGGTGCTCGTCTTGAACATCTACTTCCGTGGAGGAATCGTTTGGGATGCCACCAACAAGTCCCTCATCTTCAATGTATGGTCCTCATTTTCGTCGGTTTGATGGCGTTTTTTGTGATTGATTTATGGATTTCGTGGTAAGAAGAAGAAGAGGTGGAAATGATCTTTGAATTGTTGTAAAGTTGTCTCTTTTTTTATTTTTGGGATTGTGTTGTGTTGGATTTTTTGAGGGATTTAGTTTTGATTTTTGAAAAATGTTTATATTTTGGTGTATATGTGTGAGCTTGGTTGTTGTGTTGAATGGTGATTTGTTTTTCTTTGTTTTCTATTTGGACAGTTTGCTAGTTAGTTTCAATGGCTGGCTCATTTGCAGGGTTTTCTCTGCTTAAGATTCTTAAATTCTTAAGAATTGGATCATTAGTTGTTCAATGGAGTTTAGACGAGCAACTCCAATTGGAAAAGTTAGGGTTCTTTAATGGTTGGCTGATTTGCAAGGTTTCCATTGACGGAAAAACAAAGGAAAAGAAAACAATCGAATTTTTTTTCTTGTGTCTTCGTTGAATGAAAGAAATTTTTTTGAGATTGGAGAGGCGAGCAGCACCGTGGAAGGAAGGGGAGCCAGCACTGTGGTAGCAAGTGAGGCGGCGGGAGAGGAGGAGGCTCAGGAGAGAGGGGTTAGGGTTTTTAATTATGTTATCATTAGTGTGATAAGTGTAATTATGTTATTAATTAATGTTGACTAGCTTATGTTATTAATTATGTTGGTATATGAATGCTGACTGGATCATCTACGTGGCTTCTCCGGTGTCCACGTCGGCAAAGGGCTGCCGGAATCCCTTTAGCGACTTCCCGTTGAACTGAAATTATAGTTGAGTGACTGATTTAATACAAATTGAAGTTCGGTAGCTGAAATGAAATCCGTACATAATTTAGTGACCTCTCAAAAAATTTACCCACCATTTTTTATATATGTAAATTTATTAAAATATTATATTTGTGTTAAAAAAAAGGATTTGTATCCCTATGTTTGAAACAAACAATTACTTTTTAAATGAGAATTTAATGCATGCTAACATAATTTATTTTTTAATAACCAACATAATTAAGATTAATTAAAATTGAAGTAATACAAATAATACAATAAAAAATTAATTGTTTAAAAAAAATATAATTAATTGTTTAAAAGAAAAGCTTAATTAACAAAATCCTATCCCTATCTTCTCACTCCTCCGCCGCCACCCCCACCTTTTCTCTTGGCGCAGGTGCATCCTGCTCCTTCGCTTCCTCTTCCACCGCCCCTAGCGTAAGTTGGCCATCCTCGGCGCTGTTTGAGGCATCGGCCAACCACTAGCTCTTCTCATAAAGCTTAACCCTTTGGTGAGGCAGAGAGGCGTCTTCCTCTTTATTCCAGCCGATTCGCTGCTCCTCCATGGACGATCCTAATACCTCCTCTGAGAATGGATCGAGGTTTGTTAGTATGATTTTTTTTCTCCTCTATTTTTGATGAATAACTTTTGGTTTTCCCAGTCTGAGCGTTGGGTTTGTAGATTCAATTTGATGAATAATTTCAGCAAAAAATCTTGGTTTTCGCCAATTATAAAAGTTATTTGCTTTCCTGATTGGTGTTATCTACGTGCTTGAATTTGTGAAGATTTGGATTTTTAAGCCGCTCATCTTGGAAGCGTTAAAATTGTCTCAATGGAAGAAGATTCGTGCTAATAATTTTGAAAAGGCGTTATCTTGCTTCGACGTCACCGGGGCCCCAGATTGGGCTTACCTCGCTAGCGAGGCTGAAGATCCGGGCGCGGAGGCGGTGGTGATTATCAGAGAGGGGAGAGGGCGGAGAAGGGGGGCGGGAGATGGAGTTTTCATGAAAGATCATCTCAAAGAAGGTTGCCGGCATGGGCTACGATGGATGGGCAGCGGCAGCGGAGGAAGACGGCGGTGGCGAGGAAGATGGTGGGTTATGAAGGTTAGGGTTAGGGTTATAAATGCATATTATTTGAAAGAGAAGTGATTCCAATCATTTCAAATGAAAAATGAATATTTCATATATTTTTAAATATAAAAAATACCACGTCAGCTAATAAAGGGGCAAAAGAAACGGACGGTGGGCTGAGGAGGAGTTGGAAAGGGCAAAAGAAACGGACGGTGGGCTGAGGATTGAAATTTCCCAGTTGAAATAATAAAGGGAGTTGGGAAAATCAAATTTAAATAACAGAAACAAAAGAGTACTATGACTATTTAGAAAAGGTAGAATACCCAAATTGATCCTTGTATTTTTCTCTTTCTAATCTTTTAGTCCCTCTATTTAAAATTGGCAGAATTTAGTTTTTATATTTTTAAATTTAAGTAAATGTAGTTCAAAACCCAAGGTGTTAATTCTCCTGTTTACTTACGTTGATGTGACATTTTTGGGATTAAAATATTATTAAAAAAATAATAAAATTAATCTCTCTCCTCTCTCTCTCTCCTCTCTGTCCTCGCTCTCTCTCCTCTCCATACCCACGCTGACCCTCCTCCGCCCTCCGCCTCATCCCCTCCAACGCATCGCCGAGCCCCTCCTCTCCTCATGCGAGTGCGAATCTCACACCACCGTGAGTCAGCCGGACTCGCGCAGCCCGTGGTCGGAACGCTGGCAGCAGCAAGCGATGGTCTACGTGTTCCTCTGCGTGTGGGTCCGGTTGGATCTTTTGCCGCATGTGTTGGAGCTACGTGTCTCGTCGGTCGGGACGGGCATTATGGGCTACACATGGGAAATAAGGTTGGTTTCCAAAACGACTTTTCCTCCAAACCATCTGCGTGCATGGATATTCCTTAAATGACCCCTATAATATACCTTTTGGCTAATTCTCAGGGATCGATCTCGATAAGCATGACGCTGCGAGGAACCACATTTTACTTCGTTTGCTTGCACTTGGCTTCGAATGAGAAGGACAACGATGAGCTTTAGAGAAACTCGGACGTGTCCAGATCTTGAAGAGAACCAGGTTCCCACAATCTCGGAGATGTTCACAATCTCCAGAGACCATCTTAGAACATGAGCGAGTTCATCATCATCATCATCATAATCATTATCATTATCAGTTCACTCAGTTTGTCACTCAAACTTCATTCAAAGTAGTGTAAAAGCTCAACAAGTGTTTGATCTTCGAACTTTACGTGCAGTAAGGTTATATGGCTTGGAGATCTTAATTACCATCTTACAACCAGTAGGAATGACACCCAGGAACAACTTGTTCTGAGGAATGACTGGCAAGCACTCTTGGAGAAGGATCAAGTGAGCATGCAAGCACACATGCATGCATGATGTTTATATGGCTAGACTTGGTACTGTCAGTGACTTGTGGTTTTACTTAAGTGATTGAATTATCGATGGTGTGTTTGCAGCTACGGATAGAACAGAAGGCTGGGCGTGTTTTCACAGGGTGGAAAGAAGGGAGGATATACTTTCCCCCAACCTACAAGTACCTTGCTAACTCTGATAACTATGTTGTCAACGTTGCAAAGTCTAGAGAGATCAAGCGCAACCCTGCCTGATAAGCCAAATCATACCCCAAAATGGCTTGTATTATCAAGCTGTTATATTATATATAGTATTTGTTGGGTAAGATAATGAACATTTTCTTTATAAGTATATGCAGTACTATTCTTTTGGGAAGAAGAACATGGGATTAAATCACTTGTTTAAGTGATAAGTTGATGATCGATGGTGTGTTTTAGAATTTGAAACCCAAAAGTCAAAACTCAAAAGTTCAAGTCCTTATCCAATCCTCACCCAAAAAATACTATTATAAATACACCCAGATTGAACGAAAAGCACGTAAAGAGCCATGCATGCAAAAATGAAAACATGCTTGCTAGTCATCATCCTCTTCTCTATAACCCTTCTCATCATCTCCACCTCCGCAGGAAGCCTAACCCTAAACTCAACCTCTCTTGTCTCCTCTCCGGAACTACCCTACACTCCGGGTTCTATTGAAACCAATGGCCAGAACTTCACCAAGGTCTCAGGACCCTAAATATGCTAGCATGGGACTCTTCATAGAGGACTATGCCTATATAATCAGGATTCGCCCGCTACGCGTGAAGGACTTGATCACCCGGATGATGCCGAGAGAAGTTCATGAACCTCGCCGACGGTATCTAGCATGCCGGCGCATTGGACTTCCGAAGCTACCATCTGGTCGGAGGCCGCATCGGCATTGCTTGGGCTTCCACTCATGACACTCACTTCTCCTCGATATTGTCAAGAGCGCCACCTTGTTTCCATGTGTAGCCCATAATACTCGGCCCCACCCCGAGTAAGCTCCAAAGACGTGTGGTAAGAGACCACTGCACTCCACACGTAGAGGAACACGCTGTACTCATTTGCTTGCTCGTCAGCCAAAGCGTTCCCCGCCACCGCTGAATCAGCGGCTCGGTGTTGTTGAGATTCTCGCACTCTACGAGGGAGGTGAGCTGGGCTCGGCAAGGCGCGTTTGGAGGGATAGGCTGAGAGGCTGAGGAGGGTCGGCGTGGCCCGTGGGTATGGAGAGGAGAGAGAGCGAGGACAGAGAGGAGAGAGAGAGAGAGGAGAGATTTAGATTAATTTTATTATTTTTTAATAATATTTTAATCCCAAAAATACCACAACAGCATAAGTAAACGGGAGAATCAACGCCGTTTGAGTGTTTTACTACATTTACTCAAATTTAAAAATATAAGGACTAAATTCTGACAATTTTGAGTAGAGGGACTAAAAGGTTAGAGAGAGAAAAATACAAAGATCAATTTGGTTATTCTACCATTTAGAAAATTATACCTAACTATAAAATCCAACATTATTGTTGGAGGGTACAAGCTTCACGTGATTTTATTTCTTTCTCATTTAGGATAGTTGTTGTAACGCCCCGACCCGCATCCCGGACCTCTGGCACGCATCTGGCAGACCGGCGTAGCGTAGAGCAGAGACTCCCCACCGGATACAAGGCCTAAGTGTGTAGCGATAATGCAAAATAACAACTTAATTTATTCAAATAATAAAAGAGTTTAGCGGAAATAAATAACAAGGGTTCAGTAATTCTATAAATATCAGGCCCTAAGGGGACCTACAAAACATAACATCTCACTCAAAATAAAGTTAGACAAGGTCCTCTGGACCTCAGAATCACCCGATCCGCACGATCGGCTCAAATTTCGCTGCATTCAGTGTCCTACTCGTGATCCTGTAAATGTGAGAAAATATGCATGAGCTGAATGGAAAGCTTCAAGTACTCGCTGGGTTCAAGAAAATATGATATCAAAAGACATGAATATCAGGGCAAACTCCCGGCACGCCTCAAAGCAAGTCCTAGGAGTCTATCACAAAACAAACAAGATAATGACTCCTAGCTAAAGAGTTCCAACTAAGCTCCACAATCGCCTCCCCCGGCCAAGCACTCATCAAATAACCTCGCTGAAGAAAACGACCATCCGGTCGCTACGCCCTCGTATGTCGGTAAGCGCCCACCGCCTCTCATGTCTACGCCGACATGGTCACGATCGACCCCACCGACCGCGAGGGACAACGTAACACTCTCTCCTCCTCGGCTAGGGAGTGCCGGGAACGCCGTGGTGTCCGCCCCCAACGCTCCGCAAAATCCGAGCTCACCCGCCCATCAATCCGGGACGAAGAGCATGTAACAAGTAGGGATCCCAACATCCCCTAAAAACAAATCAAACATGCTATTTATGGATTTCAACAAAATTCATGGAAGCATGTAAGAAAACAATATGTCACAACAAAGACATATAAAATAAAATCCTCGGAAGGAGGAACAAGGCATGATCAACATGCAATAGCAAAGTCAAGAATACTTTCACAAAGAGTAAAGGTACTAGGTCAAGTACTTACCTAAAGCCGCAAAGTCTCGCATCTACCTGACCTCTCACGCATCCAAGTCAATACACAGTAAGATAAACCTATTCTCAATGCCTATAGGTCCAAGAGCAACAAATCTACTATGCATGCTCTCACGCCTCTGGGCCTCTACCAGAAGCCTTCCCTTGTGATCCTTGGTCATTCCCACCTTAAATGACTATCTCTATCTACTTCCATAAGTAAATCGTAGTGGCTTGGTGGTTAAGGCCACCCTTAGCTCGGACCCCCCACCCTACACCTCTTTATTCCTCCTTTACTTCCTCTCGTTTTTAATTCCAAGTCTTAGTAGCTTGTTTAGATTATAACCATCTAGGTTTCTTATTTATTTGAGCCCAAGCCCAATTCTAGGTGGGCCCAATTCTTCTAACGGTGCCCATCCTTGGTTGATCATGTTTATAAGAGGCTATCCTTAGTCCTCCAACAATTTAATTGGGCCCCTTTCAAGGGTTAGAATTTATCATTAGTAAATTTATTAACTAATTTTTTAATAAGTCTCTTCATTTGCCCTCTCAATGTATATTCATACAATTCAGCCCACTATGAGTCCGTTGGGCCCAAATCCACTCAAATGGACCTCATCTCTTAGTTCGGACCCAAACTCCCAACCTGATTGACCTTATCCCTTATTTGACTGACCCTAATCAAGTACTAGCACATAAATTCCATTATGTGAATTATACTTCATTTGATTAACTTAAACCAATTATTAGTAATCCATTTTAATTAATCCAAATAATAAAACCATGCCCTTTTAACAATTGGGCCCAGTTCAGCCCAATCTGACCAAGCCCAAATTCAATTGGTTAACCCAACCTTTAATTGACTAACCTTAATCAATTAAATCTTACCCCTTAGTTAGTTAACCAACCATCTTATTTAATTGATTAACTTTAAATCAATTAACAATTAATTAATTAACAATACCTTTTAATTAATTAATCAATCTCTGTAATAACTGATAAAGAGTTTTAATTAATTTTTAACCCTTTAATTAATCAGTTAGTTAACTGCTAACTAACTTAATTATTCTAATTAACCTTTCATCTTTCATTAGTTAACTTTTAATTAATTAGTGACTAATTAATTAGTAATTAGCTAACTAATCCTTTAACTAACCCCGTCTCCCTCTCATCTCGCTCTTCTTTCGCATCCGGCCGAAGCTTTTGCCGAGACGAAGCTGATCGCTTACGGGTGAGGCCTCAGAAATGCCCATGTTCCAAGGTCGAAGCCCTCCCGGCCGTGGAGATCACTCTGCGGCACCTCGCTCCCGTTCCATGAGCCCTCCTCTCATTGCCTCATCGGAGTTTCCTCTCACTTCATTCTCCGCGAAGCTCGTAGTCAACCTTCTACATGCTCGTACACTATGAAAAAAAGCAGGGAAAGGGGCATACCTGTTCCTACGTGTGCCTCGGGTACCTCGAGGTGGCGCTCAGTGGCCTCGAAAGGCCCTGCGGAATCCTCTCTCTCCTCTCCCTCCGACACCAACGTTGGAGAAGTTGCCCTCTCTCCGCTACACGCCGCACCGGGATTGCCTTCCTCCCTCCCTCACGGCCGGTGAGACGCATCGCCAATAGCTTGCCGACCGGAGGCGTAGAGAATGATGAGAAGCGTGCAGCGGTGGAGAAGGGAGGGCGAGAGCACGGCCTTAAATAGGCTCTCAACGGGAATCCTCGCGCGACCAATACCTTGATCAGGGAGATCGCGCGATCAATCAGATCCCTCTCCCTTACCTTTCCCGGCTTTAGATTGGCAGTTTCCAAATGTGGTCGGCCCTGCCTGCGGTGGCGCGTGTGTGGAGAAGACGATGAAGCAAGCGGTTCGCGTGATCAGCCCCCACGCGAAATGCCTAACGGGCCGAGATTTGAGCGCATCGTAGGCCTTTACACCGCTTCCTCGCGGGTTGCTATGGCCGCGTTAGATGATCGCCCTTTGCGATCTGCATGCCGCCTCGGTGATCCTTTTGATCTCATCCGTCCCTTTATCTCCACAGAGCCAGCCATGGCTCTTTTGCACTATGACCCTTAAGGTTTTCCCATTTTACTTTTTCGTCCTTGTCTGTGAGAGGAAACATAATTTCCTTTTAATCCCTGTTCCCTTTTATTTTACATCCAGGTCCCTTGCCAGAGACAACAACTTTTATCTCCTAGTCCTCGAAATTTTATAAAATTTCTATTAGGTCCTTGGCAGCCAAATAAGACTCAAAATTATAAATTAATAATTTCTATAATTCAAATTCATTTGAATTTAAATTAACCTGATCTCCTTTGATTAAATCCTATTCTTACTAAACTTAGGGCATTCCCTTTAATAGATTTAATCAATTTTCTCCCCCTTTCCTTCTAAGTTTTCTAACATGATTTTTCATGAGCTTTCCAATTTAATTAAATCATGTATTTCCAAATTTAATTAAATCCTTCATCAATCAGAATAAATAAAATTATAAATAATTTTATCTATATTTTTCGAATCTTCCTTGGGTCCATTTACCAAAACGCCCTCGGGTTTAATTTAATTCCCAAAATACCCTCTGGAAATTTTTATTATTAATTAATTTAGGGAAAATCTTAAACCTTTTATTTCAAGATAAAATCACGGATTTTACAGTTGTCTTTCATTTGCTTATATTTGAGGTTTTTTTTCTAAGCTTTTTACATTGGCTACAATTTGACAATACGTATAATCATTTATAGACAACACTAGAAGACTACAAACAGAAGAGTACAAGTACAAAACTACAAGCCATAAAAAAAACACAACAAAACAACACAAGAAATGTCTCAATAAGTAAATTTCACATTCAACTTCTCACATTTAATTAGTTCAATTTTTTGTCCTAGATTTTATAATATATTACTATAATTTCAAAAAAAAATTGCTTAAGATTTTAATTTTTTTTAAGGTAAACAACAATAACAACAACAACAACCAAGCATTATTCTCATACTAATGAAGTCAGCTATATGAATTCTCTATCTTCATGTCCTTTTGTTAAAGATAATATCTGACTATATATCTAATATCTGACGTAATTTTAGACCTACATCTATCTTTCTATTTATCTTATATAAATAAATTATCATATTTTCAAACCGAAGTACTTGATAGACATATGTTAAAACCATCTTAAATGTCATTCTTTTATTTTATCTTGAATTGGTGCAACATATGCTCTTTATCCGATATGATTTTTTTTAAGATGAGTTTAAAAAAATTTCATGTATATTGTCAAAAAAAAATTGAATAATATTTATCTTCTTAAAAAAAAATCAAAATTTCTGTATTTTCTATCTTTTGTAATTATTATAAATTTTTTTATTTAAAAAAATAATAAAGGGTCGTTGGGCTGGCACTACCCTTACTAGACTTTGCCCATGCTGGATCAGCTAGGCACTATGCTTGTTGTGTCAGCTAGGCCCAAAATTCAATTCCCGTTAGAGCGTGTCCTGCACGAGCTGTGCTCAAGCCAAGTTGTATCGTGTGGCCGAGTAATCCAGCTCTAGCCGTGCGTCGTGCCAAGGATAGCCCGCAGCAGGACATACTTGTCAAGCCGACATGATCCAAAATCCAAAGCTAGGATATATATATGTAGTTTTAAATTTTACAGGGGTGCATATATAAAAGTCCCCTTTTGAAATATTTGAGATGATATACATAAAAAAAAAAATTAAAGTCATTTTTGGTCCTTGTATTTTGACCCAGTGTTTATTTTCGTCCTTATACTTTAAAAATCGTCGATATGGTCATCATATTTTGGAGTTTTTTTTAAAATATGTCCATGGTGCTGACGTGGCAGCACACGTGGCATACGAACTGAATACAGTTAATTTTTTTTATCCTAGGAGGCATGCCACCTCAGCATCTCATGTCATCATTAATAAAATTAGTTTATTCAAAATCCATTTTGTCATATCATGTTAGTATGTCATGTCATCCTAACCTTGCCACGTAAGCTATTATATTAGAAATACTAACCACATGTGTTGCCACATCAGCACTAGATACGTAGTCGAACAAAAACCCAAAGTACAGCGATCGTATCGAAGATTTTTAAAATATAAGGATGAAAATGAACATTGTGTCAAAGTACAATGATCAAAACTGGGGTTTATCCTGGAAAAAAAACTCATTAGTTAATAAGTTGGAATAAGAAAAGGTAACTATAAAATTCAAATAGTTACACATAGTTAATATTAAAATCATCAATTGTTAATAAATGCCAATTATTAGTTAGTGTGTAATTTTAATTACAAAATAATTAAAATACACACCTAGGTGGGTATACACACTTAACACATAGGTAATATCAAACTCAGAAATTGTTTACAAATATCAGTTATTAGTTAGAAATGTGTAATTTTAATTACAAAGTGATGATTTTTGTTATTATTATATAATTAAGTATAATTGTGTCAATTTGGATAAAAGTTTTGTACCCACCATATTCCAATTTGTTCTATCCTTAACTACAAACACTACTACTAATGTTTTTTGATAGCAACCTAGCTATCAATTATAGCATTCTTCAACAATACTACTAATGTTGTCTTTGGAGTATCCATTAAGAGTTCTCAATTAGCAAGTATTTAAATTCAAAGACCAATTAATGAACCAAGAGAAACAAATGGATTACTTAGTCATCATGAGCTTCCTAAATTACCAGTCTCCAATCAAATTTTATTGCTTGAAATTATAACTGAAAATATAAGTTTTTTATGTTTTTATAAATATTTTTATCACAAACGACCCAAGGCCTATTGGTATTCGGGTTGTTTGCTAAGAAATGAGATTCCCTTGTCGCAGAGCCCAGAATTCAGCGGCATGCTTTAAAATTTTTGCAGGGATGTTTATCACCTTATTCAAAAAATAAATAAATATTTTTATCATAATATATATACGGATGCACTATGTATTCTCTGTCGCCTCCCATTTGGCCCCTGGAGCATATTTGAAGGATTTTCAACTATACGGATGGGAAGATTATCCAAAAATAAGATAGCATGTCCATTTTCATATAATTTGGTTATCGTTTGGTCCTCCCATTTAACGGTTGAAATTCTGGAATGTTCAAATTTTTATAAAATAAGAACCATTAAATGTGAGGACCAAACGAGTATCAAATTATATGAAAATGGACATACTAGTTTATTTTTCGATGATCTTCCCATCCGTACGGTTGGAAGCTCCATGGGGCCAAATGGAAGGCGACTGAGAATGCACAGTGTTGCAACCGACCACCTGTTATCACGTTTGATATATATATATATATATATATATATATATATATATATAATCATAAATTAGTTAAATTTTAAATATAGATTATTTTTAATTGCTAATATATTAATATGTATACTTGAGAAGGGTATATGCAAAATGAATATTATTTTATTTTGTTTCCAAATGAAGGAATTAAAAGATTAATGGCACACCAACCAAGATCAACTACTGCTAGTGTTAATCTATGCAACTCTTTATTTGATTACTCTGTGTAACCACTTGAAGCAAATGGACCACCACACCAATCTTTCTTTCTTGAGTTAGTTGCAAGCTGAATATTTAGACAATACTCGTCTCTCTCTCTCTCTCTCTCTCTCTCTCTTAAATACGGACACCAACATAATTTTCGCATTTGCTAAGATATAATTAGTTGTTAATTATATTTGAAACCATAATAAAATTTCTCAGTAAAAAGGTTCCATTTAACTCAAATGTGCCACCCAAGTTGAACATAAAACTTAAATAATTAAATATATATATTAAATCCAAGATTCTCAATAGTTTAATTTTGTTTATTTATTTATTTAGGTGATAAACCCTCCACAGAGGGATGTCAAAGAGGGTGGTTTTAGGTGACAAATTTTTATCGGGTGCATATAAATGTCCAAAAGTTTTATAATTATCAAGTGAATTATCTAAGTTGCTCCCCTCATTTAAAAGGGTGAAGACTCGAATCTGAAAGCTTTGCACATCAAGTAAATTACTTAATGTATAGGACCCAAGATACCACTAAACCAATGGTGCTATGATAATGATCTAATTTTATTGAATAAATCATGCATTGCAAGTTTATAACACCCAGTTCCCTTGAATTCCTCCTCAACTTCTGTCTTTCCCTATTTTTATTTGAAGTTCAAACATCCACTCTTCTTCCTTATTTTGTGGGACTTTGCACCCCCTCATAGGATGCCCTTTTTTTTAATTAATTTTGATTTGTTTACAGAGAGAGACAGAGTGTGTGCAAGTGTTTCGCACCCATCCCCAAGCTTGGAAGTACATTAAAAAAACCACACATTTGAATTTGAAACTCCAATCAAAGTTGTCTTTGAAGCCAAGACTCATCAAACTGATCATCAAAACAAAACTGACAAACCTGACACCACCCACGCACAGCAAAACTAAAAAGAAATAAGGGCAATTTGCCAAAATGGCCCTGTTTTATTTATTTATTTATTTTTTTGGCCCTAGGTCAAATATATTTGCCAAAATGGCGCGAAGCTGCGGCCAAAGTGCTGACTCAGATGCAAATCGGCCTTTCAAAGGCCGATCAGAGCTAATCGGCCTTTCAAAGGCCGATTAGCTCAATACAGCCGATGAAGAGGACTTTTTGAAGCTAATCGGCCTTTCAAACGCCGATCAGCTCCAAACATAGTGCTCTGAAGCTAATCGGCCTTTGAAATGCCGATTAGCTCAACACAACCAATGTAGAGCACTTCTTTGAAGCTAATCGGCCTTTCAAATGCCGATTAGCTCCAAAGATGATGTTTTGGAGCTAATCGGCATTTCAAAGGCCGATTAGCTCCACAAAACCCAGGTAGAGGGCTTCTTCGAAGCTAATCGGCCTTTCAAATGCCGATTAGCTCCATAGAGCTCTTTTTCATGGTGTATGGAGCAAATCGGCCTTTCAAATGCCGATTAGCTCTGATCGGCCTTTGAAAGGCCGATTTGCATCCGAAGTCGACTTTGGTTATTAGCCTGCGGTCAGCCATTTTGGCAAATATATTTGACCTAGGGCCAAAAAAATAAATAAATAAATAGAGCAGGGCCATTTTGGCAAAATGCCCAAGAAATAAATAAAACACTTTTACAGACATACAAAAACAATGCAAACAAAAAAAAAGGGGAAGTTTTCATTTTTTTTTTAATTTTTAATTAATAAATTAACTATTTATTTTATCTCTCGCTCACCAAGCTAAGCACTAGTTGTAGTAACTTTTTTTTTTCATTTAACATAGTGGATAAAAATCCCTCCACAAAAAGATGTCAAGAGGCATAATTTTAAATGATGATTATTTTGACCCCTCATCATATGTGCATACAGGATTTGAATTTGAGAGTTTTTTGCTCACCAAATACTCTAAGAAATGAATATTCAAATTTGAGAGCATGATTAATTAAATAAATTATTCAATGTACGAGATCCGAGATACAGCTAGAACAATGATCTTTTTGTCTTGCTCTTCTCATTCTTATTATCATATAATCAAAAATCACTCACACATTCCCACTTCTCTTCCACTCCACTCCCTCTCCTCATAATTCATTATCACTGCAACAAACAAACATCACTTTCATTATACCAATCATTATTTATATATATAGATATTATGATTATGATTATGATTATGATTTTTCTCCCTGTCTAGTTATTTGATTTGTAATTGTAGAGTATTGGTAATAATGGAGTTGGTATGATGGAGCATTACAGTCACTTTCACTTGTTTGTTGTGTGGATTTATGTATGTGAATAAGGAGTAGGACCAACCAAAAAAATTGGCACCTTTGGGACTTTTTCTCTTCTTCGCTGTTGTAGACTTTTCGCTGTTGTGCTGTCCTCTCACCTCCTTTGATGCCTTCCTTCATGCTTTCACCTTTGCAAGTGCAAGTGCACACTAGCTTTTGATTTGCTTCTTGTTTTTCATCATCTTGAAAGCTGAGTTTAATGGAGTTCCAGGCTGCTGCTCCTTTAGACTTCATGGATGTCAATGTGGTTCCTGAACAGGATGTGGCAAGATTGGAGCTCGAGATCTCTCATCTTCAAGGTAATTTCTATTGCATTGGGTTTGGTCTTTTTTTTTTTTGTGTTTAAATCTCACTCTCTTTGTTTTCACAGATGAGATCTCTGCATTGAGGAGTCAGCAGTGGTGTTTGGACAGCAAGAGGAAGGAGGCTCTCAACAGGATTTTGGACATTAAAGGTGTGGCCTTTATCTTTTTGATTCTCTTTGCAGTGGCTGTGTTTTGTTTCTGAACTTGTTGAACTGGCTTTTTAGGAAGCATTAGAGTGTTTGCTAGAGTGAAGCCTTTGATTGAAGAGCGGAATAGGAGGAAGCATGAGATTGTTTCTTCAGAAGCTGAGAAGATCACTGTTAGATCAGGGGGAGGCAAGAAGGAATTTTGTGTAGATAGAGTGTTTGACCAAATGGCAACACAAGGTGAGTCCTCTCAATTTGTTCTTGCTCTTGTTCTTACTCCTTTCTAAATTTTTGCTTATCTTCTTCTTTTGTGAACCAATTGCAGAGGATGTGTTCCTAGAAGTTGAACCAATTCTTAGATCAGCACTTGATGGGCATAATGTTTGTATCTTTGCTTATGGTCAGACAGGCACTGGCAAGACTTTCACTATGGTTGGTGTACCATGCCTAGATTTATTTATCTTTGATTCTGGTTCTCATTGTAGATTATGAATTTAAGTCTTGTTCTATAGGAAGGGACAAATGATAGGCAAGGAATAGTCCCACGAGCCATCGAAGAACTGTTTCATCGGACTTCTCTCGATAAATCAGGATCCTTTGTTTTCTCAATGAGTATGTTGGAGGTTTACTTGGGTAGTCTCAGAGATCTGCTTGCCCTAAAGAACTCTTCATACAGGACAATGGAACCATCCAATAAATGGTAAAGTCATCTTGCTTGGTGTGTAAAGCATTAATACGATATGTTTGTTACTTATTCTTGTTGAATTCACTGCCAGTGTGCTCAATATACTTGCGGGCGGTCATGGGTGTGTGGAAATTGAAGGACTAACTGATGTGTCTATATCTGATGTGAAACTAGCCAAGAGATTGTATGCAAGAGGGAAGAGAGCTAGGTCTACTTCATGGACTAGTGTCAATGAGGCCTCTAGTAGATCACACTGGTGGGTTCTTTAGCTACTTATCATTCTTATGTCCTTCTTGCAGATTAATTTTGATTGGTAATTATTTTATTTCTTCTAGTTCTCTATATTTAGCTTAACGAGAATTACAATCACACGAACGGGGGACTCAGAGAAAGGAAATGGGGTGGTCAGCAAACTATGGATGATTGATCTTGGAGGAAGTGAGCGCCTACTGAAGACGGGTGCTACTGGGCAGACAATGGATGAGGGAAAGGCGATAAATCTATCTTTATCAGCCCTTGGCGATGTTATTTTTGCACTTAAAAAGAAACACGGTCACATTCCATTTCGGTATATATGTGTATATATTTTTTATTTCTTGTCTTTGCTTCTACACATAATTCTCGGAGTTTCTTAGATTCAATTCTCCTCGGTTCTCTTTGAACAGGAATAGCAAGCTTACTCAGCTTCTCAGCGACTCTCTAGGTGTGCTATATACATATACTTCACCATAATGCAATCATTTAGGCTTAATCTGTGACTTTTATGATCGATTTAACATATATAACTGGAATGAATTCAGGTAATGGTTCAAAGGTATTGATGATTGTTCACGTAAGTCCTAGTGAAGATGATCTTGGAGAGACGGTATGCTCTTTGAATTTTGCAAGAAGAGTAAGAGCTATAGAGTCTAATAGAGAGCATTTGCATTCTGAGGCAAGGTTTCTCTACTTTCTTCAATGTTCTCATGAGAGTATTCCATTTATATTTCTATCATTCATGGATGAAACCTGTTTTTCATGCTCCTGTTCAGCAGGAGTTGAAGAAACAAAAGGAGAATTCTATAGCCGAGCTTAATCAGCAGATAAGCGCAACCGAAGAAGAACTGGAGAAACTAAGAACTCAGATCGAGAGAACTGAAAACCTTTTGCTTGAAAAGAAGAAGCTTGTTGAAGATCAAAAGGGTTCACCTAGAACCCCTTTGGTAATACAACAAATTGAAGTTGCTGAAAGTCCTCAAACAATGGAAAGACCCTCCAGCAGACAACACTGCAGCTCTCTTCCTCATTTCATGACTTCAACAGCATGCAGCCGTCACAGGCAATGCGGGGCGGGAGAAATGAATCAGAGATTGAGAAAGTCTAGACTTGGAATGGTGCATTCAGGTGATGCATTTGGATCTCAGTCTCTCAGTTATTCTGATCCTCATCCGAAACTGAAACCACAATACCTTAAGAGCAAACCTGCGATTAGTGAAACCAAAGTCTCAAAGCTCAGAGACTTTCACTGCCTCCAAGGTTTAGAGAACAATAGCTACAACAGCTCTGATTCAAAGCCGGTTTTGTCTACTCGGAGTCGAAGGATCACTACATCATACCCTAATTATCGAGCTACATTGTATCAACACAGAAGGAGGATGTCTGATCTAACCTGAGAAGAACCAGTCATATCATCTGTTGAGCTTTCTTTGTTGTTCAATACCATACCCTTTTTTCTTTTTCTTTTTCTTTTCAGATTGATTCAATGTGAGATGAGTTGACAATGTTGAGTGAGATTGATTATTCACCCCTTTTTTTTTCAGGATTGTGAGCTAATCTTTGTAATTTATGAATTGTATTTGTGTGATCAATTTGATTCTTTCTTTACCACAAAGAGTACTTATCATTTTCTTTTCTGAAATTATGTATAGATAATGGAAATTGTTGGAATTATTTTATTCTGAAATTTGTTTACAAACATAAGGGAAAAGAAACAATAAACATGTTGGATCTGGTGCCTTAGAGAAAACAGACAGCAAGTAAACAAACATCAGACAGAGCCAGACTGCCACTGAAGTTGTTGGTAGTGGATTATTATCTTGTATTATAGTTAGGAGAGGGTTTATTTGTAATTACCAAAAATCTAAAGGTAATCTTTTTTACATATATACCCTTACAAAATTTGTTATGAATCTTTTAATATACCCGTGAAAAACTTCATTTATCTTTATAACCCAGAAAATAATTATGTTTGCTTTTATACATTGCATTCAATAAAAACATCCATTGTTTGCTTTTATATCATAAATCAAATTTTTTATGCTAACGGAGAGAAAATTAAAGTTGTCATCATGCGAGCTGGAGGTCACGGGTTCAAGTTGTGGAAACAGCCTCTTGCAAAATAAAGTAAGTTAAAGTTGTGTACAACTAACCCAAATGGTCTGACCCTTCTCTGAGCCCCGCGCATAGCAGGAGCTTTGTAGCACCAGACTACCATTCTAATGGAGAGAAAATTAAGAGGTAATTTGGTCATTAAAATGATACAATTAAATGTTCGATAAATTTAGTCGACTAAACATCAAATGATAAAAATTTTAAACTCTTAGTTTTATGTAAATTTTCTACTATTTTACCACCTTTTAATTTTCTTTAATTGAACTCTGCAATTCCATATTAATTCCAATGTAAATGTTCCATCAATTTACCATCAATCATCCATCCTACCAAATAATTTAATTATGCAAAAATATTTTTTTTAATCATAAAAAAATTTGAAATTTCATAAAAATTTAAGAATTCAAATCAAATATTTAACATTTAGAGACTAAGAAAGAATTTAAAAAGAATAAGATTTATAGGGTGCCTCATTAACAAACTCTTTTCTTGTTTGTGGGTCACTTGAAATAAAATTAAAAAAAATAAATAACAGTTTGTTACAGGTAAAATTAGTTGGGTTGTTTATAATAATTGGACAAACAATTTAGCATAAAGTTTAATTAGAAAACATAAAAATACTCCTGGGAAACTTAGGCTACACTTCACCAAAGGACCATTGGTCTAGTGGTATCTCGGTCCTGTGCATTGGGTAATTCACTTGAAGCGCGTCAGTTCGAGTCCACCGCCCTTGAAAATGGGGGAGTTTTAAGTAATTACTTGGTGGTAAAGCAGGAGTCCATCATACATGCGGTGAGGGTGAGGATGCAAAAAAGAAAAAAAGAACAACAACGACTTAGGCTACACTTCTAAGTTCAAAAGATAATTCAGCCAAAAAAATAATGAAAATTTTTAAAGGTGCACATAAAAGTAATAGTGCCCAAATTCCCGGGGGGGGGGGGGGGTTGGTAGAGGTGTAGTGTAATAGTATTTTAGGTGTGTGTGGTTTGGATGGGGAATAATATCAAATAGTGCTAAGGACTAATAGGGAATTTGCTCTACATAAAAACATTTTTATTGTAAGATAGACAGCTACTGGTTTCAAAAACAATGCTCCTCAAAGTGAAACATTTAAATACTTTTAAATAATTAGTGAATATGTGCAAGTATATATATATAGAGTAGTGATAGGATGAGGCCGGCCGCCTCATCCTATCACTACTTATATATAGTAAATATATATAAAAATTATATATTATATTTTTTTATAATATTTTTAGACTTATATTGATTTACCTATATATTTTAAACAAATTTTAGATATGTATATATAATTTTTAGATTATCTTATCCTCATAATACATGTACATATGTACATATAAATTTAAAAATTATATATACATATCTAAAAATTGTTTAAAATATATAAATAAATCAATATAAATCTAAAAACATTATAAAAAAATGTAATATATAATTTTTATATATATTTACTATATATAAGTAGTGATAAAATGAGGCGGCCGCAAGTGCGGCCGACCTCATCCTATCACTACTCTCTCTCTATATGTATAGGATCATGCCAGTGCAAGTGCAGCCACCAGATCCTATCACTTGTTTTATATATCTAATATATATAAAATATATATATTATATATTTTATAATCTATTTATATATAGATTTATCTATAAATTTTAGATTATATATATATATATATATATATATATATATATATATATATAGTGTTAGGATGGTAGCATAGTCGGACTAGATATGTAAAAGTAGTGTTAGGATCAGGCGGCTGCACTTGCGGTGCAGCCAGTCTGATCCTAACACTATATATATATATATATATATATATATATAGATAGAGATATACACTGATGATAGAGTCAGGCCGGGCGGATCACTGTGTTGATCCAGCCATCTCCCATTTCGGCCCCTGGAGCATGTTTGAAGGATTTCCAACCGTACGGATGGGAAGATCATCGAAAAATAAGTTAAAATTTTTCTAAAATAAGAATCGTTAAGTGGGAGGACCAAACGGTCAAATTGTATGAAAATTGACAGGCTAGCTTATTTTTCGATGATCTTCCCATCCGTACGGTTGGAAATCCTTCAAACATGCTCTAAGAATCAAAATGGGCGTCGGCCAGATCTGCACAGTGATCCGACCGACCGCACTTATCACAGTCGTGTGTGTGTGTGTGTGTGTGTATATATATATATATATATATATATATATATATATATATATTAAGAGAGAAACAAAAAAATTAGAAAGAGAGGAAAACCAAACAAACACTCTTTTTTATTCATAAACGGGAGAAGCTCCTATATAGAGAGACACCATAAAATGTGGGAAGAGGCTACATCCTTCACACTACACCCTTATTTATAGAAGGTACAAGGGGCATAATTTACTACATAACATCATTGCTTAAGAGATTAGGATGGTGACGTGGTTGTCCTTTATATACTTCAAAGATAAGAGAATATATTCTTTCTTATCTTGAGGGAATATATTTTTTCACATCGTCATCATGTAATATTCATGATAGTACTACGTGGACCTGATCACTATTCATCATCTTCTTCCATCCCACCACAATTCTGAGTGAACTTTGATGGTGATCAACTTGACCTTTGAATTCGAAGACTGTCGACCTTTGCTCAATTCAAAGGCCATCTGAGATAGAGCAATGGAGCCTAGAAAGACAGAGCTTTATCTCGCGAACACCCAATAGAACCCTCAAAGCCATCTCATCGGCACAAATGGGCAATAGCTGGGAATTTACAACCTTAGGCCTTAGCTTCATCTCTGAATCCATTACTACTGGCTCCACATAGCATGAACTCCTTCTACTAGCATCGCGTCAAGCAAAAGTCTTCTACAATCTCTAATTCAAGCTTGGAGGAGAACCAACATAGTAGCTACGTCGACGTAGACCGTCCGAAAGGCTCGAAAGCTCTGATACCATTTTAAGAGACAAAAAAAAGTAGAAACATAGGAAAAACAAATAAACACTCTTTTTTATTCATAAGCGGGAGAAACTCCTATATAAAGAGACTCCATAAAGAGTGGGGAGAGGCTACATCCTTCTAACTCTTTGGCTCTTCTTCTCACCTGTCTCACCCTTTACATAAACACACTACACACTTATTTATAGAAAGTATAAGGGGTATATAAGTAATTTACTATATAACATCATTGTTTAAGAAACAAGAATATGCTTTAAGAGACTAGGATGATGACGTGATTGTCTTAATGCTTCAAAAATAAAAAAATATTATTTTTAAGGAATATAATATTCTTTCATGTCGTCATCATGTAATATTTATAATAGTAAAACTTTCATAAACTAATATTGTTTGCTCTTACTACTACTTACCACCACACAAGCATGAAAATCAGAATTTGGATTCATTTGTATGAATACTAAAATATTTTTAGAAACATAGAATAGTACAAATGTCAGAAATTTCACATATGCACAAAAAAACATCCAAAAACCTTTTTTACCAAAGGTCTCCTGAACTAGCAGTACCACTACCTTACATCAGACGGGTGGTCTCGAATTCGAGCTTCCACTCACACAAGATAGTAATAGGTTCCCTACTTAGAGGTGTTCGGCACGTTGAACTTGCTCCATGGTCGAATCCTCCTCTACGTAGGATGAGGGCATAGTACACACATTGAGCTTGCTTTGCGTACAGCACGTTGAGCTTGCTCCGTACAGCTATGCCCGTCCTTTGAATCCCTCATGGGGTCCCTTGTCGGCTAATTTCCAACCCAAAAAAAAAAAAAAAATCCAAATACAATATATCCTGAACAAAGTCAAAAATTTCATCAAGGATAGAACAGGAGAGATAAAATGGTAAATAGGGACAAATATAACCAATAATCATAACCAGTAAACTGAAAAAGCAAATGGCATTGGACTACATTGCCAATAACACTAAAATTTACTCTCAAGTCAAGTCAACCACGTAAAAGGAAAATGGATGGAAGATTGTTGGGCGATGCTAATAACTGAGTTAGCCAAGACTACCGGTGCCTTTAAACATAGGAATGAGCACTAATCTACAAGAATAATTTTTAAAAAAATTCACTAAAAATGCAAAAATGATCTACAGATTGAAGATCTAAAATTGTTTATACAGTGGTGCGGGATCTCCTAACCTGGCTTGTGCAATTGGACTAATATCTTCAACTCAATAAAAACTACAGACTAAAGGAACAATATAGGAAAACTGAAGGGAGTTAAAATGTTGAACTTCTATCAGGATCAGAGACTGTGAATAGATACTACTAGTCAGAAAATTCATTTCAACCACAATCTGCAAAAGTTTCATATATACAATTTAATGTTTTGATTTAACCACAGGTAATAAAATTCATAACTTTTGCTACTATGTTTTTGAAGAAGTTGCAGTAAATTGGATGAGGAAAAAATTCAGTGATAAGTAGGGCTTAATATTGGAAACATCAAGTAGGTAGCTAGACATTCTACAAAAACAAAAATAAAACAATAATAATAATACAAATGGGCTCAAAGTCAATATACATGCTTGATGCTCCAATTTTGGAGTTACCGAAAGTTTGTATCAAAAAGAAATTTAAAGCTAAACTGTCTATTTCCCATTCATTTGGTTTGTTCAATGGCATCTATCATGTTTTCTTTCTCAATTATAATACCAACTTCCCAATTCCTAGAATTCAGATGAACAAAAAACAAGGACATGAGGTGAAGATTTGATCATGTGAATGAATAACAATAATATAATTTTTGTTTGACTAGACAAACAGAGGGAAAGGTGGGTTAGATCTCATTCAAGTTTGTATTTATTGCTCCTCTAATTCTTCAGATGAGTTTAGCTTTGTAGTACCTTCATTAATTAATCAAAAAAAAAAAAAAAAAAATCCTGCAGTTGGATTTGTGGGCAAAAATTACTGTAGAAATAAACTCAAGAGACGTGTAATATAAACCTGTAATATATACACACATAAATAATTCAGAAAACCTCTAAGAATATAAACCTGTAAATTTTTTTTATTATTTATTTTTGCAGAATTTTCGACTGATGATATTGAGGCATAGTCAACCATGAAAATGTGCAATTCCAAGGTGATAGTCAATCATTTTCAGGAGAAGCAAATCAGAATTCCAAGGCAATACCAATTTATGACAAATATACACCAACTATGCTTGGGTTGTGACCGAAATCTCTGGTTCCTGCATACAAAAAGCCAAAACACAAATATACCATAAAATTGCTTGGAGTTAGCTATTAAATCTCAACCAGCCCATCTACTTCTCGTATCAATCTTTTACAATACTGATCAAAAGGTTAGGCACTGGCCACAACTAGCACCATAGTCCATAATGACCTATATGTGCAATAACTTATTGGAATCCATAGTGAAATGAATCAGCAAATGAACCATATCCACCTTACCATTCAACTTCAATTATTAGGGAAAGAAATTAAGTGACCATTAACATAAATTATCAAAAGGCACTAAAATGGAAAGATGAGGGTTCAGACAAATCTTAATAGATTACACAGCTGCACGAGGCCGATGTTCAGTACTTGCCAACATTTTGCTGGTTATTCCAGATTGTACAATTAAGGATACTTTAGTTGAGTACAAATTTAATAAAGCAACTAAACTTTATGGAGTAGATAGTAACAAGAATATAATCACTAACTTGAAGATAAGTCAGCTAATTAAATTAAAGAAAGGAAGGATAACAGATTTAGCGAACCAGGAACAGCTTTAGTGCTATATGAAATCAATCACAATAAACGAAAACCTTACATGTAAATAAAATAAAAACATAATGAACTTTCTAAGAGCAAGCCAATAGCATCTTCTCTAAGCATCACAGGTACCATGAAGAAGAGCTCCGGAATGAAAGGTCAAACCATCAAAGTAGACAGCAAGGCATGTGAAGAGCACTCAAAGAAAGCAAGATATGTCCACATAATTTATAACTGGTGCCAAGTAGAAAAGTATATCTGACCACAAACTAATATTTCATAAAGAGCTCCTTGCAATACAATAATTTCATATGGTTATGTGAATTGTTTGAATGGAAGGTAATATGACCTGTATCAATGACTGGAGGCGGAACTAATGGTTATTATCACTCAAAACCTATCATCTGTATGGATGCTGCTAGTGCAAGGCATTGTAAGTGATACTTACATCAAGCCAGAGAGGGTAAAAAGTACAAATATAGAATCTAACCTACAAATAAGCAAAATCCTTGTAGCCAAGCATTACTGAGAAAATTGAATATCTCCAAAAAAGTTTTGTAAACATAGATGCACAGCAAAAAAATACTGTAGAACATAGTTGGGATTAAAACATGACCACAATTTGCTAAGATTGTAGGTCCATAACTACCTTTGGTGAAAACAACAAAATACAATCATCCTCTGTCCCTTTCACCAACATCTACTGTTTCTCCCTACACTATAGGCTTCAATGGGTCTAAATTGACTCTAAAATCGAGCTGAAACCATTAACTATAATATTTTGTATGATTTTCTTTCACACACAGCAGTGCCGCTTTTGAAAATCAGCAACTTTAGCATAATAAACATCACATTTGTCTAGTGTGAGATCCAAACATTGAAATAACATAAACAGGCATAACTTTCAAATCATTCCCTGTGCCTATGGGTGTGTTAACATGAACCCTCCCATTGGGCAAAATTAAAAGCTGCAGAAAACACAGCTGCATGTTAGAACATATCCAAACAAATAATGCACAGAATCTCTAGCACGCACATAAGAATTGCTATATTAAGAAAAGATCGGTCCACAATAGAAGATCTACAAACCATTAATGGAAGATTACAAGAAAATAATCACCAAGTTGAAGATAAGTCAGCTAATAAAATTTAAGAAATGGAGGAAACACACATAATGCTCATATACACAATAACAGACACTGCAAAAATAAATAAATAAATAAAAATACATCCTTCAAACTCACTCTAGTCCACCAACAAGAAAAGAAAATGGAAAAGAAATGAACATCACAATGATCAAAAGTGAAATGTGTATCTAAGAACAAACAAATGCAACATTTCGTTAACTCAATATCAAGAATGTGATAACAATCCTCAAGTACACATGAAACCAATAGTCAATCAATTACAATGAATCCTGAATTACTAGATATCTGAATCTTACCTTCTTCGATCTAGTAAGCTTCTATCTTCCCTCATCTATGTTCTCATTGCATTACACCAAATGAATATAAAGTTATCCAAGAAAAAAATACCTGGAAGTGAATGCAAGCTCCTTCACAAACAAAGAGAAGGCGAGATCCAAAAAGAATGGTTCACAATTCTCAGCAGCATTTGATTTCTTTCACCAGCCATCAGAGAAATCTAAAGATCTCAAAGTCCAAACCTAAGATTAGTGCCTCCGGAACTCGTACCAGATCTCATAGTGATTGAACAGCAAGCTATCATGCGTGCGCTTCCCAACGAATTCCAACCCCAAGCTCTGAAGCCTCCTAGTGCACTCATCCCCGCCCAGCCTCGAACAAAACTTGATGTTATGAGAGACGAAGATCCTGCCAATCTGGGGCTTCAACCTCCCGGCGAGCCTCTCCATCCCCGTCCACACCAGAGCGTCCGGCATGTGCAAGAAGACAGCGCTGGCATAGATCAAATCGTACTCAACCCCCGACCCAAATCTATCGAAATCCATATCATCGCCCTTCAAGATCAACGGGCGTTTGTGGAGGAGGCCATGGGAGGGGAGCTCGTAGCGGAGGGCGGCGTGGAGGGAGAGCTCGTCTCGCTCGAGGCAATGGAAATGGGATGGGAGGAGGTGACGGATGAAGTGGAGGGCAACACGGAGGGTGCCGCAGCCGATCTCGAGGACGCGGGCGGAGGGGGGGAGGGAGGTGGAGGAGGCGAGGAACTCGAAGACGTCACGCCCGCCTGCCCAGGGCTCGCCGTAGTTGGAGTGGTGCTCCTCGACGAGAAGCTCCGGCGGGCAAGGGAGAGGAGTATGGGAAGTTTCATTTCCATCGTCGTAGTGGGAGATGCCCTTGAAGTGGATGAGGTCTTCGAGCTGCTGGGCTCGTGTGCGGGGATTGATGCCCTTGCGGAGGGAGTGCCAGGCGGAAGGGGAGGAGGGGGGATCGGAGAGGGCGTTGACGCGGAGCTGGGCTTGGAGCCATTGGACGTCGGAGGGGGAGGTGGAGATGGGGTCAGGCTCGGCCGAGGACGGGGATGAAGGAGGGCAGGAGCAGGAGGGTGGAGGGGAGGGGAGGAGGCGGAGGAGGAAGAGGGCGGCGCCGGCTGAGAGGAGGAGGAGGAGGACGGGAAGGGTGATGGACTTCGTCGGAGAAGGCGCCATTGGTAAACAATGAGAGACAGAGACGACCTAGTGAACTCAAGATTTTTATGGTTTTTTTGGTTTTGTTTTCTATCTCTCTGCCGACACCGCGACACCCCCATAACTTTTCATTTTTATTTTATTATTTATCTCTTTTTATATTTTTATGCTATTACTTATTTTCATTTTATTTTACGAGATTATGTTTGTAAAATATATATTTTAAATTAGTTTTTTTATTCTAATCTCATTGTCAAATATAACACGATCATTTTCGTATATATTTAAAAAAAAAATATAGACCGAGGCCATTTTACTTTCGGCTACCCGGTCAGGGTGCTAAGAATAAAAATAAAATTAAAAATTTTTGAGACCTAAATGAAAAAAAACTATTTATTTATTTTTTTCGAATATGGTCTCGGTTTCATGGGAGTAACCACGGAATGGGTGATTTATAGCCACATCCTTTATCACAGTAAACATTTAAAGTAAGGGCAACTTACACCTTTTACCCACAATCTTTTATCCTCCAAATTTTTTTTATCCAAAACACTATTTCCCCTCTTTTTTATCTCTCCCATTGTCTCGGTTCCAATCTTATCCTCCAATCTTTTATCCTCCCAATCTTATTAATGGATGATTTTAGTTTTAATGCAAGTTTAAATGGTTTAAAATATCATGTACAAGTTTTTACAAAATTTTCGAAGCTATGGAATGATGGTTTCATGAGTTATCAAAGATGCACTATGAAGCTTTGAAGAATGCTAAAAAAGAGGTGGTTAGCGAAGAAGAAAGATGTTTGATTTCATCATTCATTTTCTTCTGCCAAATAAAATCCATCTTCCATACATGACCTTTTTCGAAGTGATCATATAAAGAGAGAGGGAGAAGAGAAGAATGAAAAGAGGGAAAGCTTGAGCAATCGTAGAAAAAGAGAGAAGAGGGGAATAGTGAGAGAAAGAGCTTAAGCGATCACGAAGAGATACAACTTCAACGATTGAAGAGAAAGCAGAAAAAAGTGGGGGAGGGGGAGTCCAGAAGCGCTTTTTTATAAGTTAAACGCTTCTGGGATCAAAAAAACCTGTTTAGATTAGCTTTAAAAAAAAAACAGAAGCTCCAAAAAAAGCTCAAACACTGCTTTTTTCAGAAGCTGGTCATGTGGAGCTTATGAAAAAAGCAGTTTTGGAGAAGCTGTAACACCCTAATCCTTTCCAGGACCCATGTGTCACACCAGCCCAGTCGAGGTGAACCCCAGAGCCTAAGGTCGATCAAAAACATAATTAACTCATAATCAAACTAACATTAAGGAAATATAAATTTGAGTACAATATTATTACAACCCAACATGTTTTAAATCCTCACACAAGTCTAGATGGGAGTTCCACAGAGACTCCCCCAAATAAAACATCATAAAATCAAATATGAGGCGGGCGGTGGTGAGAGCCGACCTAAGGGGATCCAACCTAACTTTACTCTAAAAGCGGGGCCATGACCCTACTTACTACCCTGAGAGCAACAAAGGTGGCTACTGAGGAGCTCAAATGAGGTACAACACTCTTATTGGGTTACACACACCTGTAAGTCTTCCATATCAAGTAATGAAATATCAGAAAAGAAATACAAGAACTACTTGATATTTAAATCATGAAAAGACAATAACATGCGATCATAATATATCTCATGGAAATATTTAGTGAAGTCATATGACATACCTTCAAATATTAAATTAAATCTTTTATCGTTAGGTGGGAAATGATTTCCACATATGTCTGGTGACCCTTTCGAGCCCGATTAGCCTCCAGCAGTTGGACCAACTCAACAAGGTGGAGGTGACATCCTATGGAATCAAATCCTTGTCATCATTCTTATTAATATCAAATCTACAAGAGGTGATTTCCACGTATGTCACAGGTGACCAACTCGAGCCCACGTTAGCCTTCTGGCAGTTGGACCAACTCAACAAGTGAGGTGACAAACCATGGAATCAATTCCTAAATCAACATACATGCTAGTGGCTCTACTACTTTAAATGCAAAGTGAACCCGAGTGAAAGCAGGTGGACCAACTCAACACTCGATAGCTCTTGGTGGACCAACTCAGCGGCCGTGAGCTATAAATATATATATACGTATACTAAGCGCACTCGAAGAGTGCGGAAATGGGGTTTTATTTACGGAAAATCCGGGAATGGTTTGAAAGCAGAGATAATTTGGCTAGTAAAAAGCAATTATAGAAATCACCCCTTACCTAGTATAAATACTCTCTGGCTCACATGCGTAGAGCCACCTCGCTCACAAGCGTGTATGTGAAGTATTGTAGTGCACTAATATGTCTATGTAATATAATCTCTACTTTCATGCTTGAAAATTAATAGTATTTCATAAATGGATTTCCTGAAAATACTGAACATGATCTCTACTTTCATGCTAGGAAACTTACAGTATTTATGAAAATTAATCAACTCATATCATGCATTCTCAAGAAGACAATACGAACAAAATACGGAAAAATACGGTAAATGTACAGTTGTGTTCCCTCACCTCAGTATAGTAGATCCCTAGGCTTGGTCGGGCTCTTAACCCGACCTTGTGACGACCTTTGCCCCTTTCTTGTCCTAGAGATCATAATACTGCTTTCTTTAGAAATACGGAAACCGTATCCTCATTCCATAAATTTACTTCACATATTAGAATATGATAGGTTCTATTAAATACACTTGAAGCATGATTTCCCTTAATACGATTTCGTATTTATAAAGAATGGAAAATACGGGCTTGTCCCACTAAAGGTTTAGCATAGTCCGCTTGGACCCTTCATAACATCCGATCTGGAAGCCCGATCGGGTCAATCAAGTATTCGTTATGAAGGTCTCTCGATGACCTTTCTAACGATCTAAAATACTCCCCGATCGGGGAAGCATCGAGGGCTGAATTCCTCCCGGAAAGGGACATCCCGGCATGAGCTCTAACGAAATTTTGGCAAAGTCTCCTCTGTTTTTAGGGCTCCGAAAATATACAATCATACGCATTTAACAACATGAAATTAGTCAATTGAGTAAATATCTACATCCATACATAATATTTCATAATTGGAGCCTGAACCATATCACAGCCTCCAACTACTCATCTAAACATTCATCCGAATTCCATGAAGTTCATCCAATCAGCCCCTTGTTTACCTCTCCAAAACCCCAAAATATACTTAGCCCTCTTTACCTTGTTTTCTCCAAACGATGGCTCCTCGCCAGAGAGGAAAATGGAAGGAGACACTGGGTGGGAGGGGTCCAGGATGAGGAGGCGTGGCCATGCGGCGCTCATGTGGCCGTGGGTGGAAGCTGAGGCAGAGCTCCTTGGTGGCAGTGAGCTTGGCGTGGCCGGGGCGATGGCTGTGGCCAGAGCTAGATCTTCAGCGTGTGGGCGAGCTCAAGAGGAAAAGAGAGAGGAAGAGAGAAAAGATTCTCTCTTCTCTCTTCCTCACATCTGTGATGTGTTGATTTGAGTTTATTATTTTATTTTATTATTTATTTACTTTATTAATTAAAGTATATTATCTTTTAATACTTTTTCTTTTAAAACTATTATCTTTTAAATATTTTATAATACTTTATCCTTTACTTTATATCACATCACTATTTAAGAAAAAAAAAATATTATCTTATTAATAATTATCAATAATTCTTGAGCCAGTCCAGGGAATCCGGGTGGGCGATCTAGATGACCGCGGTATTTGTAGCATCCGCGGAGTCGTCCTTATCTCCTACCCAGTTAGCGAATCTGGAAAACTTGACTTCGGCAGGATCTACTTTATTGGGACTCTAATTTTTGTCTCGATATTCCTACTTAATTAATCTAGATTAATTAATATTTAATTAATCTCTGGTTTAATTATTCTAACTTACCGTAGACTATCCATCCCAATTATTCTATGTCCAATCCTTTGGCACAGCCCAAAGCACCTTCTCGACCCAATTGGTTGAACATTTCGGACTTTAGTTTCATAATTTCCTGATTTTCCTTAATTTAAGTTGTTAAAATAATTAATTTAATTTACGTGTTAATTAATCCCATGGTTTTTCTCCAGAAAATAATTTATTAAATCATAGAAATTTTCAGGGCGTTACAGAAGCAATTTTAATGTTATGCATTTACCATATTACCCTTATGAAATCAACAAATGACATGGGTTTTTATACCTTTCTTTACCAGCAGCTAGGGTTCCGCCGCTTCTCCTTTCAGAGAGATCAGAAGACTTCCCCTCGCCTCTATTCCTCTTCGCTTCCACGACCTCCCCCTCGCCTCTGGGATCCATTTGTCCCCTCACCACACCATCAGACCTTCTTCTGCTTCCTCCTTTGATAGGGAAAAGTTTGTGTCTTCATTTTCATCCACCTCTCTTCTTTATTTGTTCATGTTTTCCTTTTTTCATTTCTTCAATAAAGTCAACTTGTTGATGTTTGTCACTTAGGGGCTGTTTGGTTACCCGCATTTCAAATTACAGTGTATTTCAAATTACATGTAACTAGAAATGCAGTATTTTATTTTACATCAATGGTGTTTGGTTAGATGTAACTAGAAATACTGCATTTACTTTTTGTTTGTTTGGTTTGATGTAAGTTAGGATATAGTTACCGTGGAGTGGTGAGATTACCCCATTATCTATTATTATTACTAACTAGTTTATACATAAAAATTATTTTTAACTAGAATAATTAATCTAATAAAATGTTTATTAAATTTAAAACATTAATACTTCTTTGCTAAAATTTAATTTTCTCCATTAAACTTAAATAACAAATAGTATTTTTTATCTAACAAAATTAAATTTTATCTAACAAATAGTATTTTTTTCCATCTTAATTTTCACAAACACTCACTTGTTCAAATGCCTTGTAATTTCACTAACCAAACCATTCATCATTGATTTAAAAGATAGTGAAAAAAATGAGACCTAAAAATAACATCATTGCAATTGTCCAAACAACAACCAAAATTACAACATTGCAATTGTCCAAGCAAAACCGAAATTACAACATCATCCTACTTGTCTAATTAAAATAAAATACATCATTGTTCGATACATAACATCATAGTAAATGCGACAATACGAAATGACACGATAGTAACACCAAACGGTGTTATAAAACTCATTCTCGACGACCACCCCTCAATTGATCAATAAAATCATCCATCCAAATGCAACGAAGGGTATGAGATTTGTTCATAAACCCATTTGCTAAAGGAAGATTTTGAAGCAAATGGTCATATGCTCGTCCAAGATCATATTCGCTATACCGATCACTCAAGCTCATGATCTCATCATATAATTGCTTACTAATAAATTGACTCTTATCGGCCTCCAATGCGTTAGCAATTCTCCCCAATTGATGCTCAACATTTTGCATGATTTCTTCATCCACCTTACGTTTTCCTCCTTTTTTACCCTCCTTGGCCTTTGAAGTGGAGCTCGTTTGTGTGTCGTTAGTAGGTGGTTGACTTGGTGCAACATTGTCAAAATCATCGAATCCTTGTGTTTGGTTACCAAGATTGATTATTGGCGATGTTGGTGGTGCTTCCATTTGTGCGCCTATGCTTCTAGAGCTTTGAGAAGCCGTTCTCGCAAATGATCCCGTTGCTTGATCATTTCCACATACAATGGCCATCTCCTCATAGTCTTGAATTGGCTTATTAATATAAATCTCCTCCCCGGGGTGCGACTACAAACATAAATATATATAAAAAAATTAGAGTCAATGCACAAATATTACTAGAAATATTAACAATAAAATTCAACCAAGCATAGTAACCATATTTCTCGATATATACGTCTATACAAGCATAGTAACCATATTTCATACATTAATTGCATGATAGAAGATTTTTTTTTTTTTTAATAAAAGTGTATACTTTTTATGCATTAGAATTTTAAGTAACCTATATTTTGACAATATCAAAATCACATCATCAATATTCAAAGCAACTATGCCTCAACCATAGTAGGTTATCATCAATCTATCTTCTTGAACTGAATGAGTGTTTGTGAAAATTACTTGGATCAAATGCTTGACTAATTTTATGTTTAGTATTATAAAACTAAATGCTTATTCAAAACCAACAGATAAGGAAATTTTTATTTTGAATGTCACATAATAATTCCACCAAGAGATAAGCTCTGGAACAGTTTGTTGACAAACTTGGGATTGCCACTACAAAGTAGAAGATTGAATAAAAAAATATCTGGAGCTCATTCCTGCAACTTGCCACAATATCCTAAAAATTAATGCATCAAAAGCAAAGAACGCTTCAACCCACAAGCCATTCCCTTCTCCTTGTAGCATTCTACTCCAATCATTACTAACCCCAAAATCAATATCCCCCAATTCCACTCACTCCACCCAATTATATAATTGAAGTACCACCTTGCACGTAACCCTAACCAAGAAATGCGAACAAAACGAGAAAGTTGACAACTTTTTCACATCAAAACTCTCCCTCTAGCTGAAAATGGTCCATAAAAGCTCACAAAATCATATTCGAACAATAGATCACTTGATCAGCGGAACCAACAATAGACCACAATAATCATCATAAAACATATGACCACACAAAAATTAAGAAAAAATAACTTCAAAAAAAGCCACAAATTGTACCATTCAAGGAGACCAAGCTAAATCGAGAGCAGGAGAAGAGCCCCAGCTAAATCGGAGAGATCAGAGATCGGAGAAGAGCGCCGCTAGGTTGCCGGAGAAGAGCGCCTCTAGGTTGCCGGAGAGATCGTAGATCGGGAGAGAGTGGAGAGATTGGAGATCGGGAGAGCCCCGCTAGGTTGCCGGAGAGATCGCTGCTGCTGCCGAGAGAGAGAAGTCACGAGAAGTTGCTGCTGCCGAGAGAGAGAGAGAGAGAAAAGTCACGAGAGATAGAAGTCATGGTGATTGTAATCCCCTTTTTTTACTGCATTAGTTTATACGCCCAAATTGGTTGTATTTTGAAATGCAGCATAATAGGCCCATATGTAAAAAGTTTTACTGTATTTTCACATTTTTACATCAAACCAAACACCCAAAAGTAAGTTTTACATGTAAAACTTTTTACAATGCAGCTATTTACATCAAACCAAACAGCCCCTTAATTAGTTTTGTGTTTGTTTTTGTGTGTGTCTGTGTATATGTAGTTTGCTCACGGGGGATGTATACAGAGGTGGTGTGAGGAGAAAGGGCGCATTGTTTGTGAAATTTGTTTACAGGTGAGAACTCAAAATGAAAATGGAAATCTCTCTTTATTTTTGTTTTCTATACTCTTATTCTTAGTATTTGGGAGTTTTGATGTTTTGGTGGTCTCTATCTATTTCTTTGTAAATTTTGTTTTTGTTTTCTTTTTGAATCCAGTTCTTAGTTTTTGGAAAAACGTGGTTTTGGTTCCAATTAGCTGCAACTTGTAGATGAAAATTAGAAGAATTCTATAAATTCTTTTTTTATAATATGTTTTTTGGTATTAAGATCCAATGATGATTGAGGTATTTGTGGATTGTATTCTTTTTTTATTATTTGGGTTTTGGGCCATTTGTGTACTGTTTAGTCTATGAAAGTTAATGGTTTTAGTTTGCGAAGACCGACTTTTGTGGTTCTGTTTTGATTCCATGAGCATGTTGATTCTGTCGCCATTATGATCCTGCCTCATCATCAATAATATTAGTTGGAACTCAGATGGGTGTGTACTTGTTTAGTTATTTGCACAAACCTTTAGGGGCTGTTTGGTTGGAGATATGGGATATGACCATGGTAATGTGATACGCCTCGGAATGCATTCGGGAATGCTATATGCCTGGGAATATTGTGGTAATGTTACATTACCATGTTTGGTTCGAAACTCATATTCCCGGTAATACTTCATCCCCATATTTGGTTGGTCATGGTAATCAACCTTGTAATGCTGCAAGTTTCCCAAAATACCTTTTAGTTATGAAATTTTGGAAAAAATATAAATTTAAATTAAAATAAAGTTTTTATTAAAAATAACTAAATTTTAATAACAAAAAAACATATTTTCCCGAAATACCCTTGCATTTGTATCATTATAAAAGTTTTTTGCTACAATATATATCTTACAATCTTTATTTGTTTACTTTCTCAGAATTTTCACACCTCTAATTTGAAATATTCTAATTTTGAACTATAAGTAAGATAATGAGAAATCTCATGTTCAATGGAACCTGGTCATTTGGAAGAAATTATATCGAGTTTGTTACAATACAAGTTTTGCATTTAACAAAACAATAGAGATAAAACCTTGACAAATAAAATTTATTTGTAAAAAAAAAATTAAACAAAACATTATCTAAAAATATCAAAACAACATAAGCAGAACAATATACAAGCATAAAGGCTTCAGCCCTCCATCTGCAAACTATACATCTTGGATAGCATAACAAAAAAATCAAATCAAATCTATCACAATTAGATGCAAAGTAACTTAACTAGAAAATCATTCACAATTAAACATCATAATCCATTCACATAATAAACTTGCAGTTTTACATAATTGGCATGCAGTTTGACATCACAAATCCATTCACATAATTAAAAGTTCCACCAGAGTCAAGTTTAATAAGCCACACAAAACGTTAAAACATAAACACCAAGTCTAGTTTCATAAGCCATACAACACATTAAAAAAAAAAACATAAACACCAAGGTTTAATTCTACTGGCAACCATTTAAAAGCATAGTAACATATTCCTCCTTATAATCATCAGGAAGTGAGAAGAAGTATGACACCTTGCTATTGTCAGAAACAATTAGCCCACCAACTTTAATCCTTTCCGATTTGGTTAAGCCTTCAAGCTTAAGCAGCTCACCAAAAACTTTCTTCTATGTTTCCGCCTTATCAGCTAAAAATTGGAAGCAACCAGTAAGCCTTGAAACATGCTCTCCTAAATTTTCAATCCATCCCCCAATAGAGTTCATGGTGCTACTGAACTCATCAGTGCTCACATCTTGACCTAAGGAGCGTTTGCGCTTAACTTTCTTTGAAGGTGCAACCTGTGATGGACATGGTTGTGAAGCGGCAGTGGTATTAGTTGGGCTTGGAAGGACAGTTGCATTGTCTGTCACATCTACTTGATCAATGTCATGTTCTAATCCTAGGTCAAAATAATCTTCTCCTATGTAAGAGTCAGTAGTTGTTGCAGCTTCTTCTTTTGCAATATCTTCAACAGTATCTACTGGAGCCTCAACACCCTCTTCGGTGGCTCGATCTTTACCAAATACCTGGCTCAACTCCTCCAGGAAAGGGAAATGCTTGTTCCTTAACCCAACAGCCCCCGGGTGACTCTGAAAACAAACAAATACATAATTTGTAAATATAGGCGTGACATGAAGTAACATACAATGGTAGAAATGAAAATAACAGTAGAATTACCTTCACTCAATCATTGAAGATAGAAGCATCACATGTAAGCATTTGGCGTCATCATTCCAACCAAAACCACTTGCATTTGGGCCTAACTTCTCTTGAATGGCATGGTACTGCCTTTTCCATAATTTCACTCTGGACTCAATATGGGGTGAGCCCTTGATATTCGAACCCGGCACCTTCTCACACATCTATTTCTCAAGTTGGAGTAGGTAGCCACAACGAAAAGTACCATTATCAGCCTTCCACTTGCAACTTTGGACAAGTCTAGTTAGGCATTCGACTGACATGACATCTTACTCCGCAGTCCAGACATCTCTGCAACCTTGTTTTGGCAGTCTTTTCCCTTTTGTCCCAATTGTATCAATTTCATCAATGTTTGTACTTTCCGCTATCCTATGTCAAGCAATTTATGGTAATCAGAAGCTGTACCATTAAGCAACAATATTCAGCTACTAAACAATATCACCTTTTAATCAATCTGAGTGACAGAAAAATGGAAAAAGAGACAACAACATGATTGTCATTGAACTTTACATCCAACTAACATTGAACTCCATTGAATGAAAAAATAATAAACTTTTATAAATTTTATAAGTACTACATTGTTTTCATCCAAAACTAATTATAAAGCAGATCCTAAAACACCATGATTTGTCCCTAAACCCTTCACCCATGATTACACATACATAACTCTAAGCCCCCTCTCTCTTTAATTTATGAGACTGAATGACCAATCTAATCAAAAAGTTTTTTCATCTTGAGTTCTCAAGTATAAAAACAAGAAGCAATGGAAAATACACATAGAAAATCCCCCAAAAAGAAAGAAAAAAATAGAGGAAAGCATAGCATATGAGCATTAAAAAAACGGTTACCAATTCCATGAAAAAACAACAATTCCCCTTCATCCTCCATTTCCCTGTTCCTCCTCTCTGGCCCCATTCCTCTCACCAAACAAGCAGACAAACCCTCCCTCTCTGTCCTCCGTTCTCTCCCACACAACACTTAAGCGCCACCACTTAACAAACAACTTCAAGCTTAAAATGGATCAGGACAACAGGCAGAACAAACTGATCCTAAAAAAAGTAACTCCTAATTGTCAAGTATGAAAATAATGCAAGAAAAATAAGTTTAATGTGGTCACAGAGTGTGCAATTTCTTAACCAAATAACTCATACAAACCAAGACTTCATTCCAAGACCTCAATTTTATACTAAAAAGAGGAAAAAAAGAAGTACAACATAACAAAGTAAAATCAAATTAATGAACTAAAAACCCTAACTCTCAATACCAAAAGTGCAAAACGCCTCACAGGGGCATTGTTGAAGTGCCTAAACTTGACTTTTTTTTTTATCAAATTAATTGTAGATACCACATCTTTGAAATCGTACTTGAAAAGGAACAAATGTGGAGGTTGGCAACGGAGGACTGCGTTGATGGAGGTGGAGGTTGGCCGGCGGAGGACTGCGCAACACCCTTGCACAATGTTGGCTGACGCTGAAGAAGGTGTGGTTGGCTGACGACTTCTTGGTGATGGAGAACTGCGTTGGCTAACAACGGTGGGGAGGTTGGCTAGCGGAGGGTTGTGTTGGTGGAGATCGGGTTAGGGCAAGGTAATGAAAGAGGGGGGAGGGCAGAATAGGAATTAATTTTTATGTTGGATTACCACCAGCCCGGTAATGCAGATAGACACCTATCTAGGTGGTATTCCACATTACCACTTTGGAGTAAGTTGGTAATGTGCGTTACCAACTTATTCCCACTACCATCTTTGCCAAACGCTGTAATGTTTTCACATTACCGCCCCATTCTTGAAGATGTGAAAACATTGCCCCCAACCAAACAACCCCTTACTATTCTATTCTTTTGTATAGAATGGGTGTGCTCTACTGTATCTACTGACCCTCTCCTCTTATAAGTCACTTCAATAATTTTTTGTGTATTTAGTAGTCAGATCCTATAATGCTTACTATTATTTCAATTGAAGGTGTTTTAAAATGCTTTGCTATTGAAAAATCAGCATTTGACTAATGAAATGAGTCTGTTATAACTATTGTTGTGTTTTTCCTCTAATAAAATTGTAACGCCTTCCTCGAAATAAATAAAGAATTTTGGTTATTAAATCTTTAATGGGAAAAATTTAAGATTTTGTAGTTATGAAATTCGAGGAATTCGTTAAGTGTTAATTAATGGAAATTAATTAACGGTAATTAATTCGGGTTCATTAATTATTGGAGGAAACAGACAAAAGTTATAGTCCCAGGAAAAGTGGATCTGGTCAGAGACAGCGACGACCCTGTGATGCCACAGTGGACCCGTGACTAAAGGAATTGACTAAAGGTCGAGATTCGCGAATCTAGGTCGGGCACGAGGAACGAGGGAATATTGGCGGTAGACCCCGCCGAAAAATGAATCCATTCACCCGTGAATGAACAGTAAAATCGTGAGGCAACAGTTATCATGTGGTGCTACAGTGAAAAGGAAATATAATATTTAATTATTTTAAATGTTTATATTGAGGATGAAATGAGAGAGAGAGAAAACTTCATTTCTCTCAAATCCCTCGCTCTCTCTCTCGATCCCTCTCTCCCTCCCGATCACGTCGATCGCCAGCCGCCTCCGGCCAACCAAGCCCGCCGGCCGGCAGCCCTAGCCCGCAGCCGCGCCGCCCCGCGCCCCTTGCGCGACCCCCCACTGGCCCGATCCGGTCATCACGGCCCGGATCTGCTGCTACACTGCACCTCCGCACACCTCCCGGCCACTCGCCCGCTCGGTAGTGGCGCTCTCTGCTGTACTGCGCGCGTCTCTTCCTGCGAACTCAGCCCCATCGCCGGCAGCCCTGCCTCCGTTGGCGGCCGTCCGTCGATCCGACGCCCCAGCCAGCGCTGCGAGCTGATCCGGTTGTTCTTCGCCTCCTTGGCCCACTGCAGCCAGGCCATGCGACATCGCCCTCCGTCCCCATCGCTAACGTGAGTCCTAGTTGGGATTAACCCTACCCTAATCGAATGAACTTATGCATGATTAGAGAGGGTATTAATTGTAGATCAGAGGGCTGAAGTGAACCTAATTGAACACTTGTACTATGTATCATAAAACCCATGTGTAATGGGTGTGTGGATGATTGTTTGTATTAATTTTCGGTGCCCTCCGGATAGGGAGGTGCCGCCGAATTTTTCTTGAAAATCTCTAAGTAAATTCCCTATTAGTATCCATACTAACATGCTTGAGTATGATTAACTCCATGATTAAATGCTTAATGATTCCATGCTTTAAATTCATTATTCTTGGCTAATGAAGGCATGCTCAGAGTGAGCTTATGTTTTCTCAAGCATGTTGAGTAAGGAGAGAATACCACTTGATGAACTAACCTCCGGTTAGAGATGGTTTAGAGATTAAAGGATAACCGTATTTCGTATTTTGAAATGGAATATTTAAGTATAGCGACACTAAGACTTATTATCCATTTATTAGATCCTGACTTGGGCGCGTGATACGCGACGTGGATCAAAGGATTTTTCTTCGTGACAGGTAGGATCTCGTACCCGTACTTTGTGAGTATTGCTTTCTCCTACCTTGCTTTAGTTATTGACGCTCTTATTCCCTTGAAAGGTTCCCAACACATATTCGAGACGGACATCGGATATGTGTCGGTTTTATATCTCAAGGGATAATTGCTTTCTACATTTCTTATACAAGTATTGCTTTCTTCTACCTTGCTTTTATTATTGGCACTCTTTTTCCTTGAGAGGTTCCCAACATATATTCGAGACGAACATCGGATATGTGTCGGTTTTATATCTCAAGGGATTGTTGCTTTCTATATTTTTATACATATTTGAGTTGAGTCTTCACTCCTTAAATATGTTTGGCTCCTGATCTCGAGGGATCTTTACTTTCATATGTATATTCATGTGGTTTGCTTTGGATGTACATATGTGTGTATACCTATTATCAGGTATTTGAATGCTTTGTCGATCTCTTACGCATGTGCATGATACACCGGACGGAGGCTCAGTCAGAGAGTGATATTTTCTGGCCATGTATACATGATTATAGCGCTATCCGGCTTAGGCCGAAGACGATACTGACGGTGTCGTTGATGTCGTGGACATCCTAGTATCACATATGCCAGGAGATTGAGTACATTCGTGGATTTATCCACATCTTAGATGCAGACAGCTTGCTAGTGATTGTTGTCTCATCTGCATATTTGTTTATTGCTTCTCTTACTCCTTCTTTATGGCGTTTGCCACTTTTACTGCTTTATGAGGTCCTACTGAGCTCTCTTCTTTGGCTCATGCACTTGTTTGTGTTTCTCAGGTTCAGACGAGGAGTAGGGACGAGCATAGGCAGGGGTTTCACCGAGTAGTTGACTCGGAGCTTGTTGTACCTTGAGGTCTGCGTATCTCCTTTATCCAGTGTGTGAGACTTGTATTTCTTTCGTTGTTATGGATTTCTAGGGGTGACTGGACTAGATCCTAGTCTGGGGTTGTATAAACCCGGTATTGTACTTTTATTCAGTACTTGTACGGAGTTGTATAAACTCCTTTTTATTTATGGAAATTCCGCTGTTATCATCTCTGAATAATTACTGTACAGGGTCTCAGAGGCCTTGTGCCTGAACAGGGGTCAGTCCTTGTTTGGGTACGGCCGGTTGGTCCACGTGCCCGGGCCGAGGTTCGGGGCGTGACAACTAAAGTGGTATCAGAGACGCATACAGTTCGAGTCACCCTAGGGGTCTTAGAAACATAGGAGTTGAGTCTTACTTTTATTGGAGAGTGGGTTGGGTAGTGTACTAACACTTGAAGTCTTTTCCTCAATTTCAGAAGTCATGCCTCCAAGACGACCGGGCCAACCTCGCAAGCTGGTGGAGCTCCCTCCCCCGGAGCCTATGCATGATGCAGATTGAGAGGGTCAGCAGATGCCAGCCCCTGAGACTAGGGGGTATCCAGATCCCGCGGTTGGAGGATACCCAGACCTGGCAGCCGGGGGATACTCAGGTTTCACAGCTGGAGGTTATCCAGGCCCCGTAGGAGGAGACTATCCAGGCCCCTCGGCAGGAGGATACCCAGGTCCTGCAGCGGGAGGGTATCCAGGCCCCACAGGAGGAGGATATCCAGGTCCCTCAGCAGGAGGATACCCGGGTCCTACAGCTGGAGGCTTCACTAGTCCCGTACCTGGAGGACCGGTTGACCCTGCAGCACTATCAGGGATGATGCATGAGATGATGTTGTTCATGCGGCAAAGCAACAAGCAGCGGCGGCGGCAATGGCAACAAAGCAGCGGAGCAAAGAAGAAGAAGAAGCGGCGGCGGCAGTGATGGGAGCAAAGAAGACCGGCAGCAGCAGCAGTGGCACACCCCACCACCACCCCCACCTACGGCTGCAGAGAGCAGCCGGACTGTACTGGCAGAGTTCAGGAGACATGGGCCGTTACCGTTTGAGGGGGGTGTTGACCCGACAGCTGTTGAGCAGTGGATTGATGAGATGGAGGCTACTTTCCAGGTCATGCAGAGCTTTGAAGAAGATATGGTCAGGTTGGCCAAGTACATGCTGAAAGGCCATGTGCCGGTAGTTCAAAGGCTGAGGTCCAGAGCAGAGGTGAAGAAGCCTTCCAGACTTGGGAATAGTTTAAGACAGCATTCTTCAACAAATATTTCTCAGCGAGCAGGAAAGCTCAAATGGTACAGGAATTTATAAATTTAAAGCAAGGGACCCGTACTGTGGATGAGTATGAGGCAGAGTTTGAGCGGTTGTCCCACTTTGCCCCCTTTCTTGTAGAGGATGACATGTGCAAGGCTCGACAGTTTGTGGGTGGTTTGAGGAGCAGCCTCAGGCAATTTGTGACACCATCACTCAGACTGCCTTTTCATGAACTGGTGGACATAGCCAAGGACGAAGAGATCGCGTTACGGGAGACCCAGGAGCTATCTAGGCGAGAGCCGGGCAGTGGGAAAGGGAAGAGCTCCAGGAAGAGTGAGCCTTAGGGGCGATTGAGGCGCTCGAGGAGTGGCGCAAATCCCATCCTTCTGGCCATCATCCTCATCATCCGGTCCAGGCGAGAATCATCGGGGAGTGGTTCACGTCCTCCCTAGTTCTGCGGCCGTTGTGGTGGTGCACATTCCGAGAGCGATCTTTGGCACCGCAGCAGACATGTGCTTCCGATGTGGAAGTACCGAGCACTTCAAGGCCGATTGCCCTATTGATCAGACTGGGTCAGGAGGAGTCGGATCTCGAGCGATTGCGAACAGGACCCCACGTGCATCCGGAGGGTCACGGCGGCCACTTCTGGGAGGCCGAGGCCAGGGAGGTTGGTCCAGAGGTGGGAAGGGGAAGGAGAAGGCAGCAGATCCCCCTTCTTCTTCCAGTCGACCAGTCGCTCAGGGTCGGGTTTACAACCTGACCTAGGAGGATGCCCGGGCCTCTCATGAGGTGGTTGCAGGTACTATCACCGTTTGCTCTTACTATGCTTGTACACTATTTGATCCCGGGGCGACACATTCTTTCGTGTCTACTTCATTTGCTCGGAGAAATAGTTTATATGTAATTAAATTATCACACGACCTGGTGGGAGCGACAAAGATTGTGGATAGGTTAGCACCTCAATGCTCAGTCGTGATCGAGGGTCACGAACTCACTGTTGACCTACACCTGATGGAGTTGCGCGACTACGACGTGATCCTCGGCATGGATTGGCTCTCCTCAGCTTACGCGGTGTTGGACTACAGAAGAAAGAGAGTGCACTTTCGATTTCCAGGCGCCGAGGAGTTCGTCTTCAAAGGCAGTAAGGGTTACACATTAGCTCGGGAGATATCGCGCCGGGCGGGAAGGCGATCAACGGTGGTTGTCTTTGGGTTTCTGGCATCAATCACGGAGACAAGGGATGCGCAATACACGGTGGCACAAATTCCAGTAGTCCGCGACTTTCCGGATGTATTTCCAGATGACTTGCCGGGACTGCCCCCAGAGAGGGAAGTGGAATTTGGCATCGACCTAGCTCCGGGAACGGCATCCATATCCAGAGCCCCCTACCGAATGGCCCCTGCGGAGTTGAAGGAACTGAAACAACAACTTGAAGAACTCCTGGAGAAAGGCTTCATTCGGCCGAGCATGTCACCTTGGGGAGCCCCGGTATTGTTCGTCAAGAAGAAAGACGGATCCATGAGATTATGTATCGATTACCGTGAGCTCAACAAGGTGACAATCAAGAACAAATATCCCCTACCGAGGATCGATGATCTGCTGGATCAGCTACAAGGAGCACAGGTGTTCTCCAAGATAGACTTGAGGTCAGGGTACCATCAAGTACGGATTCGGGGCGAGGATGTTCCGAAAAGTGCCTTTCGTACGAGGTATGGGCACTATGAGTTTCTAGTGATGCCGTTTGGGCTTACCAATGCCCCAGCGGTGTTCATGGATCTGATGAACCGTATATTCAGACGATACTTGGATCGGTTCGTAGTCGTCTTCATTGACGACATTTTGATCTACTCGAAGAGTAAGAAGTTACATGCAAAACACTTGAAGCTAGTGCTGGAGGCCCTGAGACATGAAGAGTTGTACGCTAAATTCTCCAAATGTGACTTTTGGCTAAGCAGCGTGGCTTTCTTGGGACATGTCATCAGCGGAGATGGAGTTTCTGTGGACCCCAAGAAAATTGAAGCGATGAGTGGGTGGAGAAGACCGGCACCGTCAGAGAGATCAGGAGCTTCCTAGGATTAGCTGGCTACTACAGGAGATTTGTAGAGGGATTCTCCCGTCTAGCACTACCCATGACCAGGCTAACCCGAAAGGGCGCTCCTTTCATCTGGACGGAGGACTGAGAGCAGAGTTTCATAGAGCTGAAGAATCGATTGGTATCTGCACCTGTCTTGGCCCTACCAGAGAGCGGGTGCGGATACGTAATCTACAGTGATGCTTGCAAGATAGGCCTAGGGTGCGTCCTTATGCAGAATGGACGAGTCATTGCCTATGCTTCAAGGCAATTGAAGTCGCATGAGGAGAACTACCCCACACATGACCTAGAATTGGCAGCAGTGGTATTTGCCTTGAAGATTTGGCGTCACTTCCTCTACGGCGTGCCATGTGAAGTGTATACAGACCATAAAAGTCTGAAATACATATTCACGCAGAAAGAACTGAACATGAGGCAGAGACGCTGGCTGGAGCTGATCAAAGACTACGACCTCAGCATTCACTACCACCCAGGCAAGGCTAATGTGGTGGCTGATGCGTTGAGCAGGAAGGTCAACTACGGAACTGCCGCAAACCTTACTGATCAGATACCACTTCTGGAGGAGATGAGGAGGCTTGAACTGGAAGTGATTGAGCCGAACTCGGAGGTGAGCATGGCTACTCTATGCATACGGCCTACCATATTGGATAGGATCCGGGATACCCAGAGACAAGATAGCAGAATGGTGGACATTTTGAACAAGATGGAGCAAGGCTTGCCAACACAGTTTCGGATCCACAAAGATGGCACAATTAGATTTGGAGATCGGGTATGTGTACCCAATATACCAGAGCTCAAGAGGGACATAATGGAAGAAGCACACTACTCAAGCTACGCGATGCACCCCGGGGGTACTAAAATGTATCGCGGATTGAAGAACTATTTCTGGTGGAACGCCATGAAGAAGGAGATAGCTAACTTTGTGGCTCATTGCCTCACCTGCCAGCGAGTGAAGGCAGAACACCACAAGCCAACAGGTAAACTACAACCCCTACCAATACCGGAGTGGAAATGGGAACACATCACGATGGACTTCGTGACCGGCCTACCTCAGACTCAAAAAGGAAATGAGGCCGTATGGGTGATCGTCGACCGGCTGACTAAGTCGGCGCATTTCTTGGCATTGAGACATAGGAAGGATTTGGCACGACTGGCCAAGTTGTACTTGGACAAGATCGTCTGTCTACATGGCATACCAGTAACGATTACGTCCGACAGGGACCCCAGTTTCGTCTCAAGATTTTGGGAAAGTCTACATGAAGCCCTGGGTACTCGATTGACGTTTAGCATTGCCTTTCATCCACAGACGGATGGTCAATCGGAGAGGACGATCCAGATTTAGAAGACATGCTAAGGGCATGTGCCCTAGACTTCTCAGATTCTTTTGATGAGCACCTGACAATGGCAGAGTTTGCCTACAACAACAGTTATCAGGCAAGCATCCAAATGGCACCATACGAAGCCCTATACGGACGACCGTGCCGATCTCCTATATTCTGGAATGACGTAGGAGAACGGGCTTTCGAAGGACCCGAGGAAGTACAAAATGCGAAGCAAGTAGTAAAGGTTATTAGGGAAAGGTTGAAGACAGCTCAGAGTCGTCAAAAGAGTTATACTGACAAACGCCGCTCTGTGCTGGAGTTTCAGGTGGGCGACAAAGTGCTTTTAAAAGTATCACCCATGAAGGGAGTGATGAGATTTGGGCAGCGTGGGAAGCTTAGCCCGCGGTACATTGGACCTTTTGAGGTGTTGGGCCGAGTTGGAGTAGTGGCATATCGGCTGGCCCTACCTCCGAACTTGGCCCAGGTTCACAATGTCTTCCACGTCTCCATGCTGAGGAAGTGCTTGACCGACCCGTCTCAAGTCATAGAGTATGAGCCGGTGGAACTTCAGCAGGATTTGACTTACGAGGAGTTGCCCGTAGAGATACTTGACTACAAGGAGCAACAACTAAGGAATCGGAGCATTCCTTTAGTCAAGGTAAGATGGAACAACCACACTGGTGGTGAAGCTACCTGGGAACGCGAAGCCGACATGAAGAAGCGCTACCCAGATCTGTTTGAGTAATCTTTGATGAGAATTTAGGGACTAAACTCCTATAAGGGGGGGAGATTGTAACGCCTGCCCCGAAATAAATAAAGAATTTTGTTTATTAAATCTTTAATGGGAAAAATTTAAGATTTTGTAGTTATGAATTTCGAGGAATTCGTTAAGTGTTAATTAATGGAAATTAATTAACGGTAATTAATTCGGGTTCATTAATTATTGGAGGAAACAGACAAAAGTTATAGTCCCAGGAAAAGTGGATCTGGTCAGAGACAGCGACGACCCTGTGATGCCACAGTGGACCCGTGACTAAAGGAATTGACTAAAGGTCGAGATTCGCGGATCTAGGTCGGGCACGAGGAACGAGGGAATATTGGCGGTAGACCCCGCCGAAAAATGAATCCATTCACCCGTGAATGAACAGTAAAATCGTGAGGCAACAGTTATCATGTGGTGCTACAGTGAAAAGGAAATATAATATTTAATTATTTTAAATGTTTATATTGAGGATGAAATGAGAGAGAGAGAGAAAACTTCATTTCTCTCAAATCCCTCGCTCTCTCTCTCGATCACGTCGATCGCCAGCCGCCTCCGGCCAACCAAGCCCGCCGGCCGGCAGCCCTAGCCCGCAGCCGCGCCGCCCCGCGCCCCTTGCGCGTTGTTGCCTCCGCCCTCCCTCATCGCGCGCCAACACCCCAGGCCGCGCACCGGCGAGCCCCACGGGCCGGCCACGGCCCTAGCTCCCCGCGCGCAACCCCAACCGCCCTTGCGCGACCCCCCACTGGCCCGATCCGGTCATCACCGGCCAGATCCCTGCCTTGGCTACGGACTGCACCTCCGCACACCTCCGGCCAGCTTCGCCCACTCAGTAGTGGCGCTCTGCTTGTACTACGCCCGTCTCTTCCTGCGAACTCAGCCCCATCGCCGGCAGCCCTGCCTCCGTTGGCGGCCGTCCGTCAGTCCAGCCACGCCTAGCCACCGCTGCGAGCTGATCCGGTTGTTCTTCCCCTCCTTGGCCCAGCTCTGTCCGGCCTGCGACATCGGCCCTCCGTCTCCCATCGCGAACGTGAGTCCTAGTTGGGATTAACCCTACCCTAATCGAATGAACTTATGCATGATTAGAGAGGGTATTAATTGTAGATCAGAGGGCTGAAGTGAACCTAATTGAACATTTGTACTATGTATCATAAAACCCATGTGTAATGGGTGTGTGGATGATTGTTTGTATTAATTTTCGGGGCCCTCCGGATAGGGGAGGTGCCGCCGAATTTTTCTTGAAAATCTCTAAGTAAATTCCCTATTAGTATCCATACTAACATGCTTGAGTATGATTAACTCCATGATTAAATGCTTAATGATTCCATGCTTTAAATTCATTATTCTTGGCTAATGAAGGCATGCTCAGAGTGAGCTTATGTTTTCTCAAGCATGTTGAGTAAGGAGAGAATACCACTTGATGAACTAACCTCCGGTTAGAGATGGTTTAGAGATTAAAGGATAACCGTATTTCGTATTTTGAAATGGAATATTTAAGTATAGCGACACTAAGACTTATTATCCATTTATTAGATCCTGACTTGGGCGCGTGATACGCGACGTGGATCAAAGGATTTTTCTTCGTGACAGGTAGGATCTCGTACCCGTACTTTGTGAGTATTGCCTTCTCCTACCTTGCTTTAGTTATTGACGCTCTTATTCCCTTGAGAGGTTCCCAACACATATTCGAGACGGACATCGGATATGTGTCGGTTTTATATCTCAAGGGATAATTGCTTTCTACATTTCTTATACAAGTATTGCTTTCTTCTACCTTGCTTTTATTATTGGCACTCTTTTTCCTTGAGAGGTTCCCAACATATATTCGAGACGGACATCTGATATGTGTCGGTTTTATATCTCAAGGGATTGTTGCTTTCTATATTTTTATACATATTTGAGTTGAGTCTTCACTCCTTAAATATGTTTGGCTCCTGATCTCGAGGGATCTTTACTTTCATATGTATATTCATGTGGTTTGCTTTGGATGTACATATGTGTGTATACCTATTATTAGGTATTTGGTACTGTCAATCTCTTACGTACAGGCATGATACACCGGACGGAGGCTCAGTCAGAGAGTGATATTTTCTGGCCATGTATACATGATTATAGCGTTATCCGGCTTAGGCCGAAGACGATACTGACGGTGTCGTTGATGTCGTGGACATCCTAGTATCACATATGCCAGGAGATTGAGTACATTCGTGGATTTATCCACATCTTAGATGCAGACAGCTTGCTAGTGATTGTTGTCTCATCTGCAGATTTGTTTATTGCTTCTCTTACTCCTTCTTTATGGCGTTTGCCACTTTTACTGCTTTATGAGGTCCTACTGAGCTCTCTTCTTTGGCTCATGCACTTGATTGTGTTTCTCAGGTTCAGACGAGGAGTAGGGACGAGCATAGGCAGGGGTTTCACCGAGTAGTTGACTCGGAGCTTGTTGTACCTTGAGGTCTGCGTATCTCCTTTATCCAGTGTGTGAGACTTGTATTTCTTTCGTTGTTATGGATTTCTAGGGGTGACTGGACTAGATCCTAGTCTGGGGTTGTATAAACCCGGTATTGTACTTTTATTCAGTACTTGTACGGAGTTGTATAAACTCCTTTTTATTTATGGAAATTCCGCTGTTATCATCTCTGAATAATTCTGTCATGTGGTCTCGGAGGCCTTGTGCACGAGCAGGTCGATCCTTGTTTGGGTACGGCCTGTTGGTCCACGTGCCCGGGCCGAGGTTCGGGGCGTGACAAAAATTGTTGTGGTGGCCTTTATCTGAAATCAGGTCTTGAAGAAAGAATTCCCCAGGGGACTTTATTACTTCGTAGTTTTTACAAATTATTGTTATTGTCGTTGTAGTTGTTGAAAAATATTATTGTTCTTGTTCTTATATTTGTTGTTGTAATTTTTTGTTTTTGTTGTTAATTGCTGCTATGGTTGTTGTGATGTTAAGATATTATTAATATTGATATTGTTAATTGTTGTTGTAATGGTAATGACAATATTGTTGTAATGGTTGTTGTGATGTTGAAAAATATTATTGTTCTTGTTCTTATGTGTGTTGTAACTTTTTATTCTTCTTCATTGTTGTTATGGTTGCTGCGATGTTGAAAATATTATTGTTGTTATTATTAATTGTTGTTGTAATAGTAATGAGAATATTGTTATTGTTAATTTTTTTTAATATGGGTGTCAAGAAAAATGCAAGCTTGGTAATAGTAATAGTAATAATAATAAATAATAATAAATAAATAAATAATATAATATAATATAAAAATATAATCATAATAATAAAAGTAACAATAATAATAATAATAATAATAAATAAATAAATAAATAAATAAATAAATAAATAATATAAAAAATGTGATCATAATCATAAAAGTAGTAGTAATAATAATAATAATAATTATTATTATTATTATAATAATTATTATTATTAACAGTAATGATTAAGAATAATAATAATAATGATGATAAGTATTATCATAATAATAAAAGTAGCAATAATAACAATGATAATATTAATAATAATAACAATAATAATCATAATCATAATAATACTAACAATAATAATTATTAATTGTAATAAAAGATGTGACAAAAGTATAATACTTGGGATATTATTATAATTGAATGAATGTCCATTTTAGTAATTTGCCACTAAAAAAGTCCTTTTGGGAATGTACATCCAAACAACTCCCCAAATCAAAAAGTACTTCTAAATTAGCCAATCCAAATAGAAAATATACAGAAGCACTTAACTTATTCTTAGAAGCACTTTTTTCAGAAGTTCTTATAGGATTTTGGAAAAAAACCGCTTTTTTTGGAAGCCAATCAAAATAGGCCCATAGCCTTCTGGATGAGAAAAACTTGGGTGGAGCCGGCTTCACCCATCATTGGATGGGTCTTCCATTCATCTGTTGACACGTGCATTCATTACATAAACTGACCTTTGTAACAGAAAAAACCAAAGATTACTTGTCGCACCAAAACATAAGGAAATGGTAGGAATTCACCTCCAAAGATTATTTTTCGTGCCAGAACATAAGGTTGGGCATTGGATTCATCGCACCAAAAGATTAGTCTTTGCTTTCTTGGTGTTCTCATCAGATTTGTTGCAATTTTGGACATTGTAGCAAGAGAATATTTGAGAGGTTATGGTTAATCTCTGATGCTGATACTTCTCCTTTTTATAAAATTCAATTTATTTACTAAATTTTTGTTAGGTTTTTTTATTGATTTCTTCCTTTTTCTTAGTGCTCGTTGGAATTTTGTGAAGTTAGGAACCTTTTTTGTGTAATTTTTTTCTCACAAGATTGTTGGATTTTTTTGAGGTTTATATGAATTTTAAGTTTATTCAATTTAGTGAGGATTGTAGAACTGTAGATCATACTCTGTTCTTCCTGCTAACCTTCCCCTTGGTAAAGCCAATTAACTCTTCTGGCTGCTTCCTCCTGTTCAAGGTTTTCTTGCCTCTCTTCTTAGCTATAGGTTCTGGTGGTAGCATGGGCATTTGATCACTTATAGGCCAACAATCTCTATAAATTGTTGGGTGTAAGATGTGCCTATATGTTGTTAAAAAAGTGGAGACCTTGTAGCAATCATCTAGGTTGTGCTCAGGCTTGTCCTTGTTGTAATATATTGTTGAAATTGCATAAAAACAAGGGATTCCTGATAATTGCCACTTTCTACAAGTGCATGCCCTCTCCTTGTTATTAACTACAAACTGGCCATCATATCCCATAACTTGATAATCATCTCCACCTGACCAGACTGTTGTGTAAGACCAACTCATTTGTTTTGCTTTTTCTAGTTTTTTTAGAATCTTAAGACAATGGATGGTGCTACATCTTTGCATGGCATCCCTCCTCCTCTGGATCCTAATCATAAGCTTTGTCCTAATGATTTCATTCATTGTAATTATACCCTTGTTTCTACCTTCAAGTATTTGACTATTAAAGCACTCATATAAATTATTCAACACGTCACACTTATAATATGTTCTGAAGTGTGACCTACTCCAATGTCGAGGGTCTATGTTCTTCAAGAACCCATAAGCTTTTGCAGACATGATATTAAGGACATCCATTTCATGCTTATAAGTAGGTATATAACTTGCTCTAGCACATTTCCACATTTGGTCCTTAAGGGCTTTTCCTTTGAAACTTTTTCTAAAGTTTGTGTGAATGTGTCTTACACAGTATCTGTGCTTACTATTAGGAAAAAGTTGTTGTAGGGTTAATGAGACCCTATAATTATAGTTTATTCATAATACAAGACCCATAACATAAGAGAGTAGGAAAAAAACTATATAAGAAAAACAATAGAGACATTGCATCAGTAGAGCAAGATATCAAGGGAAAACTATATTGTTGAACTAGGCATAGAACTTACCTTTTGTCTATCACTCATGAAAGCCCAATGATATATAGCTGTTAGTTATCTCCAGATCAGCAACCAACAACTCCAAAAACCAACTCTAGTTGTCATAATTCTCCCTATCCACAACAGCCCATGCTATGGCATAGATGCAGTTATTTGCATCTATTCCCACAGCTGAAAGAAGCTGCCCTCCAAATAATCCTTTGAGGAAGCACCCATCCAAGCTGATGATATGCCTGCACCCTGCCAAGAAGCCTGCTTTCAGAGGACCTAAGCAAACATACATACCTTCAAATTTGCCTTCACTGCATCTAAATATTACTGATGACCTTGGATATGTCCTTAATAGTTCTAGTCTGTAGTCATAAAGCCTGCTAATCTGGTAGTTTTCATCACTATCCAGGAGGCTTTTTATAGTTTCATATGCACATAGCACACAAGAAGAAAAGAACACAAAATGAAAACAAGCCAGTCATATCTTTTTATGAATCAAACCACTCTTGCAGTTGCATTCTTATAGAAATAAATTTAAACCATACCTCCTTGCAATACATTTGGCCCTCCAAGCCTTGAGTCTGCTTATGTTAACTTCATGATTGCTCTTAACAGCTTGCATAATTCCAGCTATAGACCATGATGGATCTGCCCTGATTTGATAAATGTAGTTATCTGCAAGCCAATGTGCACTCACATGTCTGATATTATGGTCCCTGGAACATTCATGTTGGAGGAAACCTGACTTGATTTGAACTGTGCTTTTGTCCCTGGCCATAGGTAAAGCCCATAAGTAGAAGGGGCATCCTTTTTTGCAGTATGTCTTACATCTTGTTTTATTGTTAGGCTTAAAGTTCATGACACACCTGTTCCTGATACCATAACTCCTAACAGCCTTCCTAAACTGCTCAAAGTTGCTTAATTTCAATCCTATCTTGAAATGGGGGTCCTTCATATCAAACTCTTCATTAAATTCTGCATACTTAGGCTTGCTTGGTTCTAGTTGCTCCTCATCTGTAGAAGAGCAGGAATGCAATTCATCAGGTGTACCATAGTTAGATTCATCACTGTCCACATCTACTTCTCCACTCCCTCTATCCTGTGCATGCATCTCAGTCCTATGAATGTCACCATTGTCCACAACCCCATCCTCCTCTTCACTATGTAAATTATAGTCTGAATCTTGCAACTCACTATCCTCATCCACAGCTACATTTTTTGCTCCTACTTGTTCAACTCCTACATTTTCTGCTCCTACTTGTTCAGCTCCTACATTTTCTGCTCCTACATTTTCTGCTCTTATATTTTTTGCTCTTGTATTTTCTGCTCCAACATTTTCTGCTCCTACATTTTCTGCTCTTGTATTTTTTGCTCCTATATTTTTTGCTCCTATGTTCCCTTTCACTACATTTTCTTATACTACATATTGTTGTTCATGATCCTCTGCATTTCTTTGCCCTGTATTTGTTTCCCCTATATTTTCTTCAACTTCTCCCACAACAAGTGGCTTCATAAGACTACTGTTGAATTCAGAGACCCTTGTATACAAATTCATTACTCTATTACAGTCCACACTCATTGCCATTTCCAAAGCACCAGCATCACTTTCTATTTCTTTCAAACCAACTATGCTACTCTTAGAATCTAACCACCAAAATCTATCCCTTTCCACTAATAATCCCATTTCCACTGCCATGAGTTTAAGTTCTAATAGTGACATTTTGTCAGAGCAACAATAGTCAGCATATCTTGTTCTGGTAAGGTTCTCCCACTTGTGGACATCACCAAATATGTAATGCATTCTTATTGTGAAGTAGTCAGGGTCAGGTGCTACCATAAAATTGTACAAGAATTAGTATAACAATAAAAACATGTATAATGAACACAACAATGCAATTAAGTAAAGGAAAAAAAGTACATGATAGAAGTTTTTGTAACTGTTAATTTAATGCAATGTTGCAAAAGCAAGATTTAATTTCTGCCAATAGATAGGTAAATTAATTTTAATGCAATGCTGTAGAACACTGGTTTTGCAAATTAATTTCTTCTTCTTTAGATTGAAAAAATTTTGCAAAGTAAAGTCTCCTCTCTAATCCTGGACCATAGGATTTAGGTAATTCTGTTCTTGAACCATACATGCTGCAGAACACTATTTTTTTTTAATACAATCATTGCTTTGCTACTTGCCCTAGAAAGTTATTTTTTTGGGTGAAGTTTGTTTTCTTTTCTTTTCTTTTGTAGTGTCTACCATATTGGAAATTTACCTTCTTATTACTTTTCATCATCCATGTGATGTGGGCCATTGCCATTCAAAAGGAAAAGGTGGCATCTATCTTATGGTTGGATTTGTTGGCCAATAAACCATTGAAAATACCTTTTAAAAGATGGCATCTTTCTCCTGGTTGGATTTGGTGGGCAATTAACAAGAATGCTGGGGTGTATGAAGTAATTTTTTTTATTCTACCACAATTTTCTCAAACTCTTAGTAATTCTTAGTGTCTTTTGAGAAATCTTGGCTCTTTAGTTAGTCCCAAATCATTAATTATTCATATCCACATCCTTTTAGTGGTTAAACACAGCTTATGTTAGTTTGTTTTTATTTATTGAAGGTCCCAATGCAATTCCTCCTGCAAAAGCTTATCTTCTATTTATATACCATTATGAAGTGAGAATCACAATACCTTATCTTCTATTTATATAAAACTTAATGCCAACACCATATCTATGTTTCCTTTTAAGCAGTTAGGTTTTTTAAACTTAAACTACAATGTTGAACCATAGACAGTGCCTATCTTAGATTCTCAATAGTTGAACCAAAATTTACTTCCTCTAGAGTTTAAATAACACTATCTTCATTGTTATTCATTGTATTTACTTAACCTCCTAAATTATGATAATCTAATCACACAATTAATGCTTATATAACACAGAAGAAAAAAAAAGAAACATAATAAAAGAAAAAGAAAAATTCAGTAATTAAATAACATATTGGTACAAATATATAAACAATCTCCATTTGTGGCCCTGCAGCACAAACACACAAGAGAAAAAAAAAAAAGGGAGGGAACAAGCATTACTATGCATCAATGTCAAGGCTTATTACATACAAAGAGCCAAAGAGGTGAGGTCCCACTTTCTGAACAAAGTGTTGGTGCTTTTTGTTGGATATTCAGTAAGATATTCAATTAAAAAGACCAACATTGATTGGTTTGGCTGAAGATTCTTCATGCATGTGTTCTTTGTTTATTTATTCAACTTAAAAGGATTCCCCCTTGTTTTCCTTTGAAGCACACTTAGGTTTTTAAACTTAGAGTACGAACCCTAAACCCTAGCATCGATCTCATCTCCGAATTCAATCAAAAATAACCAATCGACTTACTGTAACTCGGTGGTTCCATCGTTGGCGGTCAGATCTCCCAGTCCACTTCCATGTTGCACCAAGTTCGCTCACAAAATCTTTATCATTCACCGGCAGTTGTTATCGGTCTTCTCGGACTAGTGTGAGGGCTTCTCGCTCGCTCCCCGTGAAGAATTAGGGTCCTCGGCCTCCTGAATGGAGATCTTGCCGGCGCCGGAGGAAAAAAGGTTGGGTCACTCGGTCGCTTCGGTGAAGAAGGGGGAAACGGGTAGAGGAATTAGTTATAGGGATAAAAGAGACTCATTTGGTATAAGACTTGTCCACGTGACACATGACGTGGCAATAAGTTGGCCACGTGGACAAGTTCGGTGAGGAATTACGCCGGAATTGCCCCAGTACCCAACCAGTGAAGTCAAATCGAAGTTGAGTACCCAAATTGATACAAATTGAATTTGGGTACCCATTTTGAAACAAAGGCATAGTTCAGTACCCCCCCCTCCCCCAAGATATTACCCCCAAAAAAGACTATGACTTTGACAAAGTTTGTTCAACAATATGAGAAAATTGTGCGAGAAGATGAGGAAAAGAATTATTTGAAGATTTTCGTCGCAATCACAGTCAACCTATCAAAATTTTCAAGGAAAATGGTATGGAAAAGCAATCTGCAAACACTTACACCGAAAAAATCTTCAAGAAGTTCCAAGAAGAACTTATGGCCAGTATTTCAATTGCGATACAGGATATTAGATATGATTTTTCAACTCACAATTACAAGTTGATAGGAGAAGCTACAGGTAAAGAGAACACTGCTAATTACAGTTATTTAGATGGTACTATAAGTTGCAGCTATAAAAAATTTGAATCAGTGGGCATATTATGTGCTCATTCACTGCAAGTACTAAATTTAAATAATATATTTCAGATACCATCTCAATATATCTAGAAAAGATGGACGAAAGATGCTAAGGTTGGGATTATATGCTATGAAAATGATGTGGACGCTATTGTTGAAGCAAAAGATTCATTTGGTTTGCAAAGAACTAAATTGATGAATAAAGCAACAACTGTAGTCTCTAAAGTCTTGATTACTGAAGAAACTCGATCATTCTTTGATACTTTCTTGGATGCTGCTCTTAGAAATATTGAAGATATATTAAAAGTCAAGTGCAAAAAAGCTACTGAGGAGCATTTTAGTAGCTCTTTAGTCTCTCAAAGAAAGCTTTTAGATCCTTTATCAGTCTATCCGAAAGGAGTATCAAGGCGTCGAATGAAAATTGTTTAGAGTGTAAGTGGAAGAAAGTAAAAACACCGGCAAGTAAGTTGATTGGTAAAGATTTAATTACTTATCAATATTTTGTCAAGAACTTGCTTCTAGTAATTTGTCTATAGTTACTTATTATTGATAAAGCTCTAGCTTTAATGGAGTATATTTTCTCCAGGTTCAAATGTAAAAACTCAAGAAATAGTTGTTGACTATGTTGTTGAACCAATGATGCATCAACCTGGTGTTGGATGTGGGCCAGCCCAGGGCCCACCTTTCTTCAGCTCTTCAACGGTCATGCTTGGACCATTGGATCACCATATTCTTTGGCCTTTTGGATCACATCAACAGATAGAATTCTATCCGTTGATTCTCTATTATATATATGCATTGTATTGGAAAACCCTAGCCACAACAGTGAGAAAATATCCACATTCATTCCCACACTCCCAACATACTTTGCAACCTTCTTCTAATTTATTTGAGAAATTCTTCGTCTCACTTCTTCAAGCAATCCCATTCAAGCATTTTGAGCCTTGGAAGATACTTGAACACATCTCATTGGCCAACGTGCTAAGTAAGGGGATGATCTAGTTGCCGCAGGTTTGCGTACCTAAGCACAGTGTGTGAAGCCAATAATCTCACACGAGGGAGGTTGAATCTATGTTAAGGCAGTGCTTTGCACACCAATCCCAGGCCAGTTCTTTCAAACTTAATTATTCTAGTGTTTGCAGGATTATCCACTGATATTGCATATTGTTTGAGTGATTTTTTTCTAATACCTAATACATCTCAAGATTGTTCAATGGGGCATTTCCCCTCTTAAGTATCCATCTAGTTATCTGCCAACACTGGTTTACCCAATTTTGTTATGTATTATATATAACCCTTAAGTTTAAAGGGATATGGGTTAATATTTTAATGTTTTCGTAGATAATCCCAAGCTAAGGATTCTTTTGTATTAGATTAATTGATTAAGTGACACATTGAATCTTCTTTTGTTTATTTAATATAGTTCTATTATATCATTATTGGCAATGTAATTTGTATTATTCAACACTTTGTTCTTAGAGAACTAATTTATTTATAAAATTGAATTTCTGTAATTTCTGTAATTGCCCGCAGTTTGTAATCTAGTTCCGCAGTTTATGCAGTTTGTTTAGTTCAAGTATCAATTCTAGTCTGCAGTTTCTATAATTGGCCATAGTTTATAATCTAGTTCTGCAGTTATGCGGTTTATTTTAGTATCAATTCTAGTTTATTTACATAATCTAACCATTCCTGAACCTTTGCAAGACCTAAATGTTTCAGGTCCTATTCCAAGAGGGATACTAGTTCCATCGGTAAAAGAAATATATCAAAGAATGCCACTTGGGACATTATATAATACAATGGTCTACTTCCATAAATGATATTTCAAATGAAAACTATGAATGATATTAATTAAATGAAGGTCACAACATCTGTAAGTAGGGGGCTGTTTGGTTACCTTTAAATAGTTGTAATGTGATTCTACTTACATGTAAAACTCACTTTTTGACGCTTGGTTACCTACAAAAGGCTGACTTACCTATAAAATGATTTACTTCTCAACCCTGTTTTAATGCATTTCAACTCACATCCAAATTGGTTGTGAGTTGAAATGCAATAAAATAGGTTGTTTACACTCACCTCATAAAAATCCGTTCTCTCTCCATCCCTTCTCTCAACTTGATCTTTCTCTTTCTCACCCTGTGATCTCTCTCTTCCCCCACCCCGATCTCTCTCTCTTCTCCGTTGTCCGCCACAATTGATACTTCCGATCTTTCTCTTCTCCATTGCCAGATCCTAGTTCTATCGTCCACTGCCGGACACAACCATTTCTCTTCTCCGTTGTAGATTCATACATACATCTCTCTTATTATGCTGCTTTTGATAAACCCTAATTTGAGAAGTGGATTGTGTTGTTTATCCTGTAAAATCCTGGTGGATTGTTATACGATTAGAAAATTCATCTTGATTCTATGGACGTGCTGATGGTTTTATGAGGAATATGATGTTCATATCAACTTCAATTGGAGGTGATTGGCTTGACTTTTTTTGTTTTTTAAGGCCATGTACTTAGCTCTTTGTGTTTGTAAGTGCGCATTGTTGTTGTTGCTTGACACCATTGCCTTGACAAATTTTATTTTCCATGAAATTTACATAAGTTTAAATATAGTATGTAGAACTCTTATTATAATAAAAAAAATTAAATACACAAAAATAATGTTTATGCAAATAAAACCCTAAGAATGGTAATTTTATATTAAATTTCACATTATTATTTCTATTATAAAATTAAATATAAATATAAAAAAAATTTGATTATCGGGTAACCTTATCACTTACTTCACAGGGTGACTGTATCATCCAACTTACATCAAACCAAACAATGGAAAATTAAATGCAACATTTACAATTACGGGAAACCAAACAACCCTTGAAGTAAGTCAAAATGCAGTAATTCAAGTTACATATGATTCCACTTACATTGTGAATTGAAATACGGGTAACCAAACAACCCTAAGATGGGGAAACCGATCATGCTTATATTCAGTTCTTCAGATTTGTTTGTTATTTTTTAAATGATTAGTCTAATTTTTTAAATATAGATATGGGAATTGTTGTCACGCCCCGGACCTGGGTCCAGGTACGTCGACATACCAGCCGCACCCAAACATGGACGAATCCCCACCTGGATGCAAGGCCTCAGGTTCCTGATATAAATCAGAGTAACAACTGAATAATAATAATAATCATAAATAAGGTAACAAGAAGTTTATACAACTCCGAACAAAGGTCCAACTAGTCATCTGTAGTGTCAACAACACATAATCATAATACATGTCCAAAGCTCACTCTCGTAGAATAACAAAAAGAGATACCCAGACCTCAATACTATGGTAAACAACCACTCAAGAATCCCCCCGCCTATGCCAGGTCCAGAACTTGCTCGTCCCCTAAAAACATGTCAACAAGTGTATGAGCCAAAGAAAGGCTCAGTATGGTCGCAGGAGAGCAATAAATGTGGCGAAGGCCATAAGTAAGGAAACATAGTATATCAAATATCAGTATCATAATCAAACTAGAACATAAGTATACACACATTGAAGGCATACCAATATCCTCCAACGATAGAGGTGTATACTATAGAGCATGATATCAGTAAGTGGGATAAAATCATAAAGTACTACATCTCACATGCATATATAATACTACAGTATAACATGACATGGCCGTCACCAGTCAAGGTAGAGTATACCGTCCTAGTGTAACATGATACGACAGTCGTAGGGTCAAGGCAGAGTACACCATCTTTAGTCTGAGCCGGGTAGCACTAATAACAGAATAAATATCATGCCAGACAAAGGAGATGCCAGTAGAAAAAAATACAGGATAAAACATAATGAAGGCTCAAGAAAGATCATCATTTTCGAGCAATGCCAGATATATAAGAATTCAGAATAATAGAGGAACCAAAAGAATGTCAACAGAGAATGCATAATAACAAGTATATATATATCGAAGGAAACAAGCATCTCGAATATATAAACAAGTAACGATCTCAAGGAGATATAGGAATAGAAATCTTAAGAACAGTAGAAGTCAAAAATACTCACAAAGCACGGAGTACGAGAGCCTACCTGGCTTAGTAGATATAAACTAGATCTCTCGTCGCGCGTCACGTTCCTATGCCGGTATCTGATAATGAAACCCTTACTCAGTATAGGCATAAGTGCATACTTAATACTCATTCTATATTAATGGTTGGCTCATTACTAAGGCCCGCTAACCACCTCCCTACTAATAACCATGTGACTCAAGGCTACTATACAGCTTCTTAAAGATTTGAATAGGATGTAATCCTTATATGTCGTCTTTAACTCAAGCCCAAAACCATCTAAGGGTTTGAGTGGGCCGTGGCCCACTACAAAAATTAACAAACAATGCAAGGCTTATTTATTAATTAATCGATTGAATTAGCTTTCTCATGCATGATTAACCACGTGAAATCCATAGATCACGTCCATCACTTATACCTATTGGTGATACATATATATCCTCCATTAAAACCCTATAAAGCATGATTATTACCAACTTAAATCCCCCATGCAGTCACGATTTAATACTTTCATAAACATGGAAAATCATTCAAAAAACTCTCACACGTTTTAAGGTTTAATAAGGTACGAGTTAAATAATGTTAATAGCTTGTGGAAACCAGATTCAAAGGCAGTGGTCCATGGGCACTGCCCCAAACTTCATGCATAGGCATTATAATGTTAGGTTTACTTTTCCATTTATGTTTCAAGGCCTTACCCATGATCTAAGCTTACCTTATTAGGCACTAATATGGCCAGACATGCCCGTTAACACCTCTTGTTAACTAATATGAATGCTATGATTATCCTTTTCATGATCCTCTAGTCCTGTTCATTACTTTAACCTATTATTTTTGCAACAGTTTCGCAGCTGATTAGAGGGGGTACTGGTCTCAGAGAAGTGTGCGGTTTGCTGTTAGGACCAGGGGCACCCCACATTCCACACTAGCAATAATATTGTCCGCTTTTGGCCCGAGACCACAAGGTTTTGTTCTTAGGCTTAACCCAAAAGGCCTTGTTGCTATGGAATAGTTCAACTTATATATGCCCCTTTACTATTCTCCAATTATCCGATGTGGGGCTATGTTTGCAATCCTAACAATCCTCCCCTCAAACAAAGGACCACATAATTTGCCTCCCCTCAAGCTGAACTTTGTTCTTCTTGTTCCATTGACTGCTCAACATCACTGCATCGAGGCACAAGCCTTACGTGAATTACCAGAGCGTCCCTGTGAACCCGCAAACTCTTTTCACATGCTATGCTTCGATCAGCCTCCCCTCAAGCGAAACACCATCAACTGCTCAACATTACTACATTGAGGTCGCACGCCTTATGTGAATCAATCAAGTCTGTCTATCACACCGCTATACTTGGGGAACTTTCTTTATACTTTTTTCTCTCTTTGTTTGCCACCGGGGACCATCATACGAAGAATGCACTTCACCGGGGATCCGTCCACCCACACCGCTGGAGAAACATGGCTCTGATACTACTTGACAGAGATACAAGTCTGCGGAAGCGAAATAACTGGCAATAATTGATTTTGGTGATCCTTCTTCGAAGCCTAACAATTGAACAATATCAATACAAAGAATAACATAATGCAACAGGACAACATCATCACACCACAATCACACAACAGTTTTTAACGTGGAAAACTCCTTCAATGTGAAGGATAAAAACCACGGGGCCAAACTAAGCCCAAAGCAACTCTCTACTATAGATCACAGTCTTACAGCAAATATGCAGATCCAAAATAATCCATAACCAAATTGAATCTCAGCCAACAACAATGACAAGAGATAAAAGTATGGAAAGAAATCACCAAAGTATAGATGTCGACACACACTAAAAACAAATTGACCGTCCAAACCATATTTTCACTATTTAGAGTGAAGTAAGACAACTCTTCACCATGCTCACCAAAATACAGCTTGATCAGACTAGGAATGACTGTTCTATTGAAGCAAATGATGAAATTGGTAGGTGCCGGGTACCAAAGGCGACAGGTTCTATTTTTTACCCCAGAACCCTACTCTCCGGGCCACCAAAAGTAATCTTCACCATTCAGAATGGACAATGGAGAGTCACCAACAAGCTCACCAAAAATTAGCATGATCCAACAGTGAGCAAAGTTAGAGACGGCGATCGATGTAGGGCGTGCTCAACACCCCCTTTGAACAGAAGCTCTAGTCTCTCAAGATGGTTGCAGCTTTCTGTCTCACTCTCACCTGCCAAAATGAAAATTAAGAGAGGACCCAAAAGAATGCCCTAATGGGCCTTCTATAAGTGAGCTCCACACAAAAAATAATAATAATAAATGGGGTTTTCACATAGGAAGGAACCCAAACCCAACAACTCTCCCCCTCCCGACTATGTGGAGGAGTTCTCCAAACCTACACCTGAACAACATGTCTCAAACATTATTTTTGGAAGAACTTTTGTAAGCATATCTGAACAATTATCATTAGTGTGTATTTTCTCAAGCTCAAGCAACTTGGATTCCACAACATCTCGAATCCAATGATATCTCATATCAATGTGCTTGGACCTACCATGCAAAAGAAGGATTCTCACCAAGGTAAATAGCACTTTGACTATCACAAAATAAGACATATCGATGTTGGGTTGATCCAAGCTCAGTCACAAATTTCTTCATAGTAATTCTTTACATGCTTCAGTTGTTGTAATGAATTCTGCCTTTGTACTAGATAGTGTTATGCACTTTTGCAATCTGAATTGGCATGCCACAGCTTCCCCTGCAAAAGTTATTAAATACCCAGAGGTAGATTTCCTTGAATCAATATCTCCTTCTAGATCAGAATCTGTATAACCAACAAGAAGAGGTTTATTAGATCCAAAACACAACTTCATACTAGAAGTACCACGAAGATATCTTAATATTTACTTTATAGCATTCCAATTCTCTTTCATTGTATTTGACAAAAATCTACATACTGTACCAACTGCATGAGCTATATCAGGCCTCGTGCAAACCATGACATACATCAGACTTCCCACTACTGAAGCGTACGGAATCCTCTACATTTCTTCTTTCTCCATCTTACTAGAAGGTGACTGCTTGACACTCAATTTGAAAGATATAGAGAGAGGTGTACTCACAACTTTAGTCTTTGCCATGTTGAATTTTTGTAACACCTTCTCAATATATTTTTCTTGAGACAGCCATAATTTCCTGCAGTTTCTATCATGAGTGATCCTCATACCAAGAATGTGCTTCACAGGTCCTAAATCTTTCATTGCAAAAGACTTACTCAACTCCTTATTTAAGTGATCAATCCTGGAAGAGTTAGGACCTACAATAAGCATATCATCAACGTATTACAATAAAATGATGAAATCAGAATCAGAAAATCTCTACACGAAAACACAATGGTCAGAAGTAGTCTTCTTGTAGCCCTTCTGAACCATGACTGGCTCAAACTTTTTATACCACTGTCTAAGTGCTTGATTTAAGTCATACAGACTCTTCTTCAATTTGCAGACATAATTCTCTTTGCCTTTTACCACAAAGCCTTCATGTTGCTCCATATAAATTTCCTCATTTAGATTACCATGGAGGAATATTGTTTCACATAATTCTCTTTGCCTTTTATAACAAAGCCTTTATGTTGCGGCCAAACCCAATATAACTCGAATGGAGGACATCTTCACTACTGGGGAGAAAATCTCATCGAAGTCAATTCCCTTGTTCCGGCTAAAACCTTTTCACCACTAATCTGGCTTTGTGTCAAAGAGAAGATGAATTCTTAACATGCTTCATCTTGTAGATCCATCTGTTCTTTAAAGTTTTTCTATCTTTGGGCAGCTTTACCAATTCAAATGTGTGGTAATCACGCAAGGATTGCATTTCATCATTCATTGCTTTAATCCATTCTGCCTTTTGTTCACTTTCAATGGCTTCCTGATAGAATTCAGGTTCCTCTCCATCAGTCAGGAGTATATATTCATTAGAAGAATACCAAGTAGAAGGCCTATGCTCTCTAGCTGACCTCTTGAGTGAAGATTAAGGTTGCTCAACATGTGACTGTTGTAAATTACCAGTAGCTTTATGAACAGGAACATCTGTGCCATTTGGAGCTCCATGATCTACAGCAGTCTAATCGTCATGAACATCATTTTGTGCACATCAACATGAGTGTCAGTCTGAACTATATAGGGTAAAGCACCTGAAGGAGTTGGATCTATCTCAATCAAACTCTCATCATGATCCTTTGATTTCTCTGTCTTGTCAATGTCTTCAATAGTTTGATCCTCCATGAAGATAACATCTCAACTTCTAATAAGCTTCTTGTTATTAGGATCATAACATCTATAGCCAAACTCATCTTGACCATAGCCGATAAAGATGCATTATCGAGTCTTGGCATCTAACTTGGACCTTTCATCTTTAGGAACATGCACAAAACATTTGCATCCAAACACACGCAAGTGTTCGTAAGAGACATCTCTACCATACCACACCCTATCAGGAACATTTGCATCCAATGCAACGGTAGGAGAAAGATTAATGACATGCGCAGCAGTGCACAAAGCCTCTCCCCAAAAGGATCTGGGTAGTATCGCATCTGAAAGGAGACATCTTACTCTCTCCACCAAGGTTCTATTCATCCTTTCTGCCAGACCATTTAACTGAGGAGTCTTAGGAGGTGTGTGTTGATGTCTTATGCCTTGTTCTCTACAATATACATAAAAAAACACCAAGATATTCACCTCCATTGTTAGTGTGGATACATTTAAGTTTCCTCCCTATTTCTCTTTCAACAGCAACATGAAATTCCTTAAATACATCGCAACTTGATCTTTAGATTTTAAGACACGAACCCATAGCTTCCTTGAGTAATCATCGATGAATGTAACAAAATACAATCCACCTCTAAAGGTCTTCTCCTTTAAAGGACCACAAACATCTGAATGAACAAGTTCAAGCAATTCTGTTTTCCTTGAAGGATGGTGATGTTTGAAAGAAACTCTTATCCGTTTCCCAGCCAAACAGTGCTGACATGTAGCTAACTTAGCTTCATTCAACCCAGAAAGCAAATTCTTCTTGGCTAAAGAATCAAGTCCTTTCTCACTGATGTGCTCAGTCATTTATGTCATAATTATGAGCAACTATTTAACTCAACTGCATTCATATGACCACCGAAAATCAAAGCTTGCAACCAATACAGGCCTGCAGATTTCTTACCTCTAGCTACAACCGAAGAACCTTTGGTAATTCACATCTGTCCATCAGGGAATGTACTACAGTAGCCATCATCATCAAGCTTACTTGTAGAGATCAAATGCAGTTGGATATCAGGAGCATGTCTAACATTCTCAAGGACCAACTTCGTGCCATTGTTGGTCTCCAAGTAAACAGTTCCAATGCCAACTACCTTAGATAGACCATCATTGCCTATTTTTAGGACTCCAAAATCACCTAAAGTATAAGATGAAAAGAACTCCTTTCTGGGTGTCACATGAAAAGAGGTACCACTATTAACCACCCAGCTTGTTTCATTTCTAGCAATGTTGACCATATTTTCATCATAAATAAGAATCAGATCAGATGAAATGGTAGTATTAACACAATCACTATTATCATCACTGCCTTTCTTTTCTTGCTTGCCCTTGTTAACTATGTTCTCCTTCTTCCACTTGTAACAATACTTCTTGATGTGCTCTGTTTTTCCACAGTAATGACATTCTCGAGTCTTATAGTTTGATCTAGATTTACTTCTACTTTGCCACTGTTATGTTCCTGGCCTTTGCTTTTAGATTTCCCCCTATTTTCTGTGACTAAAACCTCTAAAGTTGATGATGAACCTTGAGACTTTCTTCTCATCTCTTCATTCAAAATACCTCCTTTAGCAGCTTCATAAGAAGCAACACCATTTGGAGCTTAATTAGTAAGTGAGACATGAAAGGTTTCCCAAGAATCAGGCAAAGTGTTAAGCAACCAAAGGGCTAAAATCTCATCATCAAACTTAATGCCCATGCAAAACAACTGATCTACAGTTCCTTGAAACTCATTTAAATGATCAGCTACAGAGCTAGTTTCTTTATATTTCAACTGCATCATTTTCTTCAAGAGGAAAAGTTTGTTGTTGCCATTCTTTGAAGCATACAAAGACTCTAACTTGTTTCATAAAGTTCTAGCATGCTTTTCATTGGCAATGTGATTATAAACATTGTCATCAACAAATTGTCGAATAAACCCACATACTTGTACATGTTCAAACTCCTAGTCATCATCATTCTTAGACTTTGGCTTTTGCAAGCAAATACAGGAAGATGCAGTGATTTCACAAACAAGAGATCCTTCATTTTATTTTACCAAATATGATAGTTTGTGTCATTTAAGCAAACCATTCTTTGTGTACTGACTTCCATAATTCCGCTCAAGTAGAGACAGCCAATTCAGATAAACAGGCTCTGATACCACTTGACAGAGACAAAAGTCTGCGGAAGCGAAATAACCGGCAACAATTGATTTTGGTAATCCTTCTTCAAAGCCTAACAATTGAATAATATCAATATAGAGAACAACAGAATGCAATAGGACAACATCATCACACCACAATCACACAACAGTTTTTAACATGGAAAACTCCTTCAATGTGAAGCATAAAAACCACAGGGCCAAACTCGGTCCAAAGCAACTCTCCACTATAGATCATGGTCTTACAACAAATGTACACATCCAAAATAATCCATAACCAAATTGAATCTTAGCCAACAACAATAACAAGAGATAAAAGTATGGAAAGAAATCACCAGAGTGTAGATATCGACACACACTAAAGACAAATTGACCGTCCAAACCAAATTTTCACCGTTCAGAGTGAAGCAGGACAGGTCTTCACCATGCATACCAAAATACAGCTCGATCAGACTAGGAATGACTATCTGATTGAAGCAGATGATGAAACTTGTGGTATGGAGTACCAATGGCGAAAGGTTTTGTTTTCACCCCGGGACCCTACTTTCCCGGCCACCAAAAGTAATCTTCACAGTTCAGAATGGAGAATAGAGAGTCACCAACAAGCTCACCAAAAATCAGAACCTGGTGAACAGTGACCCTTAGATGGTTTTCCCGGCAACTGACGTTGCTCAGAGGTCGACTGCGGCTCACCTCGACGGTTCTGGGCCTCTTTAAGAAGCAACTCCGGCGAGCTCATCTTCCGACAGCGATCGAGAAGCCTCCGCTGGTTCTCAGATGTCAGGGAAGGTCCATAGCTTGGTCGTGTGCAATGGCTCTTACAAACGGGTTTGGCACTTCATTTAACTCTGGGAGAGGATAAGTATGGAAGGGATCGAGGTGGCTGGATGATGCGACAACTCGCTACTACTCCATTACGGTCCACGTACAGGAATCCCGGCAAAGCTCTGCCGTACATGCGGCCACGTTCGTCTAACTCACGGCCACCGAAGAGGATAGCATGTTGTTTCCTTGGATCCGTAACTCACCCCAGATGGTTGGTCGACGTCAACTCCGCGTGGTGGCAATCAATGGACGGGTTCTAAATTCTCTGCCTTGAATCCAGGTTATTCCCGGATGGACAATCGATCATGCACCAAGTGTAGTGTTGATGGGAATCTGTTGAGAGTGAAGCCGTTTCCCTTCTTACGCGGCTTCCTCTCACGCAATTTCTTTTATCCATTTTAGCCACATGTTGCCTTTTCCATTGTAGGATGGTTTTAATTTCCCTCAACTTTTAACCGTAACCATTGATCACTTTCCATACAAAAGCTCACGGAATAATTCAAATTCATGTGCATGTGTGAACTTTTGTAAAGACCCCATATCTTCCCCATTATTTGCAATACTACAACACATGGTGTTATCTCATGTTTGAGTAGGGCTGGACATGGGTTGGGTTGGGCCAGGTCTTGGATGGGCTAGACACAACAAAACTGCCCATGCGTTTGGGTTGGGCTGGGCTGGGCCACTTTCCCTTCAGATTTTGTTAGCCCAAACCCGACCCATCAGAATTTTGTTTGGCCTAGGCCCATCCTAGTCCAACCCAAAAATAATTTTTTTTATATACTAATAATACAAATAATTAAATAAAACATATATTAGACTATTATATAAACAAGTAGAACATAAAGAGGACTATGGTTTTGGTGTTTTACTTTTCAGGTATTTTTTTAAACTATTATTTTTTATCAGGGCCTGTTTGGATAGGCCACAATTAGGCCTAAATACACTATTTTTCCCTATACTATAGCCCAATGTTCATTTTTGTTCCTGTACTTTAAAAATATTCAATACGATCCCTGTACTTTGTATATTGTTTTTTTAATACGGTCCCTAATGCTGACGTGGCAGCATAGATGAAATATAACATAATTTTCTGATTTTTCTTATTTACACATGACAGTATTTTGCTGACGTGGCATACGTATTCTGCCACATCAGCAAAATAATAATTTTAGAATAAATTATTTAAAAAAATTATTTTTAAAAAATTATTATTTTGCTGACGTGGCAGAATACATATGCCACGTCAGCAAACTAGTGCCATATGTAAATAAGAAAAATCAAAAAATTAGGTTGTATTTCATATGTGCTGCCATGTCAGCGTCAGGGACGGTATTGAACAAAATATGTAAAGTACAGGGACCTTATTGAACATTTTTAAAGTACAGGGATGAAAATGAACATTGGGGTATAGTACAGGGATGGATAATATATTTAAGCCCCACAATTATGTAGTAATCCGTACAATATGTAGTAATCTAATATTTTGAGGGGATTATGGAGTATTGGGTGTTTGGGTTGGTTTCTTGAGGCTACAAAATTATTACATAACATCATGATTATAGAGGAAACAAATATTCGACTCGTCATGGAATATTTAGCCATTGAGAAAGTCGTTCCCCATCTCCCTATCTCTCCCGTACGCCGCTCGTCACCTCCGATCTCTCTCACGAGCAGCCTCACCGCCGGCGCAGTCGGACTCTGGAATCCAGGCCGGCGACCCTCCTGTCCTTCTCCGGTGAGTTCAAGACCTAATCTATTCTCCTAATCTTAGAATCTAGACATAAATTTTGATGGATGATCATTCAGAGATGGCCTATTGTTCTGGTACCCAAATCAGAATCTATTCTCCCAATCTTAGATTCTAAACCTAATCTATTCTCCCAATCTAATTCCATGTGCTTGCTTGTTTCCTCTTGCTTTGACGGTCATGTATTGTTTCTTGATTTATTTTGGGTTGCTTCTTTTCATAGTTGAAATTGGTGATGGTGATGTTGTAGGTTTTTATGTTATCATTGGGTTTTCTAACTAGAATGGTGATATTGCCCTTGAAATTTCAAAACTATTTAATTTTCTTGAAAGTTTTCCTCATTTGACAAGACATAGTGTTCTGGTGGATGCTTGGGCTGTATGTTTGGCCTTATGTTGTTTGAGATGTCTTTGTTTAGTTTATATTATTATGTGTGTTCATTGTTCAAGAAGGAATTATGCACGAAAATTTTGATGCTCAATCACATGTTCAAGATAGATATTGAACAATCAAGGACCAAGTCTCGCAAAAATCCAATCCTATAGTTTCATACTAAACAATGTATTTTGATGATGAATCAAATTTTTAGACATCCAAAATACAAAAAATGAAAGCATTGTAGTTTTCAGACCACCAAAAACTGATTGAATAGTTGGTGCCAATATCAAATTATCAGAAACAGTGCATGCAATTGGTTTGTAATTTAAGTCCAAAGACTTTGGCAGAAAGTAGTGAGAACCAGATATAGATCACTAATGTTTGTGGGCCTCAAAGCAAACACACCCTGGTCGATTATTAAGTCCTCAAGGGTTCATACATAGGTATTAAGATAGGATGAAGAAACAAGTTCCTTTGTTTAATTGCTAACACCGTCAGCCTAGGACTGAAGAAAGTCATTATAAAGGAGAACTTCTTTCAAACTGCCTACACAATGGAATTGATAAAATATGTATTAAAAGATCATAAGAATGTTGAGTATAATCAATGTTTCAGTTGATCCAAAGCAAAGGACGTTAGATGCAAAATAAATTATACAGGAAGTAGATGCTCAAATTCTAGAATGAGGCTTTGTAAAGCTCCAATTGGAGTAACTGAGAAAATTTCAGAACACTGAAATATACAGTAAATGAAGACCAGCCCCACCTGGAGCCATGTCTCCCTCCAAAAGATCCAGTGAAGAGAGGAAATAACTAGAGGGACTGAAATGACTGAAGTTATTATAAAAACTCTTATATTAATATGTGTTCATTGTTCAAGAAGGAATTATGCACGAAAATTGTGATGCTCAATCACATGTTACACCTGCTGGTGGTCAGTTGCCATCCAAAACAAGAACATTTATTAGTTTTTCTGTTGAATCAGAATCAGTCTTCAAGTGATATGGAGATGTGTTATTTATAAAGAACAAAGAGTTATTAACATGGTAAAAGGTGTTGAAATAGGCAGAATTTATTGATTGGGCATTGCAGTGAGTTCATTAATTAAGATTTTCTCTATGTCTTTCCTTTTATATGCACATTTGTAACTTTTACACAATATTGTAGGCCAATGTCAAGTGAAGGTAAAATTGAAAGTAGAGCAAAGTGGATGGAAATTCACAAGGCTCACTTAGTGAAATTATTGGCTGAGTATAATACTCTTGCGTACCTTTCACAAAATGGATGGACTAAAGAAGCATGGAATAAGATATAGCACAACATGAAGAGCAAGTTTTCCAATCCAAGCTATACCATCATTCAGATTAAAGCACTAGAACAGGAGTTGAAAAAAGCTTACAAGATTTTAAAAACCTTGTCTGAATTAAGTGGCTTTGGATGGGACTACGAAGGACATGTTGTTTCGGCCCCTGATGATGTTTGGGCACCACTACTGGAGGTATGTATATATCTTTATTTTCTAATGAATGATGTTTTCAATATCGACTTTTATCTAATTTGGAGCAAATTATACAGAGGAATAGAGATGCGAGGAAATGGTATAAAAAACCATTTCCATATTTTGTAGCATTGCAGGATGTTTATAAGGGTAAGGATATATTTTCTAATATTTTGCTTTTATCTCACTTTTACTTTTACTAACGGGCTACTTTTTTTTAACAATGTATAGGGAGATATGCTGAAGGTAAACCCTCTCGTGGTATAGAAGATTATAAAGTTATTTCTGAATTTCCAGTGCATACTCCAACCCCAACTCCAGTTACTCCAAACTATCCAATCCAAGCATCACCAATACCTGAGACAGAGGAGGATGATAATGTGCAAGTGCACACAACAACATGTCCCTCAAACTCAAGATTCAAGTAGTGAATTGCACCAGGGAATAGGAGATCATGATGGACAGAGAAGAAAAAGGGAACGAAAGGGAAAAAAGCCTCAGGATTTATCATTCGACATGGAAAAATATATTTCTTTTCGAGAGCGCGAGAATAAAGATTTTCTCGATGTAATCAAGGCTACTCAAGTTGTAGAGAAGTATACAATAGGAGATTGCATGAAGGTGTTTCACACAATGAAACACATGTTTATCGGTGAAGAAATGTTCAAAGCTACCCAAATCTTCCTTCATGAACTCTTCTTGTATTTTGATGAGGAGGATAGAGTGCCATGGCTCAAAATGATGTTCCAGAAAATGGATTAATGGGAAATTGTTGTGTCGTTGTTATGTGCTTTGCTTTTTCATTATGGTTATGGTTATGTACTTCCATTATCGTTATAGATATGTATTTTCGTTATGGTTATGGTTATGGATTTGGTTATGTATTTACAATATGGTTATGTATTTTAACATGAGTGACATTGGATATTTTGTTCATGGTTATATATTCTCAATAAGAACGAACAAATGTTTGGAGATTTCTAAATAGTGGTCATATTTTTGAAGAAACTCCTAATAGATTAGATATTGAAGCAACCAACATTAATAATCTAATACATCATTTAAGTTCTAGCTCGGCGATAGCTACAATAGTCCTCCCACATTTGCAATGCTATTTTGTCTCTCTTACGAGCACCTGCATTTCATTCAGAGTTCATTGTGTCGATATCTTCTCCGTATGTATCATCTCTATTAGGTAAAGTAGTTTCCTCGGCTTCATCATTACATTCCTCAACAATATCTGTACCTTGTATATACGGATAAAGTTATGCAACACACAAGCAACAACTACTATATCAGTTTGAGAGTCAATCGGGTGAAATGTGGCAACTTTAAGTATCAGAAATCTCATCTTCAAAATGCTGATGATGCGTTCAATATGATTCCTTAATGAAGCATGACGCAGATTAAACAATTCTTTATAACTGCTCAGTCTACATTGAGCTCTTCCTTGCTCCTGTAAATGATAACGGACACCTCTGTATGGTGCAATAAAATTTGGGGTATTTGCATATCCAGCATCCACGAGATACTATTTACCCCTTGGGACTTCAAAACCTTGTTCCAGTGAACGTTGGAGTATCCTAGAATCAGAAGTGGAACCTTCCCATCCAGCTCGTACATATATAAAACGTAGATCAAAATCATACTCAACCATAACATTCTGTGATAGTGTTTGTTTCCTGTTTCTGTAAGGGTCTTGTAATGCTAGAGAAATAGTGATAGGAATGTGTGTTCCATCAATGACGCCAACACAATCCTAAAAATGAAGAAGCATATTAATAAAATTAATAAAGAAAATTAAGTAAATTTTTACTATCAATTTCATTATATAAAAGCTTTACATAGCTTGAAATATGGGAAAAAATTTCTGCTATTCTGAATAACCGGCGATGTAATTGTTGACGGAGGTTGTATGTATTCACGAGAAAGTCAATTGACAGCCTTAAGTACTTTACCAAAGTAATGACTAACCATTTCTGCCGAATGTTGAAATCTCTCTTATACATCATGGTTACTAGCATTATGTGCAAGAGTGTACATAAACATCGCTACTTGTTCCTCAACTGTTGTCCTTTTCGAGTTGTGGAGGAGAGATCTTTCTCTTAAACGATCGGCAAGTGCTCGAAATATGTGAGGCTTTATACGAAATTCTCTCTTACAACGCTCCTCATGACCTTCAAGGATTTCTTGTACATATGAAGCACCTGTAAGTATGGATGTATGATGTTGTCTAGTTTCTGAAGTTGCAGGACATCGACTCGGCAAATTGTTGAGTATGAATACATCATTGTCTTCATTCTTCTTCCTCTAACGATTTATAAAAGAATCCATGTTGAAACAAGTGGCTAGAAGAGTATAAATTTTGGGCTAAAGAAAATGAGCTTGTATAGCGCCAAGGAGTCATGTTGTGTATAAATAGAGCAAGCTCATAACGGTTAGAATTATAACGACTACTTTTTAACGGCTATTTTTTGAATATTTAACGGCTATTTTTTGAATTATAATCCAACGGCTATTGTTTATTATGTAATAATTTTTTATTATTACTAAACATTCATTCTGTAGGAATAAAATATGTAATAATTTATGTAATAATTTTTTATTTTGGTAGCCAAACACTCATTCTGTAGGAAAAAAATATGTCAGAATTTCTATAGTAATCATATTCACTTCCTACATAATAAAATTATGCCATAATATTTTATTTTGTATCCAAGCAGGCCCTCACAGATAAACTATACAGCTTGACTCAATGACTTCTCATAATATTGAAGGGTTAAGGGTTAAAAAAAAAGAGAAATGTTATTCTCTCTGTGGCTTTCATTATTTCCAAAGCATTAAACATGACCCACATCATATAATATATATATATATATATATATATATATATATATATATATATATATATATATATATATATATATATATATGATAGTGATGAAAGTAGTGGAACACGTGGCATTTATCCAAGCAAACCACATGTCAAAGTAACAAAGCAGAATCCTCAACTATTACCACAGTGGACCGTTCCGATATGGACTACTTAACCAATCAGATTGACGCGCTATGGAGTGACTTGTCGATCAGATATGTAGAACCGATATATCGAAACCGTTGCGAAACTCATTGGGATCGGGAAGAACTTCACCAAACCAACACGTGTCAACCAGAAAAGGTATAACTGAACTGATAGTTATTCATATCGGTCCCTAGCCTTCTAGAAGAAGTACAGCTGCAAACAGCCTGACCTTCTAGAAGACTTACAGCTGGAGATAACTCAGACACTTAGCTGGCGTCTAGCTGGTGCTTATCTAGCGCTTAGCTGGATTGACAACTGGCAAACATGTGACTTAATTGAGGAGCGTGCTCAGCACGCAACCCATGCCTATAAAAGGCAAGGATCACAGTTCATTCAGACAATCTGAAATCCAAGCAGTGAAGCTCTGTCCATTTGGAAACAGGATCTACTCTCTCTCTCTCTCTCTCTCTCTCTCTCCTGCTTTCCATTTAAGGAGTTCTTGTAAGATCTCTTGTACCTTTGATGATTCATAGTGAGATCTTTCTCTCCCGTGGTTTTTTCCCCGCCGATTAGGGGTTTTTCCACGTAAATCCGGTTTCTCTCTTCTCTTGCTTGGATTCTCATTCGATTTCTCACTAGGATAGCCACCCAACAAATATAAATTCAATTGTTAGGTTGAAATTGGGCCCTCAATCCAATTTTAACTCTAACAATATATATATATATATATATATATATATATATATATATATATATATATATATATATATATATATATATATATATATATATATATATATAATTGGGCCTGCTTAGTTTAGCCCAACCCAGCCTTTTGTATCATTTTCCTAAGCCCAGACCTTGTGTTTTTTGGGTTGGGTTCGGGCCAGCCCATGGACCACCCGACCCATCTCCACCCCTATGTTTGAGTCAAAGTCCTTTTGCAAAGAGACTCAAGCTTCTTTAAAACTACAATGCAAGTCCTTCAACCAATTAATTCCATAAGAGCTTAATTTTCAATTGTATAGATCACGCGATAAGAACTCAAGCATGAGTATGGTCCATTTCGCAATAACACCCTAGCTTTTTCACAAATCACAAGCGAGTCCCTCGCCCCTTTAAGCCTTTAGAGAGAACGCATCTTGCATTTAACACCCCAATCTCAATAATAATTAAATCCCAACTTAGGGAGGTTAATTAATAAAATATAATTAGGGAAATTTAAACATTTCATTAAGTCATAAAAGGCATAGTCTTTACAACTGTGTTCACATAAATAACAAAACTTATATATTCAAACCAAATTTTACTTTTAATTAATATATTAATTTGGGAAATAAATTCAAAGATTTTACCCAAGAAACCCAGGAGATTTATCCTCTCAATCTATCCTATTAAGTGTTAACTCTAACGTTGTTTCTCATCTATTAAAACGGCCAATTTATTTAATGAATGCATGTGTCAACAAATGAATAATGATTGGTGAAGTTGGCTCCACCAAATTTTTCTCCTTCTGGATTAGGATTTGAGAGGATAAAAAAATAAAAATTGTAGTAAAAAGACCCTTGCAGATATGTGGAGTAACCACAGAACCCTGAGATGGGTGATAAACATTTAAATTTAAATGTATATCAAAATCTCAATCTAATTTTTTTGTTTTTTGTTTTTTAAAAAATCAAAATTATTCATAACCGATTTACTCGTATTAAAAAATCTAGAATTATGAGAAAATTTCCAAATCTCACCGTAATTTTCTGATTTTTTAGATTTTTTAAAATTCAAATTAATATGCTCCCCTTTGGTAATATAAATAGATTCTCACCTATTTATATTAATGTAACGCCCTGAATTTTCTAAGTAAACAAATCAGAGAATTTTTGATAATTAATGAGATTAATTAACACAAAATTATAAATTAAATATTTTAAAGCCCGATTAAAGGAAAATCGAGGAATAATAAAATCTAGTCTCGCAACTAATGGGCCTAGGGAAGGCCTTATTAGGCCAGACCGCTTACACTTGTAATAGTTAGAGATGGATGGTTGAGATAACCTCGATTAATTAATTGGGAGATGTCGTAAGTGTTAATCAAGAATAAATTAAATAGGAGAATCAGACAAATGTTAGAGTCCCGATAAAGTAGATCGGGTAAGTCAAAAGTCGGTATTCGCTGATTTGGTCTGACGACAGACAGAACCCGTGAGGCTACAGTACGCCCGTGATGACTGGAATCATTGACCCGGGATTTCCGGATCTGGGTCGGTGAATTATTTAAAAGATAATATAAATTTAATTGATGTGACATAAAGTAGAGAGATGATATTAAATAAGTTATGTGGTGTTAGTGGGAGAAATAATTTAGAGGATAAATTAATTAATTGATTAAAGATAATGGAATAAAATTAATAGATTAATGTTTTATATATACAACAAGGTTGGCAGCCTAAGTTGGAGAAAAATAAAAAAGAAATCAAATTAGTTAACTCATCGTTCTCTCCCCTCTCCCTCACATGATCCCTCTTGGCGGTGCCCTAACCCAACTTGTGCCCGCCGATTGTCCTCCCTCGTCGCTTGCCTTCGCCACGGAGTTGCCGCCGGTACCCCACTGCCCTCCCCTTGGCCGCCGGTCCTTATCGCCTCGGACTACGCGAGCCGCCGCCGGAGCTCCCCTCCCGTCGCACCTCCTGCTGCTCGTAGCCGTCGCCCGGCTGCACCACTACCTTGTCCGGCCACCCCATTGCCTTGCACACGAGCTTGGCCGCGACCAGTAGTCCCGTTTGCCGTTATCTTCATCCTCCAAGCTGTGAGCCCTAAAAATTTGGGGAAAGAAACTCTAGATTATCTTCATGAAACGAATGAACAATTAGGGTTGTGATTAGAGAGGGATTAAGGGGGGAAATGAAGCATGAATGCATGTGAAGGGTATTAGATTGTTGTTATGATTATTTGGACTAATTATGTGGAATGTTTGTATAATTTTTGGGGCCCTACAAATAGGAGAGGTGCCGCCGAATTTTCATGAAAATTCTAAAGTATAAATGCCGTATTAGTGATCATGATAACATGCTTAATCATTTCATGTTTTAGATTAATGGATCATAGCTAGTCAAGCATGCTTAGGTGCATTCGAGGAGTCTAAGTGAAGAATACGATTTCCGTATTCTTAAATCTCTGTATTTTAAAAAAATAGAACTAAGTTATGGGAGATACGAACGTCGTATTTACGTAGTTACTTTATTTCGATTCTAGGAAAGGGAAAAGGTCCAACGGAAGCTGCTGAAGAACCGAGCCAATCCTAGGAATTTGCGAAGGACTTGAGGTGAGGGGACTTCACCATAAAGCTAGTTTTATTTCATGTGTTTACCGTAATTTTTGGCTCCTCGTATTCTTATGAAATTTTTATCAGTTTGTGATTTGCCGATGGATTTTATCGCTATAGTTGCATAGTGATTTTAATACTTGTTATTTGCTATGGACTGAATTAGCATGATTAATTATAAAGTGAAACCTTAACTAGTAAAGATTGATATTCACTGTGTCGTGACTGCTCCCTAGCTAGATATAGACGATTGATCTAGCGGGGCTCAGGATAGAGCCCATAAAGAATTGTAGATGATCTCGGGTTAAAGAAGGGATTTGTTTTAATCCGTTTTCCTTAAACAAAAATGTTTGCGAAATCGTCTTTTATATAAAACCCCTTCCGAACTCTTTTGGGTGGCCGAATCAGATACGAGGATGTACGCGTGACGATTGATACAGTTTGGTTGATCATACCACTGGTCGTCAGGTCTCGGATATGAGATGCGTGACGATTGATACAGTTGGTTGATTATACCACTGGTCGTCAGGCCTCGGATACTGGATCAGATTATTTCGCTGTCTCCCGATCATTAGGATCCGGTTATTCGGCTGATGACAGTTGGATTCATTTGAACTAGGGTTACATGTTTTTTTTTGTTTTTTTTGAACTAGGGTTACATGTTGATTACGACACGAGACTATTGCATATATATGTGTACTATATGCATGATATGATATGAGATTGATTGAGTGTTTTCTTCGAATTCCCGATCGTGTTAGCAACATGCTTATCAAGATTTAAGATAATTGTGTTGACTTTCATGATTTATACTTGCATTGTTCTTGTATTAGTACTTTCGTATAGATGACATGTATGTATAATACCTGGCGGAGAAGTTCTTACTCACTGAGCCTGTATAGCTCAGCCCTCTCGATTACTGTTTTTCTGTTACAGGATCTAGACTTGGATCAGGATAGTAGCTCGTGTCTCGAGCAGAGGTCGAAGTCTAGCTGGCTCTGGCGGACCTACTTTATGTTTCATGTTATTTGGTTGTACTAGACCTTGGTTATGTCCTTTATTCCGCTGTATTTGGGGCCGTAGTTGCCCATAACTCTGTATGTTGTATTGTATTCCTGACTTGGTTTGAATATGACTTCCGGTGTGTAGCCGGTTATATTATGTCATATGGATTTTATTTTAGATTACATAGTTATTTTCTGGTTTAAAGTACACAGATTATGGACTTGGTGCACTCCTGGCCCAGCTGGTGTGACATCTATCTCATTAGCGAGATGGGAGTTACAATTAATGGTAGATATAGAGATTTTAGAGACAAAATAAAAATAATAAATGAGTTATTTATATAACTGTAAAAGAAAATTTTGTAAAAAATTTTACAATGAGAGGAAATAATCTTAGGTAAAAAGATTTAGATGAGTATGAAATAATAAAATAAATATATATTAGAATTGATTATTAAAAAAATAATTTTGGCATAAAAAAAAATTGGCTTAAAAAAGAATTGAATGCAGAACAATTAACTAAATGTTATAATATAGATGGATGGTATCTACCGATCATGTTTTCACTTTGCTTGTGTTTGATAGGGGAATATCCCACTTGGGATTATGAATAACTTTTGAAAAGTTTTGAATTTTTTGGGGGAAATTTTAAAGTAAAGGTATTAATGATAAGATAGCTATGTGGCTTCCATGTATTGGTGGGTGGGTTATTATTATATTCTTAAACTTAAAATAAAGTTTTTGGCGGAAAAATTTTTCATTGGAGAATGTGTTGGGGATATTCCCCAAGTGGGATATCCCCTATCAAACATGAGCTTTTTAACTTTGACATCCCAGATTTGAAAATCTGGCTAGTGCTGGATTTCGGACTGACTGACACAAGCCTTCATCATGCCCAACATTGTTCGTGCTGGGCCGGGCTGACACGTGCGGAGGCAGAACCCGGCTTGGCTGCGAAACCGGCCCGCTGGCCCATATATTTTTTAAAAATATATAAACGTAAAATATTAAAAAAAAATATAAACGTCGAGCATGACCCATGTGTTCCAAACAAATCCCTGATGTAACCCTCTAATCCATGAATAAAAACCCTAAAAACCCAGAGAGAGAGAGAGAGAGAGAGAGAGAGAGAGACCAGATTCACTCATACCCTCACTCACTGGTTCCGCTGGGGTTTCCTCCAGGATTAGGATTATCCTCATGTTGCTTGCTTAGATTCTTACGAAGAGGTTGGACACTAGTCTAATCTTGATATTTGAGGATCATTTTCATCATGTCCATTACTTCTCTAGTTTTTCTGTCACTCTACTTTTTAAATTCATAGAAATCTTTGTTTTATATGTTGTGGAGTTTCGCAACCATTCTTCTTCTTGCCTAGATCTTCACTTAATTGTTTGGATCCCATTAATGCTCTTGTTTCTGGTAATAAATGTTTGTGATTCTAATCTCATACAAATTTTAGCTTTGTAAGCGGCGGAGTTTTTGGATCCCTGCCTTGGCTAAAATTGTTTATATTTACTGTTTGCATGAGGGCTTGTTGTTCAGCAATAGTGCTAGTGCTGGGATGGAAAAAGAAGCACCATAAGAGAGCTGCCTTGATTTGTGTTCAGCTTTATATTATGAAATTGCTAGCTTTGTTCTGTTTTTTTGGGGGGTTTACTAGTTCCATGGCTTAACTATAAGTTCAGATTTAGGGCAAGTATCATAAACAAAGAGACACTCAGGATTTTCAGCATCACTATAACTTATTTTCTGGTTTATGATGCATGTCCTTCAGGAATTTCCAATTGCTTTTGTAGTGATTTTTGATATCTCACTTCTTGATGATCAACAACTTTGATTATTTGGGTACTACAGGGTCTACATTCTCTTGAAAAATCAATTTATTTGGTATCAAACTTTTACTTCTGAGGCCTAAGTTTTGAATGTATAGTTTTAAATTATCATACTGACATACTCTATAAACCTACCTCTCTCTCTCTCTCTCTCTCTCTCTCTCTCTCTATATATATATATATATATATATATATATATATATATATACTTGTATTTTGTCTTCGTCAGAAAAATGTGCCACTGATGACATTGAAGAACAGTGGCCACAATGATAATTTGCGCATCAGGTTGATTTTTGCCTGAGTTGTTGTTGGCAAGGATGAATGTGCCATAATGCTAATCTGAGGCCTAAGTTCTAATTTTATGCTTTTAATTATTAAATTTTATAAATCCTCTTTATTTTAACTTAGAAGTTAGTTTGGTTACATGTAAGTAGTTGTAAAGTAAGTTGTTTTATATGTAAAATGAACTTTTGGGTGTTTGGTTTATTGTAAAAGGGTAAGTCTGCGGTAAATAGTTTTACATAAAGGGGTTTTACTGCATTTCAACTTATGACCAAATATGTCGTAAGTTGAAATGTAGGAAATGTAGGAAGTCACGGGTTAAAATCATCTTCATATCCCGAGTGCTCCTCTCACTCTCAGTTTCCCAGTGGCTTTTTCTCTCTCTTGCTTTGCGGCAGCCTCTTCTCTCTCGCGATCTCCGGTGACCTCTTTTCTCACTCTCGGTTTCTCTCGAGAAGGTAACACTCGACCTCCTCTCTCTCTTGATCTCCAACTCTCTCACTCTCTGTTTCTCTTGAGCAGGTACTCCTCTCTCTTGATCTTCGGTGGCCTGTTCTCTCTCTCGATCTCTAGCAACCTCTTTGTCACTTCCAGTAAGTTTTTTTCTTCTAGATTTAAATTTGTTCAAAGTTTAAACTGAATTTATGCTTAAATTGCCCTTGCAATTAAAGGAAATTTTTTTTTGTAGTAAAAAAATGAACATTAGGGTAACAATTGAAATAACTTTTCCTCTAGATTGACTGTAAGGCAATTTAAGCATAAATTTCTTGCAGTCAATTTATTACACACCTTTAACTTTGCTTGGTTCTACTTCTACTATTCTCGTATTCTTCATTTGGATTCATTCTTGATTTTTTTTAAAGCTTTGTGATTCAATATGGCCTAAATTTAATCCACGGTTAATGCTTGGTTAATGCTTGTTATATTCTCCTTTTGACTTGTAGTAAGTAAGAAACATATTGGGGTTGCTTGGTTGCCTGTAAGAGGGCGTTTGGTTCGAGATATGAGATATGACCACGGTAATGTGATATGCCTGGAATGGAGTCGGGAATGTTATATGCCTGAGAATGTTGTGGTAATGTGATATGACCATGTTTGGTTCATGTTTGGTTGGTCAAGGTAATCAACTTAGTAATGTTCCAAATTTCCCAAAATACCCTTCTATATAAAATTTTGAGTAAAGTTAAATTAAAATTAATGAAATTTTAATACCAAAAATTAATTATGATACATTTTTCTGAAATAAACTTGCATCTAAAATTTTGATCAAATATCAAATAATAATAATAATAATAATAATAATAATAGTAATTAGTAATAATAAATAATAATTAATATTAATTATTATTATTATTATTATTATTATTATGGTAAAAGGATGGAGGGCAAAATGGGGAATGGTAATGTGGATAGACACTTATTTTGGTGGCAATCCATATTACCACCAATGTGGTAATGTGGAGTAAGTTGGTAATGTGGATTCACATTACCAACTTATTCCCACTACCATTTTTGTCAAACGTGGTAATGTTTTCACATTACCGCCTTATTCCTGGGAATGTAAAAACATTACCCCCAACCAAACGCCTCCTAAGTAAAATTACATGCAAGTGAAGTTACATAACTGAAAATGTTGCATTTTAACTTAAATCACTACTGTTTAGTTTATTGTAACTAGAAATGTTGTATTTACTTTTTGTTTGTTTGGTTTGATGTAAGTTAAATGGTGTAGTTACCATGTAAGTGAAGTGGTGAGATTACACCATTATCTATTATTATTACTAATTATTTAATACTCTTTATAGAAATTAATTTTAACCAGAATAATTAATTAATCTAATAAAATATTTATTAAATTTAAAATATGTAATATTTCTTGTTTTTTTAAAAAAAATTTGACCATTAAATTTAAAAGTTTTTTGCAGGTGTACCACTTAATAATTTTGAAATTGCTTTTTTACCCATGAATAAAACATAATTGCATACATACCCTTGAATAATAGGTATAATTGCGTATATACCCCTATGGTTAAAATCAGATGAAAAACTGTTAGTTAACAAACGGTAGACATGTTAATGACCATTATACCCTTTGCATATATACCCTTAAAAATTTTGTTTGACTGTAAATTTAAAAAATATCCCTTTAAAAATCTAAATTTTAAAATAGTTAAAATATATAAAAAGGGGTATTTTGGACATTTTCCTACCCTTAACCTAAGTTGTAACCATGGTTAAGATTATCTGGTTAACTTATGTCAACGGACCCTAATAGCAGGGTCATATCCGCAATTCAACCTGTTTTTCAGTGGTATACAAGCAATTATGATTTTTTCGGGGGTGAATATGCAATTATGAAACTTTTGAGGGGTATATAACCAATTGCCTTTAAATTTAAATAACAAATAGTATTTTCTATTTAATGTTTATAAGTATATTACTACATACATAATCACATTTAATATTAATTCAAAATAGGACATTCAATATTCATAGTTTAAGTATGGCATCATCTAATCCAACAAAAATAAAAAAAACATGACACTTGTCCATCCAACCAAAAAAGGAAAATAGAACATGACACTTTTTTCAAACAACAAAATAAAATGCAACATGACACTTGTCTAAACAATAAAAGAAAATACAATGTCATACTTGTCCAATTAAAATAAAATATACCATTGTTCTAAATATCATACTAAATAGTCATATGTTCGTCCAAGATCATATTTGGTATAGCGATCACTCAAAGTCATGATCTCATCAAACAATTGTTCACCAATAAATTGATTCTTATCGGCCTCTAATGCATTTACAATTCTTCCCAATTGATGCTCAATATTTCGCATGATTTTTTCCTCCCTTGGCACGTTTTTCTTATTTTTTACTCTCCTTGGCCTTGGAAGTGAAGCTTGTCAGTGTATCGTTATAGGAGGTTGAGTTGGTGCAACATCGTCAAAATCATCGAAGCCTTGGGTTTGGTTACCAAGATTGATTACTAGCGATGTTGGTGGTGGTTCTATCTATGCGCTTAGGCTTCTAGAGCTTGGAACACCTGTTCTCACAAAGGATCTTGTTGTTTGATCATTTCCACATATAATTGCTATCTCCTCATAATTTTAAATTGGTTTATTAATATAAATCTCATTCTCGGAGTACGACTACAAACATAAATATACATTCTTTAAGTAGAGTTGATGCACAAATATTATACAAAATATTAACAATAAACTCTAACTTACTACTTGCATGTCTATATACATATTCGATATTCCTCCGCTCCTACGATTATTTTTTTTCTCCACATCATCTCATGACACACCACTTAAACTCTTGATCTTTTTAATTATTAACCATATATATTTTTTTTTAACTTACCTAAAACGATTGAGGACATGTGTGTCACTTACGACAACCTTTCACTAACAGCGCTAGCAACAACATTGATAGCAACACTTTTAAATCCCTTATCAAATTTAAGCCCAAGATTTGCTTGCTCAACTAAAGAGGTCAACATGAATGACGTTGTAATAGCGGTCCATCGGAAATTTGTTGATGTTTCCTTCCAACAGAGTCACGGCTTTCTAGTGTCAGGCCTTGAGACTCCATTTACATTACACAATTAACATTGAACTATTATTTCGCAATTGGAAATATTTAATAAATTACAAGAGATAACAAATTAATTTTCAAATATAAGAAAATACCCAATAAATCTATAAAACAAAACATACTACACAAACAAGTTTTATCCCTTGAGTTGTTTTCCATATTCAAACAACAAAATTTATCAACATATAGTGTTTCATGATACCAACACAAGCCATACAAAAGTTTTTTCTTAAAAGAAAACATAACATAAGAAGCTACTTTCATGTATTTTCACATGTCAGTACGAGAAACAATCATGAATGACATGTGGAGTAATACATGAAAGTAGCTTTCTATGTCATGTTTTTTTTATGCAAAAAATTTGTGTGACTTCTGTTGGTATCATGAAACATTATATGTTTGTAAATTTTGTTGTTTGAATATAGAAAACAAATTATGAGATGAAATTTGTTTGTGTAATATGTTCTTTTATAAATTTATTGAATATTTCCTTGCATTTGAAAATGGGTTTGTTATCTCTTGCAGTTTATTGAATATTTCTAATTGAGAAATATTACTTTAATGCTAATTATATAATGTAGATGGAGTCTCAAGACCTAACATTCAGAAGTTGTGACTTTGTTGGAAGGAAAACATCAATTAATGTCTGATGGACCGTTATCATGACATCGTTCATGTTGACATCTTTGGTTGAGCAAAAAAATCTTAGGCTTAAATATGACAAGGGATTTAAAAGTGTTGCTATCAATGCTATTGCTAGAGCTATTAGTGAAAGATTCAACTTGGCCGTAAGTAACACACAGGTCCTCAATCGCCTTAGGTATGTAAAAGAATATGGCTAATAATTCAGAAAATCAAGGGTTCAAGTGGTGTGTTATGTTATGATGTGGAGAAAAAAAAAATCATGGGAGAGGAGGAATATCGAATATATATACAAGTAGTAAGTTGGAGTTTATTGTTAATATTTTGTGTAATATTTATGCATTGACTCTAATTAGAGAATGTATATTTATGTTTGTGGGCGCTGCCCGGGGATGAGATTTATATTAATAAGTCAATTCAAGACTATGAGGAGATGACCATTGTATGTGGAAATGATCAAGCAATGGGATCCTTTGCGAGAACAGGTGCCCAAAGCTCTTGAAGCCTAGGCGCACAGATGGAACCACCACTAACGTCGCTAGCAATCAATCTTGCTAACCAAACCCAAGACTTCAATGATTTGGATGACGTTGCACCAACTTTACCTCATACTAATGACACACCGACGAGCTTCACTTCAAAGGCAAAGAGGGTAAACAGGAAAACGTGCTAAGGGGGAGGAAGAAATCATGCGAAATGTTGAGCATCAATCGGGAAGAATTGTAAATGCATTAGAGGCCGACAACATTCAATTTATTGGTAAACAATTGTTTGATAAAATCATGACTTTGAGTGATCGCTATACCCAATATGATCTTGGATAGACGTATGACTATTTAGTATGATGTTATATTTAGAACAATGGTGTATTTTATTTTAATTGGACAAGTATCATGTTGTATTTTCTTTTGTTGTTTGGACAAGTGTCATGTTGTATTTTATTTTGTTGTTTCGACAAGTGTCATATTGTTTATTATTTTGTTGGATTGGATGATGTCATATTTGAACTATGAATATTGAATGTCATATTTTGGATGATATTATATTTTGGATGAATGTTAAATGTGATTATATATGTAGTAATGTAATTATGGACATTAAATATTGGATTTTGAATGATCTTATGTTTTAGATGCATGTTGAGTTATAAATGGAGTGTGAGGAGGATTATGAATGTTTTGAATGTTATATTTTGATGAACGTTGTATTATAATTTAAGTATTTTTTAATTTAATTTTGTGAGATAGAAAATACTATTTGTTATTTAAATTTAATGTTGAATTTTTTTTAAAAAAAATATTAAATATTTTTAAATTAAATTAATACTTTATCAGATTAATTAATTATTCTAGTTAAAGTTAATTTTTATAAAGAATATTAAATAATTAATAATAATAATAGATAATGGAGGTAATCTCACCACCCCACTTACATGGTAACTACACCTTTTAACTTATATCAAACCAAACAAATAAAAAGTAAATACAATATTTCCAGTTACAACAAACCAAATAGCAGTGATGCAAGTTAAAATGCAACATTTTCACTTACATTATAACTTCAATTACATTTAATTTTACTTCCAGGCAACCAAACAACCCCTTAAATTAGAGACAAGTAAAGCAGAATTTGCATTTTCTGTATGCCCCTTAGGATGTTGATTTCATATGAACTTTTGGTACTAGAACTAGTATTTGTCTTCATCAAGAAAATGTGCCAATGACGACAACCAATGGCAGTAGCCACAATATCAATTTGTGCATCAGGTTGATTTTAGCCTGAGTTGTTGTTGGCAGGGATGAATGTGCCATAATGCTAATCTGAGGCTTTACATTTGAATTTTTAAATAATTTAACTCTATAAATTCATTATTTTCTTATGTATTTTGTTGAAATCTAATTGTAGAATAGGAAAGGAAATTTCGCATGTTCTTTATGTATATTAGCCATAGCCATTATCACCATTTTTTGCTGGTTAGTGAGCATCTTTTATGGAAGTTTTCCTAAACACCTGAATGGTTTACTCACCAAGGAAACTATTGGAAGAAAAGAGAGGATATGGTGTTTGAGTATGGGTTAGGATGTAATGAATCATGTAGATGTATGCAGACCATTTGGGTTTAGGTTGAGACCTGCCTCAATAGAAATCATGGCAAGTAATGGGACTTTCATGAGTCAGGAATAGGGGTTACAATACATTGTTGACATCATAAGACCAGTAATACATCCTAAGTTATGATTTGAGTACAATTTTTACCTTGTTATATGCTTAAAAATTATACTTGTGTCTGTACCTATTGCCTCCTGATGGCTTTTTCTACTTCTACGCCATATATTGCAGCACCATGCTGTTTATTAAGCTTTACTTTTGAGTTTTTAATTTCCTGCAGACTGAATGGTATATTTGGAGAAGTATTTCATTTTAATTCTCTGGAATACCATGTATCAACACCTGCATGCAATTTCTTCTATCAAATTATTTCTTTTGTAGATTCATTCTTTGTGATGAGGAATCATGATTAGTCCCATTTGTTACGTTAAATAAATTTTATAAATCATTTACAGATGAAGTGACTGTTATTGTCTGCCCATTGAACTTCATCATTCTAGATCTCTCCTTTCATGTTGAGTTATTCTGGATAAACTCAGTGCCACTCTTCAAAGTATTCTGCTCAACTTGTGTCTAGAAATATCAGTTTGATCATTAATTTGAAATTCTATACAACAGTGCTGTATCTTATTGAAAAGTAATGTGATATCTTTAGTTGAGTGTTGTTTGCATTAGATCCTTCTGGGGTACTTATTTCTGGTTATACATTCACAAGCTAGCATTAAATGCATCAAAGGAGCACCGGAAGTTCTGACCTCCAATGTTCTGTTGTAAATTCAAATTCTCCAATTCACTGGACAAATATGTATCATGTCTTCTACCCTTTGCAACTAAAGCTTGCTCTACAGTTTGATATTTAAGTCCAATACTTTGCCTAAAATATTAAGTGAGACTGGTAGCTTCTCTGCAAGGGCAATGACTAAGTTTGACTTGTGGTTTATGGCCATTCTTTCTGCAGTTTAGTGTAAGTTGTGGGCTCTCAACCAAATACTATGAACAATTGCTGAAGTATGATTAAATTGGTTCATATAAATAAAACTGTTTTCCAGAAATGGAAGTTGATTTCCCTTTATGGTTAATGTTATGTTGTACATACATAATGATAAAATAGATAACCAGATGAAAACATACTGCACGTTGATTAGTAGTTGGTGACTAGCAGATGAATGAAATGTTGCTGAAAGGTAAGACTCTGTATGATGCTTTTTCTGCCATTTGACGAATATATATAGTCATGCAACGGGCTGCTTAATATCGATCATCTGTTTTTAATTTTTGCCTCCTTCCACTATTGCCTGAGGCTTAGAAGAGGAGTGTAAGCAAGTATGAGACCTCCAGGACCAGGCGGCCCAGGTGGTCCTCCCGGACCTCCAGGTTGGGGACCTGGGCCAGGAGGACCGTCTGGTATCTGTTGTCCGCTTGCCTCTTGGTTAGTCTTTTTCACTCGTATGATTTCAGACTAATCGAACTTGTTTGATCCAAATTATAATTTCAATTGCTTGCTGAATTGAGATGTTTGATTCTTGATTTGCAGCTTCTACTTCCTCTGTTGCTGCTGCTTACTACAAGAGTGTTGTGGCCCTCTCTTTGGTGGCCGTCCAGGCCCTCCTGGACCACCACCTTTTTAAAATGGTGTGATCAAATTACAATAACTTTTACCTGAAATGAAGTTCAGAATTACATTGCTGGTGTGATCTCCATCTCTCTATATATTGTTGTAATTGAACTCCTATGTATGAACCAGTCTTTATTTTGAACTTTTGGGTGTTGATTAAATATTGTGGTAGTTTTATTTGGGGAATTTTTAACAAAGAAAAAAAAAAAAAGCTTTTTCCTTCTTTGTTTGATTGGGTGAAGTAAATGGATTTATTGGCTGGAAAAATAAGGAAAAACTGGATAGGTAAATGACAATGAATTATTTTAATTAAGAATATATGTTGTGAAAGTTAAATATCTAAAATAGAAACCCCAAGCAGAAACAACCTATTCATTAAAAACAAATAATTATTTTAGGAATTAAAAATAAATTAAAAATGGAAATAGAAAACTATTTGAATTGAGAAAATCAGTGAATATAGGGAAAGGGTAGGTGTATTTTTTTTCAAAAAATTAAAAATTTTAAAAAAACTTGTTACTAAACGCTGACAGCTTTGAGTAATCATTAGATTCAAGAACGAATGCTCCATGGTTGATATGGGCACTGGCCGGTTCCGGGTCGGCCAAAGACCAACCTACAATCGACCCATGCTATAGTTCTGGCCTGGCGGGCCGGGTTCATCTAGCGGACCTGCCAGGTTACGGATCACCTTCAGGTGACCCGAACTCGACCTGGGCCACCCCTCAAAACTGGCGAGTCAGGCCGTAACTTGCCGGTTCACGGACTAGCCCGTCGGTTATTTATTTATTTATTTATTTTAAAATATAATTTAATGAAAAAAAACAAAAAAATCCAACAGCTTTAAAGCCGTTGGAATCCAACCCGACGAGTTGGAATTTTCTTAACCCCTAACCTGCCTGCTACTGTAGCGTGCCGATTAAGGTTTTTCGACCCGCCGGGTTTTCTCGGGCAGGGTTAAAACCCGACCCGTTACCCCTCTACTTTATTTTACATTAGTTTTATATTCTTTTATTTTCATTACGTTATTTAAAGCTATTTTTGGTCCCTGTATTTTGCCTTAATATTCATTTTCATCCTTGTACTTTAAAAATCTTCAATACAATCCCTGTACTTTGGTGTATTTGTTCGAATATGTCCCTAGTGTTGACGTGGCAGCGCATGTGGCATACATACTGAATATGGTTAATTTTTTATTTCTAGACAGTGCATAGGTGGCGAATATTTTTATGTGGCAGCTTACGTGACATGGTCAGGATGATGTGGCATGTAGACGTAGCATGCTAATGTGGAATGACAAAATTAATTTTTACAAATTATTTTTAATGATGACATGACATGTTGATGTGACATGTGTTAAATACCACACCAATAACAGATTGTAATTTTTGTCACATTGCTAGAGCTGGTTTTGGGCGGCCGCGACGATCCCGATCTAGTACGCGGTCATGCCCTAAATTTCGTGCAAGCCGTCTTTGTGTCGGTCCGGTCCGGTCCCGACACAGGTTAAGCACGATCAGTAAAAACATTTAAAATTGGAAAAAAATCTATCAATATTTCTATATATCTAATACTACAGAACCCCAACAAAGTAAACAGGAAAAAAAAGAGAGGAAAATTACAACAAAAGGGGGTAAAATTAAAGGAAGAAGAAGAGCTCAAACAATCTTCCAAAGGAAAAGCCTCAACAACCTAAAAATTAGATGAAAGAGAGAGAGAGATGATCATCAACAACATCGGATCATCACATTTGAGAAAGGAAAGCTAACAATAGGGGAATAGCCAAGCTACGAGCTTGGCGCCGATCTGGCCGTCGGTTGTTTCGATATGAGGATAAAGGCGACGGAGACGATGGGGGCAATAGAGAAGATGGGGGCGGCGGCAGAACAGGCGAGCCCGAGCATGGAGAAGGCAAAGCCCAAGAGATCATAGCGGCGTGACTGAAAGACTTGAAGAGGCTTATCACTGGAGGCTCTCTCACATAATACACATATATAAATTAAAAAAAAAAGCCAACATGTGATGGGCAGTGCCAGCATGGCCCGCAGGCTGGCATGACCAGGGCATGAAATGTTTCGTGCCCGTGCCATGCCGGCCCGTGGGCCGTGGCGTTTCAACTCGACACGGGCACAAACTTGGGCAATGCCAGGCACGGCCTGAATCGTGTTGGGGTATGGGTCGGCACGGCCCAAAATCCAACTCTACACATTGCCTTTGATTTTGTAAGATATCCCAAATCCATGTCAGCAATAAATAAAAATGTTGCTTGCTATGTAGTTGGTGATAGGGATGGCAACCCCCGACCCGATCCGCCCCGAATGGGGCGGTTTTTTTTGTTGGAGAGCGGGGCACGGGGCGGGGCGGGGCGGGGATTTTTATGAGAAGGGCGGGGCGGGTTTGGTAAACACCCATTTTAAATCCGCCCCGCCCCGCTAAAAAAATTACAAACATACCCTCTCTCTCTCTCTCTCTCTCTCTCTCTCTCTCTATATATATATATATATATATATATATATATATATATATATATATATATATATATATATATATACAGCAGCCGGAAATTTGTAATTTCCGGTTGACTGTTCATTCTGGGTCTTGTAGGATGTTTGAACAATTTCTAACCGTACGGATGGAAATATCATCGAAAAATAAGTTAGCCTGTCAATTTTCATACAATTTGGAAACTTGTAGGGTCTTCATCTTAAGGGATCAAAACTTATAGGAATCTGAACGATCCAGAATTTCAACCGTTAAGTGGGAGGACCAAACGGTTACCAAATTATATGAAAATTGACATGGTAGCTTATTTTGAGCAGATCTTTCCATCCATGCTTTCAAAAATCCTCCAAGGGTCCAAATGGGTGGCCGACCGGAAATGAATGAGCATATTACGTAGTGATATCACTACTCTATATATATATATATATATATATATATATATATATATATATATATTATATTATATTACATAGAGCTGAGGGGCTGTGGTACAAGTGGGTATTTGGCTGGTGCAGGCGGTTGTGGTAAAGGCACCGCCTCACCCATTGCCATCCCTAGTTGGTGATGTGGCCCATTAATACCACTGAATGGTGTATATTAATAATATCTTGATCCAACAGTGTTGATTGAATATTCATTTAGGGGTATAATTGTCAATTAATAGTAGAGAAACAACACATCATCGAGGGTTTCAAGGGTTCCATTTCTTCTGTCTTCACTGGCAGCGTCTAGGGTTTCATTTCAGTTTGAGAGAGCGAGAGAACGATCGAGATGGATGGCGAATGAGGAGAAGGCGCAGTCCATGCTGAATCACTTTATTGCGATGAGGAATGAGGAGAAGCGGAAGTCCACGGAGCAGCCCTCTGAGTTCGGGACCTCGCTGAGGCTAACTGGTGGCACAAAGAGATCCTCCGGGAGAACGGCTTCAAGGTCACTAAGATTCCAAATGAAGGCCTCGACGAGTATTGGTTGCGTGATCTCAACAATGAGATCAACAAGCTCCTCCGTGAGTGTGTTCATTGGGAGCACCAAATTGTGGAGCTTGCTGGCTCTAACTACTCCCGTCACTCCGCCAAGAGGACTGATCTTGAGGGCAACATCAGCGACGTCCCTAACCCTAGCGGTCGCGGTCCTGGGTACCTAGGGCAACATCATATAGGGTTTATGAGGATGGGATCCTCTAGAAGGTGAAGGGGTCGACAGAGGGAGAGCTTAAGGTATTTCTTGAATGTCTCTATTCTACCGTTAGACTTCCATATAACAAGTGTGAATTAATTATAGTATAGTTCATTGAATGCCTCTATAATATTGAATTTCTTAAACACTATCATTATTGTTGTTGTTGATGTTGTTATTGTTGTTGTTATTGTTAATATTTTGCATGGAATTAGTTGAATTGAATTTCCTTCCTATGGAACATAGTATGGCTTCTTGGGATGACTACTTTATTAAGTATCATCATGGAGGGACTTTGGTAAAAGAAGGAGAGGTTAGATATGACAATAGAATAGTGAGTAAGAGTAAATTTATTGTTGATCCCGACAAGTTATGTTACTGGGACTTAATAGGAGATCTCAAGGAGTTAGGGTATGACATTAAGAAGACAGTGAATTTATTTTCTATAGATGGTGAGGGAACATTGAAACTGATTTGTGATGATAAGGGTGTTATAGGTTTAGTTGAGAAATTAAGGAGACATTGCACATTAGACATTTATGTGGAATTTTTTGATGTTAATCATGAAAAAAGGATGCTAGATGCCCTGTTATCTGATTATGAAAATGATATAGAGTTGGATTTTGGGAAGGATAATGAGAGGGATTGTTCTGGGGACGCAGGTAAATGGAATGGGGCTGCAAGTCATGGGGTCTTTGGTATGATCTAGAGCATCATGTGAGGGAAAGCTATGATGTTAGGTTAGCAAGCAAGAGTTGCACTTGTGAGAAGTGGGATAAGACTGGTATCCCATGTTAGCATGTCATGGTTGCAATAGTATTTCATAGGGAAGATCCTCTTAGTTATGTGTATGACTAGTTCAGAAAGGATACATATCTCAAGTTATACCAGTTTGCTGTCAGTCCAGTAAGAAGTAGAATGTTCTGGCCAACCAATGAAAAGGGTCAACTGCTTCCATCTTTACCCAAGAGTATGCTTAGTACACCTCCAAAGAAGAGGAAGAGAGAACCTTTGGAAGGGAAAAATCAGAAGCATTACAAAACTTAATAGGAAGGGCAGAGTCTTCAAGTGTGGGCTTTGCCATGCTGAAGGTCAAACAAGACATGTTGTTAAAAAAAAAATTGATGTTGTAAGTTCTCACTAGGTGTAATACCCAAATTAGTCCCTCTATTATACCGAATCGACCCTTTTGGTCCCTCTATTATAATTTGAGCCTTTGGGGTCTCTCTACTTTCACGATTGAGAAACGTCAATCCCTAAAGGCATATTTAAAGGTCTGTTTAGCCCCTAAAGTTGACGAAGGTAGGGACTGACATTTCTTAATTGTGAAAGTAGAGAGACTCCTAAGACTCAAATTATAATAGAGCGACCAAAAGGGCAAATTCGGTATAATAAAGAGACTAATTTGGGTATTAAACCTTCTCACTAAATTAAGTATACTTAATAGTTCTCTACGATTCTATTAACTTGGTGATCATTATAAAAGCTATTCTACGTATGCAGTGCACATTTGTTGACATTATATAGTTCAAGTGGCTAGAGAACACATGTGGGAAAGCAAAATTCAAAAGGAAAAGGTAGATGCTGCATCAAAAGGGAGAAGGAAGAGAGTTGTTGTTAGTTATGGTTAATTCAGTATTTTGAGAGTGAGTAACATATTTAGTGAACTTGCTTCCAATTTGCTTAAGAATGAACAATTCATAGTTGTAAGACCATGTTGTTAGAGAACTTGGTTGCCACTAGTTCACTTAAGGTTGTCATAATGCTTCATAATGAACAATTGAGTTAACCAAAATAATAATAATAATAATAATAATAATAATAATAATAATAATAATAATAATAATAATAATAATAAAATAATAATCTCATAATTTTGTTCTATTGTTTACGAATGAACAATTCTCATGATTCTGTCATAATGTTGTTTTTGGTGAATTTGTTGTATTATTTAGGAATGAAAAATCTTACTTAAGGCTTGTACCAAAATAAATAAATAAATAAATCTGGCTTGTACCAATTAATTATGTCCTGTTAAAGTCTCAAAAATTAAATATGTCCTTATCTTAATTGACTTAGGACGCAAATTAAAAAAAAAAACGCCCCTGAGAACATATCTCGAGGCGATCTCAAATTCTAAGATGGCCCGAGAATACATATCTCGAGGCAATCTTCTAGAAATGCAAATCTCGAGATGGCCCGAGAGAATATATCTCGAGGCGATCTCGGATTCCAAGATCGCCCGAGAATACATATCTCGAGGCGATCTTTTAGAAATACAAATCTCGAGATGGCCCGAGAGAACATATCTCGAGGCAAATCTCGAATTCCAAGATTGCCCGAGAACACATATCTCGAGGCGATCTCAATTCCAAGATCGTCCACGCTCCGAGCCGGTGCTATAGAAATGGAAAACCTGCCAAGATGTAGCCAAATCTTAAAGAAAGCTGTCGTCATGCAAAGAGCATGAGATGAACTCTTACTGCAGCCAACAAAGAAGGGAAATGCAAAACAAGAGGAGGAGATTAAATGAATGTGCATGCCCACTCTTGCAAAATTTTGAATGGAAATTGCCATATATAGATTCAACTCTTAATGATTTTGAGAATATTATGTTGTAAAATCTATTCTAAAGGTGTTCAAAATGCATATTAAATACGCAGTTATGTAAATCGCCCTTTTTGTGTTCGATGAAATGCCTAAGAAATATTCAAAGAATGGAATTCATAATCTTGAGGGAATCGGTGTTCAGTTGTTCAAACTTGTCTAGACCATTCTTTCTTGAATATTTTGGACTAATTTGGAAGGTCAAGAAATGGATAATTCATATCTTAAATCGTTTTTATACCAGGTTTGGTGATACAAGGCTTCAGAAACCTGAGAATAAATTCTTCAATAACTCAGCAGCAGTATTTCACAAATTGACATTATTCTCTTTGAGATCATGTGTTTCAATGATAATGATAGAAAAAAAAACTATGGAATGAAGACTCCATTGAAGACTTATACAGTCCTAGAATGACAGCCATGGACCTTGTCAGTAAACTAGTCCTGAAAGACAAGCTGGCATGAGCACCTGCAATGTTGCTGCTTAAATTCTCAGCTTGCAACAGCAGCAATTCCTACCCAAGAAGATTTCAGCTGCAAATTTCTGAGAGGAGAGTGTCTCGTGTATGCAGGCAGTCACCCATGTTTAATGGAGTTTGAGACTCAATATAGAGCTGCAGAAAGCATATAAATGAAGATGCTGAGAATTACTTCTGATGTGCCTGAAGCTATGGTCACGATAAAGGTGGGGTCTGTTCTTAATGAAACAAGTATCACCTCTTTTATCAAAGATTTTTGTTGGCAGAATTAAATCAAGTAATCCAAGAGTTGTTGAGAGATTCTGTCACTGTCTTTGCAAATATTGAAGCTTCAAGAGCTCCCATTGAAGTAAACCATATTGAAGGTAAACATTGAAGTTGTCCCAAACGATGTTGGATATCCTCATCCAGAGTTGTTGAAGCCTCTCCTCAGAATCATTAAACCTGGAGAATGCTCCCATGTTTTATGCAAGATGAACAAATGAGGATAATGGAGGATGACTTTGTTGATGATAAGGTTGAAGCTGAATTGGCTTTAATAGATGTCCAACAGGTTTATATGCAACATGATGGGGCATACCCAAAAAGCAATAAAATTCTTGTTGTATTGAAGGGTATCGAGGACGTTGCAGATAGTTTGAGAAAGCTTGATCTGTTGATAGAGAAAGCTGGTGGCACACAACACATGCAGCCCGCTAATGGAAAGAAGCTCTATATTCAGCAAAAGAAGAAGCTGGCTGCAGAAAATTCCATGTGGCGCAAGCTCCCAAGTGAAAGATGTCTATCATTGGTTGATCTTTGCTTTGTTTCTAATAGATAACCAAGTTATGAAGAGCCCAACAAGCATAAACTTGTTTGTGCAAGATTCCTGTAGCATTTGATGAACATGTTAAAAATGGTGATGTTGATGCTGCATTTCAAATAAAGCTGCATTTTTTTTTAAGAAGCTTTGGGAAGGCTTTGTTTATCATGGAAATAGTTTCTATTGTATTCCCCAGAACCCCTTCATAAATACCATGCAAAGTTTTCTGATATGGAACATGCAATGTTCCAAAGAGATTTCAAATTACAATGGTTTTCTTTTGAGATGTTGGACATTACTATAAGGGGGCGTTTGGTTCGAGATATGAGATATGACCATAGTAATGTGATATGCCTGGGAATGGAGTCGGGAATGCTATATGCCTGGGAATGTTGTGGTAATGTGATATGACCATGTTTGGTTCATGTTTAGTTGGTCAAGGTAATCAACTTAGTAATGTTCCAAATTTCCCAAAATACCCTTCTATATAAAATTTTGAGTAAATTTAAATTAAAATTAAAATAAAGTTTTAATTAAAAATAATTAAATTTTAATAACAAAAATTAATTATGGCACATTTTTCTGAAATAAACTTGCATCTAAAATTTTGATCAAGTATCAAATAATAATAATAATAATAACAATAATAATAATAATAATAATAATAATAATAATAATAATAATATGGTAAAAGGATGGAGGGCAAAATGGGGATCCACATTATCATCAACTTGGTAATATGGATAGACACCTATTTTGGTGGTAATCCATATTACCACCAATGTGGTAATGTGGAGTAAGTTGGTAATGTGGATTACCAACTTATTCCCATTATCATCTTTGCCAAACGTGGTAATGTTTCACATTACCGCCTTATTCCTGGGAATGTGAAAACATTACCCCCAACCAAACGCCCCCTAAAGGATTGCTCAATATTAGTAGGCAACCTCCAATACACAAATCAAACCTGTTAGCATAAAAGGTTGTATGAAATGTTTAATGTCTTTGTGATTTCAGCAAGGAAAAGAAAACATGATAATGATGGAGATCAGGTTCATGGTTTATTGGGCTTGGCTTTGGAACATAGTGTGAAAGGAACAATACACTTTAAAAAATGTTCAGAAATGATAAATTCTTGATGTTGTCATGGGAAGTTCATACTTGGTGATTTTCATAATAAGGAGGCTTGGGCCATTAAGATTGACCTTCCAAAGTGCCAAATATTGTTCAACAATATACATATATATGCTAAAAGAAAACTAGGACAAATAGGAGGATGGCACAATACAAGCCTGCAGAACGTCATATTCAAAGTATGGAATGGAAAATTGAGAAGCTACCATTGTTTCTTTTGCTTTACTGAGGGCTATATTCTTCATTTGTTTCTATATGGCTGCTGCAAAACAAAAGCTAAGAATAAAAAAAAAAAAAGAGAAGATGCAAAAGAAGATGGAATGGATGGTGCATCAACAAATCCTAGCCTAAAGACAACGCGCTCATCCATCAGCTACAGTCTGCAGGAAAGGAAATTAATGTGGCATGCTGAAGATGGAGAAAGGAACAAATTCCTGCAAACTCTGTCGGCTTGACCACCTTCCATCAAACGTCAATAACTTTCGCCAGAAAATTCCGATCGAGGTGAAATTTGTGGCGTTGGAGACTAGACTTCCAGAGCTTTCCTACCATGTATGGTACATTTACCATCAGTGACCCAGTTTGTAGCAGATTTCAGTGAAAAGAGGGACAGATTCTTGCAGTTCTGTCGACTCGACAACCTCTCATTCAAAAGCTGATAACTTTTGATAGGAAACTCCGATTGAGGCAAAATTTGCGGCCTCGGAAACTAGACATCCAAGGCTTTCTACCCATATATGGTGTTGCCTATATTGATGGCCCAGTTGGTACAGTTTTCAGTTACAAGGCGGGACAGACTACTGTAAACTTATGGGCTATTAGCAGTCACGACGTATATCTCAGGGTGTCGGTAAAATGCTCATTTCGAGATAGTCAAACATAAATCTCAAGGCGGCATGAGCCTCAAGGCAACCGAGAAATAAGCATCTTGAGGCAATCAATGAAATTCAAATCCCAAATGGCGGAAGTGTGCGTATAAGGTGGCCGATAGAACTTAAATCCCAAGGGGGCGGCGAAAGTCGGCATCTTGAAGGAACCCAAGCGGCAAATGGAGAGCTACATATCCTGAGGAGAAGGGCGGCACCATTTAAATAAAATAAATAAATAAATAAATAAATAAATAAATAAATAAATAAATATATGTATGCATCCATGCAATGACATATATATATGTAATAAATTATTTTATTCTGCGATAAATAAATTCGTTTCATTCATTCTCTCTACTTGTACTTTTTTGCCCTTAATCGGAAGTTCCAAGACTCTATCTGGGGTAATTAATAATAGAGGCTTGCCTCTGTTAGGAATAGAAGAACCCACAAAACAAAATAAAATACGACATTTGTGATTCGATGTGTCACCTGGTGTCTCTTCACAGACACGACGCCAGGCGGGTATTTTCGATCCCACAAATTCTGGCACACCCGGTGGGGCCATATTCCTCCTCCCATCTCTGAGGCAAAAGTACAAGTAGAGACACCATCTTTTACATCCTGTAAAAGAAAACTAACGTTGTTGATTTTCTTATTGCAGATTAAATGGCGTTCAAGAATTCAACCACATGTGGGAGCCCAAAGCTTACCATCTTGTTGGGTGAGGGAGCTGAAGTTCAATTGCCCAATTGCACTTTCAATACTGGAGCCGCTGGAGCTGAACTGAGGTTCGGCACAATCTCTTAGTCGGTGCAATTCATGAAGAGACCTGCACCAATGGAAGAGGAACCGACAGTCCCGCGCCTTCCATCTAGGGGGCGTCGTCCGAACGTGATCGTCCCTGCGACCTGCGAAGACGTTGTTGCTAAAGAACCACAGAGGATATCTGCTTTTAAGAGGCTATCCCACCCCAAAAGGGTAGTCTCTCTGGATGATGAAGATGATGAACCTGCCTTCATTGTTACCACAAAAGGGCGGGAGAGTGGGATCTTCCAATCATCTAATGAGGATACCCCAAGGAGGAGTGTATTCTCAAGACTCACACTGAGGAAGATCAAGATTCCGAAGAAGAAGCTGGATTTTGTGTCATTCCAAGGACACAAGACTGATCAATGGGTTCTTTCAACAACTCATTTGAACCACTTAAACTGGTAAAGAAGAACGCAACCACAGCAGATCTGCGTGTCCAGCTAAACGAAAACAAAAGCGGTAGACCTCCGAAGTCCTACCACAAGGAGTCCTTCAGCCACAATCTCTACAAGACCTACGCAGCATCTAAGAAGTTGCGGTCAGAGAAGATGACACCAAGAGAATTCTACCAGAAAAAGAAACAGTTAGTATCAAGCGTGCGGAGGACGGTGTTTGATCGAATCACTTCTGCAAGAAATCAAGCCAAGACCTCTCGCTCTAAATTCCAATGGAGGAGCGAGATGAAGCATGAAGAAATGCCCGATGCTGATGCGGAGATACATACCGTTCGGATGGTCACTGAAGCTTGAGGAGAGCCAGCACCCGAACAAGAACAAATGGGACCTGTTACAAGATCCCGTAGGAGAGCGGCAGACTCTCTGAATGGAGAAGAGGGTTCTAGCCACATGCCACTGGAAGGGCAGGGGATAGGGACTAGTCTTCCACCACTCCATATGTCAAGAAAGCACAAGGAGGTAAATCCCCCAAATGATGATGATGAGGATGAACCTGCCTACGTTCCTCAAAAGGGAAATCGAGATGCTGAATATAAAAGACTCAATGACAACATGACAGTGTTAATGGAGTCAATGCTACAAATGCAGAAGCAAATCAATACCCTGATGGGAGATCGACCTGAACAAATACAGAGGTCGAGGAGTCCAACCCGACGGCCGAGAGAAACCTTTAGGCCGGTTGAGCAAGGGGGAACCCCACGGTTTCCTATGGAGAATCGACCCGGACGAGCACAGAGGTCGAGGAGTCCAACCCCTCAACCAAAAGAAAACTTCAGGTCAATAGAGCATGGGGGAACTCCATATATCCCGATCCAAGAACATTCGGCCGTGATGACTCAAGAAGAGGTACAACGGATGGTTGTTGCTGAATTGAAATAGGCCAAAGGAAGTGAGACGAGGGCCGATGGAGACAAACCTTATCCCAACTACCATGATTTGGTACCCTACCCCAAGGGGTATAATGTCCCCAAATTCAAGCAGTTTACGGGGATTGGCAATCCCGATCAACATCTTGCTCACTTTGTAACGACATGCGGGGATACAAGTGCGAAGCCCTCACTCCTCCTCAGACAATTTTCTGCAAGTCTCGCACTAGTGGCATTCGAGTGGTATGCAAGCTTGCAACCCGAGTCGATCCAAACATGACAACAGATGAAGGATGCATTTCGAGTACGATTCGGGGGCATAAGTGACAAAATCACAATCACTTACCTCGCAGCCACTCGCCAAAATAAAGATGAAAGGGTGGTGGATTACATCATGAGATGGAGGAACTTGAGCATCAAGTATGAATAACCCCTCGATCAGCCACAAGCAGTGGGTCTACTGCTCGGGAACATTGATAGCTGGATCTCACCTTTCCTAAGTACCTCAAGCATTACTACATTCCAGGACTTGATATCCCAAGCCAAAAAGTTGGAGAGGACCAACCCAAGGGTGATGCTTAATTACCAAACCACCCCGAGAAATGAACTGGAGGCGTTAAATATACTGCTACAACCTTCAATATTGACAAAGGGAAAGGTGTCGTGGAGACCCAGAAATCCGAGCAAGTCAAACCACCTAACCTAGGTGCTGAATCAAAACCCATTCTTTCTTTGAAAGAAAGGATGAATAGGAAATATTCTTTCAGAAGGGATAACGTACTGAAGATCTTCAAGGATGCTGTGAAAGAAGGTTTGCAACTCCCCGAATGCAAGAGACCAGAGGAGCAGAACAAGAAGGACCATCCCAATTACTGCCCATATCATAGAGTGTTGGGACACACAATGAAGACTGTTATGTTTTCAAGGACTGGGTCGAGCGATAATATCAAGAGGGCAAGATCACACTCTCGAAGAACGTCTTGTCCGAGCCATCCTCTGAGCATACCCGCTATGTGACAACCCTAAACTCAGAGGGATCATCCCAAAAGGAAGTCATAGTAGTGGGTAATAAAGTTATACTTCCATCAACAACAGACGACAGGCTTCCTGCTGTTCCAGAAGAGTTGTGGGAAGTATTTATAACCAAAAAGTCAATGAAAATGTTGAAGAGGTTGGCAGAAGCATTCAACAAAACACTCTCACAGCTATTAAAGAAAGCAGTGTCCAAGAACAAAAAGGATTGGCATGAAAGACTCCCGGAGATGCTATGGGCTTATCGCACTACCTATAGGACTCCAACACAGTGTACACCATACTCCTTAGTATTTGGAACTGAAGCGGTCTTACCCCTTGAAATTCAAATACCCTCCTTGAGGATGGCAGTACAAAATGAAATCTCAAATGAAGATAATATTCGGCTTCGCCAGGATGAGTTGGACTCTCTTGATGAGAAAAAGTTAGGAGTACAACAAAATCTTGAAGTCTACAAGGCCAAAATGTCACAGGCCTACAACAAGTTAGCTCGGTTTCGGACCTTCACCAAGGGAGAGATGGTTCTTGTCCTTAGAAGACCTATCATCACCAATAAACGGGTCGGGGGCAAGTTCAAAGCAAACTGGGAAGGGCCCTACGTCGTGGAGATCGTCTACGAAGGAGGCGCATACCAACTCATTGATGCCAACGGAGAAAGACCAATGCCGCCCATCAATGGCCGTTTTCTGAAGAAATACTATGCTTAATGTAAAAAATGTTTGCCTATGACGGAACGGCTGGTCCCTTGCAGGGGTAGACTAGTCATGTACAATTAAAATGTACTTCTTGAGGCAAAACATTAATTTTATGTACTTTTGTATCAAATTCATTCAATGGAATAAAGAGGTATGTGTTTGTCTATGATGGAACGTCCGGCTCCTAGTTGGGGGCAGATCGGTCATGCACAATTAAAATGTACTTCTTGAGGCAAATACACAGACCCCTTATGTTTTTTTTTTAAAATAAATAAATTTCTTTTTTAAAAAAAAGGGAAAAAGAGAAAGAAAAGGAAGAAAAAAAAGAAAAGAAAAGAAAAAAAGACATAAAAGGAAAAGAAGAAAAAGAAAACATAAAAGGAAGAGTAGAAAAAAAATGTTAATGCTTTGGTTTTCAAGTATGCAGATGTCTCACTCATCATATGATGTTAAAGGCTCAAGTACATGCATGCATGATGGTGGTTCCAATCATTTGAATGCTCAAGTTCTTGACTATATACTATTGTGACAATGTACTCATTAGTGATAGTCTTGTGAATATATTGATTGAAAAATGAATATGGGACTTTGATGGATGTCATTGAGTCAACGGATTTTATTCCCCTTGGTTTTTGATATTTGGAATTTATTCCTCTCGCATTTGCTGTATAAAGAAAGCAGTAATAGTCTTTTGATAGAGAGAGCCTGATGAAAAAAGGGTTGAAATAGAATAAAATAAAGAAATTCAAATCATATTCATAAGACTTAGGGCAATTTGTCACTTTATTCATTTTTTAATAAAATATTATTTTTTTAACCCCAGGGCCAAAGTATTTGTTAAAATGGCCCTGGGGTTGTCTAGTCAGCATTTTCAAAAGCTGACTAGGATTAAAATATAATAAAATATTATTTCAGGGTTTTAATTGTAAAAGAGTCAATTTTAGATTTTTTTCAATAAACCCCCTACGGAAACTCAACGTCAACACCGTGCCCTAATCCCTATCTCTTTCTCTTCACCTCCCCCACCCAGCCACCGAGCACCCCGATCAGATCTGTGGCCGGCGAGCAAGTGTCTCCAAGCAGCTCGACGTCGCACAAAAGATCACGTCCATCGCCCTCGCCACCCGCGTCTCCAAGCTCGAGGCTGTGGCCTCCCACCTCCGCTTCACAAGCCTCGCAGCAGCTCTCCCGAGCCCAGGAGAGGTTTATAATTCTTCATTATGTAGAATTTTTCTTCACTTCTATGACCATGCTGTCAAATTTAGGCATTCATTTATAGTTTTAAATCAGTAGATCTTAAATTGAAAAAATCTAATGGGGAGCATGTTCTATTTCACTATTACATGGATTATTTAGCTGTGCCAAACTCATTAATGTCATTAGATACATTTGCACTCAGGGTTTTAATTTTTGAAGTTGAAAATTTAGATCGTATTGATTAGAACCTAAGTGTTGTTATTATTAACAAAAGTAGGTTTTGGCTGAAATTGTGTTAAACATTCAGAAACCAATTCTTGATATACATTATACATTTGGTCTCCAATTGGTTCCCCAATCAGGGGAAATTTCATTTGGCCTTTGGATGCTTATCATGCCTAGTTTACTAATCATTCAATTTACACCTACAAAAATTGAGTTTGGTTTGGGATATCATACTAACATGCTTCAGCAATTCAGTTGGTTTAGAATTGTGTATTGACCATTTATAGCACCCAAATCATCTGGACATGACTATTATTTTACTGACCATCCAACTAAGTTGTATTTGCTATTGATTATTTGGGATCCCTTCAATTGATTTGTCATTTTTCAAAGATTCCTTTATTTATTGCAGTAGAATGTTCTTGGATTAGTAATATATAGTTTTCTACCTATTGTTCTAATCTTATGATTTTGTAGATCATTTACATTTCCACTTATCTTGTACTCACATTTATTGATTTGATGTTACTTGTGTTAGTTGTAATGACAATGAAAGTTTTCTAAAATGTATAAGTGGTATCATCAAGTGCAATTTGATGACATTTTACACTAACATATGCTTTTTCTTTTTTGAAACTGTCAATTATGCTTCCCGCAAGATGTGAAAAAATTTCTTAAAATGATGATAGTATTTCTTCACTTACTTCTTATGGTTTTTTGCCTTGTCTTTGTCTAAGCTCAATAGCTGAATGTTAAACCAATCAACCTCAAGGTCACTTTGGAATTTGTTAGCAGTTAAAATCATTTTTATAACCCAAATTAATGATTTGTTAACAAGATTGTGTTTTTTCAACTTGTCTTACTTCAATGTGTTTTTAATTTATTAGTATTTTTGCATAATAACATAATTGATTTTATGGATTTATGAATGATTAGGATGGATGACAATCAAGTGACAGTGGTAGTATGTTGGGGAGGAGATCTAAGGGAGTCAGAGAGAGGTCCTGAATACTATGGTGGCCATAAAACTGTTTTAGGTGTTGACAAGTCTAGCACATTAATGACTTGGAGGTTAAGATTTCTAATGCAATCCTTTTCAACTTGATTGAGAATGAAATGGAAATCAAGTGCAGATGGCCTCTTGTGCAGCAAATTGACATTGTAGTAGATATAAAGAGCAATGAAGCAACATCGTTGATGTTGAAGTTGCCTTGTACACCAATTTTATATGTGGGTAAAGGAAGTTCGCAAAGATTTCCAACAATCAATAGTGTTCGTCATGTTCTCCATCAGGAACAACATGTTGGATATAGAACAAGCCAAGATGACATTGATCAGATTAGAAATACCCAGTAAGTAATCAAATTTGTTTCTTACAACATATTTAGTATGCAGTTTGAAATAACATGATTATAATTAAGATCGTGTAATTTTTTTTTTTTGCAGAAATTTGCAACCATCACAAACAGTGTTTCCCATAGCAACCCCGACAACAACCTATGGGGGTGGACTAACTGTATGCAATGAGAGTGGTCCATCTAACATTCATTGGGGATATAATGAAGATAATGACACTGATGAGGGACCTAATGAAACTCAAAATCTAGAAGATGATGATGATATACAAGAAGATAGAGGATCCTCAGATAGTGACAGTGATGATGAAGATGGGCTTCCCAATGATACGCAATATTGTCTCGTGCATGATATTGGAGTGTGTGTATTAGTTTGACTTGTTATATAATCTATTATTTTAGCTTATCAATGAATGTGGTGAAATTAGGTTATATAATTTTTGAAATCAAGTGATTCTTTCATTCTATTGTCATGCATTAAAGCTGCGCTTAGCCCATAATCATATTGGATTCTAAAGGCATCCACCATATTTGAAATTCATGAAGTTCCCTTTGATGGATGAAGTCAGTAATTGCACAAGGTTCACAAAAAAGTGGAAGTGTATACTAAATATGATTAAAATGTTCTATAGTAGTTTACAGGATTACAATTCTAAATGCTGGACAATAAAACCATCATATGTATTCAGTAGGAAAAAATATGGAGATGTGCAGGAGCCTCAAGAAAAAAGAAAGCAACTCTCATCAGCTTTCAACTAGCTGCTTCTTTTTCAAAGCATCAGGCAGCCTCGTTTTCATCCTCTCCTTCATCTTCATTCAAGCCTTAGTGGTCACCTAGAATCAATGATGATATGCAAATGTGTCCTGGATGGCACAAGCACTAGCACTGTTTTGTGGGTGCCTGACTGGGCATGATACATACATGACTGCAGTGCACTAAAGTCCAACAAGGAAATTAAAACACCAATGGCTACAGAATTCAAGTCAGTAGCAGTGAAATGTTATGGATTCAGGCTCTTCGACAAAACCCCGGAAATCATTTTCAGATAAGAAGCAATACTTGCTAATATTTGTCACCATTGAAGGCACCACTACAGGCTCGTCACTGCTACTCAAACTACCAACCTCTGATATCTGATACTCAAACTTAAAACTCAAGCTCGGAGTCTCTTCCTCTTGGAAATCACTCTGTTCTTCCCCCATGACTTCAAATTCTTCAATCTGGGAACAATCCTCTCTCTTTATCCTATGACAAGAATAAAAAAAGAACAAGTTAAGCACTTACAGCTTGAGAGAGAGAGATTATATATATATGGTTTACCTGAAAACATGTTTGGCTATGAATCCAAACAGAAAGAACAAAAAACTAATGATACAGAACCATAAAGAACTGATGAAAAAAGCCATCTTTCTGTAAAGAATGCCATCGAAAGAGAGAACACCAAAGAGAATGTCATTGTTGCTTAAAAATCTCAAAATATGATACTTTGGAGAGCAATGCCAAAACTGACATCAAGGAAATTAAAATAGCAAAAAGCAGAATTCATGTCAATTCAAAAGAAACAGCATAAAAGTCCAACAAGCATATACTGCAATGATCTAATGTCCAGATGAGCAGATATTCAGTAAGATCATTTAATGTTTGTCACTCACCAATGATGAATAATTGGTTTGGCCAATAATGAGAAAGACTCCAAAACTTAGATCAACAAGGGAAAAAAGTATATCAAATCAAAAGAAACAGAACAAAAATGCATCACAAGCATGTACACAGTGATATGAAGCTTGGTAAATAATGGCCGGGAATATCTTGTACAAGTAATCAGTTTTTTATACGCTCAAATCAACCAAAAGATGAAAAGAATTGTAAGATACTGACAAGCCTGTCTCAGATGATAAAGAATATAAAGATGGAACTTTAGAAATCAATTCATTAGCCAAAATTGCATAACTAAGAAAATGTGAGGTATGAAAAGTAAAATCAGACCAGGAAAACAACAATAGATATGATTTCAATTTCAGGAATCATATTAGATATCCTCCAACAATAGATATGATTTCAATTTCAGGAATCATATTAGATATCCTCCAACAAATCATATTAGATATCCTCCAAAAGTAAAATTAAATATCCTCCAACAAATTTAAACTACAAAATCAACATACCATACCATATCCACTCTCTCGGCGAGCCATTGGCGGAGATCCATGACCTTCTTCTCCTGGGCTCGGGCGAGCTGCTGCGAGGCTTGTGAAGCGGACGCATCAAGGGTCTCGACCTGGGTGCGCAACTCGGCGATGAGGTCGTCCCTCTCGGTGAGCCATTGGCGGAGGTGGGAGGCCACAGCCTCAAGCTCGGAGACGCGGGTGGCGAGGGCGATGGACTTGATCTTTTGTGCGACGTCGAGCTGCTTGGAGACACGGGTGGCGAGGGCGATGGACTTGCTCGCCGGCCACAGATCTGATCGGGGTGCTCGGTGGCTGGGTGGGGGAGGTGAAGAGAAAGAGATAGGGATTAGGGCACGGTGTTGACGTTGAGTTTCCGTAGGGGGTTTATTGAAAAAAATCTAAAATTGACTCTTTTACAATTAAAACCCTGAAATAATATTTTATTATATTTTAATCCTAGTCAGCTTTTGAAAATGCTGACTAGACAACCCCAGGGCCATTTTAACAAATACTTTGGCCCTGGGGTTAAAAAAATAATATTTTATTAAAAAATGAATAAAGTGACAAATTGCCCTAAGACTTATGTTCATAATAAATGTCTCAAAAATAAAAGGCTAGGAAAATAAGCAGAAAATAAATTAAAAAAAAGTGGAATGAGAAGGTCCTTCAATGCTAGATAAATTGCAGATTCTTCAAGCTATCTCTTTATCCCAAGCTTCTATTTCTTCATCCAAAGTTTTTACCCTATTTGAAATTTTATGAGCTCTGGATTGAAGTTGATTTATCGCATCTGAAATGTCACAAGCTTCATTCTGAAGTTGATGGCGTTCTGAAATGAGTTTTTGACTCTTCTCCTTCTTATGTTGCCTTGATGGGGATTCAATGTTAACATCGGCATTAACACCATCACCATCTGGTTCTATCTGTGGAGGTGGCAGCATCTCTGATGAAGTCCGCAGAATAAATCCCCAAAGATGAAAAGCTATCCTCATCTCTAGCAGCTGGAGCCCAATCCAAAGTGCAAAATTCAAAAAAAAAAACAAGAAAAAAGCAGAAGATGATACCTTGTGGTGTATTGAGAGGAGCTTTCTCTGTTTCAACAACTCCTTCAGCCACAATATTGCAATCTTGCGGGTTTAGTTGACCTAGAGTCAAAAGTTTTTATTAAATCCGTTATATATGTTTAAACGTTTGTGAGGGGATATTTCCTTACCGTTAGGAGAGTCATGAGATATTCCTACGTCTGATGGGAGTGCATTATCAATCCTTGGGGCTGTTTGAAAATTGAAAGTAACAAATTTTAAAATAAAATAAAAAGATAAAAAAAAAACAAAACAGAAGAAAATTTACCAATTGGGAAATTGGAAGCAGCCCTTACATCCGCCAACGGAGTATCATTAATTCGTACGCCTGTTGACCAAATACTTTGAGTAAAATAAAATTCAGATTTTGAATCAAATAAAAATTCTGAATTTTAGACTTTGAGTCGAATAAGAATTTAGACTTCGAGTCAAGTAAAATTCAGATTTTGAGTTAAATAAAAATTCTGAATTTTACAATAAAAATTTAGACTTTAAGATAGAGATTCTGAATTTTTACAAATTCAGACTAAAAATATATATGCATGTCTGAATTTTCGGAATTAAAAAAATCTGAATTTTCAGAAAAGTCCACAAAAAATTCTGAATTTTCAAAATATAAAAGGTCTGGATTTTTCAAAAAAATAATAAAAAAAAATTCTGAATTTTCGGATTAAAAAAAATCTGAATTTTCAGAAAAGTCCACCAAAAGTTCTGAATTTTCAGAATATACAAAAAAAATCTGAAATTTGTAGAAAAGTCCTCAAAATTTCTGAATTTTTGGAATATATATAAAAAAAATTCTGAATTTTCAGAAAATCCATAAAATTTCTGAATTTTCAAAATATAAAAGAAATCTGAATTTTCAAAAAAGAAAAGGGAATACCTTGAGCTTGTTGCCGCGTCGCTGGAACGGGGGAGTCCACAGGAGAACGATTCCGTTTACGATTAATAAAAATACTTTCGTAAACCAATAGCGGTTTTCTTAAATATTGACCTTGATCTGTATCTCTTGTGAAGGATCCTTTGTAACCAAAGTCCTCCCGAGTTAACGCTGCAACATCTTGATTAAATAAAGCTTGGACGCTTTTGAACCATTTCTGCGCATAAAGAAGTATAAGTTTCCCACTCCTATCGTGATTAGGAATATAGAATGAACTCAAAGTCCTTTCCCGAGAAAAATGTAGCCAATATCCTGCGAGAACCCCAAGAGAGGGGGCCTTCCTCGGAACAGTAATATGCTTGGGAAAGTGCTGATCGTAGCCAAACTGGTGCCCAAACCTATGAGGATTGTATAGTTCTGCATGAAAGTTCCCAGCATAACGTAGAGGGACGACGCCGCAACGAAGGCATTTCACATACTCCATAGTATAGGAATCCAACTCCTCTGGCCCCGCAAAAAGCCTGGAATCTCGCACTATTTCATCATTACGATATAAATAAGGGAAAGGACGCCATGTAAAGTTCTCCTCTTTCCTAATGAATAGCCTCACTTCTGAAGAACGGCTGAATGGAGTCGGAGAAACATTCATATAATGTAGCATTTCTGGTATCCTTAAAAGACATAGGATAGTGGACGTGTCCTCATCAATCGACCGCCGGAGATGTATTCTACGAAAATGACTACCGGCCCATGCATACAGAAAATGTGAAGGAAAGACTGTGTTGGAGAATCCGGGACATTCCTGATGTTTGGCCATAGCATTTAGTCCTGTGTATATACGCGCCAGGACTGCATGGACAAAGGCAATCTTCCTTCCAAGAACAATATCGGATGCCATAAGAAAAACCCAGGGTCGGATTACATTACGCCCGTTTGGCATAATAAAGTAGCAGATCCAGAGGGCCACAAAGGCAACCAGATCCGTAGCAGGAAAGAGTTTCGGAGGATGATCAGATCCGGAGTTGTGCCGGGAATCAAACTCTGCTCTCCTCGGTGTTCTAAAAAATTCTATCCAATTTCAAACGATACGTCTTTGTGGCGTGAAGAAGATCTTCGCTTCGCCAACCATTGAAAAACGTCAAACAAGCTTTTAAGGAGAGAGAATTCGGAAGTACCTCTTTGGCAAAGAATGGCATTGCTGGGAATCACTTCGTCATACATGTCACCGTTGATGGGAAGCCCTCCGAGTCTCTTGATGTCCCATAGTGAAATCCCGACTTCCCTGTATAGCAAGTGAAAAGTGTTGGTGTCTGGACACCACAACTCCACTAACGCCTTGTAAAATTTGGAATCCAAATCATAACGCCCGACTGAAGAGATGATTCCTCCAATCAGCTCCACATAAGATAATTCCTTCGAATAATTCTTGACAATAAAACTGGCCCAATCTGCGTAACACGAGGAGTTGATTGATTCGCTCCGGACGGGACTCCTGCCTTTCCATCCCGGGTGGTGGTTAACAATCTTATGTCCAAGAGGTTGGAAGATTGTCAAATCCTTAATATCTCCTTCAGGCTTTAGATATGCTACACGAATACTGTCATCTTCGCGACAACACTTCAAGGTTAGGCGGATAGTAGCTACATAGGTTAAGGACTGCTTTACCCAATCGGAGTGCTCCTCTCCTTCATATCTGGTTGCAGGCTCTGATCCGGGACTAAAGACAAGGCTGTGGCGATTGAAAGCTAGACCTGAAGGGAACTCATTGAGGTCTTGACCAATATCCCAAACAGGCTCACTCTGAGATTGGTTGGCCATAATGAAAGAGGAGATTTGGGAATTCTTACTTCTCTCACTCAATAAAAGAAGATTTTGTGAGAAAAGTAAGAAGGCGGCATATGTTTATATATAAAATATAACACATGTCCCAATAGAACCTAAATCCTAATCCAAAATAAAATAAATATAGAATTCAAGTATATCTTAATCTTAATATATTTAGAATTAAATTTAAATATGTCCTTATCTTAATTGACTTAGGACGCAAATTAAAAAAAAAACGCCCCTGAGAACATATCTCGAGGCGATCTCAAATTCTAAGATGGCCCAAGAATACATATCTCGAGGCAATCTTCTAGAAATGCAAATCTCGAGATGGCCCGAGAGAATATATCTCGAGGCGATCTCGGGTTCCAAGATCACCCGAGAATACATATCTGAAGGCGATCTTCTAGAAATACAAATCTCGAGATGGTCCGAGAGAACATATCTCGAGGTAAATCTTGAATTCCAAGATCGCCTGAGAATACATATCTCGAGGCGATCTCAATTCCAAGATCGTCCGAGAATACATATCTCGAGACGATCTCAAATCCAAGATCGCACAAGAATACATATCCCGAGGCGATCTAGATAAATAAATACAATAAATTTTTTTAAGTGCATATCCCAAGGCAGCTCAAGAATGTTGATCCTGAGGCAAATAATAATAATAATAATAATAATAAATGAAATAAATATGGATATAAAAAAAGGAGATTGGACCAAATTTGGAATCAATTTAAAAATTTGATCATATCTTCATCATAGTTGAGACTGTTACGACGGAGTAATGATCTCCGGAGATAAACATCGACTGAGTTTTATAAAAGGAGACGGATCAGTAGAGATCTGGGGAATAAAGAGCAAGGAAAAAGGATTTTTTCTAAAAAAAAAGAGAAAAAAAAGAGCATAAAAGGTATTCTCTCTCTTCCCTTTGATCTCTCTTCCCGTGGTTGCCCCCCCGGCCGTCGGCCCCCCCAGCCGCCTGCCGCCAACCAAGCAAGCCTGCCTCCCTTGTGGAGGCCGTCGTCACCGCCAGCCACCAGGCCGGCCTCCCTTGTGGAGGCCGCTGTCGATGCCGCCAGCCAAGCCAGGCCGGCCTCCCTTGTGGAGGCCGCTGTCGTCGCTGCCAGCCAAGCCAGGCCGGCCTCCCTTGTGGAGGCCGCCATCGTCGCCGCCGTCATCGCCGCCGCGTTGCCCAAGCTGCGATCCCTCTTTTCTGGTCGTCCACGCTCCGAGCCGTTGCTATAGAAATGGAAAACCTGCCAAGATGTAGCCAAATCTTAAAGAAAGCCGTCGTCATGCAAAGAGCATGAGATGAACTCTTATTGCAGCCAACAAAGAAGGGAAATGCAAAACAAGAGGAGGAGATTAAATGAATGTGTAGGCCCACTCTTGCAAAATTTTGAATGGAAATTGCCATATATAGATTCAACTCTTAATGATTTTGAGAATATTATGTTGTAAAATCTATTCTAAAGGTGTTCAAAATGCATATTAAATACGCAGTTATGTAAATCGCCCTTTTTGTGTTCGATGAAATGCCTAAGAAATATTCAAAGAATGGAATTCATAATCTTGAGGGAATCGGTGTTCAGTTGTTCAAACTTGTCTAAACCATTCTTTCTTGAATATTTTGGACTAATTTGGAAGGTCAAGAAATGGATAATTCATATCTTAAATCGTTTTTATACCAGGGTTGGTTATACAAGGCTTCAGAAACCTGAGAATAAATTCTTCAATAACTCAGCAGCAGTATTTCACAACTTGACATTATTCTCTTTGAGATCATGTGTTTCAATGATAATGATAGAAAAAAAAAACTATGGAATGAAGACTCCATTGAAGACTTATACAGTCCTAGAATGACAGCCATGGACCTTGTCAGTAAACTAGTCCTGAAAGACAAGCTGGCATGAGCACCTGCAATGTTGTTGCTTAAATTCTCAGCTTGCAACAGCAGCAATTCCTACCCAAGAAGATTTCAGCTGCAAATTTCTGAGAGGAGAGTGTCTCGTGTATGCAGGCAGTCACCCATGTTTAATGGAGTTTGAGACTCAATATAGAGTCAGAGTAAAGCATATAAATGAAGATCTTTGAGAATTACTTCTGATGTGCCTGAAGCTATGGTCACGATAAAGGTGGGGTCTGTTCTTAATGAAACAAGTATCACCTCTTTTATCAAAGATTTTTGTTGGCAGAATTAAATCAAGTAATCCAAGAGTTGTTGAGAGATTCTGTCACTGTCTTTGCAAATATTGAAGCTTCAAGAGCTCCCATTGAAGTAAACCATATTGAAGGCAAACATTGAAGTTGTCCCAAACGATGTTGGATATCCTCATCCAGAGTTGTTGAAGCCTCTCCTCAGAATCATTAAACCTGGAGAATACTCCCATGTTTTATGCAAGATGAACAAATGAGGATAATGGAGGATGACTTTGTTGATGATAAGGTTGAAGCTGAATTGGCTTCAATAGATGTCCAACAGGTTTATATGCAGCATGATGGGGCATACCCAAAAAGCAAAAGAATTCTTGTTGTATTGAAGGGTATCGAGGACGTTGTAGATAGTTTGAGAAAGCTTGATCTATTGATAGAGAAAGCTGGTGGCACACAACACATGCAGCCCGCTAATGGAAAGAAGCTCTATATTCAGCAAAAAAAGAAGCTGGCTGCAGAAAATTCCATGTGGTGCAAACTCCCAAGTGAAAGATGTCTATCATTGGTTGGTCTTTGCTTTGTTTCTAATAGATAACCAAATTATGAAGAGCCCAGCAAGCATAAACTTGTTTGTGCAAGATTCCTGTAGCATTTGATGAACATGTTAAAAATGGTGATGTTGATGCTGCATTTCAAATAAAGCTGCATTTTTTTTTAAAGAAGCTTTGGGAAGGCTTTGTTTATCCTGGAAATAGTTTCTATTGTATTCCCCAGAACCCCTTCATAAATACCATGCAACGTTTTCTAATATGGAACATGCAATGTTCCAAAGGGATTTCAAATTACAATGGTTTTCTTTTGAGATGTTGGACATTACTATAAAGGATTGCTCAATATTAGTAGGCAACCTCCAATACACAAATCAAACCTGTTAGCATAAAAGGTTGTATGAAATGTTTAATGTCTTTGTGATTTCAGCAAGGAAAAGAAAACATGATAATGATGGAGATCAGGTTCATGGTTTATTGGGCATGGCTTTGGAACATAGTGTGGAAGGAACAATACACTTTCAAAAATGTTCAGAAATGATAAATTCTTGATGTTGTCATGGGAAGTTCATACTTGGTGATTTTCATAATAAGGAGGCTTGGGCCATTAAGATTGACATTCCAAAGTGCCAAATATTGTTAAGCAATATACATATATATGCCAAAAGAAAACTAGGACAAATAGGAGGATGGCACAATACAAGCCTGCAGAACGTCGTATTCAAAGCATGGAATGGAAAATTGAGAAGCTACCATTGTTGCTGCTTTGCTACGGGGCTATGTTACTGCTGTTGTTGCTATATGGCTGCTGCAAAACAAAAGCTAAGAATAAAAAAAAAAGAAGATGGAATGGATGGTGCATCAACAAATCCTAGCCTGAAGACAGCGCGCTCATCCATCAGCTACAGTCTGCAGGAAAGGAAATTAATGTGGCATGCTGAAGATGGAGAAAGGAACCAATTCCTGCAAACTCTGTCGGCTTGACCACCCTCCATCAAACATCAGTAACTTTCGCCAGAAAATTCCGATTGAGGTGAAATTTGTGGCGTTGGAGACTAGACTTCCAGAGCTTTCCTACCATATATGGTACATTTACCATCAGCGACCCAGTTTGTAGCATATTTCAGTGGAAACAGGGACAAATTCTTGTAGTTCTGTCAACTCGACAACCTCTCATTCAAAAGCTGATAACTTTTGATAGGAAACTTCGATTGAGGCGAAATTTGCATCATCGGAAACTAGACATCCAAGGATTTCTACCCATATATGGTGTTGCCCATATTGATGGACTAGTTGGTACAATTTTCAGTTACAAGGCGGGACAGACTACTGTAAACTTATGGGCTATTAGCAGTCACGACGTATATCTCAGGGTGGCAGTAAAATGCTCATTTCGAGACAGTCAAAGATAAATCTCAAGGCGGCATGAGCCTCAAGGCAACCGAGAAATAAGCATCTTGAGGCAATCAATGAAACTCAAATCCCAAATGGCGGAAGTGTGCGTATAAGGTGGCCGATAAAACTTAAATCCCAAGGCGGCGGCGAAAGTCGCCATCTTGAAGCAACCCAAGCGGCAAATGGTGAGCTACATATCCTAAGGCGAAGGGCGGCACCATTTAAATAAAATAAAATAAATAAATAAATATATGTATGCATCCATGTAATGACATATATATATATATAATAAATTATTTTATTCTGCGATAAATAAATTCGTTTCATTCATTCTCTCTACTTGTACTTTTTTGCCCTTAAACGGAGGTTCCCAAGACTCTGTCTGGGGTAATTAATAATAGAGGCTTGCCTCTGTTAGGAATGGAAGAACCCACAAAACAAAATAAAATACGACATTTGTGATTCGATGTGTCGCCTGGTGTCTCTTCACATACACGACGCCAGGAGGATATTTTCGATCCCACAAACATCAACATTCATATGGATCGATTCAGTGGTGCAGAATTTGTAGCTCATCTTCGTCTTTGTCTTGCTTCGGTAAGTGTAGATTCATCCCCTCCTTTTTTTTCATTTCTTTTTGCTTTCTTGAACTTACTTCAGTATGTTTCTTTTGTAGTCTCTTAAATGGTGAAAGCATATCGCCAAGTCCCTTGAGAGGAGGGATTCTGAAACTACCTCTCAAATAAAGAGGGGGGAGGCAAAGGACGCTCGATTGTTGAAGTAGTTACCTTCTAAGGATGAAAAAAAATTATCAAGTTTGCCAATGAAAGGGACCTTGCTCTTGAGAAATGTAGAAAGCTTGAGGAATCGTTAAAGATTCTCGAAGCTGAGAGCGATGGTCTCAGAGATTCTGTTCGCTCATCAGAAGAGAGTATTTCTGCTATGATGTTGAATTAAGAAAAGATCAAGAAGGAAAAGAAAATACATACTTTCTTCGGATTTAAAAGCGACCGTGACCAATTGCGCTATGATACAACAATCTAATATTTCGATGAAAGAGCAAAATGTGGCTTTGAATGCAAGAGTTGAGAGCGCTGAAGAGTCAGTCCGGATTCTTGGGACTGAGAAGAGTGCTCTTTTGGTGAAACTTGCATCCGCGGAGATTGCTTTTCATAATGCTGATACTGAGCGTGCGGATGCTGAGGCAGAGAAGGATAAGGTCTTAGCCGATCTGTTATCTTGCCAAGCTAGACTTGGGCAATATATAAAGAGGGTTACTGAATTGGAAGCCCAAGTTAAAGTTTTATAAAGTGTTTAGTGAACTTCAATCCGCAGATCCCTCTATCGTCTTCAAGGACATTAGTTATGCGGATGCTTTGGAGGAGTATTTTAAGAAGTGTCGAGGGCAGTTGCCTCCTCCAGGATTCGAAGAGGAAGAAGAATTAAATCTCGAAGGTATGTTGTCTTGTGCTTCCATTTTATTTCCGTATAGTTGAGAAGTCCTCTGATTTCACTGTTTTGGATTTTGTATAACCAGATGACTCTATTCCTGCAGAGGATGAGCCGCCCATAGGGTCGTTGGTGAGTTGGCTTTGATCGTTGCTTCCGATGAGCCTTATAAGTCTGTGGGGGATGAAGCTATCGATAGATCGGATGTTGTTGCCGAAGAGGTGGTTTCCACAGTTGTTGTTAAGAGTTCCAGCACATCGGATGCGGCTATTGAAGTGGGCCCTATCGCCACTACTGAAATGGTTGGTTCATCGGCTGGTTTGGGAGAGTCAAGAATAATGTCTGATGAGCAGTCGAAAGAAACTGAGGCTGTCACTGGTTAGAATCCGTTTTTCTAGTTCCTCTAAATGTTTGTTCTTAGATGGTGTTTTATTTATTCCGTTGTGTTCTCTGTTGAGGAAGCAGCAGTTGCTCCATCAACTGATGAGGTTTCTGTCGATCTGGTTGAGAAGGATCCTTCTGAGGTCAAGTTGGATGAAGAATCTTCAAAACTTGAGCCGAGAGCGAGAGTCAGTATTATTTCTATCTCCATCTTTGGATTCTTTTTTTGACATTGTGGGGATAGCTTACTCACTAGTGTAGATGTTGCTGAACTAGTTTCCGCTGATTTTATAGATGTAGGATTCCAATCCTTCCTTCGAATTTTGCAGGCTAGACGTCCTCGTAGAGGTAACGAATGTGCTTTTCTTGTTTCAATTTCTTCATGTCAATTCTCAATTTCTTTCTTCAATGATGTAGGCGGAGTTGAGGCGGAGGTTCTTCGTAAAGAAATTGAAGCCTTGAAAGTCGAATTAATAAAGTGGGTCAAGAGGATGCCGAAGGTCATAGAGCTACAGTGGGATCCATGCCTGCTTTGGGGCCTCAAAGTGAGCCTTACGCCCCACTTATCAAGAAAATTTGGGAAGAACTTGTTCCGAATAAGAAGATTCGGGGAAAACTTGCTTCTGCTTCCGATGAGCCTCCCAGGAATTGGAATACCGTTCTGTAATGATATAGTTGATGCACACACATTTTATTTTTTATTTTTATTTTTGATTTAACTCCTTCTGGGTATGTAATTTGATGTGACGAATGATAATGCCATCTGAGTTTTTGTAGCTATGCTTTGATCATTATTCTATTGCTTGTATGAACAAATCCTTACTTCCTTTTGACGATTATCCATAAAATCACTTTCTTCGTGATATTAATTGTTCTGGCGTTATATGTCTTGGGTCAGACTATCTTCTTTGGAGTTTCTTTAATCAGTTGCTATTTGGAAATCAGTTCCAAGGTGTCCAAGTAGATTTTTTATGATGAATGATGGATATTCATCGGCACTTTGGATATCATATCATTATTTAGGCATCATTTCAGGAGCGCGGCTCGAAGGATTCGAATCGTCCTCATAATCGTGGTTTCAATCAAGGAGTCGTCATGAATTGGACGGTTCTATTCGTCTGGGCATTAACTGCCTTTTCTTGACACTTTTCGATAAGGCAGTACAAAAAGGGGAAAAGTGGTGGTTCCTTGGAGATCATTCTTCTGAACAATATGGGTGACAACAGTCGTCCCTCCTTCTAGAGATTCTTCTGTGCTGGCGATCATACTCAAAGCTTATGGATCCCAAGGGCCTTTTATCGAAGTATGAGGTTCGTACCTGATGGACTGATAAGGCTGTGTGGGCCAAGTGGGAATTATTGGTGGGTGGCACTGTCGACATATAGAGAGTTTAGGGAAATCAGGCTTAAGGAGGGGTGGCGGGACTTCGTGATGGACCACCAATTGATTGGGGGAGATCTTCTTGTGTTTGTTCTCCAAGAAGATGAATGTTTTGAAGTCCATATCCTTGGATGGAATGGATGTCAGAAGGTGACTGCCCTTGATGTTATCCCCAGCCAGGCTTGAGGCTCTACCAGTGACAACGATTCTTCTGACTCTCCTTAATTTGAGCATTCCTTTGTAATTTCGTATAATTTACTAATGAAATTCGAGCTTTCTCGCACCTATTTTCTCCTCGTTGTTTCTGTTTTGACTGTTTCAGCATTCTCTGAATAAATTGTTCTTTTCGTGATTTTGTTCTATGATTGGTATAACCCTTTGGTGAAGTAGAATCTGTATAGTTCTTTGATGGAGCAGATCTGGATAGTCTTTGGATGTAGAGAACTGATATGGTTCTTTGATATAGGGAACCAGTATGGTTCTTTGATATGTAGAACCGGTATAGTTCTTCGATGTAGAGGAATAGTATAGTCCTTTGGGGGTGAAGAACCGGTATGATTCTTCGGAACGTTCAAGCCGATATGGTTCTTTGGAGAATTAGAACCGATATGATTCTTCGGAACGTTCAAGCCGATATGGTTCTTTGGAGAATTAGAACCGGTATGATTTTTGTATCTATTTGATGAGTATTTGGAGTGTTGTGGTGGTACTTAAAGATAGATAGCACTCTACTCCGCTATGGGTGAGCGGTTTATTTGTATTTGCTTTTCGGTGAAGTAGTTGGCGTCTACTCTTGTTTTGTGGGATTCCTTCTTATATGCCAAAGAATAGTATGTTGGAGAGTTATAAAAGATGATAAAGGAAATAATAGGTTAGAAAGAAGTAATCAACTTTATTGATAATACTTCCATAGGTTTTCAGCATGGTATGGCCGTTTGAGACCCCGTCCATCCATTTTGGTAAGCCAATATGTTCCTGGTCTTACAATCTCCTTGATGATGTATGGCCCCTCCCAGTTAGTGTTCAGCTTCCCTATTCGGCTTTTTTTACCTTGAAATTTGTTTTCCCATAGAACTAAATCGCCAACTTGGAAAGTTACTTCCTTCACCTTAGCATTGTAGAATTTCTTGACCTTTTGGCGTTATGCCGAAGCTCGGATGTTGGCGCATTCCCGTCTGTCTTCTAAGAAATCAAGTTCAGCTCTGAGTCATTCCTCGTTACCCACCGGATCAAAGGATTGTGTCCGTGGAGTAGGAACTGATATATCTGTAGGTAAGACAGCTTCAACTCCAAAAGCTAACGCGAAGGGCGTTTCTACGGTGGGGGTTCGAGCAGTAGTTCGATATACCCATAAAGCTTCTGGTACTTCATTGACCCAGCTGGACTCGTTTCGGAGAACTCGAGTTTTTAGGCTGTGGAGTAAAGTTCTGTTTGTTACCTCAACTTGCCCAGATGGGTAACAGAAGTGAGTCATGACTCTATTCTGAGATTGGCACATAACTTCTTGAACGTTGGGTTGTCAAATTGGTGGCCATTATCAATAATAAATGCCACTGGGATGCCGAACCGACAGATTACTGACTTCCATAAGAAACTTTGGCATGCTTTTTCTGTAATGGAAGCTAATGGTTTAGCTTCAACCCATTTAGTGAAATAGTTGATTGCTACAATCAGAAACTTCAATTGCCGAACAGCTGCTGGGAAAGGGCCAAGTATATCTACTCCTCACAAAGCGAAAGGTCTTGTGCTCACAATGGTTGTCAATGGAGCTGCCGGGCGCCGTTGAATATTCGAGTGGCGTTGACATGCATCGCATCTTTTGACAAAAACCATTAAATCTTTGACCAGGGTAGGCCAATAATACCCTTGTCGTAGAACTTTATGGTTGAGGGCTTTTCCTCCCAAATAATCTTCGGCGATCCCTTCATGAATTTCCTGAAGAACATGGGTTGATTCAGAAGGACGGAGGCATTTTAGAAGCCGGAGGGTGTATGATCTTTTGTAGACTTGTCCGTCCACCACGCTATATCGGGAGGATCTTGTGGTGATTCTTCGGGCTTCTCTTGGATCTTGGGGGAGAGTACCATTCTGGAGATAGTTCAGAATTGGATCAATCCAACACATCGCATCGTCAATGTCCATAAGTTCCTTGACTGGACGACATTCAATAGTCTTTGCTGTCAGATATTAAACATTGATTGGTTGCTTAATATCAGTATCTGATAAGGCAAGTTTTGAGAGAAAATCGGCATCCTGATTTTCTACTTTGGGGATTTTGGAAATGTGTCACCTCTGGAAGCTGGAGGTAAGTTTATGTACCAAAGCTTTATACTTCATTATGTTTCTTCCCTTAACTCAAATTCTTCGGTTTGGTATCCGACCACTAACTGCGAATCGGTATTTGCTTGTAGATTCTGCACTCCAAGGCCACGAGCTAGTTGTAGTCCTGCTATCATAGCCTCGTATTCGGCCTCATTGTTAGTTGCTTTAAAGTTGAATTTCAAAGCCGTAGATGTGCTGTATCCTGACGGTGACTTTAGGATCAGTCCTGCCCCTGAACCATCACTGGTCGATGAGCCATTGAACAGAAGAGGTTTCCCTTTCTTCGGATAACTTTGTATTTGAAACTTCATCGTTATTAGTTGTAGTAAGTTCGGCAATGAAGTCAGCAAGTACCTGGCTTAATAGTCGTTCTAGGTTCATAGCTGATGTCATACTCTCCCAACTCAATCACCCACCGAGCCAACCGGCTAGATGTATCGAGCCGATGAGGGATCTGTCTCAACGGTTGATCGGTTAATACCCTGATTTTATGAGACTGAAAATATGGGCGAAGCCGCCAAACGGAGATTATCAGGGCAAAAGCCAATTTCTCCAAAGAAAGATACCAGGATTCGATATTAGTAAGGACTTTGCTTGTGTAGTAAACAGGTTTTTGCAAATTCCCCTCTATTTTCACCAGCACTAAACTGACAACTGCATCTGTGGCAGACAAATAGACATAAAGTTCTTCTCGAGTTGAGGCTTGGCCAATAAAGTCCTTCAACTGTGTCAACGCCCTTTCACATTCCTCGGTCCATTCAACTTTAGGTGCCTTCCTTAATGCTCAAAAGAATGGAAGGTTTTTCTCTCCAGATTTTGAAATGGATCTCCCAACGGATGCTAGTTGGCCATTGAGCCTCTGTATCTCTTTGATAGTCTTCGGGGATCCCATTTCCAAAATTTTCTCTGGATTTGCTTCAATACCCCGTTGAGTGAGCATAAACCCAAGGAATTTTCCTGATCAGACACCAAATGCACATTTGTTGGGGTTGAGGCTCATTCCATGCATTCGAAGAGCAGTGAAAGTCTCCTATAGATCAACAACATGTTGTTCGGCATTATTACTTTTCACCAGAATATCATCTACATAAGCTTCCACATTTCTGCCAATTTGGTTTTTAAAAACCTTATTCACCAGTCTTTGAAATGTAGCACCGGTATTCTTTAAGCCGAAGGGCAAGACTTTATAACAATAAGTTCCCCTGCCTATGATGAAAGAAGTTTTCTCTTCATCGGATTTGGCCATGCGAATTTGATTGTACCCCGAGAAGGCATCCAAAAAACTAAGCATTTGATAGCCTGACGTCGAATCAACTAAATTATCAATATAAGGCAAGGGGTAGCAATCTTTAGGACAAGCTTTATTAAGATCAGTGAAGTCGACACACATGCACCACTTCCTAGTGGATATTTTTACAAGTACAACGTTTGATAACCAGTCGGGATAGTGTACTTCCCTGATAAAATCTGCCTTCATTAGTTTTTCAACTTCCTCTTTAGCAGCCTATAAACGGTTTGGGGCAAAGCTCCTGCGCTTCTACATGACCGGTTTATGTTCAGGGTCCAAGTTGAGGTGATGCTCAATGACTTCTCGCAGGACCCCAGGCATTTCTTTAGCCGTCTAGGCGAACACATCGGAATTATTTTTCAACAGATTTAAAATTTCTTCTTGTTGATCGGGCTTTAATTCCGCTCTGAGTTGAATGGTTCGCTCTGGCTGTTCTTCTTTTAAGGGAAATGTTGTCATCTCTTCAACAGGGGTTGGTCTGCGTTTCTCCCTCTCTTCATTTTCTCCCATCATTCCTTCAACAATTAGTGCTTCTCTTTCTCGATTACTTCCTTCTCCTAAGTTTTTGAGCATGGTGGTGTAACATTGCCGAGAAGGAAGTTGATTGCCTTTCACCTCTCCACAACCGTTCAAGATTGGAAATTTCATCATCATGTGGTATGTTGGTGGGATTGCTCCCATCAAGTTGATAGATGGCCTCCCTATGATGACGTTATAACTCGATGGACAACAAACAATAAGGAAGTTAATGTTCACAGTGGTTGTCCGAGGAGGAGTGCCAAGAGATAGAGGGAGGGAGATCATACCGTCCGACTGTAGAGGACTGCCGTTGAACCCGATCAATGGGGACTTCATCGGCTTCAAATTTTGGACTGGTATCTTCATTCATTCGAAAGCGCAGGAGAAGATGATATCCACAGAACTCCCAATATCGACTAGGACCCGTTCAACTGTGAAGACTCTGATCTTGGCAGTGATTACTAAAGCATCATCATGAGGATGGTGAAAACCTTTCAAATCCTCATCTGAGAAGCAGATTTGCATAAATGAACGAGGCCATTTCAATGATGGGGCGTTCTGTACTGATCCCACCATTCTAACATAATTCTTCCTTGATGTAGAGCTCTCTCCTCCATATTTTGGGCTACTCGCAATCATGGAGAGATAGGTGTTGCTTGGAGGCGTTGGCGGTGTAGAAGAGAAGCCTTTAATTTTCTGCTCCTTTTGTAAAAACTGATCAAGCTTCCCTTCTCGGATAAGGCCCTCTATCGCATCTTTCAAATGGACACACTCATCAGTGTTATGCCCCATGTCTTGGTGAAATTTACAGAATTTCTTACTTTTGTTCCTTTTTGGGTTATCATTCATCGGCTGTAGTGGTTTCAGAATCTTCTGGTTTTGAATTTGCTGCAAGATATTCTCTCTAGAGGTGTTGAGGATATAGTAATTATGATACCTTGCCATCTTCTCAGGATCATACCTCTACTGATGAGGGGGCCTCTTATCATTAGACTGCGGCGGTCTACCCTAGTTCCGAGTGCCTTCTCTTCGGGACCTGTCATCTTTTAAAATTCCATGCTTGGGATCCTTATACTCCTTCCTTGGGGGTTCCCTGTTGCGGAACTCCCCATTTTGAGAAGATCTTCTTCTTCCCATCTGGTCTTCATCTCCTCTGAGGCCACATACTTGTTGGCTATCGCAAGAAATTTAGATATGTTTCTAGGGACATCTCTGGTGAGGGAGTCTTTGAATGGACCTTCGTTCAATCCTCTGATCACCGTCCCCACAACCATGATAGAGATGAGATCCGTCATTCCAGTGATGTCTTTATTAAAGCGACGAATATAGTCGCGTAAGATCTCTGTTGGTTTTTGTTTGTAACCCAGGAGTATAATGGGGTTTTTCTTCAATCGCTTATTGTTGGCAAAGCGTTGAAGAAAGAGATCGGAGAGTTGTTGGAAGCTATATACAGTCCCAGGAGGTATGCTTCGAAACCAATCATGGGCAATATCCGTTAGTGTTCGATGGAATGCTCAACACATAACAGTCCATGTAGTCCTGTTTATCATCATTTCATCAGAATACCATTCAAGGTGCTCAAGTGGATCCGATGAACCGTTATATTTTTGAACATTTGGTGGTTTAAATTGTTCTGGGAATGGGGCTTCCCAGATTTCCCTGATGAATTGAGAAGTGGGTTGTGGGGCCAACAGCAGAACTTTGTCTCTTTCGAAAATATATCGTCGTAATGAGCGATGACAGTGGTAAGGTGAATGCCGCCGGGGAGATCGATATCCAGGAGAGTATCGGTATGGTGATCAATCAGGGGACAGTTGACGTCGATCTAGAGTCGATCGATATCTGGTTGGATGGTTCATCGGTGAATGAGCTCTTCTCCTTGATTGTTGAGCAGCGGTGTGTCGAGCTAGGGATATAGAGATTCTTCTTTCTCTCCTATGCCTTCCCTCGGCTCGGAAATTGGGATCCCGATGTGGATGGGATGGATCGGAGCTTCCAGTAGAAGATTCAACACTTCTATTTCTCCTCGGAGAATGGATCGTTCGATATCTGGGAGGGCAAGTAGCTGACCTCTCCCTGGCTACCCTCAAAGGTTGTGCATCGTGTGGCACGGTAGTTTGGGAGACGCGTTGTTGCACATTGTGTAGAGCGCGCTTTAATTCTTCAATTTCCCGCGCCATAACCATGATCTGATCATTATTATCCGTCACTTCCTTGCTTATTGGGGGTACCTCCACCCCCTTTGGAGCTATTGGAGCATCTTCGTGCGGGAGAACACCATCAACTGGGGAGGCAACTGGAGCTCCTCCTTTTTCCTCTTGGGGTTGAAATCTCTTCGACTTTCTCAAAGTAGTCGCCATGGACTTTTTGTTCAGATGTCCCCACGGACGGCGTCAAACTGTTGATGCTGAAATTGAATTTGCCTCGAGATCGAATCCAATCTCAGGCCAACGATTGAATTTGTATTAATGCTGGGACTTAGAACAGTGAGAAAATCGAGAAGAAATCAATTAATCAAGAGGAGAAAACACCAATTTAACGTAGAAAACCCTTAATCGGGGAAAAAGATCGAATCCACTATCATGGAAGCATTCATGGACATTTTAACAAATGGAAGAGGGATCAATTCTGATTTGGAGAAGAAATGGAGAAAAGATCTCAAATAAGGACTCAATCTTCAGAGAGACAAAGTTTCGTTGCTAGTGATTTTTTATGTTTAAAATGAGCTGGAGTGAAAGCCAGGCTTTTCGACATGTGCTTTAAAGGATTCCGTCACGTGTTTTGCCACCTAAGCATCCAGCTAGGCTCCAACTAAGCAGCCAGTTAGCTCCGAGCTGTTGACAGCTGTAATTCTTCTAGAAGGTCAGCCTGTCAACAACTACGTTACTTCTAGAAGGTTATTTCTGATGAACGGTGTCGTTTTGAAGAGCTGAAGATATATCTCAGGCCGATGTGGCGGTGAATATTTCTGAACCGATGAGTTGATAGCATATCGAGTAGACCTTAACCGGTGAGTTGATATAGCATATCGAGTAGATCCTATCTAGTTAGATGAGGGGCTCTTAGATGTGGACACGTGGATGACTTTGATGAGCACCACGTGTCTTACCACTTTCCTCCCACCAATATATATAAAAACACTGGTAGGATGACTTGCTGCTGGCCGCATACTATCAGTTTTCTATATATATTATTTAATTTAATAATAATATATTATTTTAGTATTAGTTGTACGGAGATTGAGATTCTGGAGATAAAATAAAATAATAAAAATAAATATAATGAATGAATTACTTATATAACTGTAAAAGAAAATTTTGTAAAGAACTTTCACAGTGAGAGGGAATAATCTTAGTTACAAAAAGTTTAGATAAATATTAGAATTAATATTATGAAAATAATTTTGATAAAAAAAATTCAGTTAAAAAGAAGGATAAATTCCCTATTAGTCCCTGGCACTATTTAACATTATTCCTCATCCATAACACACACCCAAAACACTATTACACTACATCCCTGTACACCCCAAGGACCTATATGTAATTTAGACACTATTTAAGGAACCTATAATTAATTATCAGTAAAAAGAAATAAAGGCAGAATAATTGATTATTGATATCTACCAATCATGTTTACACTTTGACACCCCAGATCTGAAAATCTGGAGACTGGATCTCCGCTTCTAATTCCAATTGGTGCTGGACCGGACTGGCACACACATTTGCCATGGCATAACCCGGCTTGGCTGGGCCACACCGGCCCGCTGGCCCATATAATATTTAAAAAATCAAAAAAACCATTTAAAAAATATATAAATGTAAAATATTATTTTTTTAAGAAAAAAAACTTAGAACGGTTTATGCCGAGCACGGCCCATGTCGGGCCGTGGGTCTACCCGGCCTTGTGGGTAGGCCTTGCGAAGAACGGCCCATCACCAAACACATGCTTCGTTGATGGAGATCCAAATCCAAATCCCTGATGTAACCCTGAAGAAAAACCCTAAAAACACCGAGAGCTCAGCCCACCAATTCCACTCATACCCTCACTGGTGCTGCTGGGGTTTCCTCCAGGATTAGGGCTATCCTCGTGTTGCTTGCGTAGATTCTTTCTAAGGGTTTGGAAACTAGTCCAATCTTGATATTTGATTGTTTCGATTAGGATAATGCTCATCTTGCCCAGTAATTCTCTAGTTTTCTGGCAAATACCTGTCATTCTACTTTTTAAATTCATACAAATCTTTGTTTTATATGTTGTGGACTTTCTTCGTCTTCTTCTTCTTCTTGCCTAGATCCTCACTGAATGGTTTGGATTTGAATCATAGTTATGTTGCCCATTAATGCTCTTGTTTCTGGTAAATGTTTGTGATTCTAATCTCATACAAATTTTTGCTTTGTAAGCTGCGGAGTTTTTGGATCCCTGCCTTGGCGAAAAAAGTTTATATTTACTGTTTCCATGAGGGCTTGTTCTTCAGCAATATTGCTGGGATGGAAAAAGAGGCACCGTAGGAGAGCTGCCCTGATATGTATTCAGCTTTATATTATGAAAAGTTGCTAGCTTTGTTCTCTTCTTTTTGTGGTTTACTAGTTCCATGACTAAACTATAAGTTCAGATTTATGGCAAGTATCATAGACAAAGAGACACTTTACAGGATTTTCAGCATCAGTATAACTTATTTTCTGGTTTATGATGCATGTCCTTCAGGAATTTCCAATTGTTTATGTAGTGATTTTTAATATCTCACTTCTTGATGATCAACAACTTTGATTATTTGGGTACCACAGGGTCTACATTCTCTTAAGAAATCAATTTATTTGGTATCAAACTTTTACTTCTAAGGCTATAAATTGCGCATCAGGTTGATTTTTTGCCTGAGTTTTGTTGGCAAGGATGAATGTGCCATAATGCTCATCCAAGGCCTAAGTTTTAATTTTATGTTTTCAATTATAAAACTCTATAAACCCACTTTATTTTAACTTTATAAATTCTAGACAAGTAAAGCAGAATTTGCATTTTCTTTACACCCCTTAGGTATGTTGATTTCATATGAACTTTGGTACTAGAACTAGTATTTGTTTTCATGAAGAAAATGTGCCAATGACGACAACCAATGGCAGTAGCCACAATAACAATTTGTGCATCAGGTTGATTTTAGCCTGAGTTGTTGTTGGCAGGGATGAATGTGCCATAATGCTAATCTGAGGCTTTACATTTGAATTTTTAAATAATTTAACTCTATAAATTCATTATTTTCTTATGTATTTTGTTGAAATCTAATTCTAGAGTAGGAAAGGAGATCTTGCATGTTCTTTTTGTATATTAGCCATAGCCATTATCACCATTTTTTGCTGATTAGTGAGCATCTTGTATGGAAGTTTTCCTAAGCACCTGAATGGTTTACTCACCAAGGAAACTATTGGAAGAAAAGAGAGGATAGGGTGTTTGAGTATGGGTTAGGATGTAATGAATCATGTAGATGTATGCAGATCATTTGGGTTTAGGTTGAGACCTGCCTCAATACAAATCATGGGCAGTGATAGGACTTTCATGAGTCAGGAATAAGGGTTACAATACATTGTTGACATCATTAGAACAGTAATACATCCTAGGTTATGATTTGAGTACAATTTTTACCTTGTTATATACCTAAAAATTATACTTGTGTCTGTACCTATTGCTTCCTAATTCCTTTTTCTACTTCTATGCCATATATTGCAGCACCATGCTGTTTATTAAGCTTTACTTTTGAGTTTTTAATTTCCTGTAGACTAAATGTTATATTTTGAGAAGTATTTCAATTTAATTCTTTGGAATACCATGTATCAACACCTGCATGCAATTTCTATCTATCAAAATATTTCTTTTGTAGATTCATTCTTTGTGATGAGAAATCATGATTTGTCCCATTCGTTGCGTTAAATAAATTTTATAAATCATTTACGGATGAAGTGAGTGTTATTGTCTGCCCATTGAACTTCGTCATTCTAGATCTCTCCTTTCATGTTGAGTTATTCTGGATAAACTATTAGTGCTACTCTTTAAAGTATTCAGTTCAACTTGTGGCTAGAAATATCAGTTTGATCATTAATTTGAAATTCTATACAACAGTGCTGTATCTGATTAAAAAGTAATATGATATCTTTAGTTGAGTGATGTTTGCATTAGATCCTTCTGGGGTACTTATTTCTGGTTATACATTCACAAACTAGCATTAAATGCATCGAAGGAGCACTGGAAGCTCTGAACCTCCAATATTCTGTTGTATATTCAAATTCTCCAATTCACTGGACCAATATGTATCATGTCTTCTATCCTTTGCAACTAAAGCTTGCTCTACAGTTTGATATTTACTTTGCCTAAAATATTAAGTGAGACTGGTAGCTTCTCTGCGAGGGCAATGACTAAGTTTGACTTGTGGTTTATGGCCATTCTTTCTGCAGTTTACTGTGAGTTGTGGGCTCTCAACCGAATACTTTGAACAATTGCTGAAGTATGATTAAATTGGTTCATATAAATAAAACTGTTTCCAGAAATGGAAGTTGATTTCCCTTTATGGTTAACGTTATGTTGTTCATGCATAATGATAAAATAGATGACCAGATGAAAACATACTGCACATTGATTAGGTGACTAGCAGATGAATGAAATGTTGCTGAAAGGTAAGACTGTATGATGCTTTTTCTGCCATTTGACGAATATATATTATAGTCATGCAACGGGCTGCTTAATATCGATCTTCTGTTTTTAATTGTTTGCCTCCTTCCACTATTGCCCGAGGCTTAGAAGAGGAGTGTAAGCAAGTATGAGACCGGAAGGCGGCCCAGGTGGTCCTCCCTGTCACGTCCTCAGGCTATACCCTCGCCAAGATCATAGTAAAGGAGGTTCCTGAGCTTAGTGATGGCGTCAGAGAACAAGTCCCACCAGCAGACAAGTTCTGGCCAGCCTACAAGGTAAATGAACTCTCTTACACTAGCTCACAACACAAGAGAATGAAGAAGCTAAGTAAGCAACACAAGATCATCCACCAAGAACACAAGTGTTTGAGAAATGAACTCTTCTTTCATTCAAACTCTCTCTTGCTTACCAACAAGCAACTGAACTCCTCTCTTGGAGAAGAGGGTCTCCTAATTCAAACAATGAGTATGGTTTGCCACCAACCTGCCTCATCTACTTGGACTTTTCAGTCCTTACAAGCATGGGCTACACTACTCTACTTTACAACTATAAAGAAGGAAAATATCCAGCCATGTATGGCTACATGAGAGTATACACACTAACATACATGTACCATACAACCAAGTCTTGGTCTAACATGACCAAATAAGCCAACTAGTCAAGGTTACATAGTATCACAAGTAAAAACAGTCAAGTAACAAGAGTAGCCAGTTATCAGTTCATGTGCGGGCTTGAGTGCGAGTCGAGACACTCTTCCACACCCATCACAGCGATGCCCTCATCGCGGGCTGTGGCGAGAACCTCATCCTGCGTGACTCCACCTTGTCGACCTCTCCCCGGATCTTCCCCGTCTTCATGATATGGCTTCAAGTTACTAACATGAAAAACCTTGTGAATTTTCAACCTTGAGGGCAGCTGCACTTCATAGGCTGAAGTGCCAATCCTTCTCAAGATTCTGAATGGCCCTTCATACTTCTTCATCAACCCCTTGTGAAGGTGTCTCGCCGACTTGAATTGCTTGTATATCATCTTCACCATTACTAGATCGTCAACTTCAAATTCAAGCGGCCTTCTCCTTTGATCAGCCCAATGTTTCATCCGAGAAACAACACGCTCCAGGCAGGCCTTGGTCAGCTCTCTCTCATCATCCCAAGTCTGCAAATATATGGTTAGAAAATCTCGCTCTCTGACTGAGCCTGTGTATAAGCATCATGTGCTCGTGGCCAGAAATCATCGCCCTCTTCTTGGGCCTCTGTCCGATGTATCATTCCTGTCAAGAAGAGACTGCCAGTACCGAATACCTAACAACAGGTATACATGTATATATCTAAGGCAACATCTTGAATATATATGAAAAATAGCGATCTCAAAGAGATAGAAAACCAAGCCAAATCACATATTTAAGGAGAACACTCAACTCAAATATGTATAAGAAACATCTTAAGGAGATAAGAGCACAAGAATCATAAGCAAGGTAGGAAGTAGAAATACTCACAACACCCGTGCGAGAGCCTACCTGTCTTAAAGAGCAATTCTCTGATCCTCGTCGTGACTCACGCGTCCGAATTAGGATCTAGTAAATAGAGTATAGAATCTCAACAATTATTCTCAGCTTCCTTAATTATGCAGGATAACATGCTTTTAAGAGGACAAAATGATGCATCGATTTTACAGATTTTTACTCAAGCGGGCAGTCATAGAGAACTGTCGATACCTCCCAATCCGCAAGACGGATTTTCCTGATCTAAGGCTCGTTGGAAAGCTCTCTTCTTCCCCTTTCTAATACATATTATGTTCTCCGATCATGGGAGTATTGATGCCCCAAACTTCCCCTCGAACAAGTAAGCCAGGTGGTAGAATTTTCTGCTAGTCTATATGAAATGCTTGAAATGTTTTTCTAAGGCATTAAAACAAGGAATTTGGGTGTATGATTTCAAAGGAAATTTGGCAGCATTTCCCCTAATTATCGGCTCCCGAAAATATACAATCATACACATAATTAATCAATTAAACTTAATTCCCACATCTTCATACATTTCATGCATTACTTTGAGCCATTGCAAATACATGCGCTTAGTTAATTCTATGAATCCTATGCAACCCCCAAATCATACATGATTTCCCTCACAACCCATCCTCAATTCGTATTAATTTCATGTAACCATACCAAAACCCCATCAATTAAAATCTTGGTCCCTATGTACCTTGATTCCCAAGGTTTGGTTGTAGCCGGAGGGAAGAACGACGTCGATCGCCGGAGTAGGGGTTGTGCGTGTGGGGGTGCGGCTGCAGGTCCACGAGGAGGAGAGAAGGCAGCGAGAGAGGTCATCGGAGAGGAACGGTACAGCTATTTGCAAGCAGGGCTGCGGTGCCGGATCGGGGTTGGGGCACTTCGGCGGGGGCATAGCTGGCCTCGAGCAGGCGCAGGCGCAGGCGGTGCCGGATCTGGGCCGAGATGCGTGCGTAGGGCGTAGGATGCAGGAAGGGGCGCGGGGCAAGTGTGTACCCTCGCAGTGGCGCTGGGAGCCGGCCGGCCGGCCACAGGTTGTTGCTAGTCAAGGCCGTGGGTCGGGCGATGAGGGCTTGGTTGCGGCTGGCTGCTGTGCTAGGGAAGGAGAGGGAGAGGAGAAGAGGGGAAGAACATGAGAATGAGGACTTAGGGTTTTCAATTCATTTTGAAAAAAAAACTCAAACCCTAAGTCATCATAGGTATTAAACTATGATTTAATATTAAATAATATTTAATTCCCCTGTAGCTTCACAAGTCATCCTTATCCCGATCAGATCCAGATTTTTCGGACTTAAAAGTTTGTCCTCTTCCTCATGGAAAGAATCCTATGCTCCTGCAATAGTGACGGGCCCTTAAGGCCTTAATCAAGTCTGACTTGATTAATTAAGGTTTTAAACCGTGTCTTTTACCCACTAATCCATTTATTAGTAAATTTGTATTTTAGCCCTCATCTTATTTCTAATTCCACCACGTTGGTTGGGGTATGCAAAGAAGTCCTCCACTTCGGCATTTATTTATTTAAATACGAAGCTAGAATTAGTTCAGGGTTTCAAAGGGGTAGTTCTTACAAAAGTGTAGCCTCAAATTCGGCTCTCCAGAGAGTGACAAAAATTTTGGCACATCGGAGAGCGGCCTCGACCTCAGCAGGCTAAAGCGTAGCCTCAAATTCGACGCTCCAGAGTGTGACCTAAATTTCGGCACCCCGGAGAGCGGCATTGACCTCGGCACGCTGAACCAGTTCCTCAAATTCGGCGCTCCAGAGAGTGACGAAAATTTCAGCACCCCGAAGAGCAGCCTCGACCTCGACACACTGAAGCGTAGCCTCAAATTCGACGCTCCATAGAGTGTCTGAAAGCTCGGAACCACCAAGAACAACCTCGGCCTTAGCACGCTAAAGCGTGGCCTCAAATTCGGCGCTGCAGAGAGTGACCGAACTCTCGGCACCTCGGAGACTGACCTTAACACACACAAGCTTCCCGATATAAACACGGTCTGAAGATCCAAGGACCTCGGGAATGGGGTGTGTGTGTGTGTGTGGGGGGGGGGGGGGGGGGACAAGGGACACAATGGCCCAAAAAAAAAGTAAAAAAGTAATATAAAAAAAGGGAAAAGAGGAAAAGATAGGGCCGGCAATAAGCACAAGGAGATTCATTTCATACATTGACAAAACCTCCCGAGTTACAAGGGCACCCAAACTAGGAAAGTTACAAAGGTGAAGTACAATACAAATTCCCGAGATGGAAGTTCATTTGTCAAACCCTTAGGAAGCAGCTCCCATCACCTCCCCAGCTCTCTCTTTCTTTCGAATTTCCATCCAAACCCTAAGAGCTACCACATAATCAGTCTCGATGGCTTGAGATTTGGACGAACTCAGGCCAACATCGGTTAAACGGAGAACCCATGCATCGCGCATTGATAGGTGATGCCTCTAAATTTCTCGCCGACCCTAAAGTCTGCCACGACTTTTTTCGCAGCCATATGTTGTTCACCTTGGAGGTACTAGTGGAAGTCCGGAGAAACAAGGTACCCCTCTATGGCATCTTTCACGTCTGCGTCCCAGTCAACGCTTCCTTTATAGTTTTCAATATAGTCCTTAAGTTTGGCCTCGACCTTTGCATCTGTGATCTCGTCTCGATGAGTCGTTTCATCATCATTGGCAGTCTGAGTGACCTGCAGGAGACTCTGGGCAGCAACAAGATCCCTGGCAATGACCGCCTTCTGGTGCTTGGTAACTCACAAGAGGTCATGGGTCGCAGCAGGATCTCGATTAACTTTTTCTCTATCAGCCAAAAGTTTGGCCAACTTAGTGCGTAGGTTATTGACCAACTTCTGGGAGGATTCTAACTCTATAGACCTCTTTTCCAACTCAGCCATCTAATGGTTCTGGTCCAGCTCAGACTCCCTTAAGGCCACCCGAAGTTGCCACACGAACGACTTAAGATTGGTAACTTCGGACTCAAGCTTCTCCAATACCACGCCGACTGGATTCCCCTCGTCAGCCTCCCTCAAAAGGCATCTGGCGGTATGGTCCAGGAATTGATCGATCTAAAACAAAACGCGACAAAGTCTCATGAGAGCCCTCACAAGTGAGCCTTAACCCGAGATTTAAAAGGTCATACCATTAGACTAAGGGAGAAAATATGGTTGGCCAATCCCCTCTTAGAAAGGATCAGAAGCCGCTCCTTAAGAGTTGGGGAATGAATAATCTCAAACATGGTGGTGGCGATCACCGCGTCATTTGAAAGGTTTGAAGTACGCCCCCAAAGAAGTCATGTCCCCTCCTCGGACGAAGCCCACTCCCATCACGGAAACTGCACGCTGCATCCCTCCAGGTCTGAGAACCTCCGGCCCTGACCATCTCGGGTTAACGTTCCCCTTCCGCCGGATTAGCTCAGACACCTTCAAGAGTTGACGCGGAATCACAGGCTTCCGGGGCCTACGGAGCTAGTTGAGAAGGGTATATAAGGGCCACGTCATCATCCCCATCAACTGCGACATTTAATGATTCTACTGCTAGTTTTGAAAAAAAAAAAAAAAGAGAGAGAGATGGACAGGGCGCCGACGACAAGGAACCAAGTCGGGAAAATCTTCCATCACCCCGGAAAGTGGTCTATTTGGCAGGGGCTTAGATTGACCCTCCCGAACTCTCTTCTTAGACCGACTTACTCACCGACTGACTCCCTCTCATCACCACCTGAAGGATTAGTAGAGGTAGTCGTAGCCACAGAGATGAGGGAGCCCATAAGTTCGTCTATATCCACCCTGGGACCTGTAGAAGAAACACGACATTAGTGCTCCAGCGATCCTCACCCAGCAAAGATAAGGAAGTGTTTCCTACCCAGAGCTAAGAAAAGTCCGTGGGCTCGAAGATTCCACGAGGTAAGCAAGTTGTTGAGAGGATTTTGGGCAAATTCTAGAGAATCTCCAACTGGACCTTCTCCTCAGCCGACTCCCCATTTTCACAATCGGTATCCATCTTAGGGAGGCCACAAAAGGTTAAGACTCTCTAGGTTAGGGTATAGGAGAAAAAAAAGAACTTATCTTTCTACTCGTGAATAGAAGACAGATCGAGACCCAAGAAGGACTTCCCAAGTCAGGTACAAAAGTAGTATAACCCGAGTGACGGGATAGACTTCAAAAATAACAAAAGTCGAAACCAACGCAAGGTAGGAATAAACCTGAGCTGTTGGAAAAGCATCATAACCCGCATAAGACTCTCTACGAATTGGGAACCAATTGGGTTTGGAATAACTTATGATAATCAAAGATCTCTCGAAAAATGGCAGGAAAGGGGAGCCTAAGGTCGGCTTCTAGGTCATCTACGTAGATAGCGACCTTGCCTATGGGAGGCTTGTTTGACCTCTCGTGTGATTGAGGGGCTCTACAGATAAAAGTGGGGGGATTAATAAGGAACTAGCGAGCTAATTGGTCAAGCTCGTCGAAGGAGACAATACTCCCAACCGAGGCTATACTAGCCCCCTCCGGCAAGGTTGGAAAAATCCCGGAAGCTGAACCCCTCACCCTAGCGACTAAAGAAGAACAAACCATTACCTTGATTGAGAGGGGAAACACGTAATGCGATCGGGACAGGGAACGAAAGAAACACTCGAGGAAGATGAAGCCATGCGCTAACGGAAAGTCCCCAACTCTTCAATGGCCCAGATTCGTTCCCCGAAGGTAGCGCCATGGGAGAGACTCGACACGTGTCTCCACGCCAAGGCGCACCCCCTCATCATTCCCTTTACTTTAGTGTCGCGCAATCATTCATGCTGGAACGCCTCAAACAACGAGGAGGCGTGACCCACTCATTAATGCGGCATGACGCCCGAAATGGATACGAATCCGTCCCCACGTCACCAATGACTTTTTGACGCTCTCTAACGGCCGCCTTTAACTCATCATCTCGAACATGACACTTCGGCTCAATCCGACGAGTCATAAACATGGCCCTATCTCCAAAGATCCCAGTGTAAGAACTCAACTTTTCCCCTAGAAAGGTGGCGCAAGGCCTCCTTCGAGCCTCACCCGGCAAATCCAAAGCTCTGCTTCCTTTGGAAGAACCCGACTCTCATTTTCCCCTTTTTTCTCGTGGACAAAACAATCTCGGGAACTTGAAGAGGCGAGGGCGCCGGGGGACCAGTGAGCCATCTACGTATCGATACCCGCACACCCCGCATCGATGGGGCATGCACCCCGAGACTGCCATGATACTACCTCGCAGTAAAGCATAGCCAGAGGGAAAGAGTGACCTACACGCCTCCTCTTATCATGACTGATAAGAAGGCAACAGAGATGATATGATAGGACTCGGATCCCCAGGCATGGCTAGGCAACAAAAGGAAGGAAGAGCCAGAAGAGTGGGGTAAGTTCACAGAAGATAAGGATCTCTCCTCCTCCCCAGCGATTGCTGGTAACTCCTCCTTCTCTAACCATCTCACAGCTAAGTTGACCATCGGAGCGAGCTTGGGCTCAAGGGCCCTACCCCCTCTAACAAGTGTCAGTTCTTGTCCCTTTTTCAGGTGAACTGTCTGCCAGAATACCCTAACAACGTCTTCTTTTGAGGGCGACATCAACTGTTGGCCCTAGTTGGGAGCTACTTGACGCCCAACCAGCTTTTCGGTTAACACATCCAATTTCAAAGTTATTTTTAAATATTTTTAATATGTACTAATATAAAAAAATTCAAAAAATGTTAAAAAATCTCAACTAAGAAAATTTAGTACTTTAATCTTTTAAAACAAACTGTTTAAAAAAACATATAATAGGTTCACATAAAAGAGAACATTGAAAACTTGGATCATGGAAGATAAAGGCAACAAAACTATTAAAATTTTGAAAAGCACCATGCCCCAAAAGGTGAAATATTGTGCATGGTTAGCTTGGGCTGACAAAATCTTGACCCTCCAAAACCTGATAAAAAGAAAATGGAGAAAGGAAAGAATTGTTTGCTACCTATGCAAAGTAGAGGCTGAAACAATGACACATCTATTTTTTAAGTGCACATACATTACCAATATCTAGAGACACTTCTACAGCTTGTTCGATCTACAGGTGCAGCCAGTGAATTCAAAGGATGTTTGGAACAAAGTGACTCTTTCCAAACAAGTGGCCGGAAAGGGAGCATAGGTCAGGGTGGAACCTTGTAGTGATGGCGATAACCTAGAGCGTATGGATGGAAAGAAATAGGAGATGTTTCCCTGAAAAACATCTTATTTGCATGACACTCATCCGTAACATTGATTTCCTCATACTTTCTTGGTTTGATGCAGCTCCCACATCCAAGAGACCAAACTACTAACGGTGGAGTCACTAGCAAAGCGAAATGTCATGACCCTAGTATTTTAACTAGAAATCGTGCGACACTTAGCGCGATTCGTTGCACTAAGCCTATCTTTCTCCCGAAATTCTCCCAAAGAGGTTAGAAGAGGAACTTAGAGATTTATAAGAGCAAAACAAGAACTCAAAAGAGTTTTTGAAAGAAGTTTTGTAATTCTCTTGATTCCCAAGATGGTTATAACTGGTGGCCAAGAGGCCTATTTATAGAGTAGTACCAAGCCTTAAGATTGTGTTACAAGTCTCTAGATGAGTACTCCATCCAGCATATAAATTGCAACTACAAATGAACATCTTATCCCCTTTTTTTACTATGCAAAAGAACAACTCATGACTCATAAGTACTCCATCCAGCATATAATATGCATTACATGATGTCAAAAACAAAATAAAATAAATTAAAATAAACAAGTCTCATAAGCATTTCAACAAACAAATGGTAGGTGAATGAAATAAAGGAAAACTCTAATTTAACTTATAAGACAAAGCTAATTTACAACCAATACTTTTACATTTCAAATTCATACGATAATTCCAATCAATTATTAACTCTTGCATACAAAATCAAGTTAATTTAAGGGAAAATTATTTTTAGGTCCCTGGAAGTTTGCAAACTTCCCAGACAATCCCACTGATAAAACTGTTTCCCAGACAGTCCCTCCTTTTTTGTTTAATTAATTTTTAGTCCTCAAGCATAACTCCGTCAGTGACTCCAGCCGTTAATACTCATTTTGCCCCCAACTAATCTGCTTTGTTTCCTCACCAAATCAAAAGAAAAAAGTTCAAATATAACTTTAAGCAATCACTTCTTCACTTTTTACCATCTTTTCACTGACTTTTTGTCCTTGATGCCATCTTCTTCTTCCTTTGTTCTCTTTTGTTCTCTTTGTTCCATTTTGTATCCATTTGGCAGAGAGAAACTTGTCTCTTCTACCATCCATTCCTCCCTGAACCAGAGAGTTTTGTGACCTTCTCTTCCTCGGCGAGTCACCGCCCAAGGTTAGTCGAAGAAAAATTCACTTTTGCCGTGAATTCCTTTTCTCATTTTTTCGAAAAGAGTTTTCCGTATCAGTTTAAAACCATGCCAATGTATAAGGCACTCTTGCTACAGGTTGGCAATGGAGACCTTTTGTGCAATCGCCAGATATAAGGGCGAGGGACGAGTTTTGCAGTTTACGGTGTTGAGTTCGTAGGCGTCAATACTAAACGAGATATGTGAGCGATGGGGTCTTGAAGTTTCCCGTGTAAAGGTTCGATTTGTCACACCGGATGTACACAAAATTGTTTTCCCAATTGAAACGAAGGTGGACTTTCAGCGTATGTGCCACATATACCACATGTTCAACAGCGCCGCCGTCGACCTTATTGTCGATACCGTTGAAAATGAGGTGGATGTGCCCTCAAGCTTCTCATTACCATCGTAAATACTATGTCTTTTTTTTTTGTTGAACCAACCTACCCATCAGTATGTCCACGTGATATTTCTTATATTTCATGCATTTCATGTTTCCGCTTAAACTTATGAGTATACGTTTAATATAATCAGTTTTCGTTTAACATTTTAACTTTCTGTGTAATATTCATTGTTTTCATTTAACATTTTGACTTTCCTAATAATATATCCCAATCTCATTTGTGATATATACACGAACAGGAGGGATTCGTACTCGGAGAGCATATCGTTTAGCCGAGGCATAATTCCATTCCAACATGGGTCTACGAGGGGCATTAGTCATTTGTACTCTACCAGATAATACTGAAATAGTGTTATTGAGAGTAGGTGACCGGTTTAGGGACAGTGACCACTTCAAGGATGCACTTCGCAATTTTGCTATCAAACGAAATTTTGACTTCAACTTCATAAAGAATGATAAGAAGAGAGTGACTGTCCAATGCGCCGCAGTTGGTTGCCAGTGGCTTGTTCACACATCGACAGAATGTAGTCATACAACATTTACAATCAAAACGACGTATCCCACACATACATGTGGTGGCGGTATCGGTACAACGTCGCATCCGAAAGCATCGAAGAAATAGGTCAGTGCTCGTGTGGTGCGGAAGCTGAATGACCGCCCTCTACACAGACCTATTGACATTCAGCGGAATATGTTATGGGATCATGGCGTCAATTTGCTGTATAAGCAGACTTGGTTGGGGAAAGAGGTGGCCAAGGGTATTCTTCATGGTAGTGAGGTGGTCAGCTATGACTTGTTAGTATGGTATGTAAACAAGGTGATGGAGACGAACCCTGGGAGCATTGCCATTGTTGACGAGGACGTTGAGCGGTTTAGACTGGCATTTTTCCCCTTCTGTGCCTGTGTTGATGGTTTCAAGAGAGGTTGCAGGCCATTAATTTTCGTTAAAGGAACTCATTTGCTTGGAAAATATGGGGGCACGTTGTTGGGAGCGACGGGCAAAGATGCGAACGAGGGCTTCTTTCATGTTGCGTTCGCTGTTGTTGATAATGAAACCAACGCCAACTGGACGTGGTTCTTGTCAAAACTCGGCGATGTCATTTACGGGGATGACGACTATGGAAAGGTTATTACATTTGTGTCAGACAGGTCGAAGGGTCTTATCAACGTCATCATAAATATTTTCCCTTCTGCCCCGCATGCATATTGCTTGTGACACTTGGAAGCGAATTCCATGAAAGGAAATGTTAGGCTTGGGAAATCTTTGAAGGAGGAGTTTTGTTCCATATTTGTCAGGATGGCTTACGCATGTACCGTAAAGGAATACGACGACGCAGTCAACGACCTACTTGTCGCATCGGCTGACGCACATCGTTGGCTGCTTTAGAAGTCCGATGATTCTCATTGGTTGAACTATATGTTCAAAGGCGAAAGATGGGAAGAGATGTATTCCAACGTAGCAGAAACATTCAATGCCTCGATTAAGGAGGCACGCCATCTCCCTGTAACAAACATGGTCGATTCGATAAGGTAAGGTAGGTCCCTTTAATATATCACTTTATCGTTTAATTTATTTGGTTTTTGTTTAATATATTGATTTACTGTTTACTTCATGTTTCTATTTAAAATAACTTGTTTTCAATTAGTATTTCATGTTTTCATTTAATATGATTTGTTCCTACTTATTTTCAAGCTTTTCCGTGTAATATAACAAGTCTTTACTTAATATCTTCTCTTTTTTGCTTCGTCACTGCTTTTGTGCCCAACAAAGGTTCAACTCATGGTCATGCTTTGTAACCGCCATGAGAATTATCGAAAATGGGAAATCCACCTATGCCCTGACATACACAATAAGCTGGAGGAAATTATTGAAGAAAGCCGCAACCTACTTGTTGGTCGTTTAGACGGAGATCATTTCGAGGTTGTCAACGATAACAACTCTATCAGTCTGCTCTCAAGGACATGCTCATGCCGAATATGGCAGGTGTACGGCCTCCCATACAAACACACATGTGCTGCAATAATACTACTGGACACAAGTGTAAATTGGTATGTTGACGACTACTTCACAATTGAAGCTTATCGGCTGACATATGCCAAAGCTATTTTGCCTGTCCTAAATAATGACAAGCCGACTGATCCAAACCGTGAACTACTTCTGCAACCGTCATGCACAAAGAGGCCACCGGGTCGTCCAAAACGGAAGAGGATAGAATCACAGGAATCTACCATGCGTGAGTTACGCTATAGTCGCTGCCATGAGACTGGCCACAACCGGAGATCTTGAATGCACCGATTAGTGACTAATAGAGGTTTAATTATCAGGGAAAAGAAAGGAAGCGTATGGTGTTAAACGTTATTACTTTCTAACGTGCAGGAACAATATGTAATTATTCAAACACTTATTGTATTTCGTGTATTTCATGTTTCTGCTTGAATTATATGTTTTCATTTAGATATACTGGTTTCCCCTTACTATCCATTCTTTCCGTTTAACATTACGACTTTCTGTTTAATATTCCCATTGGTTCGGGAAAGATGTGGCCATCTCATTCTGCCAAAGCCCTCTTCAATATTTCGACATTTTGGCCCCCTCCGGGTCACATCAATTTAATTCTCTTCAATGTCTTTTCCGTTTTCGAGGCTCTGGCGCTTCCATCAATTGGTTGAATGTAGGCGGACCGAGATACATTACCCAAAGCATTGTCTCAATCCTCTCGCGTCGCCTCAATCCTCTCGCGTTGCCTCGAGTCGTGCGACGCCCTTCGCTCTTTAAATAGCCCTCCATAGGGCCACAACCTCCTCACTCTTTCCTCTACAAGAATGGATCCTCACAGTCTTCGTAAATCGCTAAGAGAATTTATCAGAGAACTTCCACCTGCCTCAAGCTCATCAGAAGTCCGAAAGATGTCCAAGTCGGAAGAGGAGCAACCTGCCGAACGTTCTGCCCTGAAAAAAATCCGGGAGGACGTCGTAGTCTGATACAAATGATCGGTACCCTTTCGCATGGATATTCATCGCATTGTGGAGAACTACCAGCTTTCCGAGGAGAACATGGCCCACGAGCGTGAGATCGCCGCCCGTGCAATCTCCGAGTTCAAGGAATCCGACGACTTCCAATGTCTCATCTGTGAGGAAGGGCGAAAAGGTGTTGAGGAAGGTTTCAAAATCTTCCAAGATATCTCTCGTCGGCATCCTAATCTCGACTTGATGGAAATGGATTTCACCGAAGCCCTTCAGTATCTCCCTCCCAGTACATCGGGAGAAGATACTGATTGAAGAGAAATGTTGTTGTTGCTGCTGGTCTTGGACCCCCTTCCTTATGTTTTTTTTTTTTTCCTATGTGTTGTTGAAATTTTCATCCTTTTTTTTGTTGGTGTTATGCACTTTTATTTATGTTTTGTTTTGTTTGAACATTTATTAATGTCATTATATTATCTTCTTCTTGTCCATTTGTGGATTGTGGTTAAACGACTATGATTGTCATGCTCCCGCTTAACATAATTAGTTCCGTTGAACATATCACTTTTATGTTTAATATGCAAATACTATGTTTAATATTTCATGTTCCCGTTTAAAATATACCTTCTCCATTTAATATATAACTTTTACGTTTAATATGTTTAGTTCCCGTTTAATTTTTCGAGGGTCAATTTCATCTTTAGTATAGTTTGTTTTCGTTTATTATTTAAGTCTTCCGTTTAATATGTCAAGTTGGTCTCAAGTATGCGAGTATTAGACATTAATACTTTCTAACAGTATAATATATCTATATACATTGGAAGTGTTAATGTTTGTTAAACGGAAAGCTAAAGTTAACACGCCTGTTGATCTGCATTAATGTCCGCTTCAGATTCCCCACCGCTCCATCTGATCTCGTCCATCAATATGCGTGCGACAAAGCGCAAACGTAATAGCTGTACGTCCATGTGGGTGACGCGAAGTTTCTCGCCATTGAGGATCTGCTCTATGAACTGCATTAGATAGATCGGGCAGTCAACGGTCCCTACCTTCTATTGCGTGCAGTTATGGTCACTGATAAGTGGGTACGCCTGCGTTCCACAATCTCCCAATTCGATTTGGATGCAGTCGTCGAAGAGTCGCCGTTGATATAAGAATAAGGACCATTTAGAAAAATCCAAAGAAAATAAAAAATAAAGTTAATCGTGTTACCATTTCCCGAGCGTTTGCTTCGTATATAGGGCTTCTCAATGAGGAGTAGTGAACATATTTCTTTTTTTTTTCTTGTCCAAAACGACGAGATGGTAATTCTTATTTAGGATTATGAGCATAATAACCAACTCCACTTCGTTGAATGCATGGACGGAGTCCTTCATCATTGTAAGGGCAACATCTGCGGAAGTTAATTGCTTCGACATCAGAAGCTCTAGCGGCCTAGTGATTGTGGTTCGTTTCTTATAAGGGTAGGGAGATTTGGCCATAGATTCAATGATGATCAGCACATATATGTCCATGACATCGTCGATAGCCATCGTCTTACCGTCTAACAGCGTATACAGATGGTCCCTAGTGGTGTACGCCCACTCGTTCTTCGAAACGATGGTCCTTAATAGTGAAAAGCTGAAAATTAAGCGTGACATTAAATGGGAACCCAGTTTAATAAATGCAAACACCGTTATATTAAATGAATACACAATTTGTTAAACGACAACTGAATATACTAAACGGAAATAGTTATTATTAAATGACAACTTACTCATTTAAGCGAAAACGCTGTATATTAAACGAAAAACTTACTTGTCGATTCTGCAGTTGAGATACGTCCCAATTGTTGTTTTCTCCATATTAGTAAACCGCATGAAACCGGGAGGATTTTTAATTTTTGGTATAAAGTTTGTCTTAACTAGTATTGTGTTCTCGTTTGCCATTAAATCCTCCACCATGATCGTGTCTTCTCTCTCCGACTCGGTGGCCGATGCCGGTGGTTCAGTGACAGGGTGGGCGGTCGTTGGCGCCTCAAAGACAGTTTTCGATTCAGGATCTGAGGCACCCGGCAGATCTGCAGAGGTGGCCGATGGTTCATTGATAACAGAGGGTGGTTCAAAGGTTTGTAATTCAGCGACGGTTGTCGGCGGTCGTTAGTGCTAACGTAATATCGGTGTTTTCATGGTCTGAGGTGACCAACATATCTGTATGTTCGATAGGTGGTTCAGTAGTGGCAGTGGCCGGTTTAGAAGTTGGTGGTTCAGCGACGAGGGTCCACGGTAGCTGGTCATCTATCGCTACAGTGGTTCAGGGTTTGGGGCAATGGGCGTCAAGTTCTCCATCCATGTCAGTGATTCAATTACGCTGCCAAGTGTGACCATGTAGTCGTTGTCGTCATCTTCAACATTGGCTAACACAGATGGACTTCACTTAACAGTTGTAGTTTTTTTACCTTACCCGATTTGCTCTTCGGCATCTACTCTTCGAGGAGAGGGACCATTGAAGTTTGAGACTGGGTTACCGGCTTCTACGACCGACGACGGGGCCCATATGTGATTTTCTTTGACCGCTTCCTTACAGTTGGGGATGATAGCGATGGCGTCACCGTCTCCGATACCGGCGTCGTCGTTGTCTCCGATACCTCTGGCTTCGGAGCCGGTGGTTCAACGGCCAGCCTCTGTCCCTCCATTTTGTCAAGTCGAGACTTGATGCTGGCAACATCTCTTGAAAGAACCTTAAGTGTCTTCTCAAGGCGTGTTGCAGTGTCATCATCCTTTGGCCTCCTTGTCGAAGTTTCCGTAGAAGGACTACGTCGGGTAGTAGGCGGGGGGCTGCTGGACTTGGAGCGTTCGCGGACCCTTTTTTATGTACTGTCCGTCGCTCCCTAAGTACCCTTGCTACGGGATGGGGGCGCAGTGGCAGCTTTTTCATTCTTTTCCGATCTGGGCCACTGATCATCCCGCCTCACGGCTTCAATTGTCTTCTTCATCCAATATGATGGGGACAAGCTCGGAAAACTATGAAGAATCAAAATGTGTCTTATGTTAAACGGGAACGCAAGATATTAACCCCAATCCAATAATGTTAAACAGGAATTCGTTATATTAAACGAAAACACACTATGTTAAACATAAACTCCAGAAGTTAAGTGAAAATAAACTATGTTAAACGGGAAGTGTTTATATTAAACGAGAATATATCATCCTACACGAGAACTTTCAAATCTTAAAGGAAATGATGACAAAGTTAAAGAAAAATCTAGAGTACCTTCTTTCTATCGAGCGATTTTAGCAAGGGACCATGGGAGGCTTGCTTTCTGAAGTTATTCTCCCCATAGCTGAGGATCTTTGGTGCCTCCCATAGTGCACCTTCTTCCCGGTCCTACTGACCTCATAGAACCATATATTGAGGGCGACAGCGCACCCTCTTAGATATCCAGTTTGTACAGTCTCATCGGATTCCCTGGACTGAGTGCGTGCGGCAATCTTCGGGACGTTATCCATAACCCACTTGTGAGTGGCCTGCGCCCACGCATAGCGGTTCAGTGCAGCTAGCTTGTCAGCGTAGTCTGCAATCCAGTTAGGAACCGCACATGAGGTGCTTGGGAAGAGCATCGTTCCAAGGAGGTACACCACCAGCAGCTTGACAAAGTTTTCTTCTTCCCCTCTTTTCTTCTGAACAAGCTGGAGAAAAAAAATTTATGGCATCTTTGTGCTTGTCGTATACTTTACCCATGTATTACTCTTCAAAAGCTGATTGCTTGTTGTGCTTCTTGAAGACCACCCCTTCCCCATGGCAGCGAAGGCCAAAGATGATAGTAATGTCCTGGGGTCTGAAGGCCAACATGCTCTCTCCAATACTAAATCTGTTGGTGCGCTCGTCATGCCTCTGTAATAGAGCATCCAACAGTCCTCTCTCCTGCATAACAAGTTCGATGTCCAATAATGGGGCAAAGGGTGTCCTCCTGATGAGTTCACAGTGCCTCTCAGTCATACGGGGTTTCAACTCAGCAAGTGTTTGGTGGACTGGCACCTAGTAGCACTTACCATTTACTAGATTAGATAACGTATTTTCCGTAGCCTGCATCAAGAGAGATTTTATGTGGTAACATTGGTAATACTTGTAGAACGCTTAAATGAAAACTGTGTAGAATAAACGGAAACAATGTATTTTATATGGAAACATTGGTAACACTTGTAGACACATTCGTAAGGAATGTACAACAAACTGATCCCCTTTTGGGTACACCCTAAAAACAAAAAAAAACAAAAAAAAAAACCCTAAACCCCAAATTTCTTGCTGCGAAGTTCCAGCGACGCGAGCAACAACCCAAAATCACTCACCAATATATTCAATCTTCAATCGCAAGTGCATACAAAACAGGAAAAACAAGCGAAAAGAAGGTAAAAATCATGGACACCCTAAACCTCGATCTAGGGTTCCCAAGCATACTCGTACCTTAAAGTAGCAGCTTTAAGTCCGCTTAAACCCTAAACTTTGATCTCAGGGAAGCAGTAGCAACCGGCGGGAGTACTCCGGCAAAGGTGGCTTCATGGTGGTGCAGCGTCGAAAAAAAACCTCTGATCTGAGTGCTCCTGCGGTCCTGTTTTATGAACAACGGTTTTCGTGAGAGGTTGGCTGAAGGAGAAGACGATGGTACTGCGTGACATGCGTCGTCTCGAGATTCCAACCGCCCAAGAGGTTGCTTTTTGAATTGGGGGCATTTCGGACAATTCACTTGTGATGTTTTCATGCATTAGGGGGAGGGCCTGGTAATGATATGTCAAAGGGCATTTTTGTCATGTAAATATAAAAGAGATTGTGTTAGTGGATGGAAGGACCTTAAATGAAGTTGTGTGAAAAAAAGGGATGTTTTGGGATATTGCAAACTTGGGAGGACTTTTTGTAGATTTGTGAAACTTTAAGGGATCTTTTGTTCATTATCAGTTAATTTAATAATATAAAATTTTTAAAATTTTATTTTCACATTTAATATTGATATAATTTTAAAAAAATTTAAGTTTCTAAACTACCTATACTTCGATAAAGCACTACCCTAATTTTGAAATTATGCTTCATATGAATGGATTAGGGTTTAAAAGAGGTTAAGTGATATTTTCAAGCTATATATCAGCAAAGGCATTTGGTCACTTCACAATTTTTAGTATTTTTTTTCCTTACTTTGGTTAACAATTAACGGAGGGGTATATATGCAAAAGAATAGATATACACTATACACTTAATAAGTGATATTTTTGGAGATATACAATAACAATAATAACATCACCAAAGGCCTCTTTGGCTAGCAATTCAACTACCTTGCGTCAGACGGATGGTGCGCGCATCACGTTGAGCTGCACGAATGCGCGCATCACGTTGAGCTTACTCCGTGCAGCTGTATTCATCCTTTGATTCTCTCGTGGGATCGTATGTCGGCTAATTTCAAAAAAAAAATAATAATAATAATAATAACAAAAAATGATTTTTCAAGAAGAGTTTTTTATTTTTTTATGTTTTAAAAAAATGAAAACCTGCTCACCCAAATCTGATTGAATATCTTTCCCTTTTCCTCCAAACATCTTCCCCCTCCATTTTTTTCATATTCAAAGGAAAAACATGCTCGTAAATCCTTCTATGTGAAAATAACATCATTGAGATCCAAACAATTATTTCACATGATTGAATAAATTCCTTGAAAATCAAAAAGCGCTTGGCTTGGTGGCTCATGCAAACCATTTCTGCAATTCCTTCTCAAACAAAGCCTGATATTCTGAAGTAGCATTCAACAATGTAGCATGGTTTGTCAAAATCACAATCAGCAAACTAGAAACGATTCCAACTAGTATATATGGTGACAATCATTGAGTAAAATGCATCAGATTGATTAGGCATCCAATAAATTAACCAATCAGCAAATTTGCATGTTGCAGGTGTAATGCCCGGAACCCAATTGCTGAAAATTGAAATTCTTAACTGAGAAAATTTTCCACAATTGGTCCAACAAAAAGTTCTAATAATAGTAGCCGAAGAGTGTTGTTCTACTCCCAAAAAAAAAAGATCAAGCAAAGCGGAAAGACAACAGTAGATTTGTAACAAAATAAAGAACCCAATATTCCCTCTAGGAACTGTAAATCAAGATCCAAACAGCAAGTTTAAAAGACTCGGCATGGCTTCCCCATTGTGCTCTTCAAGTACAAGCACCGAACCTGTTAATAATAAACCCAAGGTTATCAGAAATTCAATCACTAACCTGAAAAATAAACAGAACCTTTAACAAAGGGGGCTACAGATGAAAAAAATGATGATAAATTAAGAAATATGAATCAAAGGATCAGGTAGCTCCAAAACTATAAGCTCTAAGGATGGGTTTGAGAAAGTAACCATATAATTTATTGTTCAATGCCGGCCTATTCATCTGAAGATATGAGATTAATATGAAGCAAAAGAGATATGGACAAGGCTTTTAAAGATGAGCATCTACAAATGTCTTTGCATCAGCAAAAGCAAGGAATCTCAACCTATCATTTTTCCAATGCCATGTCCTCCCATTCAGAACTTTGAATCATCTAGACTGGCAGCCATTTATTTTTAAACTAATAATCTACATCAACATGATATGAAGCTAGTTTACACAGACTTGGTGTTTAGAATTAGAAAGAACAACTAGTTCAGTAGCATCATGCAAAACAAGAATATAAAACTTTCACAATAAAAGAAATAGATAACTCACATTTTGCCAGTTCTTCTTCAACAGAGAAACCAAGAAGTTAACACTGAGCTGCACATTCTGGAAAATTTGCTTCTCCTCCATTGATAAATTTCCAACAGCAACACCCATACAGAGAACCTTTTTCAGTTGAAATTTCACCATTGCCTTGGTCTCATTCACTTTGGCTTCTAGGGATTCCTGATGAGTTACCAGTGTGGGAAACTTACCTGTAGGAACAATAAATACATCTATTTTAGACAACTAATTATGAAACAAACTATGACAAAAGATAGGCAAAGATACAAACAACATGAAAAAATATGTACCCAATGTCCTGCCCTTGGAAGACAAATTTGAAGCAGTGGAATCACAAAAACAGGACAATATATATATATATATATATATATATATATATATATATACAAAAGGTAGGAAACTGATAATTTGAAGCAATTCAAAAGAATTCAATAGGAAAAATCAGATCCACTCCATACTGGTTCCCTCTTCCCAAACTGAAGTCATCATCACATAATGCTAAAGCATATCATATTAACCAAACAATATCTCTCTTCTGGTTAGAATTGAAAAATAATCAACAATAAGCCACATCAAAACCCAAATAAAATCATCAAAATGCAAATAAAATCCCAAATAAAACTGTAACACACCAAGCACAGGCTAATTCATTAGGCTAGCGAAGGTTTGCATGAATTTGAAACCGCAATTCATCCAAAGTATAATACATGCTACATAGACGTTACAACAAATTGTATTGGATTTGACAACTACATAATCCAATCATCAAACATAACAAACTATGATCACAAAGCCCAAACTAAATGTATGATGAAAATAGTTAGCAACAAGCAAAGAACTTGCCTGCCTTGTTAAGACCAGGACCCAAAAGACGGGGAATCTGCTTGATAATAGCCTCCGACGCTAAAAAGGCATGATACTTCTTAGCTAGCTTCTTCACAAGCTTCTTGTTCTTGTTCATCTTCTTAAGTGCTTCAACATCCATATAGTCTAGACCTATCTTTTCTGCCTGCATTGGGGAGGACAACACATTTGAGCTGTCACTAAGGAAGTCTTACCACATGAAAATATAGAATAAATCAAACAATCACGAGTTTAGGATAATATACAAAAATCACACTTTTGGTAGACTGCACAAAGTGAACAATATCAAAGGCTGATTCACTCTATTTACTCATGCAGCAAAGCACAGCTTCAATGTTATAAAATGTTGTACACCTGTGATACTAGTCTTTCAGAACCATGTCAAATGAAGTCAATAGGGCATAAAGCCAGGTACAAACATTAAGATACCAGTCAAGACTGGTAATGTCAGCAGGAACAAAATGATTAACCAGAAGTTCAAATGTAAAACCTCCATGTAAGCAGCGAGATAATTTAGTTCATGTAATAATAAAAATCATCACTACAGTATACCTCTTCGACATGCTGAGCATCACCAAGCATGCAAACTTTCATCTTTGGGCGAGGAATGTGTGGCAGCTTCACAGAGCCACTAAAACGCTTGTCCTTCTGTGGGTCATAGTTTTTCAGTCCAATTTGTAACTCAATGGTCTCTGTGAAGTTCCTCTTCTTTGTCTTTGCATCACCAACCACCTGAGTGATAGCCTCTCTCAACACATCGCTCTGGAGCTTACTAAAAACGACAAAAAACAGGGGAAAAAAAGAAGATGAACAAAATCACTTTAACAGGTCAAACAAAAAACAATTTAAAGTGCATATCATCTATGCTGCCTAATAGATGGATTACTTGAATAAAGTATACTCCAGAAGGTGTTAATCAGTAAAAAAAAAATTCAGCACAAAAACTCTGATACTTCAATAGTATTCATAACCAAATAAACATTCAGCATAAAAACTCAGATCTTATCAAATACTGTTCTCCTAAGACATTACAATCCACACACACTATCTAACTTGAAGACAAATGGATGACAAACAAACCATTAAGCAATAAATTTTTCATGAATAGTAGAAATACGAAACAACAATTATCAAGGGAATTACAAATCGAGACCAAGTGGATCACCTCATCTTTGAACCCCTGAAAAGATTGCTCCTTTCTTCTAATTACCTGAAAAGAAAAACAACAAGATTAATACCGACGACGAAATTCAAGGTCGAAGAGAAAATCCAATCGCAAGAGCAAATCAAGACCGAAAGCGCGACCGTGGAGAAGGAGAACTATGCAAACCTCGAAGAGAAGAGAGGGGGGTCACGGCGGAGGTTCTGGTTAGAAGTATCTATAAACCCTAAGCTTGGCCTTTCAAAACGAAAATACTATATTGCCCTTGATTAAGTAAAGGGTCGGGTCGGATCGGGACGGGACTCAACGGCTTGGACCCATTAATAGCCCGAGCTTGTTGTTGTTGGATTAATATTTTTATAATAACAATTGATTAATTTTCTAGTATATTTTCTAATATATATATATATATAGGGTAATTTTTTTGAGTGGGTACCGAATTTGGGCCATGTTCCAAAATGAGTACTAACTTTTAAAATGTATCAAAATGATTACTTACCTTTTATTTGTTTGCACCGGCAGGGTACTGTGGCCTTTCCGGAGACTAAACGCGGACATGGTTGTCGGATTATGTACGTGGCAGCATGCGTGCCACATCAGTAGCTGATGTGGACGTCGCCACGTCAGCAACTTACACACTCACAAAAGTTGGCTACCACGTAGGCACCATGTCAGCATCACCCCCTTCTCTCTCTCTCTCTCTCCTCTCTCTCTCTCTCTCTTCTCTCTCGATCTCTCCCTGCAAATGTGCCCTAGCTTCTGCTGATCAAGCCAACACCACCACCAATACTCCCACCGCCACTGTCGCTGCTGCCTCTGGTAGCACCTGCCAAGGAAACTCATCGTCTCTTTCTCATCATCTTCCTCCTGTTCATCCCTCTCCATTTCTTTCTTTCTTTCTTTCTTCCTAGCTTTCTTCTTTCTTTCTTCTGTTATGAACTTCTGTTCGTAATTATTCCTTTGTTTGTCATAATTTTTTTTTGTCTTATCTTTTTCTTCTTTCTCAGAATTTTTTTTCCTCATCATTTTTCCCTCTTGGTCACCTCTCTCTCTCTCTCTCTCTCTCTCTCTCTCTCTCTCTCTCTTTCTTCTTTTTTCTTCTATTATGAGTTCCAGTTCAATTTTTTGCCTCATATTCATCTTTTTCTTCCTTTTTTCTTCTATTATGAACTATTGTTCATCTTTTTTTTTCTTGTCATCTTTCTTTCTTTTCTTTTATCTTTCTCAACATTTTGCTCAAAAGATGCATAACCAATTGCTCAAATTAATTAAGGAAGTAATCTGCAACCAAATGTAAAATCCACAAACAATGTTGTAAAACACAGCTGCAAACAAATACAGTTGCAATGCTAGAATACAATTGTCAAATACATTTATTTATGGAATGTGTTCTGCAAATAATTTCTGCATTGTTCAAGCTGCAATGATGGAATACAATTCTCAAGTACAAACAATGTTGACACATTGTGACACATTCCATAAATACAATTCTGAAATACAAAGTACATAAATTTAAAATTCTACAAATGCAGAAAAGCAATGCTGAATTACAATTCTAAAATACAATTGTGACACATTGCATGAATAAAATCAAAATATGGAACTGCATTCATATGTTGATGCCTTCTGATACAAAGTAGCATATTTTTAACACCTTTACATACTAACAACATTTACATACCATCCACATTTTCAAAACTGAACAATTTTGGAGCTCCACAAAAAAAAAAAAAAAAAAAATACAAATTGCAACTCCAAACTTTCAAAAGAAATGCCCAACATCCACACTTGTGCTCAAGAATTCTTCCCAGGGGCAGAAGCACCAGGTGCTCCATGACCTGGTGGAATCCATATTCTCGTTTTTTTTCTCCAATACTCCTTTGTCCTTAATATTCATTGGAGGCCTGACAGGGATTTTTAAGGTTGTAAGGGCCTTGCTTGCTGTTTTTCTCATCCCTTCTCTTTTTGTAGACTTTTCTTGGTTTTCTTTGTCCTTGGCAGGTAACTTGGTAGCACCTCCATTTGTGCCCTGTGTTTTAGCATTGCTGATGATGCACTATGCAGGGCCTGATGAGGTGTGTCAATAACCTGCAAAGTTGAAAATACCTTAGAAAATTTATTGATGGTTTTATACTGTCAAATAAAATTAGGTTCACCTGTGATGTAGGCTCTGCTTGAGTCTGATTAGGTGCTTGAGGTCCTTTATTCACACTAACTCCACTGAGGAGATCAAGCTTTCATTGTGCAAAGAAAATTATTTTAACTTGTAAGATGGCACCCAAAAAAAAAATTTAAATAAAAGAAAGAAAGAAAAAAAAATCTCACACCATTCTAATACATACCTGCTGTTAGTGATCTTGCAGGACCTGAGGATCAATCATATCCATGGGGTCATTGGTGGTATCCTGTAGTAATGTAGGGCATTAGTGCCTATATTTGATAGTTGTTGCTGAACCTAAAGACAAGGCACTAACCTCATTGTTGCAGGATGCACCACAAGGGTCAGATGCACCCACACTCTCTTCATTTTGCCTGTCACCCTATCATACATGCATGGTTAACATCATACAGTACAAAATTAAAATTTGGTGAATGGTTAATGGGTACCTGTGGCCCATGAGACCTCCTGTTGTGGCCTGCAGCACCACATATGTTGCATGTAATCTTGATGCCCTTCCTGATGACTTTTCCTTTAGTGAATCCAGCCTCTTCACTTGGCTCTCTTCTTCTAAGCAATGGTCTCCTCCCTCTGTGTTTGTGGACAAGTTCAGGTGGGAGCATAGGGGGATGGTTTCTCTTGGGCCAGCAGTCCCTGCCTTCTGTAGGATATAGGATGTGCCTATATGTGCTTAGATAAGTGGTCACCCTATAACACTCATCTATATGGTTCTCTGGCTTGTCATGGTTATAATATATAGTTGGAATGACATGACAACAGGGCATTCCAATCAATTGCCATCTTCTACAAGTGCATGTCCTCTCATGGTTGTCAACAACAAATTGTCCATCTGGGCCCATGACTTGGTACTGATGACCCCCTGACCATGTTGTCCTATATAACCAACTCATTGTTTTTGCTTTCTCTAATTTTTTAAGGATCTTAGGACAGTGCATGGTCTGACATCTTTCCATGGCATCCCTTTTTATTTGTATTCTAATCATCAACTTTGTTCTAATGATCTCATTCATAGTAATTACCCCTTTGGTCCTAGCTTCAAGAATTATGCTATTGAAACATTCACAAAGGTTGTTTAAGGGTCCGTTTGATACGCGAAAGAGAATGTAAAGACAAGAGTACAAAGATCTGATAAGTGGTTGTGGGACAAAGACAACCTGCTTTGTACTGTTCTTTGTTTGATATTCAATGGACAGTACAAAACTTTTTGTGCTGTTCTCCGTTTGTTTTGCAAAAGTACTGGACAAAAAACTATAAAATTACTATAATACCCTTGTGCCTTCTTATATTGTTTTGGAGAAATTTTTTTTAGAGTTTTAATATAAGTTGGGGGCAAATTTTTTTTTAACTTGAGGCCATTGTTGTAATTTTAATATAAGTTGAGGGCAATGTTGTAATTTTTAATATAGATTGGGAGCAAAATTGTCTTTAAGTTGGGGGTATTGTTGTAATTTTAATATAAGTTAGGGGCAAAATTATGTTTAAGTTGGGGCATTGTTGTAATTTTAATATAAGTTAGGGGCAAAAATGTCTTTAAGTAGGGAGCATTGTTGTAAATTTAATAAATTGGGGGCAAAATTGTCTTTAACTTGAGAGGGCAATATTGTAAGTTTTTAATATAAATTAGGAGCAAAATTGTTCTTAAGTTGGGGGCATTGTTGTAATTTTAATATAATTTGGAGGCAAAATTATATTTAAGTTGGGGGTATTATTGTAATTTTAATATAGGTTGGGGGCAAAAATGTCTTTAAGTTGGGGGTATTGTTGTAAATTTTATTATAAGTTGGGGTTAAATTTGTCTTAAAGTTGGGGGTATTGTTATAATTTTTAATTTAACTTAGGGGCAAATTTGTCTTTAAGTTGTGCTGTCCCTCGTTTAAAAATTTGTACCGTATATTTTGAGGGACAAAAATTTCAACCACTTGTCCTGTACTCAAACCACTTTTTGTGCTGTACCTTTATCCATTTGCAAATCAAACAACGGACAAAAAAAGTTGTCCTGTACTGTCCCTCATTTTTTGACGTATCAAACGGACCCTAAGAGCATATCACACTTAAATTGGGTTCTGAAATGTGACCTAGTCCAATAATGAGGGTCTATCTTCTTCAAGAAGTCACATGCCTCTGGGGACATAACACTTAGGGCATCTAGTTCCTTGTTAAAGGCAGGTAGGTAAGAAGCTCTAGCACATCTCCACAATTGGTCCTTAAGGGCTTTTCCCTTGAATTTCTTTCTAAAGTTTGTATGTATATGCCTAACACAGAATATGTGCTCACTGTTGAGGAACAAGTGCTCTACTGTAGGTATTAAACACTATATGCAACCCAAGGATAGCACACACACAAGAAAGTAAAATACAAGGGCAAAAAAATAAAATAAAATAAAATAAAACAAAATGAAATAAAGTTAAATCGAGCACACAAAGTATTAATTGAAATAAGAACTACAAAACCATGTATGAGCAACATACCTTTTGCCGGTCACTCATGAAGGCCCAATGGTGGTTGTTGTTGATTTTCAAGTCTTCGGCCAGCAGCTCCAAGAACCAGCTCCAGTTGTCTTGGTTCTCCTTGTCCACCATAGCCCATGCTATGGGATAGATGCAATCATTTGCATCTACTCCCACAGCAGTGAGGAGTTGCCCTCCATACATGCCTTTGAGGAAGCATCCATCCACTGAAATTATGGGCCTACTGCCTACAATGAACCATGCCTTCAGTAGAGCCAAACAGACATACATACCTAGAAATGTGCCATTTGAGCATCTGAACATGATAGTAGACCCTGGATGTGTTCGCAATAGTTCAAGTCTATACTCATGTAGCTTTTCTACTTGATTTTGCTCATCACCATCTAGCAAACTTCATATCACATTAGAGAGAGAGAGAGAGAGAGAAAGTCAGTCATTAATTTAGCATTTATTTAGAAGATGCATCATCTTATAAAATAAGTACATACCATACTTTCTTGTAATACACCTAGCCCTCCAAGCTTTGATCCTACTAATGTCAACCTGTTCATTATTTCTGACTGCTTGAATAATGCCAGCAACTAACCATGATGGATCAGCCCTGAATTGCTCCAAATAGTTGTGTGCAATCCATTGTGCATTTACATGCCTGATCATGTGGTCCCTAGAACACTCATGTTTGAGAAATCCTGACTTGATCTGAATTGTATTCTTGTCTTTGACCATAGGAGCAGCCCACAAATAAAATGGGCAACCCTTCTTGCATATAGCCTTACACCTTTTTTTATCGCTGGGTCTAAAATTCATTACACACCTATTTTTAATTCCATAATTTCGGACAGCCTCCCTAAACTGTTTGAAGCTGCTGAACTTCATCCCAATTTTAAAATGGGGGTCTTTCATACCAATTTCCTCATCAAATTCAGCATCCTTGGGCCTACATGGACCTATAGTCTCCTCATTTGTTGAGGAGCATGAATGTAAATCTTCAGAAGCCTCATATTTAGTTTCAACTTCATCACCATCATCACCATCATCACAATGACCTTCTGTTCTTCTGTCATCTCTGTGTGCATCACCACTGCCCACATCTACTTCACCCTCTTGCTCTTCATTTCTAAAACTATAGTCTGAGTCATACAGCTCATTGTCCTCTTCTAATTCTTCCTGGTTCTCTTCTTGGTTTTCTACATTTTCTCTGATGACATCTTAATCATCCAAGCCACCATCTTTTCCATTGTCCTGGTTCTGTGCATTTGCATTGTCCAAGCCACCAAAAATACCATTGCCCTGGTTCTGTGCATTTTCCCCATTTGCATCTTTTTCATTGTCCAAGCCCTGGTTTTGTGCATTTTCTCTAATGGCATTAGAATTGTACAAGGTAGCATTTTTGCCATTATCCTTTATTTCTTTCAATCCCATATCTTCACTCATAATATCCAGCCACCAGAACTTAGACCCTTCCAAATCTAAATTCAATTCCTTTGCCATATTTCTAATTTCTAATGTAGACATCTTATCAGCACAACAATAGTCAGCATACCCAACTACTCTATTGTCATTCCACTTGTTCACATCACTTTCTATGTAATGAAGCACTATTGTGAAGTAATTTGAATTGAGTTCTGGGATTAAATTGGGCAAATATATTAGGTAACTCACTTAACCTTGGCAATATAGCATAAAGGCCTTGAACATTTAACAAGAGATAAAATATAAAATCATACATAATCATACATAAGAAAGAAACATGGAGGAAATAAATGGCCCTAGCATAACAAAAATGGCCCTAGCATAACATTTTTATTGCTTAACATTTTTATTTTAAAGTTCAATGCTTAACATAAATGGCCCTACAGTTGCTGACCTAGCAAAAATGGAGTGCATGTAGAAGCTTAATTAGCAAAGGTTGCTTTAAAATTTAAGAGTACATAACATAGAACCAACAAGGGCAAATAACAGAGCACTCAACAGCATAGAAAGAAACTAAGATCAAGTACAGAAAACTATTAAAGTAAAAGAACTGTCCATTCTAAACCTTTTGAATATCCCCCAAGAATGAAAAAAAAAATGAAATGGTTAAGCCATTAGGAATGCTTAGTCATCATAATTCTAGAAGACATAACAACAAAAATCCAATACTCATGTAACATACAAAAAATCGAAAGAAAAAAAAAAGACAGGACAGAACAGGTATTAATAGCACATAACTAAGCTCATGAAGTTTGTATTAGCAAAACACATAATAACGTTTGAATGATGAATAAAAAAAAATGTTCTTTTGCACATAACTATATTGAATGTTCTCAACATCCTGATTTTATATCTTCCCTCACTTGGCATTTCAATTTCCTTGTGGCAACTTCCTCCATTAAAGCTGACAAAAATACTTGATTTATTTAAAACCCATATATATGCATACACTTACTGCAGAAATAATTGAAACTCCTATTGGAATTTGGGAGCATCATCAGGAATTGGGGAATGAAATAAACAAGAATCAATACAAAAGAAAATAAAAATAAAATGAAGTGAGAGAGAAGGAAACAATTAATTTAACGTTGATTTACATTTCAAAAGCACTAATTTAACATATCGAAGAGAATTAAACCTAAACCTAACATTGAATTGTTGGAAACATATTGATTTACATTTCAAAATTTGGAACAATAAATGAAAACATCTCGTGGTCTTATAACCCAATCGATTTCCATGATGCGGCCTCACTTTCACCGGTGAATGCACCCCGGTCTCCCGACGTAGACCTGTGGGCCTCTTGGCGAACGGTGTGGCGGACTCGACCGAAAGAAGGAGGGCAGAGACACTTCACGTTCTCGGACTCGATCGAGGATGATGGCTTGACCGGTATCAAGCAAGAAAGAAAAATGGGATTTAGGGCACATTCGCAAGGAGAGATCGAGAGAGAGAGAGAGAGAGAGAGAGAGAGAGAGAGAGAGAGAGGAGGGGGAGGTAATGCTGACATGGCGCCTACGTGGTAGCCAACTTTTGTGAGTGTGTAAGTTGCTGATGTGGCGACGTCCACATCAGCTACTGACGTGGCATGCATGCTGCCACGTACACAATCCAGTAGCCAAGTCAGCGTTTAGTCGCAGGAAAGACCCCAGTACCCTGCTGGTGCAAAGAAATAAAAGGTAAGTGCTCATTTTGATACGTTTTAAAACTTAGTGCTCATTTTGAAACATGGCCAAAGTTAGGTACCCACTCAAAAAATTATTGTTATTGGGTAAAACGGTCAATCCTCAGGACCTTGACACCTAGAGGAAACTAAAAGAAACACTCTTATTCATACTCAAGTAAGCCAAATGACGCACGGAACCCAAGGCTTGATTTAAGGGAAAGGCACTAGACCCGAGGAGATAAGAGGGGTTGATCTCTTTATCTAGGGAAGAGAGGATGGCTGCTCAAGGGTGATCGAGAGGGCCAAGGATGGTCTCTCTCCAATCACCAAGTATGAAGTATGAAGTCTCTCCATTTCCATAGGGGCTCCTACATCTTCATGAGGGCTTTAAGGCCTTTATCATGGTGTTCTTCATGATCGACTATAGGCTCATCTCCACAAAACTCCAAGTGAGTTCCAAGGATGAAAAATATGAAAGTCCAAGCAAGCTCTCTATGGCCTTTCTCCCATATGAGCTCTAAGCTCAAGCTTTATGGCCAAGTAAGCTCTCTTCTCCTCCTTGTAGGAAGATCTCTATGTTAAGGTTTGATTTCAGTTATAACTGTGTTTGGTTGGGGTTATCCCACTCAAGGATAGGAATAAGTTTTGAAGAATTTTAAATTTTTTTGGAGGGAATTTTTGAACCAAATGTATTAATGATAAGACAATGATGTGTCTTCTATCAATTGGTAGGTTATATTTCTAAATCTTAATTAAAGGTTTTGGCGGGAAAAACTTTTTTATGGGGAATTATGTTGGGATAACCCTTGGGGATAATCCCAACCAAACACGGAATATATGGCTAAGTCTCTTCTCCAAGAGCTATTCTTTGTCAAGCTCTCACCAAGCCTTCCCTAAAAGCTCCAAGCTTTCTCCAAAGCCCGCACGACGGTCGACTATCACAGGAAGCTCTCCATCAATTAAGGTCCATGACAGCCTGTTCTCCAATGAATGAATCTCATGTAAGCTCCATGGTTGCACTCGAATGGATGGTCTCTAATCTTGTAATTACCCTCTATATAGTATTGTCCCCACGGCGGCCCCGTGGTTTTTCCCTTAATTCATGGGGTTTCCACATAAATTGGGTGTGCTTTATTTCTATGCTTGGATGCCTATTTCTTCTTTTACGATCTGGTCCCTCAAATACAAATCTTTAAGTGTTGATCACGATCAGTGTCGATCCCCAAGCGATACTAAATTTTCATATATATATATATATATATATATATATATATATATATATATATATCTATATATATATATTAATTTTATTTTAAACCTCAAACCATTTTATTTGTCAAAATAAACTGCAGCTCATTAGATGCTGACAAGAATTAAAATAATAATAAAAATTTTAAAGATTATTTTGGCATTTGGTTACCACGAATATTGGATATGTGTAGAGCAAAACATTTTTTTTAAATGGCGTTTTGATTGTTTATGCACTTTTCCTTGTGTTTATTCAAAAGAAATTTTGCTCTAATATCTAGTTCCATAGCAAAAAAGTCTTCTCTTTTATACACGTTTTCAAGTGTTTGCTTGCTCCAAAATATACTTTATGGGGCTTTTTTTGCTCCTTCTATGCACTTTTCTAAGGCCAGTTTGGCTGTTTGGTTCAAGTTTTCATATATTCCCATGGGAATGTGACATTCCTGAGAATGCAGTCGCGAATGATATATTCCCTGGAATGTTGTAGTAATGTTACATTATCATATTTGGTTGAAAACTCATATTCTCGGTAATGTTTCACTCCCACGTTTGGTTGAACATGGTAATCAACTTGGTAATGTCCCAAGTTTTCGAAAATACCCTTGGTTATAAAATTTTGCACAAATATAAAGTTAAATTAAAATAATTTATAGATTACAGATAATTAAATTTTATTAACAAAAATGCACATTTTCCCAAAATACCCTTCCTTATAAATTTTTATCACTAATAAGTTATAATGAAATTTTGATCATCTAAACTTCAATGAAATTCCAACTCTAATTAGCATGATGAAAGTTATGGTTTCAGAAGGAAGTTATCTGATAAATCAATGGGAATAATAACCGGAGTCGTATCAGCCAACCAAGCCATTTCAGGATAGCTCACCCAATATATGCAGTAAAGCAAATGCATGAGTTCTTATGTTATGAGTTGTAACAAGTAACAACACTGATGTTCTTGATCACACTTATGATTGATGAATCACAGTGGAAACTCTCTGCATATACACATCTCTCTTGGATCTTCCGCTATACAAACTTTAGAAACCCCCAACAACAAGATGCAAAATCACGAAACCCCCAAAATCAAGATATGAAATCATGAAAAACACGATGATAAATCATGAGAACACCCAAAAAACAAGATGGGAAATCATGAAACTTCACAAACCTACCTCGGAGTATCTTTTGGTGAGGACGCGCGGCGACGGCATGGGTTGGTGGAAGCGCGAGTTAGGGCGCAGCCGAGGGTGGTTTGCAACGGTGCGCCTGATGAAATCAAACTGCGGTGGAGAAAGGATGGTGGAGACACGGGTTGGTGAAGGCTCAGGTTAGGGCAAAGGTGTTGAAAGAGGGTAAGGGCAAAATGGGAACAAATTTTCTACTTGGATTCCCACCAAGTCGGGAATCCAGAAAGACACCTATCTTGGTGTCTTTCTAGATTCCCACAAACTCGGGAATGTGGGATAAGTTGGTAATGTCCCCATTGCTACAATAACCAAACAGGGGAATGTGATCACATTCCCACCACATTCCCCCCAGCCAAACAACCCTTATGGGGGAATGAATCCCCTTTGTAAGGGAATGAGATTCCACTTATTGGGGGAATGGCCATTCCCCCAACAGGGGCATGATCAAATGACTTCTTTACCGTAAAATTAATTATTATAATTAACAAATTAATTATAATAATTAAATTAAAAAATTGTTCTTAATTAAATGATTAGGTGAATTATCATCGGTTTTTATGACAAAGTAATTTATATGAGATATTTGATTTAAATAATTAATAATAATAATTAAATAAAAATGGTTAAATCAAGATATTTATATTTAATCATAATGATTTATTTAATTAAAAAAATTAATCATAATAATTAAACTACAGTATGATATTCAAAGTATTTTATAAATAAATAAATAAATTTTTTATATCAAGGGTATAAAATTAATTATATTACAACCTTTTTTTTACTTTTCTCATTCCCAATAAATTAACTTCTTATTACCTCCCATCCAAACAAGTTAATCATTCACATTCTCATCCATTCCCCTCATCCAAACGCACTCGGGAGGCCATTTGGTTTGTGGTAATGTTTTCACATTCCAAGGAATGAGGCAGTAATGCGAAAACATTATCGCGTTTGGTTATTGTAGCAGTGAGAATAGTTGATGATCCACATTACTAACTTATGTCACATTATCATAAAAGTGGTAATCCACAATACCACCAAAATAGGTGTTGATACACCTGAGATCTGACACACCACGTGTCAAACCACAACTTCTCCTTAGTTGATGCGGCACAGATCCCACCACGCGCCACCATTCCTCCGTAGGGTAAAGACAAAACCACCCAAGGAGAGGAGGAGAAGGGATGGCACATGAAGATCCTCACGATGAAGGAGATAAAGAGGGCGCAAATCCCAAGGAGGAGGATCCAAATAGATAAGGAAGAAAAATCAAAGGAGATATCTTTGTATATATAAGCAATGTGTAAACAATGGGATGTTAAATGACAGTTTATTGAAAAAAATGACAACGAAAAATGACATGTTATTGTTTTGTTAAGTATATGTGTATATGTTTTTATTTTGGTTTTTATAATTTGTGTAGTTATTTGAAAAATGATAGAAATCTGATCTAGGGACCAAAAATTTGGTTTAGGGACCAGAAATAAGCATGTCCCAAAAGATTTACAAGGACCGAAACATGAGATTGGCCTCTTTTGGGGACTAGAAATCTGGTCCTTAAGATGTTTTAGGGACGAGTAACAATCCCGTCGTTGAAACGTTTTAAGGACCGGTCACACTTCTCGTCCTTAAAAACCTTTATGGATAGAGCCTATAAGGACGATTGAGAACCGGATTTGACTTGCCCTTATTGATTTTTAAATACCGGATTCAGACTTTTAAGGACGAGATTTCCCGTCCTTATAGGCTTTTTTTCTTGTAGTGACTTCCAAGATCACTCACCTTCCAATCTCTCCACCCAAACCAAACACCAACCGATAGAGAAGAATAATTTAAAAATTAGCTTTCAAATGCACCAAAATTATCTATAAACAAACTGAAATACCAATACCTTGACGTAGAAAACCACTCTAATGGGTATTACAGTATTCACAGAGAAACACATATTTGTAAAGAAAAAGAAAACATTTATACAGGAACAATTAGGAATGATCTCTCAATCCTCGAGTTATCCATGAGACGAAGTATTGTTTTCTCTGCCCGCTTCCATAGTGTCTTTCTCAGAGAAGAGATGGTGCTGATCATATGCTGTCCTTCTAAAGAAGACATCCACAAAGAACCTTGTGGTGGTCATAGAGGGAGAAGTATTGGTTGTTTTGGAAAGAAGACGAGTGGAAGAAGAACACTTGGAGTGATGGTATGGTAGGAAGAGCATTGCAGCAGTGGGTGCCATTAATTCTTGAAGACATGCTTCAATTTGAAACATATATATATATATATATATATATATATATATATATATATATATATATATATTAATGATAGAAGAGATGAAAACATGGGATTTGGATTTTGGAAACAAATGGGTCAAGTGCATGCCAGCATGCAACCCTGCCACGTGCGCATGTGGTTTTGGAATCTGTGGACGTGGAGAAATACTTGCATGGAGCCTGCTCCACCTATCTTTAAGTGGAGCCGGCTCCATTTTAGCACCTAGAAAATGTTTTTAGTATTTCCAACCGTACGGATGGGAAGATCATCGAAAAATAAGTTAGCATGTCTATTTTCATATAATTTGGTGACCGTTTGGTCTTCCTGCTTAATGGTTGAAATTTTATAAAAATTTCAACGGTTCAGAATTTCAGAATTTCAACCGTTAAGTAGGAGGACCAAACGGTCACTAAATTATATGAAAATGGACATGCTAGCTTATTTTTCGATGATCTTCCCATCCATACTATTGGAAATACTAAAAACATTTTCTAGGTACTAAAATGGAACCGGCTCCACCTGGAGCAGTGAGGCTGGTTTTGTTTCTCATAACATGGAACAATGTGTTACTTAGGCCCTGTTTAGATAGCATATAAAATACAAAACTAGGGAAGATGATCCTTCAACAGAAAAGATTTAAAATCTTTCAATTAACTTGGGTGATATTACAAGCAACACAGTAAGAACTATTCATCCTATACCACTCCAGGATTATTATTGGACAAATTAAATTCATCAAGTTAGATTTTGGCAACTACCATGTCCAAAATCCCAAATGCTACAAACATCCAACATGCAACATGATCTGAATTTCTGAAATCAACAAATACCGTGAATTCTGAAGTTGGAGAACCTGTTCAATCCCAATGAATAAACACAGACTAATGAGGCCCTCTTATAAAAGAAGACTTTGGTCCAGAGGTCAAAGTCAAATCACTTGATCCTTAGCCAACAAACTGAATTATATAACCAAAATTTGTCCAATTAACCATCAAATGCATGGTCCAAGATTCCAATGCATTTACTCATATCAATAATGTGCAACTAAATAAACTATTTCTTCTGATTGAATGACAAGTTGTATAGTTCCCTCATGATATGATTCATACAACTTGAATGATAAAAAAAGGTAGAGTAATAAAAGTGGCATATTTATCTCAACAAATAATAAGAAAAAGTAAAATCCACTTACAGAAGGTCAGGCAAAGTCTAACAACCATATTTCCATTTGTTTGTTTGCTGATCATCAAAAGGTGATTAAGGAAAGAAGAAAACGGAAAATCAAAAAGTGATCAAGGGTAATCAAATAAAAGAGAGTTTATTGACAAAGTTCGTTTCTTCTCCTTCCATCATTTTCATTCTTCTATTTTATTTTTTTATTTTTTTTATTTTTTCTCAATTTTCTTTCAAACCAAGAATGCCCAACAAACTACAGAAAATATAGAAGACACCAGATGATAAAAAGACCCTGGTGAAAATAATGGATGAATGAACTTGAATGATTATTCTCTTAAGCTATTGTTAGTTATCAGTAAGAGCTTTATCCCCATAGTTGCCTTAACAGCAGGACAAATAAATAGTGCACATTGAACATAAAATAAGCCAAATTGAACCACCACCAAAAGCACAGCAAATCAAAGTTAATATTCAGTTTGAGACATTACTTGCAATATCTCCTGTTCTCCTTCACAGTAAGTAAAAGACACTATTGAATCGGATGCTGATAAGATTTTCGGTTGATCTCCAGCATTGAACTTGAGATAAATATTTTGCCCGATCCTATTTGTGGAAGTCATGAAGGGACGAATAGAAATAACCTATAAACAAGTGCAGATTGTCATCCAGAATTGAGCTAATTTAAGTAATCAATATTTTTTTACTTTTGAGAAATGTGATTACCTTAGTAGGAACAGATGAATAAGGGGAAGGTTTGGAGGATACAAAAATCCGAAAGCAATTTCCTTCAGTATCATAAGCATGAAGATCAATTGAACCATCCTAGTCAAAGAAAGTATTATTTTGAATGCTGACACCAAAACCTTTCTTTTCATTCAAAAAAGGTTAAATAAGGAAAATGAAAAAACAAATATGCATCAATACATACCATATCACCAAGGGGCGTAAGATCCTTAGCAGGACCAAATTGTTCCTTGCCAGGCTGACTAATTGAAGCTGAAAAGCCCAAATGTCTGAAGTTCAATGCAGAAACTATTGTATAACCCCCAACCAATTCATCATCTACAAATTGCCAGAGAACCTTTTCATTTCCCTCATTTGCACAGAATGGGACTGAAAAATGTCGTTTTTCCTGACATGTCAATAAATTTGTAAATAAGTGGAGGACATCTTGCACTTGCGACCCAATATGGAACAGAGATTCTGATGACTCTTGCTATAAGGTGCTTCTTGTCATGATTTTCCTCCACTATGACTTGAACAATCCTGCAAAGATAGGTGTCAGGTGACCAAAACAAATTTATTAGCATTTTCGGGAATGAGTTTGTCAAAGCACACCTTCCAGAAAAAGAGTTTTCAAGAGTTAACATTTTAGATGGTATCTTGCTAGAATGTAATATTGGAGCAGGTCCCTACAAAATCAACAAGTGAGTTTGTTATAGAAACATAAAATCAAGAGGAAGGAAAAGGTATAAACATGTTAAATTTGTTTGTCATACATGTAACTGTTGCCATCCTCCTTGAGGAAGAACTGACAAGTACAAGGGATCTCGTGGATCAGCATTATAGATATTAACAGTTTCACCAGGAACAATAGTATCCTTGAAGCATGGAACTGTTTCTTCAGTTGGTAGTTGGTCATTAACAGCATACTCAGCAGCAAGGGGAAGAAAATTAGTAACCGATAATGGTGAGTAAATTTTCAGATTCCAATCATGTATAGGATTTGAGTGTAAATCTTTTCCAATTTCACTAGCTTCTGTGCTCAGGCAAAACCATAAGCCCTTTTTGTTATTCAATGAGCATCCACTTGTTTGGGAGCAATACAAGAGTCCATCAGATTCGGTGAGCATTGAAAGACATATTTCAGTAGAATTTTCTAGTTCAAGAGAAAAATCATTGAGGCGATGCTTCTCAAGTACAACACTCCATGAATACTCATTTTGTTCATTATCATTCTTTGGTCTGAATTCTAAGATATAAGGTTGTGTCAAACCTGAGAGAGGAAGAGGGATACCACTACCTGGTTTATGTAATCCAATCAAAATTTGATCCTTTTCATTCAATGGCATATACTGCCTGTGCCTGATCCATCTCCTTTGCCTTGCAGAATTTTCAGGATCTGTAAGACGTGCTGATTCAGGCCAGTTTATATGTCCAATATCTGGAGCATAAATCCATCCATCATCTGTGCCCGTAGATGTCTTATCAACATGCCAATCATCAATCCAATCCCAGCCTTCCGGCAGCTCAATATTGGATATCCCCTATACAAGAATAACAGAATGAGACTGATTCCACAGCATAACAAACAGTAAATAATAAGGCCATGGCCTGCTCATGCCACTAATGTATTTTCCACTATTGTGAGAAATAACCATAACAATAGGATCTTTCTTTTTAGTTTCATGTTCTCCAAATGATCATGCAAGCATGCAAAAAAAATAAACAATAAAAATTGATTTCTTTAAACAATTTCTTCAATCAAGCATTAAACCATGACCCCTTGTGGACCTTTCTCACTAACATGAACATTAACACAATAAAAGAAGAATTTAAATAGACTGCCAGGAATCTAGAAAATCACTTGTACAAAAGAAAATCAATCAAGAAACCAAATGATCTAGAAGTTCAAGGAAAAAAATAATATCTAAAGGAACATTGCCTTATGTGCCATATTTTTATTGCTACCTCCAACATCAGTAATCTAATTGAGATTGAGTTGATGAATGAATTGTCTGATGATAACTTCAGTAGAACTTGTTAAAATGCAACAAGAGAACTGCAGTTGACAAAATTGACCAACTGTAACAAACAAACACTCACACACATGCCCATGTGTGTGCATGGACCCCACAAGCCATTTGCCTAATCTCAGGGTTACAATGCCAACAAGCAACAAAATTTCAGAATACTTTCTAACACATGATATCATAAAACAGAAGCCAAGGAACAGCCTTTTACCTGATATTCCCCAGCTGAAGGCCACTGTTTAGGTAGAGATGAAACTGTGAAATTTGGTGAACAGCTAATCCAACCAAGAGAAGGGGAATATTTTTCTAGTTCAAAAAATTCCTCAGTTCCAACCATATTATGGTCAAACTCACTATTGTTTGTAATAGAAACCAGAGACCGTATACTGACATATCTGTTACCATCCTTAACAGTTACTTCACTGGCAATGACATCACACCCTAGCCTCCAACATGCAGCAGGGGCAGCATAATTCAGCCTAACACTTGTCCAAGGCCCTTCTTTTGTTGGACTAATCTGAATAAATCCAGGTTTGTTGTTAGAAGAATCCTGTTTGCTATCTTTTACTTCTCTTGCAGAAATTAGAACAGCACATCTAATTTTCCCACAGTTCTCAGGCACATCACTTTGACATTCCTGTCTCGAGCAGAAATGTTTTATTATAAAGGAAAAGGTAAAATATCAATAGAATGTGATTTTAATTGAGATTACAAAGTATTTTACCCTTGAATTCATTTTCGAAAGATTCATCCAAGACATCTCATACATAAAATCATTCAAAGTTGGGTCAGGATGGATTACTCGAGCTATCTGCTTCAGAGGAGCAGAATAGAACCCAACAGGCTCACCTGTAAAAGCAAAAGCCAATTAAAAACTTTGATAATATAAATTACAATCAAAAGTTAACATCTAGAATAGGAATAATGACCTCTTCCAAGATCAGTCACAATGAACTCCACCATGTAATTATCCTGCACAAGTTTACAAAATAGATCATGAAGAGCACACCAAGAAATTTTAGGCCAAATTAATAGAAGGCAGTAACGCTTGCCTTAAGACAACCAAATTGATAAAAAAGTATTCAAAACGACATGAAAACAATTTCTAGAATGAAGTAACTGAAAAGAATTGATGTTACCTGGCATCTTTAAACTGATAAAAAAGTATCTATTATAGGTTTGCTCGTCATACAATAAATAAATTTTCATGCAGATATATTGTCCTCCATCATGTTCTATTTGTGCCAATCTATTGGGCTAGTTAAAATCAAATCCACACATCAGAACCAGAAATCCTAATACCCATAGCTTTAAGTGCCGGTAGAAGAAGAGGATACTCTCATGTTACGTATATTAAAAAAGATGTAGTTTGTATTAAGATCTTTGGTAGATGTGACATTTACATTCGAATTATAATTAAGTTTATCAGGACACAAGTATACAGTGAAATGAGATGATATATAGGCAAGAGAACAACTACTAAGCCTTAATCCCATACTAGATGGGGTCGGCTATATATATAGGCAAGAGAACAGACTAATATATTTGGATTCAATGCAAAATTTCCAATATAGAACTTTGAAGAAGAAAAACACACAGAATCATCTCCCTCTCCCCAAAATCTTCAAAAGAAAACTGAACCTCAATGACTCTTATAGTAGGAGCTCAATCAAGCAATCCTCCAAATCAATACACTTACAATTAGACCTTTTCGTCTCCTCTGTTTCATTAGTATTAGTAGCAGTATCAGAATATGGTTTCATGGTTTCGTTGATTCTTTGCTTCAACATAGCTTCTATCTTAATCAATGACTGAAAACATGCAAGTCAATCAATCTCTTATAATGTCCTTGCTCAATCTCATCCTCATTCACTTGATGAAGCAGTAGAAGCTCAATCAAGCAATCCTCCCAATCAATGAGCTTAGTCTCATCATCTTCATTCCCTTGTTTCCTCTTCCTCCTCTTGCCTACCAATGGCTTCCAATCAAACCTTTCTAGCTTCTCCCCTGTTTCAGTGGTTGTAGTGATATCAAGGGAAGGTGTCATGGTTTCGTGAATTCTTTTCTTTGCAGCCTCTATCCTCATCCTCCTCACCCTCCGGGACTCCAATCCAGAGGTGAAAGACGGCGGCAATGCATCGAAACCAACATCCCTGTCCAACACCTGCTCCAAAGTCATCTCCTTGTCTGAGTCCCATCTCCCCCTCCCCTTCCATGAATCCAGCCAAGCATTCACATCTAATCTCCTCTTCTTCCCCAAATCCCTTTCCAATTCAACAGAATTCACTCCAACAGTGGCCAGCTTCTCCAATGCCAGCTTGTAACCATGGGTGATTGATACCCCAGAAAGCTTCAATTTTTCCAAATCCTCACTGCCCATATGAGAATACTTCTCTCTGGTTTCATCCCAATTTCCAGGATTGAAGTACTTGGAATCCCCCTCGTTACTGTCTGCGTCCGAGTTCTCACTCAAGAAATCATCCAAATCCAGCCCCAAAATTTCTAGGGATTGCGATCTCGAGTTGGAATTGGAATGGGACTTGGACTTGGACTTGATCTCCATGAAACGAATCAGCAATGGAGAGTGGTGGATTAGGTTCTTCGGGTTGACGTCCGCGCCCCATGGAAGTAGAGCCCTGGCGACACGAACTAGGGTTTCGACGAGTTCTTTGTACCTGCGCTTGCTGGTGCTGACGCCGGCGTGGATCTCGTTGGCAATGTCGGAGATGGAGGCTTCTATGTTGTTGATTTCAGAGACGAAGGAGGCCACCGCGGCGACAAGCGGGAGGGGCTGGCGGCCGGTGGATAGGAACCATTTGGTGGCGCACTGGATCAAGAATCTCCCCTGTCCGATGATCTCCTCTGATTTCCGGCGATCGAGGGCGAAGTAGGCGGGGGATGCGCGTAGGGCGCGGGAGAGGGAGAGGGAGGGGTCGATAGGCGGCAGACAGGGGAGATCGAGGCGGCGGGAGAGTTTGGAGGCGACTCGGGCGATTCTGCGGGGATCCTCATTGACAGCGTCGGCGGCCTCGGCGAGGGGAAGAGGTAGGCAGTGCTGGCGCGCGGCTATGTAAGATGAAGCGGCGGCGACGGCGGGGATGAGAGGGAGGCGGCCATCGGAGGCATCAGAGGCGATACGTTGGGCATCAGCCGCACGGTGGGTGGAGAGGCCGAGGCGGGAGGAGACGTCGGAGAAGAGGGCGCGGGCGTGGTACTGGCGGCGCTCGCGGTTGCTGAAGTCGATGGAGTGGACGAGGGTTGCGGTTGGCCGGCCATCGGCCGTGAAGACATCAGCAACGAAGTCGTCGCCGCAGTGGACGACGCCGCATGTGTCACAAACTCGTGCGGAGGAATCAGGATCTGTGACGATGTGGCCCTCGCCGCAGCTCGTGCATACCGCCATTGAGCGCGTCGAGAGTGAAGCAAGTTATTAGTTACTTGGATTTATAATAACATATAAATGGTTATATTAAGGGTTTTATTATTTTATGTAATTAATTAGGAGGTTTATCTAATTAACTTAACATACTTAATTGGAAAAGGAATAAAATTAGGAAAGTTTTTATTTAGCGATTATTTTAAGAATAAATAATTTATTTTTTTAGGAATATAATGTGAAAAACAAATATCATTGTTTAGGAAATGAGTAATGATATATACCTGCTATCTTCAATCAAACAAGATTCCCTAAGTGGGAACTCTAAAACTACGATAATTGCAAATATAAGCCCTTCTAATTGGTCAGCACCTTTTTTTTTCTAGTTTATATGTAAATCTTATTCTCTTACTATTATTGGGTAAATTTTTTGAGAGGTCACTTAAGTATGTACAGATTACATTTCGATCACCCAATTTCAATTTGTTTCTTTTCAGTCACTTAACTTTAATTTGAGTTCGCCGGGAGGTCACTTGAGGGATTCCGGTGCCCCTTTGCTGATGTGGCAGCCGGAAATGCCACGTGGATGATCCAGTCATCATTTTAAACATAAAAAAACCTCTTAATCTCTACCCCCTTCCTAACCGTTACTTAACAAACTTTTTAAAAAGAATCCCATTTCGTGCCCTACCTGGGAAGCAGCCAGTCGCGTGGAGGGGGACCGTGGCAAAGGAGATCAAGGTAATCACGCATGAGCAAAAGCGACGGAAAGGGCATACCTATTCTTTGAAATCACGTGAAGACTTCTTTGAAATCACCGGCGAAGAAAAATTGTTGAAGAGGGTTGCTGCCACAGTGAACTGAAATGTCAGTGAATTGGGAACCACGGCCTGATGGGGGGGAAGCATCGGATTACTGTAAGTGGACCATTCTGAAACCCTATCTAGTTGCATTTGAACATTGTGATGGAGATTATGGTGAAATTAGGGTTTAACATTTAATTTATTGTGGATGAATTTAATTGTCTTAATTAACGTCAAAGCAAGTGGTTTCTGATTCCCCATAGTTGGTTACACATCCAGGCTCTGCACTAATTTAATTGAGAAGTTTCAGCACAAATTTGTAAACAAGCTCACAAATCTGTAAACAATTTTTGTGAACCCACTTAGTGAAGCTGCAATGTCAGTTTCAAAGTTTAGAATTTTAAAGTCTAAAATTAAGGAATGGGCTACCTATATATATGTAATTTATTAATTAATCACACTTTCTCCCATCTTTGAAGTTACAAATGAGTATCAACAGCTTTAAAAGCTCTTTAGCATCTCCTTTACCTCAATATTGCTTCAAATCACCCTCTGACCAATTAACTGTCAGAAGATAGATAACACACATACATGACACAACTCATAACAATTGTAGGGTTTTTATTGTTTATAATTGTCCTCTAGATTATTTGATCATGTTGGCAAAAATATTAGAGGCACTGTGAACTATAAGTTTTTTGGAAGCTTTGTTTGGAGGCACTATGAGGAAAAAAATAAACACAATTAAATCCATAAAGCTTAATCAAAAGGTACAATAGTGGAAACAATTCTTGTGGTAGTGATTGAAAGTGATTCTAATATATTTCTAACATATTAATATTTTTATTTCCAGTACCAAATTCTGAGTTATTCACAATACGGCTGCATTATATGGTTGGTGATGTAGAAGGAATGGCAGGATATATTGATTTCTGTTGTGCAGATCAGATGTCTAAGCTTGAACTTGTTAGCATGGCCAAAGAGTTTGGATTACAAGTGGATGATTGTACTGTTTGGTGGTTAGATTTGGCAAGTGAGAATACTGGGATAAAAGAAATTAAGAATGATTTAGACGCTTTGTCAATGGCCTTGTCTGTGGATTCCTCTAAGGAAATTTGTGTGTACATTAAGATTGCCAGTAGAGGGAACCTGATTGTTGGCAGTAGTGCTGGGGGTACAGGTACAAGTCAAAGAATTCCTGATTTGGAGAAAGATAACATGGAACCTGAAAGAAAGGAAACAGAAGAAATGGAGGCAGGAAAAATGGAGGGAAATCATGAATCAAAAAAGGGAGATGGAGATTTAAAAAAGGGACAGTTAGATGGGAAGCCAATTAAGGAGAAAGAAGTGGATGAAGATAGTGACTTATATGATTCAGATTACAGTTTTCATGAAGATGTACAGGAAGAAGGTATGGATAATGCTCATAGCCCGAGGGCTGAGGTAAATGTGGAAGGAGAACCTCCAAGAACAACCAGTGATACTGACTATGTAGAATCTGATCAGATGCTATCTTGTTCTTCAACAGATGAGGAAGAATTATCCTCTGTTAGACCTAAATATGATGAATTCAATGAGGAGGTTGATATGAAGAATCCAGTATTTAAAATTGGAATGAAGTTCAGGAGTTTTAAACAATTTAAAGATGCAGTGAAAAATTATGGGATTAAGCATCGTTACGTGATGAACTTCAGGCCCAATGATAAAACAAGATGCAAGGCAATTTGTAAGAAAGGCTGTCCTTTCTATTTATGGGCTGCACCAATGGTGAAGGATGAGAGTACAATTCAGATAAAGTCAGGCATATTGAGGCATGAGTGTGCAAGGGATCACAGTAACAAGCATGTGAGTGCAGAGTGGATAGCAAAGAACTATCTAGAGCAGTTTAGGGCAGATCCAGAGTGGAATTCTGCTGGCATTATTCAAGCTGTGAAAACTAATCAAGAAGTTGATGTGAGTAGGGTTAAAGCATTCAGGGCCAGAAGCATTGCAAGAAGGTACTTATTTGATGTTCTCTTTTCTTTTTCTTTTTTTTCTCTGGATCTGTCTAAAAACAAGGCTTTTAGAATAATGATGATCTGATTTTTTGCCATTGATAGGTTTTAATATAACTATCTAGGTTTCAATATACCATTATGATACTGTTATGATTTTTTGATATGATGTTCTGATTTTTTTTCATAATATATCATTAGGTTTCCATAATGATGTCTTGATTTTTTTCATATGATGTTCTGATTTTTTTTTCTCTGGATCTATCTAAAAACAAGGCTTCTAGAATAATGATGATCTGATTTTTTGCCATTGATAGGTTTCAATATAACTATCTAGGTTTCAATATAACTATTTAGGTTTCAATACACTGTTATGATACTGTTATGATTTTTTGATATGATGTTCTAATTTTTTTTCATAATATAACTATCATTAGGTTTCCATAATGATGTCCTGATTTTTTTCATATGTTGTTCTGATTTTTTTTTCTCTGGATCTATCTAAAAACAAGGCTTCTAGAATAATGATGATCTGATTTTTTGCCATTGATAGGTTTTAATATAACTATCCAGGTTTCAATATACTGTTATGATACTATTATGATTTTTTGATATGATGTTCTGATTTTTTTTTTTTCATAATATAACTATCATTAGGTTTCCATAATGATGTCCTGATTTTTTTCATATGCAGTTCTGATTTTTTTTTTCTCTGGATCTATCTAAAAACAAGGCTTCTAGATGGTGATGAGGAGACACAGATGTCAAGGCTTTATGACTACAGATTAGAACTATGGAGGACACATCCTGGTTCATCAATTGTATTCAGAACCAGTGAGGAAGTATTTGAAGCCATGTATGTGTGCCTTGCTCCACTCAAGATTGGATTCCTTGCAGGTTGTAGAAGAATGATTTCACTCGATGGATGCTTCTTAAAGGGGCTATATGGAGGGCAGTTGTTGTCAGCAGTGGGCATTGATGCAAATGATTGCATCTACCCTATTGCATGGGTTGTGGTTAGCAAAGAGAACATGGAGAACTGGAAGTGGTTTCTAGAGCTATTGGCTGATGATTTAAGGATCACTAATAGTAAACAATGGGCATTCATGAGTGACAGACAAAAGATATCTTCCATGTTTAAGAATTTTTTTTAGTGTAATACATGTTTTGAAGATAATCAATCTTACTGACTTTTTTCCACTGTTTGTTTCCTTTGCTTTAATTAGGGCTTAATGCCTGCAGTTCATGAATTATTCCCCCATAGTAAGCATAGATTTTGTGTTAGGCACATCCATACCAACTTTAGGAAGAATTTCAAGGGTAAAGCACTAAAAGACCAAGTGTGGCAGTGTGCTAGAGCCACTCACCTTCCAGCATTTGAGAAAGGAATGGAAACACTCAAAGAGATGTCTGAAGGAGCCCATGAGTACATGAAGAAACTAGAACCACAACATTGGAGTAGGTCTCACTTTGAGACAAAGTTCAAGTGTGATATACTTCTCAACAATTTGTGTGAATATTTTAATAGCCACATACTTCAAGCTAGGATGAAGGGCATAATTAGCATGAATGAGATAATCAGGACCAAGTTAATGAGTAGGATACAAAAAAGGAGAGATGACATGGAAAAATGCACAAGTATGCACTGCCCTAGAATACTAAAGAAATTAGAAAAGTTGAAGCAACATAGTTGGTCTTATAACACAACATGGTCTGGGGGTGATAGGTACCAAGTTCTAGGGACTGAAGGTCAATTTGTAGTTGATAAGAAAGAGCATACTTGTTCCTGTAGGAGATGGCAATTAACTAGGATACCATGTAGTCATGCAATCTCAGCCATGTTCTACAACAAAGAGAAGCCTGAAAGTTTTTTGGATGCATGTTATGAGGTGAGGACTTTCTTAGAAACATATAAGCACACCTTAAACCCCACACATGACTGGAATTTCTGGCCTAAGAGTGATCAAGGGCCCATGCTTCCACCTGAACCAGTCATTAGGAGAAGAGGCAGGAAGACATTACAAAGGAGGAAAGAGGTAGGTGAAGAGAATATTGGCTTCAAAGGCAAAAAGGTGAGCAAGCAGGGAGTTGTGAATAGGTGCACCATATGTGGTAGACCAGGACATAACAAGAGGTACAATGGAGCTCAGGTAAGTGTGTAGTTTTACTTTTTTATTGTTCAGTGCATGCATTAGATGGTCATGTGTTCATTAAATATGTGTTTCAGAAACACAGTGAGGGTACAAGTGGGCAGCCAACTGAAGGAGATGGAGCTCCAATGGATGCAATTGACACCCAAGTATTGAAGAAGCATTTTGAAATGGTATTATTCTCATATGCTTCTTTAGAAGGCTAATCAACTGAAATTGATCCCTATCTAATTTTTGCTCAAATGACCAGGTTGATTCTTTAATTTCTGCTCAAACTGAGGGAATTAATAGAGATGCAAGCAATTTCAGCCAAAATGAAATTTATCCAACCTCACAGGTGAGCAATATTAACTTACCATACTGAAGCCAATATGTGCATCAATGTACTAACCTTTAAATGTGAACATTGTAGGTTATTAACAATGCTGAAGAAACTGAATCCAGAGCAACACCTGCAGTTGCATCCAGTTTGAGGAGGCCTAAATTACAGACAAAAAGAGGAAAAATTGCAGGAGATAAGAAGAAGAGGAAAGTATCATGACCACCATGACTCAACAAAAACAATGTGGTTATGAAGGATGTTTTTTGCAGCATTTTGGTTTTCCTTATCTCATTCCAGTAATGTTTGGGTCACATTTTGTAAAGTTTCAAGTTTGGGTCATATTTAGTAAAGTTTCAAGTTTTGTAAAGTTTCAAGTTTGGGTCACATTTTGTAAAGTTTCAAGTTTGGGTCACACTTTGTAAAGTTTCAAGTTTAATGGAATAGATCTATCATTGGTTTATTCAAATCTTATCCTCTACATTTTTTGACAGATTGAGCTTGCTGAAGGAAGTTTTTGCTGGCAAAGCAAGGTTTTCTTTTTAATGTGATTAGGATTTTCCATTCATGAAATAGAGAATAAATTCAGGTTAGCTCACCAAAAACAGAATTCATTGATACAGAATTCATTGATACACATTAGCTCACCAAAAACAGAATTCATTGATATAGAATTCATTGATACACATTAGCTCACCAAAAACAGAATCCAGCTTTTGCTGACAGATTGAGCTCTGGTCAAATTTCTGAACTTTGATGAATAACTGGCAAATGACAATTTTCTGGTCAATTTTCTGAACATTAGCACATCCAAATTAAATTCATGAATCAAAATTCAGGACACATACTCAATTTTTTTTTGGAACAAGGATTAAGGATTAAGATTCAAGTCATCTTGAACAAATCCAGGTTCAGCATGCACTGTGCTTCTGCAGAATAGATGCTATTATATGACCTCTGTGTTAAATGAATCCAAATACATTTCAATCAAAAGAAAGGAAACAGAATTCATTGAAACAAAATTAGGTTAGGATACAAAAGCCTAAACTAATTTATGAAGCAATATGAATCTGGTGAGCAGCTAATTAGGGCTTATTTTACATATAGATCTGCTCACAAAAGACCTAATTTTGACAAGCACATACATATATACATAAAATTTAAAAGAAAAATATTAGAATAAACAGCCGCGTCAATATGGGCTCCATTCAGAAGACAACATATGAAGGTCAACAACTATGAATCAGGTTGCTCATGCTTCACTGACATTTCAGTTCACTGTGGCAGCAACCCTCTTCAACAATTTTTCTTCGCCGGTGATTTCAGCAAGTCTTCGCCGGTGATTTCAGCAATAGGTATGCCCTTTCCGTCGCTTTTGCTCGCCGGCGATTGCAACGGTCTCCTTTGCCACGGTCCCCCTCCACGCGACTGGCTGCTTCCCAGGTAGGGCACGAAAGGGGATTCTTTTTAAAAAGTTTGTTAAGTAACTGTTAAGAAGGGGGTAGAGATTAAGAGGTTTTTTATGTTTAAAATGATGACTGGATCGTCCACGTGGCATTTCCGGCTGCCACATCAGCAAAGGGGTACCGGAATCCCTCAAGTGACCTCCCGGCCAACTCAAATTAAAGTTAAGTGACTGAAAAGAAACAAATTGAAGTTGGGTGATCGAAATGTAATCCGTACATACTTAAGTGACCTCTCAAAAAATTTACCCTACTATTATTTCATGATGTTGTTCAATTCTTGGTATCTTTGCAGCTGTGCTTTGGAAACATTAAGCACACTAAAATTTGCACAGCATGCGAAGTTCATTAGGAATAATGTAAGTAGTAATGCTCATGTTTTACATAGTTCTTCCACTAGGCTTCTTTTAAACATAATGTAAAAGTATGTGTTTTACCCTATCTCTAGGGCACCGTTTGGCAATGGAATTAAAATGGTGGAATTGGGCTTCAGTGGAATTGGTTTTTGAAAATTTTTGAATTCATTGTGGAGGGAATTGTAAACTCATGTGTTTTATTATGTAATTAAGCCCCTGGAGAGAGATTCCTATTCATACGTTTGATAAAATGTCAGCTTTTGCAATCTTTATTAAAAAGCTCTTGACTTTCTCCCCTCGTGACCTGCGAGTCCCATCGGGGTAACCGAACCGACGCGCGAGTTCCCAATCCGGCGCCCATCGGAAGCAGACGCCATCAATTGCTGGTTAAAGACGCGAAAATGAGGATAATCCGCCAAACTCGAGAAGAAGAAACCACTGCAGGATTCGGCAACCCGATCTCAGTCTTCCAAAGAATCACTTCAGACCCAAAGCAGCGTGCGTTGTTGCCATTGTCCCTACGCAATAACTGTCGACATGAGGTGAGTGCTGAGATTTCTATCATCATCTTCCTCATTACCATTTTAGTGTTTAGGGTTTCCACATTTTCACAAAGAATTTTGGGAGGAAATTGGTACAACCTGAAATAGGAGTTACTAAAATAATATGTTTTCTAAATCAAATGCATGTTTGTGTTTATTTTATGCCTGATTCTTCATCAGAGCTTTGTTTTTTCCATTTTACGAACTTGTTTGAATTGCAAACATGTCTACCTCTTCAATTTATATCAGCAGAGTGCCCTCTCCTTCCATTGTCTGTCCTTTCGCAATTCATCTTGTTGATTATTTCTTATGTTAGTTGTAAATTCATGCGTAATTACGATTACAAATTGGACGGTATGGATTTTCGTATTTTGTGTGTTATCTGTTTATCTAGAGCAAGTTTTTAGACCTTCTTTTTTGGATGCTATTGGGACATTGTGATGTGGTCCCCAATGTCATGTCTCCAAAGATTTGGGGAACCTTTCATCACAAAGGCCATTTAAACAAACTGACAATATGATATATTCGCAGTTCAACGAGTACCATGGAAGAGCCAGGCCCTGTGGACCCCTCAATTCTAACAGAGCAGGCCAATCACCGATCGTCAGCTGTATGGGAGGGTGAGGTATGTCATCTCCATTCATTTTTAGATGGAATAATACATATATCTCTCAACTGTTGATTGTACTAACCCGAATATGTTTGATAATACTTTGCATTTCTGTAGGAATCCAGACCCCGTTACGTCGATCACAAGGGTCATGCATGGGATATAACTGATGAGGATGTACTCGACAAGGTTAAGACTGCCGGCTTTTGGGTTGTAGGTTCCATATGGTACATGCGCCTCGATCACTCTTTATTGACTGCGTTCGTGGAACGCTGGCGAAGCGAGCCAAACACATTCCACATACCTTTCGGTGACATGACGATCACTTTGCAAGATGTTGAAGTGTTACTCCGGTTGCGTGTCGATGGACCGGCGGTGATATCGAATATGCCTACCGATTACTATCAATTCTGTGATGACATGCTTGGGGAAACCCCGGATATCATAGACAATGGTATGGTCAGTGTTCTTTGGTTGTACGATACATTCGCCAATACAGATTTGCCTGATGGCCAGGAAGATCACGTCGCGCGTGCGTATATCCTGTACCTCATTGGGACCCGGTTAATGCATTACTCATCAGGATACCTTGTACATTTGAAATGACTCCAATTTACCCAAGACTTCATTACATGTGGACAATATGCTTGGGGCACCCCCGTTCTTGGCCATCTCTACTCTGAACTTCGAAGGGCATGTACAAGAAATTGTGCTGCCACAGCAGCTTGTTAGACTCTGTTACAGGTGAGTCTGTACTGTTCTGTTAAATGTTTCCACTTTATTGTTCCAATCTTGTTATCATAATTGTCACGAAAATTGCGTCGCAGTTATGGGCATGGGAAAGATTCCCTGCCTTTCGTCCAGATTGGTTGGAGTCCAGGCCTGACTTTGAGTTTGGTGGTGACTATGCTCTTGGTGCTCGGTATGTTTACTCATCAGGATTTTAATATTATCTCTGTACTATAACAATGCATGATTATCTCTGCTGACAGTTGGGCCACTGCCTTAACCTATATGAGGCGTCTTCGCACTTTGAACGTACGCATATATAGGAAGAATCTGGACTTGTTAGATGAGAAAGGGGTAAGTGTGAATGTAGTCTATGTAGTCTTCTTGACTTAAACATTCTGCTATTTTACTTGTTCATGGCAATGCAAGTGTGTTGGTTGCCTTATGACAAAAAGCTTCTCAGGAGACTGCCAGTTGATTGTTCGCGGGGAAAGGGGATGTGGAGAACATGTGCACCCTTACTTTGTATGCATATCGCGAAGCCACATTGGCCAGATAGGGTGATGCGGCAGTTTAATCGGATACAACATATCCCCTCACCCCCGCATTATTATCAGCAATATCTGAGAAGAGGAAGGGCCGACATCAACTGGTTGGACGTGCGTTCAGAGCTCGTAGCTGAGTGGGAGGACAGATTTTCATCAATTGCTTATCAGGTTCGTGGCATTAGCCTTCGGTGAGAAGAGTCAGCTATACAATATCGTCGCTGGTACTGGAGTATTACACGCTGTTTTATTTCACCGCCGTCGTATGAAAACATCGGTGACGAGTATAACCCACGACCCGCTAATGAACGCACACTGGTATTTTCCTTTCAAATGTATATAACAGTGTGGAAACGATAAATGTTTGACTGGAATGTTATTGATTGTCAGATCAACTTCGTACATCATGTTCGACGCGTTCGGCAGAAGCATGCACAAACTGCTGACATTCCTCCAATACTTCACAGAGATCTTCAGGAGTTGTGGGGCCATATGGATATTGTGATGCAGGTCGTTAACATGCAGCCAGATCACATGAGTGATCCTAGGCCAGGAGTACCCGGAACATCATCAGGTCGTCGTAGAAGACGTGTCAGCATGCCCTGCGCAGCAGAGGATAGAGCAGCTGAAGCCAATTTAGAAGGCGATTCAACCAATTCGGGTGCTGGACATGGAGATAATGACAGCAGTGGGGATGATTGATTTTAAAATGTGCATTGCAGATATTAAAAACTTTGACATGCTTCGGTTTTTTGCTTCTAGCAAACAATATTTAAAATGTGTGCTTCATGTCTTCTTCAGACAGCTGCTTAGATGTTGGGTTAAATGTTAAATTATGTTGGACAAGTTTATGAAGTTTATATCAATGTTTATATATGTCTTTTTTTATAGCCTTACTAAAACATTGTATACGTGATAATCTACATTTGTTAATTTTGTCACAACACTATAATTTGCAGGACATGATGCCTACGATACCATTCCTCCCAGGATTTATCAGTCCAACCGCACAATCCTGTTGTGTTGTACTTCATATTAGTCTTTTACATAGGGTTGTGCGTTGAAACAAACGACGCACCACTGCTGGCATATTTGTTTCTATCTGACCAATGTAATCTGGTAATATCACAGTGAAAATGTGAGCGTCAGAACAAACGACGCACCACTTGATCACTGACTGATATGTATCCCAGCTCATGCAAATTGCATGCAGGCGGTTATGCATATGAGGCTTCTTTGCTAAGGTCTTCTTCTTATACAAATATCACCTCGAAAGTGCAACATTTTGTAGAATATATACGGCATAACTAGTATCATTACATCCAAAAGGCCGTTGGGCGACATACAACCACAAAGAACATTATCAATGGCAAGACTTAAGTCAACTTAACCATCACTGTTCCATATGGACATTGACATTGCATCACGAATTAGCTGTCCGCTTCTGTTCACATCTGACTCATTGTTTATGTCCATGTTGGCCTCATCTGGATCAGGCCATGGCCTATGCACTGGGTCTCCTGGTTCACCTTGTCGTGCATGCCGACGGATATAGTTATGGATAATGATGCAGGCAAAAACTATGTCCCGCTGAATCCGTATAGAAAATGGTGACGCAATACGAAGAATCTTGAAGCGCCGTTTCAACAGGCCAAACGCTCTTTCAACTACGTTCCTGAGACGGGCGTGCATGTGATTGAATTTATCCCTTGGGTTGCGGTATCCCCCCTGCGTGCCTCAGAACTGTTGCAAATGGTACCTTTCACCGCGATAAGGCGCAATGAAGTTTGGTGTGTTACTATAACCACTGTCAACAAGGTAGAACTTACCGTCGGGGACGATGAACAATTTCCCTTTCGATGCAATGCTGCAAAACACGCATGTCCGCAGCAGATCCCTCCCAACCAGCACACACAAATTGTAACTCCATGTCGAATGATACCACAACCATCACATTCTGACTAGTCCACCCGTGCCTATTCCGAAAACAATCTTGCAGTTCCTTACGAACAATTACAGGTATATGGGTTCCATCAATAGCCCCTAGCGCGTTCTGTACGAACACTACTTATAAGTATGTAAGTACACAGAAATGTCTGAAAAAACAAAACATGAATTGCTTCGGAATTAGGAAACGTACCTTGAATGCAGGATAGCAACACGGAATGTTTTGAATTGTTTGATGAACATCCTCGTTACCAGTCGGCATCTTGATGTACTCATCCTTCAGTGAGAGAACTGCATTCAAAACCAAATGAAAGTACCTGCTTATTGTCCCCGAGCTATGTTGAAACTGTTCACACAAGACCCTTGTAGGGACAGCATGGGATATAATGGACATGAAGATGGCCAACTGCTTGTGCATGTCGACAAACTGTGTGCTCCGTAGCAGGCTGCGTGCCGCTAAGAGGGCACCTAGTTCCATGAACACCATTGGTTCCAATCGGAATAAATTGTGTGAGCGTTCTGGATGACCATGCAGCACATCTCGCACCAGCGCATGTCCAGAGAAAGGTCGTGTGTGTTGTTCCCGTCGCGCTATGTTATGGTCCCAGGGTATAGATTCCAGTAGCACACGTAGAATAAGACCAAACTCTTCTTGATCCTCCTGGAATAATTCTTCCCACTGTCTATCCATATGCAGGCACAGTTAGATCCAAACGATCCAAGCATAGAAGGAAGGATAACTGTGATGAGGCTGAAGAATGGTACAGATCTATCACCAACCGGCTTACTTGTGAGGTTAATGCCATTAACTTGTTCACCTATTTTGTACCCGTTTTTAATTAAAAAATGCAACCAAGCATGATGATATAATTTAAACTCTTGTAATGAGGATGTCACACCCTGGTCCCGTCATGGAGAATTTTATACATGCGAAACATTGCATTTCTTTATAAAAATAGTTTCAGTTCTTCATTCATTACCAGACTGTTGTTGTTACTGTTCTGGGCATGTTGGCATTGGATATTGTCAATTGATAATTCTGAAGAACGCATGTTGGTTGTTGCTTTCAATATTTGTGATGTTACAATATACTGCGCCACTTCAATTGGTTTTCATTATTAATAAGCATTGCTGAATACTATACTCAAACTCGGGCAATCGCTTTTGCATAAGTACACGGTACGACTATGGTATACTTGGAAGCAATACAAATCACATACACTGATCATAATAGCTTACACGCTAAATATAATATTCTGATACATGGTAATCAACATAATTTCCAAACACAACATTCACAAACATAATTTCACAATTTGGGCACAAAACTACGCCATAACTTAGCACAAAGTCGACACAATACGAGATGATCAGTGTGCAACGAAGATAAACTGCAACCCCCCCCCTTTTGCCAGGATGCTACACATTATCGCGAACACAACGCTTTCACTCCTGGACCTGCACCACAACTCCAATTACACATGATTCATTGAAAGGTAGAGATCGTTAAAATATAAATCATAATACATTGAACAAAGTCATACCCAAGTCCGGAATTCAAGAACCTTCTGATTGAGCCAGAATGGTACTGCCGTATCTGGGATGCTGAGGAAGTAAATCCGCTCCTCCTGTTGCTTGATTGCCTGACCTCCGAAGTACATCTCCTCTGCAGAAATACCTGGCAATGTGGTCAGCCTGTCCATACAAAGCTTGTACGAGTACCTCGTGTCATCTTCCTTGTACTGCTTAACAATTTTACTACGCCGATCACTCAACTCCAAGAGGCGTTCCAGTGCAACTGCAGTATGTTCGGAGGAGTTCTTACAGTGAGTACTAGCTGATTGATTCCTCTTCCTTTTGCTCCCAGTAAGTAACACTTCGACATCGTCTTGATCATTATCATCTTGCACGCGTCTAATTCTATCTGCCCATTGTTGTGTTTCAGGGCTGCCTGTGAACAAGAGCCTTCAGTCATTTCCACTATCGTCTTATCCTCTGTTGAACCCATCGCATACCTGCCTGTTGCGGTGGATGTACCGGCCAACGCATGCAACTTCCAATAAAGGGGGAAGCTGCGCTCTTTCACAATCTTGTATTCTTTATTGATCTGTCGATTATATACATTATTGAATGAATCAAAGATAAATACCAGGGAAAGGAAATAATGTTAACCTACTATCTTCAGAACCTCGTCCCAAATATCCGGGCTGTCCGGTGTTGGACGGTGGTTGACGTAATCCCATACCCATCCACTTTTGTTTAGAAGGCTCGAGTAAAGCCTATAGTTCTTCTTCAACGTCTTCCATCTATTCTTCAATTGAGAGATGGTGACATCTTCCTGCGTCTTCTGTACATAAGCAGCCAACACTCTAGTCCAAGACTCATTCTTGAATGAGCTTGCGAGGTTGTTCATTGCTATATACTCCTCCTGTAAAAGATTGATAAGACATTCATCGCCCTCGGGACCCCATTTACCCTTACGTTGCAGTAGCGAACCCGATGGCAGGTTCGGTGATTCACTGGCTGGTGCAGAGCTACCTATCGGAACCGGGCTTGTGCCAACACAAGATGACATGATGGATGGACCTTGCTGAAAATAATAATAATAATACTAAAAATAAAACTAACAGGTAGGGTGAAATACAAGATTATGTCTACAATGCTGCAATCGAAGGAGTGCGCAGACAGAGAGGATCAACATCAACAAAATCATATTAGCTATCCAGACATATATAAGCCCTACTTCAGCGAGTAACGACATATATAAGCCCTAATCCAGTGATCATATTAGCTATCCAGACATATATAATCCCTACTTCAGCGAGTAACGACATATATAAGCCCTAATCCAGTGAGTAACCATGAAGATTACTATCAGACAACAAATCTATTAACTCAGCTACTCACTACAATATCCAAAATTGAAATAGGAGATCCAAACCTAGTAATCTCTCGTCCTCTTACTACAGACCAGAACACTGCGCGCATCACCTCCTTGCAGACTTGCCCTTCAGTGGAGTATTCTAGGAACCAACTTGCTATGCCGAAGAGTTCAGAGGATCAATGGCAACCCTTCCATGTTCCTGGCATGGTTGCAATGACGATAGGCACAACGACTAAAATGGGGAAAGCTGCAACCCAGTGCTAGGGTTTGACTTGTAGAACAATCCAAGGCAGAACTGTACACAGAGCTAAGATTACTGATAATATGTTTACATAATTATTTCTTGGACTATGCTTTACCACTCCAGTCTGATGAATTAAACAAATCCATCATACTGTTGATTAAAGCGAATGTATGGTGGGACCACGAAAAAGTGCTGACATGACCATTCTTACACACTATCATATCAAGGGTATTATGGTCATGTTCGCATGTGGGTGAAATATCAATGCTGCCATTAAATCCGGGCATCTAACCCAGCTTTACCACTCATAATACACATTAAGGCACCGTGGCAGATTGTTTGCCTCGGTTTCCACCCAAGCCCAATTCCTCCTCTAAAATTCCATTGCCAAACGGTGCCTATTATTAATGAGGATGCTTCTGAAGATGTACTGGCTAATGTTTGACAGTGCAGCCAATGAGACCAGCCAGCATGAGTGATCGATACGGCCGCATATCATACAAGATGCCCGGTGCTTCAGTAATTGAGTATAAGAGGAGCTTGATGGGTGTTTTAAGGAAGGACATCGCGCAATAGATGGCACACAACCAATGAATTAAAGCTTTTTAATTTCCAATCTTTCAAGTTCTTTTACCCTTAGCATGTATCACCTAGGGATGAACTGGCAATTCAGATGAAGTGGATGTGATATAGATTACTGAGCTTAAATGATTTGTATCCTTCTTGTAAAAATGTTTGCAGCTGCAAATGTTGTATTGTGCTGATTCTAACGAATTTGAATGGAATAAACCATGTTTAACTTGAGAATAAATTATTTTATTAATCAATAATCATACATCAAAATCCTTTATCTCTACATTTCTCATTGTCTTGGAGAGGTTTGCAAATTCCCAGCAGAAACATCAGTATTTATTATTTATGAATGTGAAACATATTCATGTATATCCCCCTCAGAGATGAGAGAGGCACTTGTCACTAATGAAATCAATGACTTGGTTGATAGCCTCGTCCAGTGCTGTAGTGACTGCTAATAGATTTTTTATGAATTCCTCAGTAGTCGATTTCTCTCCATCAACAATGTCTGTCATTGCTTTTATAAATATGGCTGGAAATGAGAAGAGGTCTGCTACGTAAGCCACCACTGCTCCCTGCATATGGAATTCACACTCAACATTTGATCAGCGGCAGCTTTAAAGGGCAACCCGGTACTACAAAGCTCCCGCATGCACGGGGCCCAAGGAAGGGTCGGACCACTTAGGTCTATTAATGTAGGCAGTCTTACCATGTTTTTGATCAATGGCAGCTTTGAGCAATAATATTGATATATACATAATTTCAATGATAAACAGTTTGATGCATGCTAACACCCAAGATCGTGAACTTCCTTGTCATGCGAAGCCGAGTACAAGCATAGGCGAAGAGCATAGGAAACTCAAGTTTTCGGAGAAGAAAATTAGAATATCACCTCCATATCTTTGACAGTAGCATCATTTGCCAAAATTGAAGCTTTATCATGTGGGGTCATGTCTAAAGAATCACCAGTTGATAATTTCCCCCAAGGCAAAGGAAATATATCAGCATATCAACAGGATTTGCCAAGTAAATCAAGCACTTTGACAATGTAGGTATAAACTTAAAGGACCCTTATCACAACACAAACAGTTGAAAGTTTAACAAGTGTCTAGGAAGGATAAGTAAAATTCATCAGATGCCAATAGGTAAAAACCTCAAGGGTGATCATCATTTGACTCCAATATCATCAATATGGTTCCAAAGGCAGGGCCATTTCTTCAAGTTCAAAAGTAAAATTTAACTGTTATGCCAAACAAACAAGGTTCAATTCATTACTATTAACTTCAACAACATAGTCATCGTATCCAAATTGCATGTATCTTTTAAAAACTGGTTGTTATGATATATTGAGGTGCTGAAACCAAATAATGTATTGAGGCACCGAAACATTTCTGTGTACACAGCAACTGTTAATATTGAAGCCAATTGAAACTTTTGAAGCAAATTTAGCAATGAGAAGAGCATTATTTATGAATTCAGTACTTCAAAAACTAAATCATGTTTCTGAAAATGAAACACTTACCGAAGATGATCCTTTCCTGGCCAAATTAAATTGACATGCAAATCTTTATGCGTGCCATGATATCTAACCCATAGGACCCCCTTAGGGAACCTGCCACAAAACAAGAAGCAAGATATATAATCAATTCATCAGAAATTTATCATACTACAAGTTACAATAAGAGAGAACGAAAGAAATGTCATCCAACCCTTCTCAATTGCTATACCTATTCTATAAAAATCAAGTTCTCAAATAAGATGACCTAGGAGTGTGTCACCACACAACCTTCGTTCAAAGTTTTTTGCTCCTCCATGCTAAAAAAATATTGAATTTCACAATGTATAGTATTATCTTCATTATTTTTCCATGTGAAGTAGTTTGTACAATATAAATAACATCTAGTTCAATTGAAAAAAAAAAAAGAACATTCCACTATACCAAGTAATATCACAATGGAAAAATCTCTACAAATTCTATAAAGTTCACAATATCTAAGCTTGTCGAACATGCATCCATCTCACAATAACAACAAAGCATACAACTTTATACACTTAAGACCACCAACACCACTTTCTAAAATCAAACAAGAAAAAAATAATAGCGACTAGAAAACATAAAACAAGCACACACAGAGATTGATCGTGTTGACGAGCGGGATCGCCTCAGTTTGCATAGCTGAAAAGGCATCGGCCCCTCAATCCAAACATCAAAAAAGAGATAGGAACGAAACCCTAATCACAAAAAAGAGGAACAGATACCTATCATGATAAGGATGTTGGTGATTGGCGCTCCACTCATCTCCGTCGCAAGCTCCTCCACGGCCTCCACGCCGATCTCCTCCAGCCGTGCCATCGCGACCGATGATTCCTCTCCCCTCCTCTCTCTCCCTTGCTCTCGAGCGTTGGGATATGCAAACGGCTTAAAAAACCTTATATGAATTAAAGAAGAAAGTAATTGCTCGAATGAAGAAGACGAAGGGGTGTGGCAGGCTGGCGACGGGTTCGTGTACGGGCCGGGCTAGGGGTTTGTTTGCAGGTGGCAGTCGTGGGGTTCGCCTGCGTCTGCGGGCGGCGAGCGAGGGGTGCAGTGGCGCGGTGGCGGGATGCTCGCGCGGGTGTGAGGAATTAGGGCTTTTTTTGTCCTTTTTCATTTGATTTTTTTTTAATAGGCTGAGTAGGATAGATAAAAGATGAAAGAGATGGGATGACACGTCATTCGTGTAAGGATTCATGTAATGGTTTCGGTACTCTTAGGAAATTATGATTGTTATGGAAACAATCGGGATTGTTTGGCAACTGAGTTGAGCTGGGGATGAAGCGGGACAGGGTTCTCATCTTGCTTCGGTGTTTGCTCGCTAGGATGGAGAGGGACTGCAACGTCCTCATCCCGTGAAAGTTGTTTTCCTTCCTATTATTTTGGTTATTTTTCATTCTAAAATATTAATGTGAATTTTTTATGATAGGGATAAAATCGGATAAACACGTGGCCTCCAGGTTGGATATACACGTGGGAGAATTCGAGGCACCACATGTTGCCGATCCCTAGGCTGAAAAGCCCCAACTTGGCATTATAGTTGGCGGGCTCGATCAACATGGGGAAATGGTTGAGAGATCCCAGGATGACCGTTAGGCGTGCATGGCAGGTTTTAGGATCGGAAAACAGCTCCACTACAAGGGTTAAAAAAAAGAGGAGGGGAAGAGAAAGGCACACCATTCTGAGAACCTATTCTCATCTTCTCAGATCCTCCTCACCTTTACTAATTTGAGTGTCGGAGCTCCCCTAGGAGACCGGGTCGCCTACGCTCACCTTCTTAGTTTCACTACAGATTGCGGTCTTCTTCTCCAGTGATCATTGCGATCCTAGTTCAACAAATAAATTCAACCGTTGATCGATCGAGAGAAGGATTATAAATAAAAAATAAAAAAAGACCAATGGAGTTCAGCGTGAACTCATTTAATTAATTGATATTTAATTTATTTTTATCACTAATCTTTTTTTAATTTGATTATAGTGTCCACATTTAATGAATTGATATTTAATTTTTTATCACTAAACTTTCTTTAATTTGTGATTATAGTGTCCACAATCTATTACATCTATATCTATCTATCTTATATTACTAAGTGGGAGTTATAGATCATTTTGATTTTAAAAAAAATTTAAAAACAAGAAAATTAGATTCATACTTTCAAACTTTCTTAAAATTTACAATTTTTAATTTTAAAAATCATCTATTTATTTCGGAGTAAATCAATTATAGATAATTTTGATTTAAAAAATTTCAAAAAAAAAATTAGATTGGTACTTTTGAATTTTTGAGAATTTGGATATTTTAATTTTAAAAATAATCTATTTATCTATATTACTAACGGGAGTAAAATGGCTTATAGATAAGTTTGATTTTAAAAAATTTCAAAAAACCAGAAAATAGATTCGTACTTTCTAATTTTTTTTATTCGTACTTTTAATTTTTAATTTAACAAAAAAATACAAAAAACCAAAAAATTAGGTTGGGATTTAAAAAAAGAAATTCTAAAAACAACCAAAAAATCAGATTCGTACTTTCATTTTTTTTTATAGAAATTTGGAGTTTTTAATTTAAAAAATCATCTATCTATAATACTAAAGGTGAACGTTTGATTGAAAAATGGAAAATGAATGGAAAAGAAAATATTTCCATGAAATAATTTTTCAAAGAAAAATTTTCCGTGGAAATCAAGATTGCGGTCATTTGAATGTAATTATTTTCTTGTTGGAAAATCGAAGAGCGCGTTTCGTTTGCTTTCCGTTTTCTGTATTTTGAAAAGGAAAAAATGGAAAAACAAGAAAATGATTTTCTGTTGTCTTTTCATAAATTGGAAAATGGAAAAGCTATTTGGTTTGTTATAAAACTATTTTGTATGTTTTCTGATGATTTTGTTCAATATGTATATATTTTTTTTACTATTATAAAATAATAGAATAAATCACCAAATAGAAATATAAACCAACATAACCTGTAATAACAGTAATAAAAAGTTCATAGAAGGTTTTTTTTATATAAAATTATGTTGTCATTTATCACCTATATCTAATAACATTTGAGTTGTCATTCTTTCTCTCCTTCTCACCATCACTGTAGCCTGACCCAGATCAATATGTATGGGTTTATCAGCATTCCCAACAACATTTTCACCAACATTTTCAGCAGGTGGAATGTTCATAGGCTCATCAGACCACGCAAGATGCATATTTTCCAGCCGTTGCTTAATCTTATAAAGTTACACAGGGTGTAGCAGGCGACAAGAATTAATCTTTGTTCCTAACCGGGTAATTAGGCATCAATTTTAACATTGAAAACATTGCCTTCAACACCCCGATGCGCAGCTCAATTATTTTTCGATAAGAAGAGTGCCTATAATTGATTGCCTTACAGTCTACCTTGTCCATGAAAATCTTACAAATGGTACCGACGAGATCGATATGGTGCTAGAAATGCAGGTGTATTTGGTTAGCCATAGTTAATGAGATAGAACTGATCTGTTTACAATTAAACCTTTAATCTATTAACATATATTAAATCCAACAATAAAAAATCATATTATTAATGAGTTAGCGTGCTTATACCTTCGACTGGCTTTTGGAATCTTGAAGTTTTGTTCGCCACAGCTTCGACGAACACTCTTGCATCATTAGTAGTACCCTCTCATCCGGCGTATACAAATGTGAATAACATATCAACATCGTATGCGACCATCACATTCCGCGTGATGGTCAATTTTCTTCCTCCATAACTTGTATGCTTAGATGCGGGTGCGCAAGCTGAAATATCTATCATGTCTATGGCTCCATGGCAATCCTGAAATAATTGTTACATAACAAAGGCTCCATATATTTTAAATTAGTAATATTTGAACATATTGTGATTCAAAGAAACTATACAAACCTTAAAGTATGGAAAATACTTTAGGTTACTCTAAATTTGTGGATGGACTCCATGATGCGGTTGTGGTCTAATAAGTTCATTGCCCAAGCTACAAATACGTCAAAGACACCTCCTGAACCATTTGATGGTCGTGTGGATTGAATGTTGATCGATCAACAATGTCCTAATGCCTAGAATTCTAGGCAAGAATTTTTACAAGCATTACCACACCATCCTTCATAATCACCTTCTTGTCATCATGCAAATAACCTCTATTCTTTAATGTATCACACAAGTAATTTATGAAAACATGTGGCTCCATCTTGAAATTCTCATAACAAATCCCCAGATGCCCATGGAGGAATTCTCTAACCTACATCATGCTAAGTAGCATTGATGCTCTCTGTGGTGTCCTATGAACATTACTTTGATATGCTAACACAATTATCAACATTTGAAATTAAATTTCATCTTCTTCTTCTATATATAGACTCCATGACTATATGAATATCATGGATCCTAGTGTAAGGACTACCAAATTTCATATCCATTATCATATGCCTATCTATTATCTGCATAAGAAAAAGCCATGAAAACAAAGTTCAAACAAACCAATAATAAAAGTCCAGCTAAACAACTTCCATAAAACAAATAAAAGGATTAATGAGAGTTCAAACGTTTCCATAATCCAACTAATAAACTAGAGTTCAAATATACAATAAAACCAAAGTTCTCAATAAACCAAAATTCAAACACTATTAATAAAACTAAAGTTCAAACAGACGATAGAACAAAAGTCTCAACCAACGACATCATCCCTTCAAAGATTTTGCAACCATGCAAGTCTCCTTTCCTCCGGTACTCTTATGAACATGTTCCTCGATATAGGGTCTCACAAGGAGTTTGTAAATTTGGAATACATGTCATTAGTAAGACCTTCCATGCCATTCAGAATTTTCATACAAGCATCAATAGAGAATGGATCATTTTGCTCTTTACTCCCTTTAGACATCCTTTCCAATATGCCTTAAAAGTATTTCTTAAACAAGAAGCTCTCCTCACATTTTGATTCATTATTTGAAGTCCACTGATATACCAACAAGTCCATTTTATCAATCTTACGCGGTTTGGATTGACGTTCAAATGGTGATTTTAGTGGGCATCCATTACTGCTGGCACCAACTTCAAAAGGAGCATTAAAATGATCACCATCACCATCAATTTCACTGGGAGCATTTCGAGCTTGAGAATTACCATATAAAAACTCTTCTTCCAACTGCCTATCTTCATCTAAATCTAGACGCGCTTGTGTGGAGGAATGCCCTAACATACCAGAAGTTACCCCTTGTTTGGTTCAAAGGGGGAGTTCGGAGGAGGGGAGTGAGGGAGAGTTAGGAGGGGGGAGGATTGAGGGTTTGAAAAAATATTATGTTTGGTTCAATAGGGAAGTGAGGAGGAGTAATCTTTATTTATTTATTTATTTATTTTTTGTGAAGAGTGAGGAGTGTAATATGCATTTGACCATTTCACCCTTTATGCAATATATATATATATATACAAAAAGAATATATATACAAAAAGAAACGCAAACGTTCACAATGCAGGAATTCATTATAACTATCATACTTTTCAAGTTGATGATTCCACAAATTTCAAGTTGGTGTTTTGATATTTGATTAAATCAACTACAGAAAAACAGCTGCAGAATTTGGCCTTAGAAATGCATCATAGTGGTTGAAGAATGAAATCCTGATGCAATGAAGGCAACAAACAACCATCATTCATCTCCAATACAAACAAAAACCATCATTCCTTACAATTTGAAGCAATGAAACAAAAATCTTTAGGAAATAACATTAAAATAAGTGGAGGGCAGGTCATACATTTGATAGGGTTTGCTTTTATTGAAGGACTTAGTTGGAAATCTTCAAATAAGTGAAGGGCAGTTCAGACATTTCAAGTCATGTTTTGCTTTGTTAAAAAATAATAAAAACTCACTCCCCCAAAAGACCCCAATTTGGGGGAGTGGGTTATGAGGGGTGAGGAGGGGTTCCTCACCCCCCTTCATCCCCTCAACCAAACAAGCATCAACCCTCTTCCTCCCCTTCCCCCCCTTCCCCCCCCCCCCCCCCCCCCCTGAAAAAAATAAATAAATAAATACCTCCATACTCCTCTTAAAACCCCCAACAAAAGTAGGGCTTAATGTCTCATCACACATCTCAGCTATAACATTATAATTCTCACAACCTTCCCTCCGGATAATCATGTACTCTTTCTTGTTTTTCTGCATAAACATGAATGATAATTATAAGAACATCAAATACTATTAATCAAAATATTCACAAATCACAGAAGCAAGTTAAATCATACCACATAGAACTCTTCCCAAACTTCTTTAGGATCATTGACATTGTTTGTTTCCAGGTTCCAAATAACCCCAGTGTGAGCAAGCAATGCAGTAAAAAGTCGATAACTAAGTCTGACCCGATTCCACTTTGCCTTCAATTGATCCAATCTATAATCCTTATTGGTCCCAAGGAGGACTTCTCTATTGATTGTCTCCCAAGTCTCTTTCTTGAATGTAGTTCCTTGAAACACAAATTAAAGCATATAACAGAGAAAAGATGTGGCCGCTTCAAAAGCTGTGAGCTAAGTGAGGCCTTCCCCCACTGAGGCGATCTGAAGCGTGGAACTCACACCCCCACTCACAGTGCTCCCCCACTTACTGTGGTAGGTGGGGGCGGCTCTTCAACCATGGAGACGAAAGTCTTGAAGCCGTCTCGGAGCGAGGCAGCGAAGATCCACAAACAAATCCGAACTGCGGAACTAACGGAGGTTCCAGTACGGCTCAATTCTTCTCCAATACAGACCCCAAGAACAGGGAACAATGCAGATGGTGGGCAAGCTCTATCATGGGCGAACGTGGTCAGGCCACAACAAGAACGATCAAAGGAATCGATCACCGTCGCAGGTCCACTTCTAGAAAGACTGATGGCATCCGTCCAAGACACAATCACCCTCGATGAAGATGTAGTAGAGCGAGCCCAGGCGAGTATGAAGACAGTCCTCTATGCGAAGCTCCTTGGCAAGGCCCCGCCACTAGAAATGCTCAAAGATAGGCTATTGAGGCTATGGAACAACATTGGAACCTTCGCCATTACCGACATGCCGAACGGATACTTCATGATAAGGTGCTCTTAGGAGGAGATGATGGTGAAGCTCCTCCTGGATGGGCCCTGGACGGTGAACAGCCTTGTGCTGCATCTTATACCTTGGAAGGAACATTTCCAACCCGTCTTCGAGAAGTTGACAACCGCCGTGCTCTGGTTACAACTTCACCACCTTCCCCCAGAATATTGGACGACGGATGCGCTGGAATCAGTGGCTGACTTCTTCGGAACGGTGGTAAAGGTGGACGAAAAAACCTATGAACTGCAAGATGAGGAGAATACAGATGCTATGAATCGAGGGAAGTATGCACGAGTCTGTGTAGAGATGGAGTTGGATAAGCCCCTCAAGCGAGGAATCTGGGTCCACAAACCACACTCTTCAGCATCCGTCTTTGTGGCCGCTGTGTACGAACGGCTTCCGATATTCTGCTATAGGTGCGGCGTCATTGGACACTCTGAAGCAAAATGTGCCTTGGAACCTCCTGGAACCCGGTCGGAGAATGCTAACCTGAAAGGGAAGGGTGTTGCCACTGAGGATGCCGAATCATCAGTCCCGGAATACAGGTAACCCCGAGGAAGGCAACATTAACATATCTGTGATGCAGGTGGACAAGCCGAAGGACCAAAAGATTAAATTTGAATCATAGATGGAGGTCAAACGGAAGCCTAACAGGGGACGAATGCAAAACTACCCTCGTCGGAGCTCCGGTGAAGAGCCAAGGAGGAAGACAAGTGGCTCCAGATTCGAGGAACTTAATGGCATGTCAGACGAGGTGACAAGAGAACCACTGAAGCAAGTCTTAAACGGTCGAGTGACAGACTCAGAGCGACCAGAACACGTGGCAACAAAGGGTAAAGATCGTGAATCAAGGCATGGTGGACGAGGCGTACAATACCAAGGAGGCACAGTGAGAGAGGCAAAGTTGACAGAGGAAAAGCATAGAGACCAGGCTAAACCTCAGGAAATTACTGAAAAGGCTATATGGAAAGAAAAAGGAGATAGACACGTGGCACAAGGAGGATTGAGGAGAGGAAGAGGTGGTTATATGCACCGTGCCACCACTTGGGAGAACCATTATAAGATGGATTACACCCAAGCAGAGCACGTGGCGGGTCAAGATGAGGATATGGAGACTAACTACCCCCTCACACTAATAACCTCATTACCTGAGGAAAACTATGACAACAGTAATGAGCCAGTCAATCCTCTGGCATTGATTCCATCAACCCATAAGTCACACTTGAGTCTGGTGAATAAAATCACAGGGGCTCTTGAGGACTCGGGGGAGGAACGTCGGAAGGGAGATGAACTCATGGAACTTGAGGAACCTCCGGACCCGGGAGCAGATATGGAAGTGGAGGACAGGCATATAGACCGAACTGAGACTAGTGGAAAGAGAACCTCCACAGAGCACTACCACACCCCGAAGAAGGGACGAACAGAACAGGACCCCCACCCCGACCAGTAGTTTATTTAATACGGATCCTTCACTGGAATTGCAGAGGGGCATCTGGCCGAGACACGGTAAATCGTATTCACTGGATGCTTAATAACTTAGACTTATCATTTCTTTGTCTTGTAGAAACTCGAGCAAATCGAAATAGGTTAAACAGACTGTGTGAAAGATTTAAAAGAAATTGGGACTGGGCGGCCATTCCAGCGAGGGGCTTCTCAGTGGAATTATCATGCTATGGAGGAAGAATATTGGAATGGTAACTCCGGTCGCAATTTCCAAGTACGCAATTCACCTGATACTTACTCTTGAAGATGGAACATCATGGATCATATCCACTGTCTATAATAGTCAAATGCCGGCAAAACAAAAGAAAACATGGCAGGAACTATCAAACTTATCCTCAATCCAAACCCCCTGGCTCATTACTGGAGACTTCAATGCTATACGTAGACAGGAGGAAAGGAAAGGAGGATCAAAGGGAAATAGATTAGGGATCAAATCCAAATAATTTAACTCATTCCTAGTAGATAACAATTTAATGGAACTAAATTCCCTAAACCCTCCCTATACTTGGTGTAATAACCAAAGGGGAATGGCAAGGATATGGGCTAGGTTGGATCGATTCTGTACTAATGAAAGTTGGGCTAATCTTGTAGTTAGCTACCAAGTCACCAAACTTTTTAGAAATCAATCTGACCATTGGCCTCTACTCTTGGAATACAGAACACAAAGAATAAAAGGAAAAAAAACCTTTTAGGTTTGAGAATCATTGGATAGACAACCCAGAATGTAAGAAAAGCATAGAGAATATATGGAGAGAAACAAGATTTAATAATCCTTTACATGACGTTACGCACAGAATCCAAAATTTGAAAAAGGATCTAATTAAGAAATGTAGGAACTCTACCAATGGGTTGGAAACCCAAATTAGATCTACTGAAAATGAAATAGAGAGATTGGAGATAAAAGACAGTAATGACCAACTTGACTTTAGGGATTGGGCTAACCTTAGAGCCCTTTACAACAAACACTAGGCTCTATTAAGACAAAGTACCTCCATATGGGCCCAAAAAGCAAGAACCAATTGGCTGAAAAATGGAGATAATAACTCCAAGTACTTTCATCAAATAACCAAACAACATAGAAGGGCAAACAGAATTAACCAAATCAAAGCAGATTCGGGGGGGGGGGGGGAGGGGGGTAGTGACAGATCTTGAGGCCATAGAAGAGCAATTCAGAAAATTTTATACAACACTATGGAAGGATCAAAAGCAATGGCATCCCTCTGATCTCCTCCAGGCCCTCCCAGATGATCTACCTAAGCTAACTGAAGAACAGAAATCAGCACTCACCAACCCACTTACAAGGCAGGAGGTACACAAGGCTTTATCCTCAATGCAACATGGTAAGTCCCCTGGACCAAATGGCATGAACACTGAATTTTTTAAGGCACATTGGCACATTATAGGGGAATCAATATATAGAGCAATTCAATTCTTCTTCCAGCATGGTACACTGCCCAATAGCTGGAATTAGACACACATTTGCCTAATACCCAAAAAAGAATCCCCACAAACAGTTCAAGACTACCGACCGATATCACTTTGTAATGTGAATTATAAGATTATAACCAAAATACTAGCATGCAGACTGAAACCAATAGTTAGAAGCATAATAGGATAGGAACAGGTAGCATTTGTGGAGGGCAGAAGCATCTTTGACAACATATTTTTAACACAAGAAATAGCTCACTCACTAGAGCACAATACCCATGATCTCCCAATGATGATAGCTAAGATAGATATGGAGAAAGCATATGACATTATGAGATGGGATGTCATTGTTGCGGTCCTCTCTAAAATGAATTTTCCAAGTTTATGGATAACATGGATTAAGGCTTGTATTGAGTCCTCTACTGTTGCATTTATCATAAATGGCAAAGTTGGCAAGTGGGTAAAGCCTGAGTCAGGGATAAGACAAGGTGACCCCATTTCCCCATATTTATTCATATTGGTATCTCAAGTCCTAACAAATTTACTTAACAAAGGTGAGCAACTTGGACTTCTCAAAGGATTTAAAATCACAGAGTCAAAGTCAATCAATCACATACTCTATGCTGATGACTTGATGTTGTGCTGTAGAGCCACCAGGAGTAATGCTAGAATAATCAACCACTGTTTGCAAAGCTACTCCTTCTTGACTGGTCAAAGGGCAAACCTAAAGAAATCTGAAATTTTTTTCCCATCATGGCTTAACAGAAGAGTCAAAAAGTCTATCCTAAGCATGTTGGCTATAAATCAGGGACAATTCCACTTTTAATACCTTGGGTGTTGGATTTCCCCAAAAAGAATTCCCATGAGCTATTTCGATCCATTGATTAATTCCGTGGAAAGAAAGTTGGCCCATTGGAGAAAAAGAAACCTATCTATGGCCGGGAGACTTACCTTGGTCAATTCTACCATTATGTCTATGCCTTTATTTGGACTCAATACATACGCCATATATGATACTGTCTTGGATAAGATCTCTAGACTAACTAGAAAATTTATTTGGGGCAGCGATAGCAACAATGGTGGGGCCCATCTCATTGGTTGGAGAACTGTTACCCAACCAAAATCTGAGGATTGGGTGTTAAAGATCTGAGAAAAATGAAGTTCTCTCTATTGGCCAAACACATACTAGAATTAATTAACAGATCAGACAAGAGTTGGACACAATTAATGACATATAAATATGGAAAATTGAACCCATGGGAAACTAGAAAAATTAACAAGGCATCCACTATCTTCACAGCATTACAAAAAAACATGTTCATTATGAAGAAACATATCACACCAATTCAGATTTTACCAACAGATTCAATCCTTTTTGATGCATGGCTTTTTGATATTCCTATACAGTTTAAACCTACTTTCTTGAATATGGATTTTGAACTAACACAAGTGTAGATTCAGAACATTACAAATGAACAAAATTGGGATGAGGAAGTAATCCAAGAGATGTTCCCTCCATATGTTGCCCAAATGATCTTGGAGAAAAACATTGACTGGGATACAGAGGAGAAAGAATGGATATGAAAAAACTACAAAGGAGGAAGATCCCTCACTGCAAATATATATGAGTCTAGTGACAGGCATGGAATTAATGACCCATGGAAAGGATGGAATATCCTTTGGAAGCTAGAAATAGCTCCAAGGGTAAAGATCTATTTATGGAAACTACTCCACAATTACCTGCCCACTAGACATATGTTGTATCACAGAAATGTTGGGCCTGATGAGCCCTGCCCAATGTGCTCACTTGGAGCAGAAACTAGTTCACACTTATTTTTTCATAGTAGGTGGGCAAGGAAGGTATGGGACACAATTCAAAATGAAGGCTTCCTAAGGAATTGGAACATGGAAGAAGAGGAGAGCACCAGAGGAGAATGGCTGACAACTGGAACCCTGGGAAACCATCAACTATCTAAACTGGAAAATTCAATAATAGCAAATACCTTGTGGTAGATTTGGAAATCTAGATGCCACAAAATATTCAGAGCAAGACAGATCAGTCCACAGATGGTGGCACGAAAAAGTATATACGCAGCCGAAGAATACATGAGATGAGAGCTCCCAATTGAGGAAGTTAGCAAGCTGAAGCAAAGGAAATGGAATCAGGAGCAGCATGAGCACATTCTTTTCACAGATGCTTCATGGACTAGCCAGATAAGTAAAGCAGGGTTAGGCTTCCTGATTTTGACTAACAAAGGAAATGTGTGCATTGCAGGGGCTACAACAGAAGATGCAACATCAAGTTTTGATGGGGAACTAAAAGCAATCAGGGAAGGCCTGAAGCATCTGCTGAGTATGGGAAGCAGACAAGCCACTCTACACACTGACAATATCTATTTAGCAAGGATGTTACAACAGAGGAAAGAGGACAACTGCTGCTACACAAGAGATACAACTAGAGATTGCAAGAGACTTCTGCTACAGCTGGAGCACTGGGAAGCAGTATATATACCAAGGGAGAAGAACTTGGCTGCAGATCAATTGGCAAAAATGGGGAGATCAACTGGACGAAATTGGAAATATGAGGATATCAGAGAGATGCCAATATGGATACAAAGTCAAGTATTGAAGCTGAAGGAAACTTTTGCTAGTTAGCTGCTATAGCTCAATTTCTGTACCAAAAAAAAAACATTCTCAAGCATATAAAATTCTTGACCCCATTACCACGGTACTCATTACCATGGTAATATCTCCTTACTGCGAACCAAACGGCCTTTGTGAAGCTAAATTGTCTTAAAAATATCGCTTTAATCCATGACGAGAAAAAAAAACAACTCTAGAAAATACCCAATATCAGTGCAATCTTGAAAAGAAATGATCTTTCAAAAATTAATTTTAGTCATTGAGTTCATAGTAAAAAGCTATAATTTTTTTTATAGTAATTAATTATAGGTCCTTTGAATAGTGCCCAAATTGCCTATAGATCAGCTTGTGTTTGATAGGGAGATATCTCATTTGAGAGTAGAAATAACTTTTGAAAAATTTTGAATTTTTTGGGGGGAAATTTTAAAATAAAGATATTAATGATAGATAGCTATGTGGCTTCCATGTATTGGTGAGTGTGTCATTATTATATTCTTAAACTTTAATTAAAATTTTTGGTGGGAAAAAATTTCATTGTGAAATGTGTTGGGATATCCCACTTGGGGATATCCCCCTATCAGGGTGTGTGTAGGAGTGCAGTGTAATAGTATTTTGGGTGTGTGTGTTTTGGGTGGGGAATAGTATCAAACAGTGTCAGAGACTAATAGGGAATTTGTCCTAATTTTTTCATTGAGGCCTTTAAAAAATTAATTATTCGTGGGCAATTTACCAAAATGGCATTGGTTCATTTATTTTATTATATTTTTGGCCCTAGGTCAAAAATATTTGCCAAAATGGCCCTAAAACTGTCCAGTCAGCAACCAAACTGTTGACTGGGATAGTAAAATAATATAAAAAAAAATTTCTAAAAATAATCGGCCTTTCAAATGTCGATCAGCTCCAAAGATGATGCTCTGGAGCTAATCAGCCTTTTAAATGCCGATTAGCTCAATATAGCCCATGAAGAGGGCTTCTTTGAAGCTAATCGGCCTTTCAAATGCCAATTAGCTCCATAGAGCTTTTTTCATGGAGTATGGAGCAAATCGGCCTTTCAAATGCCGATTAACCCGAACCAACCTCTCTCGAGCTAATCGGCCTTTTAAATGCCGTTTTTAATCCGAGTCAGCAAGGTGACTGCTAACTGAGCAGTTGCAGGGCCATTATGACAAATATTTTGGACCTAGGGCCAAAAAAATAATAAAATAAATTGATCAGGATCATTTTGGCAAATTGCCCATTATTCTTTTACTCTAATCAGCTTCAAAAATATTTTTTTTTTATTTAAATTCTTAAAAAATTAATTATTTTTTATCCTAGTTAGCATCCTTGATGTTGACTAAGAAACCCTATGGCCATTTTGACAAACAAAAAATATAAAATTTTAAAATCATGTAGAATCTGACCCATTTTCTCATTGGGTATTATTAGGAAAAAGATCTTATATTTAAAAAAATAAATTATTTTTATTAAAAAATATATATCTTATTAATCTCTAGGGGAAAAAGTTATATTTAAAACTTCATAAAGCAAACAAACTAATTATGCATGCGTACCAGTAAAATAAGTATGGGTCATTTTTCAGTCTATTTTAAAAAAAAAAAATTGTTTTAGCCCTAAAGCGATTTTATTTGTAAAAATGACCATCAAGTTGCCTAGTCAACATCCTAAGTTGCTAATTAGGGGTAGCAACGGGTTGAACATGATGAGTTGAGCCCAATTCAAATTAGACCTTTTCATGGGCCGGGCCGAGCCAGATTCAGGCCACGCCAAAATTTAATAATAATGAAATTTAGGCTTTTATTTTTGTCCAAAGCCCACTTATATTTTTAAACACATGACCAAGGCCCGTTCAAATCCACCTATATTTAAATTTTTTTTAAATTAAAATTAAAGTAAAAATTTATTAAAAAATAGAGTTTATATTTTAAAATAAAAATAATTTAATATAAATTAAATCTAAGTGAGTTTTGATAGAAAAATTAAATTATATTAGAATTTTACACAATTAAGGCATACAAATAAATTGTTCAAATTTATTATAAATAATTATAAATAACAATTTATTTATTTTATTTATATATAATTCGGGTCGGGCCGGATCTGGGCCTAAACCATCATACCCAAGGCGCAACCCTTTTTTTAAACGGGCCTAATATGTTTGTCCAAATCCGCCAATTTTTCGAGCAGGCCTTTGGGTTTGGGCGGGTATCCCGGCCCTTAGACAAGTCTAATTCAAATACGATTAGAAATTCTATTTGTTTAGCTTAAGTTTAAGTTGAATTTGAATAAACTCAAAATTTTAAAATCGAGTTCGGCTCAATAATATTTATAAAAGCTTGTGTTCGATTAGAAAAAGCTAGAAATTGAAAAAAAAATCATAAAACTATAATAAAATTCATAAATTATCATAAAAATTATAATATTTAAATAAAAACATGATTTGCAGTTGCAAAGCATAAGAAATTTTATACCAAAATAATAAAAAAATAATTGAATATTCGTAGTAGCACACCGTAGTAGCACTGTATTGTTTGTAACTATAAAGCATCAAAATAAACAATAAATATCCAATTATTTTTTGTAACATTAATTCATATGAGACACAAATGGCCTTGAAAGGCAATATTCATTAATACACAGTGACCTCTGTGTTATGGACACTATCCCAAAAACATATGGTTTGTTCTGTTTGAGCAAGGGATGGTTGTAGGATTACAAGGAATTGTGGAGATGAAATTTAGATGCATGTCTGGAGCATGCCTAACTTCCTTCAGTTTCAATAATGGCCCATTTGCATTCTTCAACAGAACATCTCCCATGCCAATAACTTGAGACAAAGAGCCATTGCCCATTCTCAATGTTCCATAGCTGCCAGGAGTATAAGTAGTGAAGAAACTCCTGTTGGACGTTACATGGAGAGAAGAGCCATTGTCAACCAACCAATGGGTATCATCACTTGCAACATTTACCATATCGGTATCACAAACAATGAGCATATCATTTTCTGTAACAACATCAGCAGCATTTTCATCTTTGTTGTCATCCTTTTCTGCTTCTCAGCTAGCCTGTTTTCTTTCTTAAGTTGAAAACAATATTTCATGATATGCCCTTTCTTTCCACAGTGATGACACTCCATGTTCTTGAATCTGGATCTAGACTTGCTTCTGCTTTTATCTCTACCTCTTTCATTCTTGAACCTGTTTCTCCCCCTGTTCTCTGTGACAAGAACCTCTGACTTGGAAGAACAACCTAGAGATTTTCTCCTCATCTCTTCATTCAGGACACCTGACTTGACAGACTCCAAAGAAACAGCTCCATTGGGAGCAGAGTTGACATGAGAAATTCTAAAGGTCTCCCAGCTGTCAGGAAGAGTAGCAAGCAACAGTAGTCCCATGACCTCATCTTCAAACTTGATTCCCATGCCAGAAAGCTGACTAATGATTCCTTGAAACTCATTCAAAAAATCAGGTACTGAACTACCTTCCTTGAACTTCAACCTCATTAGTCTTTGTAGCAGAAATAGTTTGTTGTTGCCGGTCTTGGAAGCATACAAATTTTCCAGCTTGGTCCACAGAGTCCTTGCATGATTCTCATTTTGTATGTGGTTGTAGACATTCTCATCAACAAATTGTCGATAAATCCACATACTTGCTCATGCTCAAATTCCCACTCCTCATCACTCTTAGATTCGGGCTTACATAGCAAACACGGAAGATGCATAGCCTTTACAAAGAGGAGATCCTTCATCTTGTTTTTCCACGGACTATAGTTAGTCCCGTTCAAGCTGATCATCCTGCTAGAGCCAGCATCCATCTCCTTTGCCATAGCTCTGATACCACTTGTTGTGGCGCGTTGCGGAAGCGTGTGATGGAGTAGGTGCAGGAGAGTGAAAGAGGAATACAGTAGAAAAAGCACACAAAAGATTTTACGTGGAAAACCCTACAAATCGAGGGAAAAACCACGGGGCACCGGCAAGCAAGAAATTCCACTAAAACAGAGAGAACAATACAAAATCTCAAGTTGATGCCCTAACTTGAGATAAACCTTTTACAAGAAGAAGATCTAATAAAGAAGACACACAAATCTGAGAACATAAACTCAGACAACAAACTCTTTGTAAAAAACTACAAAGCTTCACCTGTCTTCTTCTTCAACAGAGAAAATATCTCTCTTCCACTTCTTCTTCTTCTTCAGGAATCACAGCTATCTCTCTTGAGCTTCACTCTCTCTCTAAAAGTCTCAAAATCTATGTCACTCTACACAACTGGATGCTTGTTACCTTTTCAGTTCTACCATCCTGGCGTATTTTCCAAGACACCTTTTCCTTTGACTTGAGTAACACTCAACAGTCATTTCCTTGCTTGCCTTACTTTTATCATCCCAAGGTACTTCACCTTGGGATCAACACCATGACAGCTCAACACATCTTGCTTCAACATATCTACATCTTCCTCTGCATATCTTGCTATCCATATCGGATCTGCATATCAGACATCCATATCGGATCAGCATATCAGACATCACATCGGATCATGATCTACACATCTGCACATCCATATCGGATCAGCATATCAGACATCCATATCGGATCAGCATATCAGCCATCCACATCGGATCAGCCTATCTGCACTCCATATCGGAACTGCATATCTGCACTCCATATCGGAACTGCATATCTGCACATCTGCACATCTACATCTTCTCATGATTTGCACATCTTGTCTTGGACATCAACCCAACAGAATCTCCCGCTCCAAGACAAATGAGAGAGATCTGCAATTATGACTTCTCACCGATGAAGTCAAATTTGCTCCATACCTGCGATGGAGCGGCACACTTCAAATTTCCCAAGTGACAAACTCTTTGTCAACATATCAGCACCATTATCATCTGTGTGAATCTTTTCAAGAGCAAGTTGTTTATCTTCTAATGCATCCCGTATCCAGTGATACCTCACGTCTATGTGCTTCAACCTTGCATGAAACGTAGAATTCTTTCCAAGGTGAATCGCACTCTGACTATCACAATACAGAACATACTTTTCTTGCTCAAAATCAAGTTCTTGCATGAACTTCTTCATCCACAACAGCTCTTTGCTAGCTTCAGTTGCTGCAATGAATTCAGCTTCTGTGGTAGACAAGGCCACACATTTCTGAAGCTTTGATTGCCAGGTAACAGCACCACCTGCATAAGTCATCAAGTATCCAGACAGTGACCTTCTTTTATCAATATCTCCAGCCATGTCTGAATCTGTATAAGCTACAAGTACTGGCTCCTCTGTTCCAAAACACAAGCACAGATTGCTAGTGCCACGAAGGTATCTCAGAATACACTTAACTGCATCCCAATGTTCCTTCTCTGGATTAGAGACAAACCTGCTCACAACTCCAACTGAATGAGCAATGTCAGGTCTAGTACAAACCATAGCATACATCAGACTTCCTGTGGCAGAAGCATAAGGGATCTTTTCCATAGCTTTTCTTTCTGCCTCTGTCTTTGGACTTTGTTTGGTGCTTAACTTGAAGTGTGCTCCAAGGGGAGTACTCACTGGCTTGGCTTTGTCCATATTGAATCTCTGAAGTATCTTCTCAATATACTTCTCTTGTGACAACCACAGTCTCTTAGACTTCCTGTCACGAGTAATCTTCATGCCTAAAATTTGACTTGTAGCTCCCAAGTCCTTCATAGCAAAACACTTACTCAACTCTCTTTTCAAACTTGAGATTCTTGATGTGTTGCTGCCAACAATGAGCATGTCATCAACATAAATCAACAGAATGACAAAATCATTAGTTGAAAACTTCTTCATAAAAACACAGTGATCTGAAGTTGTCTTGAAGTACCCATGCTCCCCCATAAAAGACTCAAACTTCTTATACCACTGTCTAGGAGCTTGCTTCAATCCATACAAGCTCTTCTTTAACTTGCAAACATAGTCTTCCTTTCTTCTGACAACGAAGCCCTCAGGTTGCTTCATGTAGATTTCCTCTTCAAAATCTCCATGGAGGAAAGCAGTCTTCACATCCATCTGCTCAATCTCCAAGTTAAGACTAGCAGCCAAGCTAAGAACAAATCTTATAGATGACATCTTGACAACAGGAGAAAATATCTCCTCAAAGTCAATTCCTTTCCTTTGGTTAAATCCCTTCACAACCAACCTAGCTTTGTATCTCGGGTTTGAAGAGTTCTCATCATGCTTCACTCTAAAAACCCATTTGTTCTGCAGAGCCTTCTTCCCTTGAGGCAACTTCACAAGCTCAAAGGTTTGGTTGTCATAGAGGGAATGCATCTCATCTTTCATCGCCTCGATCCACCTTTCTTTATGCATATCCTGCATAGCCTCTTCATAGTATTCAGGCTCACCATCACCTGTCAATAAGACATATTCATGAGCAGGATACCTAGTAGAAGGATATCTTTCCCTCGTGGATCTGCGGTGTGCAACTTCATCAGAAGAAGTGCTATCATCCTCCATATCTCTGATACTTCTAAAATCAAGTTCTTCTGAAATCGGGTCTGCATCTTCAGAAGTAAGATCTGGCACATCGGAAGTAAGATGTGGCATATCGGAAGTAGGATGTGGATGTGGCATATCGGAGGTAGGATATGGCATATCGGAAGGAAGATCTGCCATATCGGAAGGAAGATCTGCCACATCTGGTTCCACATCAACTGACTTGTAACTGCTTTGTGAAGGACCCTTGACATCTTTACGAATGTCCTCTATCGTTTGGTCTTCAGCAAACACTACATCCCGACTTCTAACCAGCTTCTTCTCAACTGGATCATACAACCTGTATCCAAATTCATCCTGTCCATATCCCACAAACACACATTGCTTGGTCTTTGCTTCCAACTTAGATCTTTCATCTCTTGGAACATGCACAAAGGCCCTGCATCCAAAAACACGTAAGTGATTGTAGGATACATTCTTACCATACCAAACTTTGTCGGGGATATCACCATCCAAGGAAACACGTGGAGACAGGTTGAACACATGCACAGCTGTATAAAGAGCTTCACACCAGAATGTATTGGGCAACTTGGCCTCAGACAGGAGACATCTAACCCTCTCCATGAGTGTTCTATTCATTCTCTCTGCCACTCCATTCAACTGAGGAGTCTTTGGTGGAGTTTTCTGGTGTCTAATCCCATGAGTTCTGCAGTACTCATCAAAGGGACCTATATATTCACCACCATTATCACTTCGGATGCACTTCAACTTCTTTCCAGTCTGTCTCTCAACAGATGCATGAAATTCCTTGAACACACCAAGGACTTGGTCTTTTCTCTTCAAAGCATAGACCCACACCTTCCTGAAAAAGTCATCAATAAATGTGACAAAATAAAGTGCACCACCAAGAGAACTTACTTTCATAGGACCACACACATCTGTGTGTACCAGCTCCAAAGCTTGGGTCTTTCTCGAAGGTGAATTCATCTTGAAAGTAACTCTTGTTTGCTTCCCAGCCAGACAATGAGTGCATCTCTCTAACTTTTCTCTTCTTACATTTGAAAGAAGCTTCCTCTTGATCAAGCAATACAGCCCTTTCTCACTCATGTGACTCAGGCGTCTATGCCACAACTCAATGGATTTATCTTCCTGAGTTGCATTCACAGAGTCTTGATTAACTGATGCTTGCACAGTATAGAGATTATTACTGCACTTCTTACCATGAGCCATAACCATAGACCCTTTGGTAAGTCTCCATTGTCCATTACCGAAGGTGCTACAGTATCCTTCATCATCTAACCTTCCTGTAGAGATGAAATTTAGATGCATGTCTGGAGCATGCCTAACTTCCTTCAGTTTCAATAATGGCCCATTTGCATTCTTCAACAGAACATCTCCCATGCCAATAACTTGAGACAAAGAGCCATTGCCCATTCTCAATGTTCCATAGCTGCCAGGAGTATAAGTAGTGAAGAAACTCCTGTTGGACGTTACATGGAGAGAAGAGCCACTGTCAACCAACCAATGGGTATCATCACTTGCAACATTTACCATATCGGTATCACAAACAATGAGCATATCATTTTCTGTAACAACATCAGCAGCATTTTCATCTTTGTTGTCATCCTTTTTCTGCTTCTCAGCTAGCCTGTTTTCTTTCTTAAGTTGAAAACAATATTTCATGATATGCCCTTTCTTTCCACAGTGATGACACTCCATGTTCTTGAATCTGGATCTAGACTTGCTTCTGCTTTTATCTCTACCTCTTTCATTCTTGAACCTGTTTCTCCCCCTGTTCTCTGTGACAAGAACCTCTGACTTGGAAGAACAACCTAGAGATTTTCTCCTCATCTCTTCATTCAGGACACCTGACTTGACAGACTCCAAAGCTTGACTCCATTGGGAGCAGAGTTGACATGAGAAATTCTAAAGGTCTCCCAGCTGTCAGGAAGAGTAGCAAGCAACAGTAGTCCCATGACCTCATCTTCAAACTTGATTCCCATGCCAGAAAGCTGACTAATGATTCCTTGAAACTCATTCAAAAAATCAGGTACTGAACTACCTTCCTTGAACTTCAACCTCATTAGTCTTTGTAGCAGAAATAGTTTGTTGTTGCCGGTCTTGGAAGCATACAAATTTTCCAGCTTGGTCCACAGAGTCCTTGCATGATTCTCATTTTGTATGTGGTTGTAGACATTCTCATCAACAAATTGTCTGATAAATCCACATACTTGCTCATGCTCAAATTCCCACTCCTCATCACTCTTAGATTCAGGCTTCTGTGTAGCAAACACAGGAAGATGCATAGCCTTTACAAAGAGGAGATCCTTCATCTTGTTTTTCCACAGACTATAGTTAGTCCCGTTCAAGCTGATCATCCTGCTAGAGCCAGCATCCATCTCCTTTGCCATAGCTCTGATACCACTTGTTGTGGCGCGTTGCGGAAGCGTGTGATGGAGTAGGTGCAGGAGAGTGAAAGAGGAATACAGTAGAAAAAGCACACAAAAGATTTTACGTGGAAAACCCTACAAATCGAGGGAAAAACCACGGGGCACCGGCAAGCAAGAAATTCCACTAAAACAGAGAGAGAACAATACAAAATCTCAAGTTGATGCCCTAACTTGAGATAAACCTTTTACAAGAAGAAGATCTAATAAAGAAGACACACAAATCTGAGAACATAAACTCAGACAACAAACTCTTTGTAAAAAACTACAAAGCTTCACCTGTCTTCTTCTTCAACAGAGAAAATATCTCTCTTCCACTTCTTCTTCTTCTTCAGGAATCACAGCTATCTCTCTTGAGCTTCACTCTCTCTCTAAAAGTCTCAAAATCTATGTCACTCTACACAACTGGATGCTTGTTACCTTTTCAGTTCTACCATCCTGGCGTATTTTCCAAGACACCTTTTCCTTTGACTTGAGTAACACTCAACAGTCATTTCCTTGCTTGCCTTACTTTTATCATCCCAAGGTACTTCACCTTGGGATCAACACCATGACAGCTCAACACATCTTGCTTGAGCACATCTACATCTTGATCTGCATATCTTGCTATCCACATCGGATCTGCATATCTGCACTCCATATCGGATCAGCATATCAGACATCACATCGGATCATGATCTGCACATCTGCACATCCATATCGGATCAGCATATCAGACATCCATATCGGATCAGCATATCAGCCATCCACATCGGATCAGCCTATCTGCACTCCATATCGGAACTGCATATCTGCACTCCATATCGGAACTGCATATCTGCACATCTACACATCTACATCTTCTCATGATCTGCACATCTTGTCTTGGACATCAACCCAACAATTCTAAGTAAAAGAGATGGAGGGAAAGTCAAACTAAGTCGGGTGGTAGTGCCAAAGTATAACATTTAAGTACCTAGGTTCTATTTTCTAAGATGATGGATGATAAATGAAAATATAACCCATAGAATCCAAATATGATAACTGAAATGGAGAAATGTCAAGTGTGTGTTATGTGATAATAAGATGCCCAATAAAGTTATGTGAAAGTTCTATAGAATGACTAAACCACCCATGTTATATGGGAGTGAGTGTTGAGCAACTAAAGTTTAATACATTTATAGATGAATGTGACAGAAATGAGGATGTTAAGGTGGATGAGTGGTCATACAAAACTGGACATAATTATAAATGAACACATCCGACAAAAGGTGCATGTTGCACCCATTCAAGATAAAATAAGAGAATGACGTTTAAGATGGTTTGGACATATGTATCGTAGACCCCCAAGTGCCTCGGTTTGAAAATGTGATAGTTTAGTAATAGAAGGTAAGAAGAAGAAGGATAGAGGTAGACTTTAGGATTACGTGGAGAAAGATAGTGTCTAATGACTTACGTATATTAAATATTGAGCCGGATTTTGCCTTTGACATAGGGATATGGAGAGTGAGAATTCATATAGCCAACTCCATCTAGTATGGGAATAAGACTTGTTGTTGTTGTTGTTGTTGTTGTGACCTCTCATAAATGCGTTTTTCAACAAAACTTAAGGTTAATGTCAAGATATGGCATCACCTGTAATTGGGAAACATCGAAACCAATTTAACAAGCTACTCACAAAGGGCTAAGTCACTAGCAAGTATAATTCCACAATACATTAGTGGTAGGTTACTGAAAATTGTTAGTTCAGGCACAAAAACAACAAGATTTCATCTCAGCAAACCAACAATCCAGTTCAATTTCCAAGTGTAATACTAAATAATCAATCATCCCTAAAATAAAAGATTGAACCAATCCTTAAATAATAAACTATCAACCATTGAACATTTGAGCTCAAACATATTCACAAAACTTCAACTAAAAGTGTAAACCTGAGGAACAATTTATTCTCACAATTCACATTGATGGGATCACAAAGAAAATTAAGAGGACAAAAAAAACAATTTTGAGTCATTAGAGAATGATTTTTTAAATATTGTGCAATAGCTCTAGTTCTCGTAGACATGTTTTAGACATTCGATGGTTCATAGTCAGACGATGCATTGCTAGATTCCAAGAAACTTATTAGTTCTTCCATCCCTGCAGAACTTTGCATGGTGTGGGCGAAAGATGTTTCAGGCTCTAAAGCAAATGTCTCAGCCGAAGAAGGAGCTTCAAATGTGAGCAGTGCCAAAAGTCCCTCCCATGTGAGAAGCCGATCCTACGTTACTGTCAAATTGAGCAAAATCCCCGATGTTTGACCAATGGCCAAATGGTCTATTGGTACCTAGGCCCCGCTAAAGGCTTAACGCCTAGTTTGGCACGAGTTCAATCCGCAGGTGAAGGCACTTTTCTGAGAAGTATGAGCAATGGTTAGTGACCAGGAGTTCCTAACGCCACTTGTGTGCATGCCCCGGCCTCACTGTTTTGACTTAGTAGCTGGCCACTTGGCTAGCAGCTCTTTCTGTCAAAAAAAAAATCCCCAATGTTCGGAGATGGCACAAGTCAGACAAATTTCCACCAACAACATCCTCGAATCGAGATTGCTCTAGTGACCGATCCACACCAGGAGTGGTGAAGTCATGTAAGTCAATGTCAACATGGCAATCGGGCTGAGGTTGATCAGGTTGCATTTCTAGTTCTTGCACTGCATGGTCTGCATTCTGTGCCTCTGTCATTACCCATTCCAGAAAGTAAGGGTTCATCGAAAATGTGATCTTTCTGTCACATCTTGTGAAACCTCCACACATCCAGAGTTGAGCCAGGAAGTTTGCACCATTTCTTTGTCAATTTGCTAGTATCATAAAGCTGTTCTTTCATGGTCTCCAATTCAGATTCCATTTTTTCCTATTGCTTAGTTTCCGCAAAAGACTACATCAAGAAATTCATGCACTCCTTAAGAGCACCATCATCTCAAAACAACCTTTGAGATTTCTTTTAGACATTTCATGGAACAAGTCATATGCACACCAATTTTCAGCAGAAAAATCCTTTTACATCAATTTATTACATGAACATCTTTCAAACATCTTAATTTCCATTTAACGAAACACAGGTCACCCTTTCATCAAAATCCTGCAGCTCAATCCAGGACACATGGATTCACAGCCGAGAGCCGTGCTGAAAATCTTGGCTGCAGACGTCTTGCCAGTGCTTGCAATTTGCTGTGGTTTATGGTCAAAAACATGTACCCCTTCATTGTTTGACTGGGACCCTCCAAATTGAAATTGAGACACATTCTGACAAATCTAGTTACATGAGTCTTCTTTGGATTAGTTGAAACCGTTTGACTTACATCTGTTGGAATTTCTGAATCATCCCAGCATTTTCCTTCACTACAGCCGTCATCATTATGCATTATCTTTTTGCACACGTATTTTGACTCTGATTGTATTAGGGATAATAATGAACGTTGGACTTAAATTACATGGACAAAAAAATGAGTTCAATCCCTTAATTAAAGGAAAAGATTAATAACGTGTCCACAATTCTCAATGCCTATCCTTTTAAAAATCTAAAAAAAGCTAAATAATTAAATATAATATGTTAACACCTATGAGTAACTTTTATCACAATTCAAAATTATTTTTTCACATTTATGTCTTAATATGAAAATAAATAAATATAAATTATTAAAGTTCTAGACAGAAAAAGAGAGGAGAGGATAAGATTTTATCCAACAGAATTTTCCGGGAAATGTATTTTCAATGACGTGTCCCTTACCGGACCCATGCATTTCACCGAAAGTTTCCTCCACGTCATACAGACGTGCAGGTTAGATGTCTTCCACCAACCACAATGTTCCACGTGTTAGGTGTATAACCCAACTTGATGTCCCGATCAGCTATAAATATTCTGAACAGCAAATCCCAGCCCAATGTGCAAAAGATGGTCGGCACCACAATAATCCGGTACGTGTCATCTTTCTATTAGCTACTATAGTAGTTACCTCGCAGCTGATCTCCACTTCATTGTTCCTAGTGCTCGATACACCACCGCCACGTGCCCTCCTTAATGCCTTCCGTTCTCTCACAGCGGGACATCCACAAGTCTTCCGGATATCCACGAATCCCCACTTCTCTCCGCAATTACCAAACCACCCTCCAAACTCCACCTCCATATTTTAATCTTAAAAAAAAAGGGGGACAATTCAGTAAAATAATAAAACCCCATAAAAAAGACAAATTTTGTAACCCAAAATAAACGGCCACGTGGCGGTACCTTCTCCCCGTTCTATTCCAGCCCTCGTCCTCTTTTTCTAGTACTCGTCCTTCTCCAAACTCCATATCCGAAACACCTCTCTCTCTCTTTCTCTCTACACCTCTCAAATGGAAATCTCGATGATGAACCGGCAAGCAGGTGTGGTCAAACCGGACCTCTTCCCGTTCCGAACCGTCTCCGGTTCACATAAATCGACCCGGCTTCTCTCCGGCTCAACTCGGGTCCAGTTCCATACAACCATCGACAAACGGAGGGTAGGCGGCGTTAAGGCCGTCCGATCAGAGATAGCCGTGGATGAGAAGCAATCACAGCAGTCTATTTCTAAACCAGTACGTATTCGCCCTTCTTTTTACTTAATATAATTTATAATTTTATTTATTTATTTTGTTTGTTTGGGTTCAGAAGCGGACCGAACCGGTTCGGTTATTTGTCGGTTTACCACTGGACTCGGTCTCGGAGTGCAGCGTGGTGAACCACAGCAAAGCCATCGCAGCAGGGCTAAGAGCGCTGAAACTCTTGGGAGCCGATGGGGTCGAGCTTCCGGTCTTTTGGGGTGTGGTCCAACCCGAGTCACTCGACCGGTTCGACTGGACCGGCTATCTCACCCTCGCCCACATGGTCCGCGACGCTGGCCTCCTCCTCCGCGTTTCCCTTCATCCCTACGCTCATACCTTTCCCGGTTTCCCCATCCCTCAATGGTTGGAAAGCGTTTCCGACTCCGATCCCGACCTCCTATTCACCGACCGCTCCGGGCGCCGCCGCCATGGCTGCTTATCCTTCTCTGTCGACGAGCTCCCGGTCCTCTCCGGCAAGACTCCATTGCAAGCCTTGGAAACTTTCTTCGCAAGCTTCCGGGATTCCTTCGCCGATCTCTTCGGCTCCGTTATCACGGTAATAATCCTCTCCATCGATTCGCTCTTCGTGTCCTCCATCTTCTCTTCTAATCGGTTTCTTGGATCTCGTGTAGGATGTGATGGTCGGTTTAGGGCCGGACGGCGAACTTCGATACCCTTCGATCCCATCAGTGGCTTCAAGAACGCAGGTCTCCGCCGTCGGAGAATTCCAATGCTACGATAAGTATATGCTCGCGAATCTAAAGCATCAAGCGGAGAACACCGGGAACCCGCTGTGGGGGCTCGCCGGCCCTCACGATGCGCCGGGGTACAACGAGACGCCGAACTCCGATGGCTTCTTCAAAGACCATGGCGGATCGTGGGAGGCGCCTTACGGCCAATTCTTCCTCTCTTGGTACTCTAACCTTCTCCTCGGCCATGGAGATCGGGTCCTCTCGATTGCCTCCAAGGTGTTCGACGATTTGCCTGTCAGATTATCGGGTAAGGTCGCGCTCGTGCACGCGTGGCACCGAACCCGTGCACGCGCGGCGGAGCTCACGGCGGGGTACTGCGACTACGATGCGGTGGCGCAAGTCTTTGCGAGGAACTCCTGTGGCGTTGTGGTGCCGGGGATGGAGCTATTGGACGGGGAGCAGCGCGACGCTTGTTCGAGCCCTGAGAGTGTGATGGCGGAGATCATGGCGGCATGCGAGAGGCACGGAGTTCCGGTGACCGGCGAGAACTCTTCAGCCGCCGCCGCCGCCGCCACCGGTTTCAGAAGGATCAACAAGTGTTTGTTATCATCCTCGGCGGTGGAAACGTTCACGTACCAGCGGATGGGGGCGGAGTTCTTCTCGCCGGAGCACTGGCCATTATTCACAGCGTTCGTGAGGGGAATGACGGAGCTGGAGCTGACCGGAGATGATGTGGTGTCCGGCAAGGAGACGCTGGCGTTGCCGATGAACGCTGCGGCGGCTCCGGCGACAAGTGTTGGTCGAAATGACAGGGAGATGCAAACAGTGTAGAAAGGTATTGAGCGTGTTGTATATTTGTATTAATACTTCTTTTTGCTGCTTTTAATAAGATATTATAATTTATAGGGGGGAAAGGAGAACATGGTTTGTTATTGTTTTTGGTTTTTGTTTTTTTGTTTTTTTTTTAATTTTTGTAATTTATGATTATGATTTAGGGTTTGTAATATTTCTAGACTTGTATATGAAGTTTGTGTATTTGCATTTACATATGATATACAAAATTTTATAAACATGTGGAGCTATTATTATTATTATTTTAATAAATGTTGATAAACTATTAAACATGTCATAGATATGGTTCAAACCCTCAACTTTTTCTTATGAGAAGGAATGAATTATCAACTTTCTTTATAAATGTTAGTATGTGTGGTTATTAGTAATGTTTTTAAACCGGGATCGAATCGCTGGTTGAACTGGCTGAATCAGAATCGGGCAGCAGTCCAGTCCGGGTTGATGATGTATATATATATATATATATATATATATATATATATATATATATAAGACCGGTTGGATTACTGATCCGGTAAGGTCGTCTCCCATTTTGGCCCTTGGAGCATGTTTTAAGGATTTCCAACCGTATGGATGGAAAGAACATCAAAAAATAAGCTAGCATGTCAATTTTTATACAATTTGGGAACTTGTACGGTCTTCATTTTAACGAGTGAAAATTTATATAAATCCTACCGGTTCAGAATTTCACTTGTTAAGATGAAGACTCTACAAGTTCCTAAATTATATGAAAACTGATATGTTAGCTTATTTTTCGATGTTCTTTCCATCCATACAGTTGGATTTCCTCAAAATCTTGTCTGAGGGGTGAATGGAAGGCGTATGACTTCTCATGATAAGATCATATATATATATATATATATATATATATATATATTAAAATATTTTTTACAAAATAAATATTTTTTAAAATATTTATAAATATAATTTAAATATACAAAATTACCTATTATCCTCTTAACAAATGATAAGTTCGACGTCAATTCACTTCCTATGTTTCAATGACATAAATAAAAATTTTGAAATATAGTTATTTGACAAATTAATCATAATTAAAATTTAATTTATAATTGGTATGTAACTCAATTTACAAGTTATAAATAGAACTTAATAGAAGAGTGTGCCAGATATGTTTCTTTATCAGGGGAGGAAAAAAAAAGCCAAAATGGAAATATGTTTATATATATTTATATTAAAAAGCACTGCAATCTCACAACTTATAATTATATATGATTGGTCTGATAATTTTTTTTGAAAGTTGATGAAAGGGAAGAAGGTCGTGGTCGTAGGTTATAAAAAAATCATTATATCTTTTTTTAAAAGTTCGAGACCCTCAAAATCAAATGGGGACTTTGAAGATGAGGTGATTGAGAGACCCCTACTAGAGGTAGGTCACCTGTCCCCCCTCTCCCGTGGTCAAGAATTGAGAAGGGATTATAATATTTGGTTCAACTAAGGACTATCGTTAAACTTCTAATTTATTTAAATAAATAAATATAGTTTATTACTTTCTTTCCAAAAAAAAAAAAATCATGATATTTTTGTTGATAATTAATCCTAACAAAGATGATTTTCAGAGTCCTTAGAGTGCAAACATGAAATAGAATAAAAACTTTAAAAAATTGTTTGAAAAGGTTGGGTTGTTTAAGGGAGAAAGCAACTGTCCTAATCCAACTTGAGATTTTCTTCTTTTTTCTGATCTATAGTCCCTTTGACCTGTCAACAAACTTCTTTGTTTGATATATTTGTTTATTATCATAAGTTTATGTTTACTACATGAACTAGCAAAATTATTTGAGCAAATTCCCTATAGGTCCCTACACTATTCATACACTATTTATCTTTTGAACCCACTCACCCAAAAACCTATTTACACTAAGCCCCTACCCAAGGACCCTAGGGGGATGAATAGTTACTATTGAGGGACCTATAGGGAATAAGTTTACTATTGAGGGATGAATAGTTATTTACCTAAAATTATTATAAGAGAAAAACTTAATTTTTGTAGGAACTAATTGTTAATTGATCTATAATATTAATTGCTATAAATATATATAAGTCAGGATATAGAGTATTGTATGATATACTTTATTGCTTGTCCTATATTATTTATTTATTTATTTATTGCCTTTTAGGCTACATCATGCGGTTTTATTATTATAGAACTTTTTCATTATTACTTTTTTTTTAAAATAAATATGTGGTTTATTATTTTTTTTAAAAAAAATGGACAAATAGATGGTATGAAGTCAATGTTTGAAACATCAATTTCATTTCCTATGGACCCAAACAAGATTAGGTTTCTAAATAAAATTTAAAGAGGGTTCTTTTATTTTTTAAAAAAATACTCAAAAATAAAAGATATGATTTTTATGATAGAATGGATAAGGAGGGAATGAAATTGAGGAGAATATTTAAGCAAAGATTCTTTTTCATTCATATCCCTTTGTTCAATTCATTTTTAGATGTTAGAAATGATTATTATAAAAAATGGTCATTCAAAAGTGAGAATCAGCATTGCATTAAAAATTGACTAATATCCATTCTCAATTATAGTGGCGGTGGAATGAAATTGTTTTAAAAAATAGTTTAACATTATTTAATTTTAAATTTAACTCCATTCTATGCTTGCACCCAAACATGACAATAAACTTATCATTTTCATCTCCATCCTACTCAATACCATTTGAGCTCATTCATACTTCTACTCAATAATAGAGATGTTGACAAGGAGGACGCTCAGCCTCTAAACAACATTCATGATAAGAACTCAGTTCAACAAGGAAAATACAAACTCCCAACCCTAAACAAGGCTGACTCACTAAAACAACAAGCTAAGAATATAAAAATATAAAAATAACTAGGATTTTGACACCCTTTATCGCCGGACAGTGATCTGGATCAACATTCATCCCCTACGTTCTCACACGAGACCGGCCTCAACTATTCACTTCTTCGATAACCTCTTCTCTACAAAACCCTACCCTTTTAATGCAAACCTCTGCCAATCAGTATCGTCCTAGCATAACGTTGATTGTCCTTTCTCGGGTGCATGCTCTTGCGACACGCATCCTGGTCCCCCTTCAATTGATTAGAGCAAGCTTTTTCCCCAGCCTCCATGTCCATGCGTCACCCTTCTTTTGCCCACAATCCTTTTGATTCTCCTTTGACTGGTTAGCACCTTCTTCTAACGTAGCTCCAGTTCCTTTTGCCTGGCAATAGTAATGGGATATGTGACATTACCTTCCCCATTAGATCCTACCTTGTCCTCAAGGTCCAATAATGGAAACTGGTCTTGAAACAGGTGTAGATCCGCCCATGAACTATCTTCTTCCGCCAGCCCATCCCATTATACAAGGGCTTGTGTGACTAGGATGCCCTGTTTGAGTATTTGGCGCTGCTGCATGATGCGAGCTGGCTGGATTAAAGGACCTGATGCATATATAAGCGAGGGTAGTGGAACCACAGTCACTCCGAGGTAGCCATGGCACTTCTTCAATAACGAGACGTAGAACACTGGGTGAATCCGCGCATTATAAGGAAGCTGTAATTTGTAGGCAACTTGGCCCAGCCTTTGCACTATTTTGAAGGGACCAAAGTATCTCATGGCAAGCTTGTGGTTCTTTTGGAGATGGACGTAGTATTGATGGTATGGTTGGAGCTTGACAAACACCCAGTCCCCGACCAAGAACTCCACTTCATAGCACTTTTTTGTCTGTCGTTTTCTTCATATGTGCTTGAGCCTTGATTAGGTTTTGTTTAAGTTGCCATAAGATTCGCGTGCGTTGCTCTAGTGATTTCGTGACAGACGGCGGGCCAGTCTCATCCGAATAGTAAGCCAGCAATGACGGTGGAGCTCTACCATAGACCACTGCCAAAGGGGTCATCCCAATACTATGGTGGAATGCGGTGTTGTACCAAAGCTCCGCCTAAGGTAGGAAGTCGACCCAAGCACGAGGATGCTCCACAGTAAAACACCGGAAATACATTTCAAGGCATCAATTGAGGGCCTCCAATTGCACGTCAGTTTGGGGATGATATGCTGAAGAAGTCGGGAGGGTAGTGCCGATATGTTGACAGAGGAGTTGCCAAAACCGTCTTGTGAAGGCTCTGTCACGATCCGAGACAATAGAACGTGGTATGCTATGAAGCTTCACAACATAGTGGATGAAGGCGTTGACCATTGATGCAATGTTGTAGTCCTTTCGCAGGGGAATGAAATGGTCATACTTTGAGAGTCGGTCGACGACAACATATATCACCGAGAGCCCTTTGGATATTGGCAAGCTCACTATGAAGTCCATGGTGATGTCCTCCCAGATGCGGCCTGGAACAGGTAGAGGTTGGAAAAGACCGTCTGGTTTCATGGAGAGATCCTTGGCTTGTTGACAAATTATGCAAGAGCGCACGAAGGTCGCGACATCCTGACGGATTCCTGGCCAAATGAAGTGTTGCGGTAAACGAGCAAATGTTCGGAGGGACCCGGCATAACCGCCCAACAAGATAGTGTGGAACTCTAGTAGTAACTTTTGTTTGAACATGGTATCATCTGGAACGAACATGCGACCCTTGTGCCATAGAAGCTCATTCTTAATAGTATAAGCGCCATGCTCGCCCTCACCATGACGAACAGTTTGAGACAAAGATTGGCAAACAGGATCTTGAGCTTGGAGATGGCGCAGAAGTGGCACGAGTTCAGCATGCGTCTGAGAACATACCATCATACAGCTACGGAAAAAGGCATCAACGGCTATGTTGTCCTTTCCCGACTTATACTCGATTTGGAAGTCATAGCCCAGAAGCTTGGGAATCCACCGTCGTTGTTCCGACGTGTGTAAGACTGATCACAGAGGTGCTTCAAAGCTTGTTGATCCATCCAGATTATGAATTTGTAGCCCATAAGGTAATGATGGAACTTGGCGATGGCTTCTGTGATAGCATGGAACTCCCGGATGTAAGCCGACTATGAACGCATCCTTGGGGCCAGTTTCTTAGAGAAGAAAGCTATAGGTTGGCATCCCTGGCTGAGCACCGCACCAACCCCCTCTCCGGAGGCATCGGTCTCCAATATGAATGGCTTGGAGAAGTTAGGCAAGCGGAGGGATGGGTTGTACTAACTGCCACCTTGAGCGATTCAAAAGCCTGCTGAGCGCTTGAAGTCTAGGAGAAACTATCCTTCTCTAGTAGTTCCGTGAGCGGGTTGGCTTTCATGGCATATCCTTGGATGAATCTCCGGCAATAGCCACCTAAACCTAAAACCCACGAAGTTGTTTAACAGAGGAGGGTACTGGCCACCTGAGAATAGCTTCCACCTTGAGATGATCCATATTGACTCCTTGTCCAGAGATTATGTGCCCCAAATACTCTACCTGTGTCAACCCAAAGCTACACTTCGTATACTTGGCGAAGAGCTGGTGATGCCATAAGGTAGACAGAATGATCTCCACATGAGATAAGTGAGCTTCCCAGCCATCGTTGTAGACCAAGATAATGTCAAAATAAAAAGAACAAATTTACGAAGTGCAAATTGGAAAACCTGGTTCATTAGTTCTTGAAAGGTCGCCGGTACGTTTGAGAGGCCAAACGGCATTACCAACCACTGATAGTGGCCTTGATGAGTGCGGAAGGCTGTCTTGAACCGGTCCGAGGGGTGGAGCAACACCTAATAGTACCTAGATTGTAGGTCCAGTTTGGAGAAGAACTCAGCGCCATAGAACTCATCCAAGAGCTCATCCACCGTTGGAATGGGGAAGGTATCCTTGACCGTAATGGGGTTCAACGCCCTATAGTCGGCACAAAACCGCCAGCTCCTGTCCTTCTTTTTGACAAGGATGATTGGAGAGGAGAAAGGACTCTTGCTCAGCTCGATCAGGCACTCACTCAGCATATGTGAGACCATCTTCTCAATCTCCTCTTTCTGGCTATGCGCGTAGCGATAACGCTTTACCTTAACTGGTTGGGAGTCTGGTAGCAAATGGATATGGTGATCGTACTCACTGGACGATGGCAAGCCTGAAGGTACAACAAAGATGTAGTTGTCTTTACTTGGCCGGGAGCATCTGTAGTCGCTTGCTTTTCCCGTGAAAGGTATACCCGGTGGGGCCGCTTTGGTAGGGTGGTATCGCCTTTAATACGTATGTGACTCCGGGGTGTGGACTGAAAGAGCGTAGTATTGAGCGATAGCTTTAGTCGAACTCAACCTATGTAGTTGACGCATCTTGTTTGTGTGTGAACCCCAAATCAGCAGAGCCTCCCCATTCAGCGGTGACTTTGGAACAGCGGCGACTGCGGAACAACACCTCTTCCCTCGGCCTAGCACGCGGAGCAGCGACAAAACCCTTGCCTATCACAACCAGAGAAGAAGTGTGCTCGCCGAATCTCATCGGAGATGAAGAGATCTCCCAGATCTTGTTGGTGACGATTAGAGCTAGAAACGAGCCGAACTTGAATGAACTGAGCCCAGCTCGAGTTCGGCTCGAATGTTTATAATTCAGCTCGAGTTCGGCTCAAGTTCGAAAAAGCTCGAAAGATTAATATTCGAGTTCGGCTCGATATTATTATCGAAGTTCGAGCTTGATTCGAGTTCGAATTTAAATAATATTTTTATAATGAAAATAATTTTTTTGGGTTGGCTTGAACTGGTCAAACCCACTCAAAATCAGTGAACCAGCCATTTTGGAAAAAAAAAAGAAGAAAAAAATCGGTTTTTGTTTATTATTTAATTTTACTTGATTTTAACCACAAAATCAAGAAAAGTATGCACTCCAGTGTAGGCATAGCCCAACCCATTTTATAGCAAACCACCTCCTTTCATTTACACTCCCCAGCCGATGTGGGACTAAACTTCTTATTCCTCTACACCTACACGTATTGGGTATTTTGCTCACAGCCACAGGCTGTCACAAGACTCATACACACACTCACTCTCTCAGTCTCTCTCTCTCCCTCTCTCTTTCTCACACACACACAGGCTGTCAGCCTGTCACACGACTCACACACACACTGACACGACCCCCATTATATTTATATGTATATGTACATTTATATATATAATTATTATATATATGTATTATGATGATATGATAATTTTATATATATATATATATATATATATATATATATATATATTCGAACTTCGAACCGAACTCAAATGGTGACTCTCGGCAGGTTCGACTCATATTTTCGAGCTCAAATTTAAGTTCAAGTTCAGTTTGTTATTAAAATAATCAAACCGAACTCGAGCCAATATTGAACCGAACTCGAGTTGCTCACGAACAGTTTGATCGTTTGCCAGCCCTAGTGACGATGGATGTCGGCGCTGCACCAAGAACTGGTGATGAAGAAAGAGGCTCAGACCTTCTAGTGACGAAGATAGTACACCCAGAGATCACCGGACCTTTCCTAGTTTTGATACCAAGTTAAAGCCGAAGACTCGGCTGGAGATGGACGGAGATGGAAGTGAGCAGGCCAAAGATGGCGACTCTTCTCAAATCTATTATCAAATCTCAAAAAATACAAGAAACCCTAATCCTCTATATATATGCAATGTTATATGTAATCGGATCCGGGCTAAACACCCAACACGAATCCATTAAGACTTCAGTCAACATAAACCACACATGGGACATGGGACATCTTGTAACATCTCGAATTTTTCTAAATAAAATTTCAGTAAAATTTTAAATTTTAAATGAGGTTAATTAGCTCAGAAACCAGATTAATTAATTTTACCTCAAGTTAAAGAAAATCAAAATTTAATGGACTGAAATCCAGCCTCGCTACTATAGGGCTGAGAGAAGGCCTTATTGGGCAAGGCCAAAGTTACATAGAATAGTTGGAGGTGGATAGTCGACCAAGTAAGATTTATTAAACGAGAAATTAATTAAATATTAATTAATCCAGATTAATTAAGTGTAAATATCAGACAAAAGTTAGAGTCCCAATAAAATAGATCTAGCCGAGTCAAAAGCCGAGAAACACGGATCTGGGTCGGGAGAAGAGACGTCCCGTGATGCTACAGTCAGCCCATGTCACTGGGGTCGTATGACCCGGGATTCCCGGATCTGGGTCGGAGATAGAGACGAGCCAGATAATATCATTAGTCGCCCTCGTGACGGCACAAAATAAGATAAGATCAATGAAAAGTTGTTCGGCCTTTAGTAGAAGATATTTTTTAAGATATCATAGTTTAATAAATTTCTTTTAAAAAGATAAGTTATTATATGATGTTAGACATTACTTACATTAATTAAATTAAAATATCTATTTAACTTATAGTTATATATATACCTGAGGAGAGGAGAGAGACAAAGAAAAGTTACTTTCCTCTCTCCCTCTCGATCTCCCCCTTCAACCAACCCGATTCCCTCTCCGACGAGCCTCGCCGGTGAGGCTACCTGCGTCCTCAGCCAGCCCAGTCGCGCTCCACCGCGAGATCCCACCGCCAACCAGATTCCCCTTGGTCTGCGCTCCACCGGGAGCCCCCTTCGCCGCCGGCCCAGTCCGCGTCACGCTCAGCAGGACCTGTCCGGCCTATTCTTCACATGCAGCTGGCCGCCGCCAGCTCATAGCGGCTCCAGCTACTCAACCACGTCGCGCCTCCGTCAGGCGAACCACCACAGCTCAGTCACACAACCACCAGCCCAACGCTTGCTGTTCGGCGAGAAAACCTCCAGATTCCAAGCTCGAACCCTTCGTGAGCTTTTCAAACCTTGGATGAAAAGGGTTTAGTAAAATGGGACAGCATGAACTTGAAACTATAAAGAAATTGGAGGTTTAGAGTTATGAATTAATAGGGCTGTGAGATGTTAAATTTTTGTCATGTATATTATGATGTTATTTAAGTTGTTTGTGTGTATGATTGTAGTAATTCGGGAGCCCTAAAAGCAAAGGAGGTGTTGCCCAATTTTTCTATAAATTTCATGCTTAATTCTCTTAATTATGAAGCCCTAATTGTTTAAGAAGAGCATGTTAGTTATCTTCAAGTCATGTTAGTGACGAAGATAAGTGTAGTTAGTAAGAAGAGTTAATCTCGTATTTTTATCGTATTCTATTGAGTTTAAATTAGAGTACTAGTCAAGAGTACGGTCTCTGTATTTATATATTTCGTATTTTGATTATCAGGAAAAGGAAAGGGCAAAGGCAAGTCAGCCACTGTCGAAGGACCGAGCCAAACTTAAACTCGAACCAGACTCAGGTGAGGGGAACTAGCTGTACAGTTCACTTATTTTACCGTATTTTTATACAGTATAGATTTCAGTTTGAAAAGCATGAACTAGGAATTTTATGAAAATTTCTAGAGTTTTAGAAAATCATTTCATGCACAGTAATCAGTAACAGAAAAGAGAAACAGATACAAAACAGATAGATTACACTTTATTGATATGCTTGTATGGACCAGTGGTGGCTCGTAGAGAGCCAGAGAGTACGACATTAGGTTAGAAAATTAGTGATTTAAATTCTGATTTTTATTACCGAACTATCTGTTTTTAAAACTTTCCATTTTATGAAATTAAAACCCCCTTTCCATACTCTCGGATGCCTAGTGTACATATATAGATGACCTCGCATAGCAGATCTACACGTTGGTCACTGGTTCTACAGTATTGAAGTAGATGTGTAGTTAGAGATTTTAGTCTTGTGATTATCAGATGATTCCGCATTTCTCGCCTTCCAGAGATTGAGTTTTATCTCGGAGTGTGGAGGCTCAGGTACAGATTACCCATGGGAAATGTCGGTTTCAGAAATAATTCACATGACATAGAAACGAGAAATCAGATTTGCATACTAAAGATAATACATTGACCAGTATGTATTTGCTCAGTATTTATTTTAGATTTCAGTATTTAATTTCAGTTATTTAATATGCATATTTTATGCTTATTATTTACAGTTTTCACTTTATTATACAGGTACAGTTTATACCCGATAGTACTGTTCCCAACTCACTGAGCTCCAGTAGCTCAACCCCTTTTCTCTTGATATTATAATTACAGGCGATAGACAGAAGACCGTATAGAGGGTTTGTCTGATCGCGAGTCTAGTGGATATGTCCTGTAGCTGGCTCTGACTCTCGTGTCTTTAAGTTTAATTATGTGTGTATTTGAGACGTGTATGTCTAAGACAATATTTTATTTGATGTTGTAATAAACTTTATTTGAAGTTTGGGTTTATAATAAGTTCAGTTTGCTTCAATTAGCTTCCGCAAGTTATTGATTTACAGTTAATTAGTAGTTTTACAGCCTTAGGTTTAGGGTTCATTCCCTTGACCTGACTGGTGTAACGCGTGTCCCCTAAAAAAGAGATGGGTGTTACACATCTAGTCCAATATCCCACATATATAACTAAGAACATGTTGGGAGTCTAATTTGGAAACATTTCCAAAAAAAGACTTTAATTCTTGGGGGAATGTCCAACTTCTATAGGAGTTTCCAACCCTACCATGCATTGTTGTTAGAAGACTCTCTGTAAGAGTCATATATTGCACGAGTTGAGGATCTCCCATTAGCATCTTTACTCCCTTTGCAAGGAAGTCTGCAAGCTAGTAGTACTCTATAGAAATTTGTTGAATGTTTTAGTGTTGGAATTGATTCAACTCTAGTATACATTTTCCTCCAATATGATTTGGTTGTTTCCAATAATCAAAAGAAAGTTGGTGTCAAGAAGCTACAACTTATGTTTGATTCCAATAAAAAATTGTCGCCCCGATGGTCCAAGGAATGGAATACAATGAAAAGAATTAAGAAAAATAAGGTTTAAAAAGGGAGTAAGAGGGGAAAAAGGGCTTCCCCTCATCTCGTGGCTAGGAACATCTATTTTATTTAGATGAGATTCATAGTGCCAATTACGGGTAAGGTAGGAACCTTCTTAAAGAGCAAATTAATAGAAAAAGAAAGTGATAGAAGAGCAACTGAGAGTAATGGCTTCAATTTTTTTTTTTTATTACTAGTGCATCATATTGGCTATTATACTTGCGTAGAGTTGTCGTAACTAAATCAGATTCAACAACTTTGTTACAAATTGTTACAACAAGATACTCTAGTTGTATTTTAATTAAACGCACTTTTTTTACCCTTCAACACTCCACCTCAAGTTTGAGAGTGATAAAGATCTAACACTCCTAACTTGGAGAGAATGTGTTCATGTTGTTGTCGTAAGGCCTTCATGAGAATATCTGCTTGTTGCTCTTTTGTAGAAATGTGCTTTGTAACGACTCCCCTTTTGTAATTTTTCTCTCACGAAATGGTAGTCAATTTCTATGTGATTGGTCTTCTCATGGTAAATGAGGTTGACTGCTATTTGTATTGATGTTTGACTATCACAGGACAACTTTACTAGTGCAATCATTTTTAGGCCGAGTTCTTCCCCTATTCCAAGCAACCAAACAATTTCTGAAGATGTGGAAGCCACATTATGATGCTCGGCGTCAGTTGAGGATCTTAATATTGTATTTTGCTTTTTTTTTTTCTTCAGGAAACAAGTGAATTTCCTAGCTTCACACAATAACCATATTCTGATATCAACTCAAGTGCATACTTCCTCAGATTTAGAATTATCCCCCTTTTTCTAGCAACCTGAATGCCTAAGAAATATCTTAGCTCTCCTAGATCCTTGATTTTAAAGTGTTGCTACAATGACTTCTTAACATCATGAATAAGAATAATATCATTTCCTTATTATCAAAAGATCATCCACATAAATCAATAACACTACCAACTTGTTGCCTAGTCACTTAGTGAATAAAAAGTAATCATATTTAATTTAAACAAAGTCAGAACACAATAAAGCCTTTGTCAACTTGATATTCCACTGTCTTGATGCCTGCTTGAGACCATACAAGAATTTTCGCAATCTACATATCCTTCTCTCCCTCCTTGGTTCTATACTTATCATGCACATTTGTGGTAATACATCTACTCTCATGTCATGTTACTATTAAGGTTGTCAAAGAGTCAAGTTATTTGTGAGCAGCTCAAGTTTGGCTTGGTAAAAACTTAAGTTCGGTTTGAAATTTCGGGCTTTCAAGACTAGCTCAAGCTTGAATTTCAAATCGAGCTCGTATGTATATAATTTTAGAAATTTATTTTTTTAACAGTTATATAGAATATAAATTTTATTTATTGAATTTTTTTATATTTTATATTTTTTTATTGTATACAAGTACTAAAAAACAATTTCAAGTGATAAATGAACGTTTAATTTGTAATTAAATTGAGCTAAACTCAAGCTTGAAATTAAATCAATTAGATTTTAATTTCAAACTAAATCGAGCCTCTCTCTAGCTCTTGAAATTAAAATCGAGTTGAGCTCGATCAAATCTAATCGAGCTAATTTCGAGTTCAAGTTGAGCTTGAGCTGGCCCAGCATGATCAAGCTCGGTTTGTTAATAGCCCTATGTCACGTATTGTTTCTAAGAGTATATAGATCATTCTTGGATTTTTTGGAGATTTCTAAATGTACCTACTAGAAAAGGGGAGGAGGGTCTTAGAAGCTTCTAGACCACTTAAGTTTCACTAGAGTGAGGAGACTTCTCTAGGCAATTCTAGAGAATTCTAGTGGGGTATGACGGGGCCTATAAATTGGGGGAAGGCTCACACAAGTCCTAAGACTTAATTATCAAGTGGTCAAAGAGTTCTTACCTCAGTGTTTGGAGTAATCCTCTCCTCTAAACCTCTTCTATCACTCAATCTTGAGTGTTCAGGTTGGTTAGACTGACTTAGTCCTCCCATCAGATTGAGAGTATGCTAAGTGCACACAAGTTTAGCGAGAAAAGAATTGATTTGTGACACATAGCTCCAATGCTATTCCAACTCAAAAAAATGATTAACAACCTTATTAGTACTAACCAAAGAAGCATAATCAATCTAAATCAAGTCAATAATAAGTTTTATATTCCATATATTATCCCTTGATGAAGAAGATACCGGCAATTAGCCAATTATAATAAGGTAGTGTTTGGTTGAGTGTATGGGGAGTTACATCCAGGGATGGGTAACTCCCCATACATTATTTTTTACATTTTTTGTTTGATAGGGATATTTACTTATGTGTGTGTAACTCCCCATACAAAAACTTTGTATGTGGAGTTACACTTGAAATGATGGGATGAGGAGTTACACACATCTATCTTTATTATTTCATCCATTTTTTAGGGTTAACATCACCCCATCTCCCCCACCCCGCAAGATCCCACCTCAAATTGGCATAACTCCAGGTTCCCTCCGCTTCAACTAGGTCGGCGGCGGCGCTCCACGAGTGTCAACTCAAATCTCAAAGATAGCGAGGGTGAAGACGGCGAAACCATCGAGAACTGGAGACGTGGGCCGTGCAAGCTATTCACCTTGTTGTCCGGTGCTCTTCTCTTAGCTTGATCCATTATCGTAAGTGCTTTTCAATTTCCTTTTTCTTGATGCTTAGGTTTTGCCCATTTCATGTTTTTGTTCATTGTGTTTCCAATCCCATTACCGTGGTGGAGATTTATCCCTTTTTATATATATTGATTGGTATAGAATCTGTGGAAATTTATCCTCTCTTTATTTTTGTATTGAATTGTTGTAGAAATTTACGTGTTTATTTGTACGTTTCTTGGTGAAATGCTGACTCTTTGTGGAAGTCTTTATCACTTTCAAAAAAATAGAATAGAAATGGAGATAAAGAGATAGTTTTACAGCAAGAGACAAAAAGTTAGGCAAACTCTAAATTTATGTTTTTTTTCTTCTTTTTATTTATTTGCAAAAGTGGGTTTTGTGAATTGTTGTGTTTGGTCATTGTGTTCCCAATCCCTGTGATTTTCAACAAGTTTGATTTAGCTAATAAAATTTATTTATTTTATTTATTGATTGTTTGAGTTGATGGTGTGAAATTGGGTAGAAATATAATTTTAGTAGACACTTCATCTGACTCATTCTTAGCAGCAAATGGAATCATAGATGGAGGTTTCTCCACCCCTTTGATTGTTTGAATTGCTTCTTCAGAAACTCTGAAACCCATTTGAAGATCTTTAACATCAAATCCACGAACCAAATCACTGAGATTTGAGTACGCTCCCACACAAAGGCCTCCCCAGATTATCATAAATTGAACAAAAAATGTGAAAAATATGAAGAAAAATTAATTACTTTAAATTCACATCATATATATAGTTATAGTTATAAACCTGTGTATCAAAGATGGCATGAATCCTAAGCCTCTCTCTTGTAGAATCAGGGTGACTATGAATATAGAACATAGTGCCCTGTTCAAGCTTGTAAATGTCTCCTTTCTCCACATCTAAACTATCATCAGTTCCATCATCTCCCACCCAAGTCACTGTCCCCTTCCCTGTAAAATCACCAATTCATTAAAGAGATAATCAATCAATTCAGAAGAAAATTAATTAAAATCAAAGAATGAATGATTATATATTTCGCTACATATATATATACCGTGTGGACATAGAACACCACGCCATGTCGTGGAGAAGAACAGAAGGAACAGAGAGCTTGGCTCCATTGTGATGAACCGAGATGATAAGCCTTTGTATCTATCTTGCACATCAAGAGCGTAGATCATTCCCACTCATCAAAGCCACCACCATCTCTGGTTTATCACTTTTTCATTAGAATTTATCCCTTATAATCATGCTATGCTATGAGCTTCTTGAACAACACTATCTATTACTTCTTTGCCAATGTTATGCATGGTGTGTTATTGGCTCTTCTTTGCCAATTTGTGTGGGCAGTAAAAGTTCTATTGTTAACTTCCAAGACAATAATTTTATATAACAGTAGAGATCGATTTTATTAAGAGCTAGATCATGCATGATAATTATATCAAATCAATCTTCATGGACAATACATGGGGTTCATATTAGAAATGGTTTATACAAAATGACTTTACAATGGTTTTTCCTTTATTCATAGATCCAAAATAATATGAAGATATCAAAGGAGGAACAAAACGGGGCTGCCATAGTAGCCACATTTGTATGCTTCTTCCTCTTAAGATGGTATTACTCAAGACCAAGATTGTATGGACAGTTCCATGCTCAAAGGAAATTAGAAAGGCAAAACTACCTTAATCGACTACTACTGCGGTAATGACACGACCAGCATTAACATGGTTAGGATGAGCAAGTTGGCGTTTTTCAACCTTGCATCTATCCTACGTTCACGTGGTCTTTTAAAGGATTCAGCACATGTTTCTGTTGAAGAACAATTACTCATGTTCCTTCATACCGTTGGGCATAACCAACGTAACAGGGTTATTGGCCACAATTTTCTTAGATCAGGTGAGACCGTGAGTAGATATTTCAACCATGTCTTATGGGCCATAGGACAGATACAAGGTGACTATATCAAACCACCTTCAACATCAAGAGATCACCCTTATATAGGCTGCGAGACCTAAGTTATATCCATTACTTCAAGGTATGGGGCCAAATTATTTAAAAAATTAGTTGTCTTTAATGGTTTGACTATTATCTTATGATTTTTCATACTATATGTTCTTAGGATTGTATTGGTGCCCTCGATGAGACTCATATACACATGCTAGTGTCCTCAAGGACATGGCAAAGACCATTCCGTGGTCAAAAGGTTTTCCTACACAAAATGTTTTAGCAAAGAAGTGGACTTTGATCTACGCTTTACTTATGTGTTATCGGGTGGGAGGGTTCTCACATGATGCCCTTGTCCTACGTGATGCCTTAAATAAACCCAACGGCCTTAAAGTCCCCAAAGGTATATTATAGTTGCCCTTAATTTTGATTTCTCTTAAACATGCTTAACATTATATGATTATTTTTGTAATGTTTAGGGAAATATTACCTAGTTGATGCCGTTACACTACCGCCTCGGTTTCATCGCCCCGCTTAGGGGTGTTAGATATCATCCTCAAGGATTTTGGATCTAGAACTCCCCGAGACTCCTGTGGAGTCATTTGGTGAATTATAGACATTCTTCAAAGATGCACTCCATAGAGAGAGCATTTGGATCTCTCAAGGGTCGTTTCAAGATTCTTACATCTAGGCCCTTTTTTCCTTTCAAAACTCAAGTGGACATTGTTTTGGCATGCTGTACACTTCATAACTATATACTCACAATGGGAGTTGATGAGTTAATTCCAACAGAGGTAGAATGGGCTTCACAGTCGGAAACTATAACTACAAGAAGGGAACAATGTGAAGATGCTCGAGAATGGGTGCAATTTCGGGAGAGGATAATGAATGAGTTGTGGAATAATAGATAAATTAAATTGTTTAATGTATTTGAACTCCTTGAACACTTGAATGTGGTAAGCTTTTTTGTTTGAACTCCTTGAACACTTGAATGTGGTAAGCTTTTGTGTTTGAACTCCTTGAAAAATTGAATGTGGTAAGCTTTTGTATTTGAACTCCTTGAACACTTGAATGTGGTAAGCTTTTTTGTTTGAACTCCTTGAACACTTGAATATGGTAAGCTTTTGTGTTTGAACTCCTTGAACAATTGAATGTGGTAAGCTTTTATATTTGAACTCCTTGAACACTTGAATGTGGTAAGCTTTTGTGTTTGAACTCCTTGAAAAATTGAATGTGGTAAGCTTTTGTATTTGAACTCCTTGAACACTTGAATGTGGTAAGCTTTTTTGTTTGAACTCCTTGAACACTTGAATGTGGTAAGTTTTTTTGTTTGAACTCCTTGAACACTTGAATGTGGTAAGCTTTTGTGTTTGAACTCCTTGAACAATTGAATGTGGTAAGCTTTTGTGTTTGAACTCCTTGAAAAATTGAATGTGGTAAACTTTTGATTAAAAGTGTTATGAACCTTAGAATGTGGTATATTTTGTATTTGAATGAACACTTGAATGTGGTGTGTTTTGAACTAAACATGAATGTTTAAAAGTTGTTTTGTTTGAACTCCTTGAACACTTGAATTGGTAAGCTTTTGTGTTTATGAACAATTGAATGTGGTAAGCTTTGTTACTAACTCCTTGAAAATTGAATGTGGTAAACTTTTGATTAAAGTGTTATCTAGCAACTCCTATATGTTCAACATAAAAAATGTTTTAGGCAGTTGTTTATGTATCACAAATTTTTATTTATGAAATATTTTCCACGACAATATGGAAGGCACTAGCAACTCCCAAGCCAAAAACAAGGGCACTAACAAGCTGTTTGAAAGCAAATTTTTCCCTACAAATACCCAAGTGAGAAAGGTTTGAAGACCGACAAATCCTTCAAAGGAGCCCGGTCAGCCGCCCAAGCCTTAAGTATTGAGTTCAAAGGGGAGTACAATGTGATTAATGTGCACAACCACTTCCTAACACTTAGAGAGAAAGTGGGGCATTATCAAACGCTTGAAGGAGTTGAGTGGAGTAGGTTGGGATGATGCAACAAAGAAGATAATAATGGGAGATGATGAATATAGGGTCTACGTTCAAGTAAGTACAATGAAAATGAATTGATTTGAATATTTATGTTCCAATGATCTCTTTGATAATCATATTTCTTATTAATCCAACACATGATTCATCAATTCAATGATCTCTTTGAATATTTATGTTCCTTCAATTATTAATATTTTTGTACATGTTTTTGTGCGCATACATCCGTAATGTGAGCCCTATATTAACAAATCTATTGAGGACTATGAGTTACTAGATATTGTTTGTGGAAATGATCAAGCAACCGGTCATTTTGCTAAACAAACATTCGACAATCTTGGACAAGATCCAAATTCACAAAGCGATAAGCAAGATAGTGCAAATATGAGCTTAGATGACAATGACACAGGTTTTGCCTTTAACATAGATGATGTTGCCCCATTTCCTACTCAAACACCATCCATGGCTACCCCTATTGATAATTCATCCTCAGAGTCCTCAACTAGGTCAAAGAAAACACGAGGAAAGAAAAGGTCAATGTCGAATGAGTTAGAGGTTATGCGTGGTATGCAAACTAGTATTGACAAGTTATCTATTGCAATCAACAACAACAACGGCGAGTATTACTACGCCAAACCTTGCTAATGAGTGTATGAAGATAATGCAATATGGCTACACAATACGATGTCAACCGCCATTCATAGATTTGAATGGAGACAATATCAAAGCAAGGGGATTTTTGGGAGCCAATGAGATGATGATGCGTCGTTTAATGGTTGAAGATTACCTTGGACCCTCGGGGTCACAAGAGTAATCTCATGTAGAAGACTTTAGTTTAAAACCATGTCGTGTTTATGTCTATGTTGGAATGTTTGACAATTATCGACTTTTTACCTTTATGTTTGTTTCTTGTGGGATTACTCTTGTCTATGTCTATGTCTATGTCTATGTTGGAATGTTTGTTTCTTGTGGGACATGTTACCTTTATGTTTGATAATTATCGACTTTTTTTTTGGGACAAGTTACTTATGGGTATCCATTTGGTTTATATGTCATTTTAAAGTTAATATTTCCATGATTCTTGGAATGTTTGCTTATGAGTATGTTATTTGAAAATTCAGGATATGGAGAATTACTTCAAATACTTGGTTTTATTTTAAAATAATATTATATATATTAAATTAAAATATCCTAATTTTGAGTATTATTAAATTAACCTAAATATTTTAAATTTAAATGCAACATTAAAAAATATTAATTTATTTTAATTGATTTAAAATAATCTATTTATTAGTTTTTTTAAATATTTAAATATCTTTAATTTTTAAAATGGGGTAACCTCACCACTCACAATAAGGGTAACTATATCCCTTCATCCAATTTATTTTTTATTACAACCAAACACAAAAAAATGTACATTCATGTATGGAGAGTTACATCCATCACTTTTTAAATAATCAACCAAACACATGACTGTAATTCCTCATCATGTAACCCTTCATACATATAACTCTACAAATAATCAAACACTACCTAAATGGTAGCCTATATTAATAAAAGTAGGTTTAAGGTATCTCAAAAATTCAATGGTCAATAGTAATTGAAATATCATGTTGACATTTACAAGTATTAGGTCATTTCTAATGTCACTAACAGTATTCATAATGCTCCAATTGGACCAAAAAGAAGAAAACATTAGTCGCTGCCAAAGATGATAAATACAAAACTTTCTTCTCATGATTGCACCCAGAAAAGAGAAGTTTTTTGTGACAAATTGATATCAACAGACAGGGTTATTTTGGTCATTTCATACATCTTTGTAAGTTGATTTGTTGGTAGGGATTATAAAGCAATAATGGGAGGTGTTTCTATTAAATCACAATAAACTTATAAGATGAGTAATTATATGAAAAAACCCCAATAAATAAATAAATAAATAAATAAATAAGAACATTTGAGTTCATTAACAATCTAAGGGTCTATTGGTACTTGGATTTCTCGTTAAGATGGAGAATTCTTTTGTGGATGACGCAGGATCAAATCCCAGTCAGGTGTCCTATGGATTAACCCAGGATTGAATGACCATGTTTGCACATTCCTTGACTTACCTTCGGAGGCGCTTGTTGTCTTTGTAATAAAAAAAAAAACATTTCAATTCTTCTTCATCCCAAAAATGTCAGAAAAAGAACATTAACAAGATTTAATTAAGAATAAATTGATCATAAGTTTACATGTTAATGTATTTAATTTAAGTCTATGAGATCGGTGCATTTTGATATCAATTTGTGACACAGACCACATGTTATTTAATTTTTTGAAATAAAAAGCAGATTGGATCTGATGTGCTTTCTTCTTGTCAATATTAATATATACACTTATATATAATAATCTCATAATTTTATTTAACGTGTTCATATAAACTACCAATCATGTCCTTCTATTTGATAATAACCAAGGCAGCATATGGTTTAAAAAATTAATTTAGTTGTTAATTAATTTTTTCCATAAGAAAACTACAAGTTCAATAAAGAATTTTTTATTTTTTTACTATGATTTTTAATTAAATATTTGTAAAATATTTAAAGTGATAATATTATATATAAATATATATAATATTTATTTATTTATTTATCTATGAGTGTGGTTGGGCTATTTTTGTCTATGAACCCTAGTCTAATGAAGTGTATATTTAGTAAAAGCCCCATCAAATTTGTTTGTTTTTACAATAATTGTCTGCCACGTGGCCACGTAATGAGATCAAAACTAACAACTTGTTTTTGTCTTATTATAATTTTTTGGGAAAAAAGTCAATCAAAGTAAATATTTTATTGTTCAAATAACATGTTTCATATAATTAAATTTTATTTATTCAGGAAATTGAATTTTGTAAAAAGATTATTACGGTTCTAAAATTATTTCAAAGTGGTGTTTAACCTAAAAAAAAGTTGAAATAATTTGGGATAAAATACACTAGGTATGTTTTATTGGGATCCCCATACCATTCCTTGTGTTTTAGTTTTCAACAATTAAAGTGAAGTTTTTAAATTCATCATATTTCAATAATTCCATCCGAAAACAAAAAAACTTTCCAAAGAAAAATTTTAAATTTCTAGCTTTTTATATAAAAGAAAATGACCTTGTTAAAGGTTGATGCAAGCAATGATCTTCATTTTAAAAAGGTATATAACAGGGGGGTTTCCAAAGTAAAGGACTCTGATGCGATGGCGACGACCAACATGTAATTGGGAATGACTTTAATATGGAAGAGGATCCCTATACCAGCGAGGGCAAGAAGGAGCAACCAAGCTCCCCCCACCCCTTCTCGCTAACGCCACTACAACACAGGGGAAGAGAGAAATAGGAAGAACAAGGGAACTGAGAAACAAGAAGATATGAGGCAAAGTTGAGCCCATAGCGACCAGGGGTCACCTTTGTTGAAGCTCTGATGGAGAACTCATCAATTCGATACTATAAACCCCACAGGAGCCTCCACTGTCGCCCTCATGATGACAGATAATGGATGAGGTACATTTTAAGAGGCGCCGGTGAAGAAGCAGCGAGGTGCAACCTCGTAGAAGCTCAAAGCAATGCCGAAGATAGCCACCAATGATTCATACCCCATCGGGGATGCTCGAAGTCTATTAGTAGTGTTTATTAAGGGCACAAAGCCTCGTAATGCAAAAGAGCGCCCGCATACCGGAGTTGTGTCGTGGTGGGCCACTGGAAATCAGAATGCAGGGATAGGGCGACGACAGCCCGGGACAGGAGATAAGGGAGTTAACAAGCCAAAAAAAAACCCCATAAAGCAGCAACTACAACTCCGTTTTCCTAGTATCACGAGGGAGAGCTTGTCGGAGGAACGTGAAAGCAAGGAAAAACACTTCTTATTGCTTGTGCTCGACAGTGAAATGTAGAGGAGCAAAGAGGAGCTCTAGAGGTATACAATTGTCACCATTATGAGGGTGAGGGAGAGGTGGTTGATGGGTGGTGATTAGGGCAACAATGAGCCTCATATGCGAGGAAGAGTGGTCCTAGACGGCGAAGGAGTTTAGAGATGGGCGCTTCATCATCTCTTGCCCCTCGCCAAGGATAGCTAGGTAGCTAGAGGCGGAAGGGGAGTTGGAATTGCCAGAATTATCATTCCAGTGCTCCCCTAGTCCCAGGACCTTTGGCAGCCTAAGAAAGCTGATGGAGTGATCTGATGGGTGATCGTCAGACAATTATTGCTTTTCTGTGGGCACAAGGAGAGTGTTTTGTGAATTCTCAAGCCTATAGAGGAGATCGTCCACGTCGATGGCCAAGGAGGAGACTTTGCCGATGAGATTCGAGTGGTCCTTGGGTGAGGAAGGAGGAACACTCCCTTGCTCCATATTTTGCAATATAGGGAGCAAGAAGCACCATATTCGCATGGTGATGGAGGTTGGGTAGACCGATTTCCCGTGGAGTCACCATAGAAAGGGAAGAAAGGAAAGAGAGGAACAGAGGAACCTATTGGGGCACCAAGGCTCCTCGATGCAGCTCAAGGACGATGACCAACATTGGTGAATAGGAAGGACAAGGGGAAAAGTGTTGTTTATCCCTAATTAACGCTCTAGAGAGGATGGTTGGAAAATGCAAACAAGGAGTTTCCCTCTGAGAGCCATTTGAGACAGAGACCTAGCTAGGAGACCTCCGCCGCTGCAACTGGTCAAACGACACGCACAATGTATGGTAACTGTCATACTTGCCCATGATAGTGTAGCTATGTATAGTATTAGTGGACATGTTTTGGGCCAAGAGACCGGACAAGTGGAGGCTTGTATGGCTGCTGAATCAATATAAGAAAACCGCGCTTTGGGTGATTATGACTGGTGTATGAAGAGGATAAATTAGATGAGGTGTATGACTTTTTTGGGGATGCGTGGACGAGAGGTTTGAGTCCCTAGGGGAAAGAACGACTACTGACTGGGAGATAACTCAGTATAAAATAGCGAACAAAGGGATGACCCGTGGCTCGACATGGGTCGTTGAAGTAACAACACTACCACACTTGCATCAACAGCCTCGTCAGCTATCGAAACCCAACTAGGGGATGATAACTATAATCCATAGGACCCAGGCTACAGGGGAAAGGGTTGGGTGCGACCCGGGCTGGGCGAGTTACCCAATATCCACCCAAGCCCAGTAACACAGATACGCCAGCCCAACAGTATTTTGATCCATTTTTTTCAGCCTAATACCCATTTTGCTGAGAATTGTGGCCCATTGAGCAACATAATATTGTTATAAACAAGGAAATCCAATTTAATGAAGATAATGATGAACAAAGACAAATTAAACCCTACAATTTGACCCAAAATGAACAAAACTTAATTCAATTCTAAACATGCATTGGCCTTGACATGAACAGGTTGGCTTTAATATTCATCAAGGGATCTTATAATCTTATATCAGATGAGGCCTAGTGTTAATAGTAAAGAAGGCCATACAAGAAAACCCCTCAAGATTGAAATGAAAATCCATGCACCACTAGTGCCCCTACCCCCCAAGCTGTAACCCAAGAGGACCAACTTTCAACACTTAAGCAAGGGAAGGAACTGAGCACTTCCACGACTATCCCAAGACCTAGAGGAAGACCACAAAAACATAAACTCCTGGAAAGAGACCCCTCCCTAAGTAACAAAAGCAGTTCCTGGTAAAGGATGAGTTTGGATCGAATCAGAAGATACACCCCTTATCCTATCTACAATTCCTCTAACACTATATGATTGCCTTGATGGGGAACTCATCTCGGTAATCTTAAAAGTGGGCATATATCTGGAAAATAACCTAAAAGATGCGATATTTTTACTTAAACACAAAGGGAAGATTAGTGGAAGCATACCATAGGGGTTGGAGTTAGTAACTAATCTACCCATCCCCCTCAGATATAGGGCGAAACTGCCGGTTTACCCATGAAAGTCATCACTTGGAATGTTAGGGGCTAGGGAAATGTAAGAAACGTTTCCTTGTAAGAGGCTTCATCCAAGCACAATAGGGTGATGTCTTCTATTTATAAGAGATGAAGCTAGCTTCAGTCAACCACAAAATATGGAAATCAATAGGAGGAGCTACCCACAATGGACGCCTGATACTATATTCCTCAAAGACAAGAGAGGGATGTTGCATAGGATAGAAGGAAAATGATATGGAGCTAGTCAACAACCATATAGGGATCTTTATAGTCACAACAATATTTAGAAAGAAAACATTCGATAGGGAGTGGATGTGCATAATAATATACAAACCATGTGAAATGGTCCGGAAAAGCCTATCTTCGGAAGAACTAAAATACATCAGGAATGGATGAATCCTGGATTGTAGGCGGTGATTTCAACTTAACCATATCCGAGAAGTTCAACTTAACCATATCCGAGAAGGAAGGAAGCACGGGTCCCACAACATTATTGACCAACAAGAATTCAATTAAGCGATACATGAGCAACATTATACAATGAAGCGATATAGGAGCACGAGGAAAGAACAATAACAAATTCGGAGGAGATATCGAACGCGATTTAGGACCATTTTTGAATGATTTTTGCTCTTCCCAAATCCAAAGGCTCACCAGAGGTTTGCAACAACTATACTAGAGCAAGGAATGCATCGAGCTCTAGCACTTAATTGGAGGACTAATTTATAGAAGAAGAAATGCATATGACACTGTAAGACCTCAACCCGGACAAAGCCCCGAGTCCGAACAGCTTCCCTATAACTTTCTATTAACAAGGATGAAACTTTATCAAGCGAGACTTACAATAACTTTTCCAAGACCTTCACTAAGGAAGGGCAAATCTAGAAAAGATAAACTGGGACCACATCACCCTAGTCCAGGAAACAGAGACACCGCTATGTATTGGGGACTACAAACCCATCAACCTACTAAACTACTCTATGAAGATCATCACTAAGGTGCTTGCTAACAAGCTCCAAGGAGTCTTTGCAAAACTGATACATGAGAGCTAAATGGTCTTCATAAAAGAATGATGCATATCATATAATATTATTGTAACAGAGAAACTCATCCATCAAATGAAGAGGGAAAGGAGGAACATAGCGCTAATGAAGGTCGACTTAGAAAAAACCTTTGATAACATCGATTAGGACTGTCTCTTGGAAATCCTCTAAGCACGAGGTTTTAGCCCACGATAGACAGGTTGAATGAGAGAAATCATTCGCTCCTCAAAAGCATCCTTCCTCATAAATGGGACCCCCATAGGGTATGTGAGACACAAAAGAGGTCTAAGATAGGGTGACCCCCTCTCACCGCTCCTCTTTGTCCTGGTAATGGATGCTTTCTCTACAATTCTAGCAAAAGCAACATAAGTAAACATTTTCAATAGAGTGCTATATGGACCCAACAAGGAAGAGAAAATCATGTCACTATAATATACAGATGACCTACAATTGTTGTATACGTGGGATATAACACAGTTCAACATCCTAAAACTCAATTTTTACCTATACGGGGGACTCATAAGCCTCAAATTAAATTACAGCAAGAGTGTCATCGTCCCAGTCAAGCTGAGAGACTATAAACACCAACCAATAGCCTAGCTAATGAACTGCAAACTAGTAACACTCCTAGTCAATTATCTAGGTATGCACATATTAGGGGCCAAACTAAAAATAGATGATTGGAAGCGCCTGATGGACAATATCTGGGCTAAACTCAGCAATTGAAAAGAAAAACTACTATTAATATGAGGATGTATAACTCTCCTGACTCGGAGCTCTTAATAGTCCTAAACTACTAGATGGTAATATACACACTCCCGGAGTGGGTAGTTCTAGATATCGAGAGGATCTAGAAAAATTTCATGTGAAAAAGTGTACATCAATTTCCAAACGCATATCGGTTGTCAACTGGGACCACATATGCAAACCAAGAGAACAAGGGGTTGGGGAATCATTAACCTCGAATGTTTTATTGAGACACTAATTGGGAAGTAGTGGTGGAGATTACTGCAAGGGGAGGTTGGTATTTGTAGGAAAATCATTATGTAAGCCTACGTTCGAAGCGGTAGCATTGGACCATTGTTGCTCCTCCCAAGGAGGACTTCCTACTTTTGAAAAGGCGTCCTTTACCAAAACATGAACGTTACAATTGGAAATGGGCACTTCACAAATTACTGGCGTGAAAACTGGATGAAGGCAAGCCCCACATAGCCTATTCCTAGACATACAATTGATGATGCTCAATGAGGGCATCACTATAGTGGAAGCAAAACAATTGTTGGACAAGGGGAAATCTCCGCTCAAACAAGTTCCACTATCAAGATAAGCGGAGGAACAACTGAGGAGTTTATGCCGACAACTACAACAAAATGCCAGTTGGGAACCGAACTCGAGGGTATGGCGGCTTACCCCAAATGAAATTAAATTACTATACTACTTCAAGATTGATAGAGGAATACAAAGCCCTCTAACAACCATCTTCTAGAAGACCATGTGACTCACCAAGGTCAAACTCTTCGCCTGGCTAGCATGGGATGACATGATCCTTAAGCTACATAACCTAGCAAAGAGTAATTGGAAGGAAGATCACACAAGATGCTACCTTTGTGATGACTAAGAGGAAACCACTTCACACATGCTCCTATAGTGCCCATACTCATAGCAAATCTTGGGCCATTTTTGTGACCTCTATGCGATCAACATCCTCCCCGCTCAGATACAAGATCTATGGGGACCCGAACACAATTGCTAACCTACTGGCAAGGGAAGCTCGTAAAGGGTGGAACCTAGTGGTAATCGTAATAACTTGAAGTGCATGGCTGGAACAAAACAAGAGACTTTTCAAGCTAAACAACATGTTTATACGAAACTAATTCATTATATTAATTTCCTTATACTCTCTTTGTTTGATGTAACTTATGCAGCAAAGAAGCCAAAGTTGTTTGATGGAATCTATTATTAAGATGATCCTGGAGTTTACCCAAGATGAGGATTAGTAATGACACCTTGAAGATGAGACACTGCTAGACTAAGGCCAAGGGAGTAGTATCAACAAAGACTATTGTCAACCAGGGTGACAAACATAGCTCTCACTCGTCTTCTCAAATCAAATGAAATCAAATGAAATCAAATCATACTTTATCTGTAAAATGTACTTGATCAAGCTTGACCCAAGACCTTTGTAAGATGGTTGAATAAGGGCCAATTTTATCCTAATTAATCAGGACGCCGCACTTGCGGCGGCCTAATCCTAACACTACTATACATATGTATATAATTTAAAGATTTTACGGTGGGACATATGTAACTTGTTTTCTCTAGTTATTTTAGGTGATTTGTCCATCCAAATCCAATTGATTTCTATTTTCTTGAAAAATATAAAATAAACAAAAATTAATTTCATAATTTCCCTTCTAAAGAGATTCAAGTCAGCATAAGCATGCCACAATTGAAAGGAACACAAAAAATGTAGAGCCATTCAAAATTTTCTTCAGGATTTGTCACAAATATTCCATGAAATTTTGCTTCAATTATAAGTAATCATTTTCTGTTGAATTATTCATATTTTGAAGATATTTGGTTGAGTCTTTGCTTTCAAACATAGTTCCATGGTCGGATGGTCCCCATCACTTTTCAAATTTCCAAGAGCCACTTCTCATTTTTTTTAATCACATGACAATGATGACGTCACTGAAAAAGGTGTAATCAAAATATATATATATATATATATATATATATATATATATATATTAGAGTAAGCCGGCCATAAATACAACCGACCCACTCTAACACCCAAAATCAAATTAAAAAAATAAAAAATAAAAATCCAACACCCCATACCACCCTTGGCTGAGTGTTAGAGTGGGCCGACTGCAAATGCGGCTGATTATTTTTTAATATTTTAATATATAACCTTATTTATATTATATTATTAAGTTAACTTCTCCATTTTAACAATAGATTAGCAACTCAATTTTAACTTAAATTGGTCTTGAAATTGGCCTTGATTTGACTTCATACTTTATATGGGTTATGGGTTTAATCATGCATTAATAAATTTAGCTAATAAAAAACACAAACTTTTATAATTATATGATCTTTACAACTACAATCTCACATGATTCATATACCCTTCAACTGTCCAATCCCTTTCAATTTGGTTTCACGTTATTCATGGGCAACACCTAGATTTTAATTTAATTTAATTTAATTTCTCACATTAAAAAAGAAAAAAAAAACTAGATTTTCCTTTTAAGAAAGTGTAGGAAATTCCATGTGGATGCCGTGTTTACACACGGATGTACATACATTGTCGTTGTCCGCCCGCCAAATCACCACAAAACGACAACGTTTCCTACTCGGTTCTCCCTGTCTCGAACTCTCACTTGCATCCCAATCTCGAGGCAAATTTACGGTGGACATCGAGGAGCAAGTCTACGTGTCCCGACCAAATAATTACTCCACGAGCTCACTCTTATTAAAAATAGACCCGCATCGTGGCACTACACTATTGGTAAATTTTCATCTGAACTCTAAATAAACGATCACATGGATCTTAGAAAGACACCACGTGTCCGTGTTGGATTAATTAAAGGGAAAACGTGGTCGAGGAGTGCTCGCCCACTCATATCCCCGTCCAAACAGGTGGAAAATCCTTCCTGGTCTCGTGGATCAGCTACAACTATCGTAACAGAAAGCAGCGTCTCGTAGCCAATAATATGCTTCCATGTCATCATTTTCCGTGTCTTCTCCCCTTCTTATTCTGGAAGCTTAGCGCCATTGTCCACGGACCGCGGACACGGAGAGAGAGAGAGAGAGCGCGATCGCGAGGTTTGTGGAAGCGAAACCCTCGAAAATTAGGGCGACGAATTCGATCTTGCTGGTGTGGAAGTTCCGGAAAAAGAGAGAGGATTCGACAGCGCGGCGAGGCATTCGGATTTGGCCGCGGAGTTTCAGACCGGAGCCCGAGCTCGGCGGGCTACTGGGATCGTTCCTTTGCGTTGAGATTCAAGGAGGAGTGGGATGATGGGTTGGGATCTCGGAGCGGTGCTGGCGAGAATGGGGCTGTCGACGATGGGGACGTCGGACCACGCCTCCGTCGTTTCTATCAACATCTTCGTGGCTCTTCTTTGCGCTTGCATCGTGATTGGCCACCTCCTCGAGGAGAATCGATGGGTGAATGAGTCCATCACCGCCCTCATCATCGTGAGCATTTGTTTCTTTCTTGTTTGATTTCAAGCTTTTTTTTTTGCCTTAATTTTAGTGGGAATTGACAAAAAAATTGTTTTTGGTGAGGTAGGGGCTTTGTACGGGGGTGGTGATTCTGTTAACGACGAAGTGGAAGAGCTCGCATATTCTGGTCTTCAGCGAGGATCTCTTCTTTATATACCTTCTCCCGCCTATCATTTTTAATGCCGGGTGAGTTTCCATTGCGTGTTCATCAGGATCCAATTTCTCTTTTTTTGATTTAATGTTGATGGGTTTGATTGTAGAGGTAAATGTGCTGATGAATTTGAGTTGTTTGGGAAAAAAAAGCTTAAATTTTTTGAAGTTATATGGGTTTCAACACTGAGATCTTGAAGAAAATAGTTCAGATAGGATCACAGATATTCGAGGTTAGATCCATTTCTTATTGGTTATGAGCTAATAAATATAAGAAGTAAAGAGGGGTAAGAAAGGATTTTTTTTATTTTAATGATTTAATCCTTTTGGTGTGTATTTTAGCTAACTAGTGTCCAGGAATTTGAAACTTGTGAATAGAGAGGTCTGATTTCTGCATGAGTCAAAGTTTGCGTATGGAGTTGAGGAAGGATGTCCATTTGTCATCAGTGGTGGCCTTTAATGTGTTTTGAATGTCTTAAATTTTGGTCCATAAGAGGGGTAAGTGTGCTTGATGGAGATCTATAGAGAGAAGTATTTCTATATGGTTTTCATTGAGAAAGCATATGACAATGTATCGAGACAAATTCTTTGGTGGGTATTGGAAAATAAAAGGCATTCATGGTAAATATATAAATGTTATTAAGGATACGTACGAAAGAGTAGTTACGAATATGAGAAGATACCATTTCATTGTGTATGTTGTTCGCAGATGATATTGTCAACTAGAGATGGAATTAATCATAAGTTAGAATTGTAGAGAAACACTCTTGAAAGTAGGGACTTTAGTTTAAATAGAAGTAAGACAGAATATATGCACTATAATTGTAGTCTAAGTAGGAGAGATGGAGGGAAAATGAAACTAAGTGGGGGTGGTAGTGCCTAAGTGTAACTATTTTAATTACCTATGTTTTGTTTTTCAGGAATGATAGATGAAGATGTGACCTATAGAATCCAAACATGATGACTGAAAAGGAGAAGTGTTATAAGTGTGTTATATGATAAAAAGATGCCTAATAAAGCGAAGGAAAAGTTCTATAGAACGGAAGTTAAAAGTCATGTTATATGGGTACGAGTGTTGGACAACTAAAGTTCAACATATTCATAAGATGAATGTGACAGAAATAAAGATGTTAAGATGGATGAGTGATCATATAAAACTGGACAAGATTAGAAATGAACACATCTGACAGAAGGTGCATGTTGCACCAATTGAAGATAAAATAAGAGAAAAATGTTTAAGATAGTTTGGACACGTGCGTCGTAGATCCCCAGGTGCTCCGGTTAAAAAAATGTGATAGTTTAGTAATAAAAGGCAACAAGAAGGATAGAGGTAGACCTAGCGTGGAGAGAGAGTGTATAAGGACTTATGTATATTAGATATTGAGCCAGATCTTGTCTTTGACAGAGAAATATGGAGGCAGAGAATCCATTTAGCCGACCCGATTTAGTAAGGGATTAAGTTTTGGTTGTTGTTGTTATAAGGGGGGTAAGGATTTGGTCAGTGGGCTTTTAACTTGCATTTATTGCTAAGTCTTTTAATCAAACTTTGAATTTCTTATTAACTTCATATGTCTCATATTTGATTGATTTTCTTTTAATGCAGGTTCCAAGTAAAAAAGAAACAGTTTTTTCGCAATTTTATGACAATTATGCTGTTTGGTGCTGTTGGAACACTGATATCGTTTGTCATAATTTCACTTGGTAAATTTGAATCTATTTTGAAATAAAATTATTTCAGCATGCAATCCAGGATGTAGTTTTGAGAAATTATATTTTGATGTATATAAATTGCCAATTAGTTTTATCAGCATGCTTGAAATTTGACTGCTTAGAACTTGTTAAATTATTAGTCTGCTGTTGTCATCATTTCTTGGAACCTAGAAATATTTTCACATCATTTGGCTGAACATTGCTAAATATTTTGCATTACCTTTAAAACACAAATAAAACTTTATATTGGATGTTTAGCATATGTTGTTGAACTGCTAGTATGCAATATTTATATGTTGTTTCATATTGTTTTACACTAGGATCTATCTCCCACTCTAATGTACGGATGTTTTACCTGTCGCTCTCCATTATGGATAGCACGTTAGTCACTGACTGGGACTTGCTCCATAAAATGGAATTGAGCTCACTTTCATCTTATTATTAGCAATCAACGCATCTTTTGCAATACCACTTGGATTTAGTTACTACTCAACAATTGATAAATGAGAACATTGTTCTCAGATCTTCTTGACAAGTTTCATTCATACATAGTGTCATGATAAGGTGTAAAGTTCATGCTTTGCTCATATGCAAGAGGGTAACTTCTCTTTGATGATTAGTTTAGGAATGTACACACACCATCCCTTAAGTTGTGTAACCATTTGATGACCTAAAGTCTTCATCTTTTCTTTTATCACTTGAAATGAGTTGCTTGCTAAAAATCTGCAAATGAAGGCCAAGATCTCAACTATGGTTTTGTGGTTGAAGTCATTGGCTGGAAGTATCTCTATTTGGCAGTCAAGGGTGGGCATTGAAATGAAGACATGCGAAATCTATTTAGTCCCAAATATGTCCTCATGTACACCAGCATTAATTGCACTTTGCAATGCAGTAAATACAAATATTCTTCCATAACCTGAAGATATGTCTTGAACAAAACACTCAACTTCTATCCTATAAAGATGTTAATTTTAGATAATGTGGAACACCAACTTGCTTAGAGATTGGACTGATCAATTTTAATCTACATATCAAACTGGGTATTAAAAGTGAAAATGCATACCTACTCATTCATATTCCTATGAAGTGTAATTTTTGGTGCTGGTGCTTGTGTAATCCATGCTCTTAAAATATAACATTAACTATTCATCAAGGAAATCTAATGAAAGTTCATTAATTAGCTGAACTTAATGATTAGTAACATGCAAGGCTGGGTTTTGGATCACATTTATAAAGGCTTGGAAAATCTCTTGAATTAGTTAATCAAGTATGAGAGTGAATATTATTTAGTAATGACCTAGGAAAATGAAAAACCCAATTAGATTTAACAGGTAGTCTTGTTCCACATGCAAGGCAATGCAGTGTGTATATTTAAGTTGTGTTGGAAGTATTTCTTTTTGGCATTTATGTTTTATTTTTTATTTTTTATCTTATCTTCTATTTATAGTCATTTTTTTTTCCATTAATCTAGGTGCCATCGCATTTTTCAGAAAATGGGTCACAGGTCTGGATATTAGTGATTATCTTGGTATGTGCTTTTTATAGTGTGTTTTCTTCCCATCTATATATATATATATATAGATAGATAGATATATATGTTATGTTTCAATTGATTATCTTCTTGGAAAGTTAATTAATTATCTTCATTTTTCTGTACTTGCAGCAATTGGCGCAATCTTTTCAGCAACAGATTCTGTTTGCACTTTGCAGGTCAAGAAAACCTTGTTATGCTGCAGGTTTAGCTTATGCAAACGGCAATATTGTCAACTGAAATCATTTTCTGTTTGAACAGGTTCTCAATCAAGATGAGACTCCTTTGCTGTATAGCTTGGTGTTCGGTGAAGGTGTTGTGAATGATGCCACATCTGTGGTGCTTTTCAATGCAATTCAGAATTTTGATCTTGTTCACATTGACGCTATTATCGTGTTGCAGTTTGTTGGAAACTTCATTAAATTATTTATTACAAGCACCTTACTTGGAGCAGTTGTAAGTATCCTTGTTCCCATGAATGTTGATTTGGCTTTATTCTTTTTCCATATTCCCTTCCATATACATTAATTTTAGTTGCTCTATAACTTTGTGTGGTTTTTTCTCCTTCACAGGGAGGGTTGCTTAGTGCTTATATCATAAAGAAACTGTATTTTGGCAGGTTTGTTTAGTAGAATGCTTTATCTTTTTGTTGTCTTCTGCTGCATCATGTAATAATAGCATGGGAAAACTGGAGTTGCCTCGTACATTTTCTGCTGCTTCTATTATGTTATATCTAAAACCAGGCATCAGCATTTATGATGTTTCTCTAGAGGCCCATTGATTGCTCTTTACTGCTGTGTTGTAATTTTCATCGGAAATCATCAATGCCTAGAATAACTTTGACTGATTACCTGTTTTCAGACACTCAACAGATCGAGAAGTGGCCCTTATGATTTTGATGGCTTATCTTTCATATATGCTTGCTGAGGTGAGATTCTATTATAAGGCCATGAATATTTTTCATAATCATGTCCTTTCTTCTGCAAGAAATGCGTAAATCAAAATGTTGTAGAGATGAAAAGGTACCTTCTCTGAAAATTTGATCTGTTCTGCAGCTGTTGGATCTTAGTGGCATTCTCACAGTATTCTTCTGCGGTATAGTAATGTCGCATTATACCTGGCACAATGTCACAGAGAGTTCTAGAATCACCACCAAGTATGTACTCCAAGCAGTGCACATTGCTGCTTTCAATTTATCACCTCATATTTTTTACTATAATTCTCATACCAACTTCAAATTCCTGGCTGATTATTATTACTGGTAGTAATTTGGATATAACAATTTACTTATCTTCAATTTCTTGCTTTTGATTATCCCAGGCACACTTTTGCAACACTATCATTTATTGCAGAGACCTTTCTTTTTCTTTATGTTGGCATGGATGCATTGGACATTGAAAAGTGGAAATTTGTCAGTGACAGGTATATTATCATATACATAATTGCGTGTATATCTAATTATTTTCTGTGATGTGTGTGGGATCCAAAATATACTAAAATCTCAATCAGGAATTCCTATAATATGCTCTCTCTCTCTCTCTCTCTCTCTCTCTCTCTCTCTCTCTCTCTCTATATATATATATATATATATATATATATATATATATATATATGCTAAATGTTGATAGTTATACATAATTATAAAATCTCTTGAAATTTGTTCAGTTAGCTAATGAAGTATGTTATTCTATCACAGTCCTGGTACATCAATTGGAGTCAGTTCAATTTTGCTAGGCATGGTCTTGGTTGGAAGAGCTGCTTTTGTCTTCCCACTATCTTTTCTATCAAATCTATCTAAGAAGTCTCCAAATGAAAAAATTCCCTTCAAGCAGCAGGTTAGTTTTTGAAACATGAATGTCTTGGTTATATGCTTCCTAATGTTAGTGTATCATGCCACAAAATTTGGCTTTTTTAAGTAGGTACGTAACTGAACTGGAAATTTCTTTACCTGCCCAATTTCTAATGGATCAAGCTTGTAGGTTACGATTTGGTGGGCTGGTCTTATGAGAGGTGCTGTATCAATTGCTCTTGCATATAATCAGGCAAGTTTAAGATTCTCTGAATATTTGAATTCGGCTTTCAACCTTTTTATTAAATTTGTCTTTTGTATTCCATGAGTTCAATTGGGCAGAATAAGTCAGAATGTTTGTTTCCTCGTTTATTTTTTCTTAAAAAAAAGACTTTTATTGAATGTATGCAGTTCACAAGAGCTGGGCACACCCAACTGCGAGGCAACGCAATCATGATTACTAGTACCATTACAGTTGTTCTCTTTAGCACACTGGTAAAATCTCCCGCCTTTGTTGGATTATGCTATTAATATAGTATTTGTTTGATTTTTATAACTCCGCTTGGTTTGCCATTGCTACTATATATTGCTATCTTTGTTGATTCTAAATATATTTCTGGCTTGAACTATTGGTTTGCCGTTGCTACTATATATCGTATTTCCGTGAGTCCTCGAAAAGAAAAGGCTGATCCTAAATGTTTTTGTGAGCTGAACATGTCACTCCAATGTATCAAGGGTCTCCTTTCATCATTTGCCTTCTTTACATGGTTTCCAGTCACTATGAAGAATGTCAAACTCCCTTTACCTATCACTTTTTATGACTGTGCTATTGCAAATATCTACTCCACCAATGTACATCTTTTACAGTTATGCATCTCAAATCTATTTCAGTTTCTTATTTCTTCATTAAAAACAAGCTCCATAAGAAGGTAGCATTCAATAAACATGTATACATACAGACAATTGTGCTTCTCATCTTTCTTTTCTTTGATTTTGATGTGATACTAAGGTGTTCGGGACCATAACTAAACCGCTGGTGAAGCTGTTATGTGCAAAGCATAGTGGCGCTACCTCAGAACCCACAACTCCAAAATCTTTCCTCTATCCACTCCTTGACAATGGGCAGGGATCAGAAGTAGAAACTGGAGTCATGTGTGTCCCTCGCCCGACGAGCCTCCGGATGCTCCTAACGAAACCAACTCATACTGTCCACCATTACTGGCGTAAATTTGATGATGCCTTCATGCGACCTGTTTTCGGTGGCCGAGGATTTGCTCCATTTGTGCCTGGTTCACCTACTGAAAGAAGTATCCATGAAAATGATGAAAGCTGAAAACAAAGACATTGCATATCTGATCAATGCTCAATTTTGGGGCTTTGCAATCTTCATCCATGGCAACTTTCACCGTTGTATGCTATTTTCATCCAATCTACTTATTTTCTGTCGATCTTGGTTGCTTGAGCGCTAACTGAAGCGCAATGCCCGTCTCATAGATCATCTTGTTGATCTTTGTATCCTGTTCTTGTTGTAACATAGCTGTTGTTTTGTGTATTTATGCTCATTAAGTAGCTAGTGATTGTATGATTTATAAAACAAGGTTTGTATGTTGTATTTATAATTTTTCGTGTTCCTGAATATTTGTAAGTTGGTTGGATTTCAATCCCACGAAGAGTTTTGTGCTTGTTGACTGAGATTCTTTTATTAATAATGTGAATTATTATTTGAAATTTTAAATTCATTATTTAAAATGAAATAATAATAGTTAATATTTTTAAAAACCTAACAAATTTAAAAAATTGTAAAACCCCTTGGCAGTATTTTAGTATTTTTTTTAAAAATATTTTTTGGTGAGTCAGCATTTGGGAAGTCTGTTTAAGACAATGAATAACAAAAAAAATAAAAACAGTGAAATAAAGAATTAAAAACCAGCTAAGTCAAAATACCTTCTTTTACAAAAAAAAAAAAAAAAATTGCTTTGAAAAAATTTAAATTATTATATATTTTTTAAAAGAGTGTTTACTTGTCACTCTTGAAAAATAGTCAAATCATTTATCATTTTTTTTTTCACTAATACCTTATAACCTCTTATTTTATTTTATTTTTTACTTATCATCCCCTATAGACCAAAGTTTATGTTTTAATTTAGGTTAAAAAAAATCTTTGGTTATAATATATGTAAAGTAACAAGTTTATTTTTTATATATAATATTATTTTCAATGATTTTTTTATTTCCTATTTTTTAAATTAAAAACTTCAATTTAGCAACTCAAACGATTTAGTATGTCCTCACTTTTAGTTTTTGATATATTATATATTTTTTTAATTTAAATTTAATTAGTCTGTTTTACTTTAAATATCTTACAAATAAATTTTTTTATATATGCTATTAAAATTTAAATAAAAATATAGGTTAATCACATTTGTTTATATAAATTTAACATAAATTTACTTGTAGCCTCCTTAATAAAATCATAATTTACTTATAACTTTTTTCATAATTTCTTAATTATTTATTAGTCATGGTAAATATCAATTTTGAAAAAAAAAGATATTTTTATCTTTTATTTTGTTTTTTAAATGATTTTTAAAAACAATTCAAAACCTTTGGTTGACTTGGAAGAACTAACTTGATGAGTGGTAAATAAAATTAAAATAAAAAAAAAGAGTTATGAGATATTATTGAAAATTATGAGGTGACAAATGATTTGGATATTTTTTAGGAAGTGACAAGTAGTTTTGTTTTTTTAAAATTACACGGGCTTTTTTGAGCCCGGAACCGGCCCGATAAAACCCGGCCGTCGTCGTGACCCTACTGCCCGGCTGAAATCAGAACCGCTACAAAAGCGGGCCGCTACGGTTGGGAAAATTACGGGTTGGGATTTTCCCAACCCTTGACCCGTCGGGTCGGGCCGGGTTGGCCCGCCGGTTCAACCCCGCCGAGTCACCCGGGTTGAACCGGTGGGTTGAGCCCAATTGGGCCTCTCTCTCTCTCTCTCTCTCTCTCTCTCTCTCTCTCTATATATATATATATATATATATATATATATATATATATATATTAAATTTGGAGAAATTTATGGGTTTTTATGTTAAAATAAAAATTTGAGTTGATTTCGGCCCATTGTTTATAGTAGTAATTTAATACTATAAAAAGTTTGATTCTAGTTCACCTAAACTTTTTAAAAATTTATTTATTTTATTAATTTATTACTCAATATTCTTGGAAACTTATAAAATTGGAAACTATGATTTTTGTTTCTTTCTTTTCACTCAAACAGATGCTTTAATTAAGGTTGCAATAATTAAGGTTTTCTTTTTTAATAAACTTAATTATCTCATTCCTCCATAAATTCACTCAAATTTTTTCTCCCATTCTATTTCTACACCTCTCTCTCTCTCTCTCTCTCTCTCTCTCTCTCTATTTAATTTGGAGAAATTTGGGGGTTTTATGATAAAAAAAATAGAATTTTGAGTTGATTTCGGCACGTTGTTTATAGTATTAAGTTAATAATTAATATATGAGTGAATTTTATAATTTTTTTTTGGTTTTTTAATGTTTAATTAATTAATATATAAGTGAATTTTATAGATTGATTTTTTCATTCATGAGAGATTTTTGCCTTCTTTGATTGTCAATAATGAAGGCTTTTTATGGTTAATTCCTTAATTTTAAGTAGTTTGCCATTTATATGCTCTTTTGTGATTTTATATTTTTTTGATTTTCTTAATTTTTGAATAATTAGTGTAGGATAATGAATTTTATAGTTGATTTTTTTCCTTCAAGAGAGATTTTTGCCTTCTCTAGTTGTCAATAATGAAGGTTTTTTATGGTTATTTGACTATTTCCTTATTTTTTAAGTAGCTTGTCATTTATATATTTTTTTTAATTTTATAATTTTGTTTGGTTTTCTTAATATTTGAATAATGAGTGTAGGATAATGAATTTTAGAGTTTTCAATTTTTAAATTTTTTTTCTCATTCTATTTTTATATCAAAATATCATAGTTTTTTTTAAAATTTAACATTTTTTGCTATTTTTTTACTATTTTTTAATGTACATTTACATATTTTAAAAAAATTAAAAAAAATTGAAAAACCGGCGGGCCGGCCGGTTAACCGGCGGGTTGGGCCCGGCCCGCCGGTTCTACCATACGGCCCGGGCCGGTTACGGGTCACCCGAAGGTGACCCGTGACCCGCCGGGTCCGGCGGGTTGGCACTGTACCCCGGGCCGGTTCCGGGTCCGGATTTTGCCGGCCCGGAACCGGCGGGTCGGGCCCGCCGGGCCCGGTTAACCGGCCCGTGCCCACCTCTTGATGAAGTGTGTTTATCCGAGATTCGAGATTCTGAATCCGTTAATGGAAGTTGGATCCGGGTATGGATTTGATTTGGTATTGGATCTTGAGGATCCGACCCGTTTAGCGCTGCTACTACTTCTGATCTCCAGGGTTAGACTCGCAAAACTCCATCTAAGCTCGCCGCCCTCTTCGACTCCGACGACCAACTCTTGCCCACCACGCCGCCATTGGGGCTCTTCGAGGTTCTCCCCATCGTCCCCACCTTCCCTCCGTTGGCGCCTGCCGCCAGGGCCACTTTCAAAGCCCGCCATTTCCTCATCTATGGCGGCTATCCCAAGCCCCGAGGCCTTACTAGCCAAGCACTGCCTTCCACCCTCATTCCCCCTCCAATCGAAAAGGATTCTCCAGCCGAGTCCCCAGAACAGACTTTGGCTGAAGATCTCCGCTTCATGTTGGAATCTGGGCGCCCTACCGACCCTCCGATCGGCGCCAGACCTACCCGCCGTCATTCCGTTGCTTACAACCAGCTGATGAAAGCCTTTGGGCATGCCGGCAAGGTCGATCAGGTCCTGAGGCTGCTCCGGGAGATGAAAGGCTCCGGATTGAGCCCCAACGTCTTCTGCTACAACACTGCTATCAATGCCCTAGTGTTGGCAGATCACCTCATCGAAGCGGAAGCACTTTTTGAGGAGATGATCTCGTCAGGGGTTCGCCCGAACATCGCATCATATAACATTTTGGTAAAGTTGTATTCTTGCTATTCGTTTCAATTTGATATGGCTTATACTGTCATGGAAGATATGGTGAGGCATGGTTGTAGGCCTGATTCAACCACGTACTCAACCTTGATTGCGGGGTTCTGCAGAGCTGGAAGAATTGAAGAGGCCTTGCGTGCTTTGGATCTTATGTTGGGGGAGAAATGCCCGCCAAGTGTTCGAACTTTTACCCCAATTGTCCAAGGTTACTGTCTGGAGGGAAAAATAGATAAGGCTAGAGTGTTTATGGACTTTATGGAGAGCACACGTTGTCCTCCGAATGTTGTGACTTACAATATATTGGTTGAAGCTCTTTGCAAGATAGGGCGCTTTGATCAAGTGGAAAAGATTTTAGATGAAAGCATACTGAAAGGTTGGAAGCCAAATGTGGTTACTTATAATACTTATATGAATGGTCTTTGTAAGTGGGGCAAGGTCAGAGAAGCATTTGGGCAATTGAAAGTTATGCGTGAGAATGGGTTTTACCCGACTGTTGTCACACTGAATATCCTTCTTGATTGTCTTTGTCGAGAATCAAGGGTTTGGGAGTTGAAGTATTTGTTGGATTGGAGCTCTGAAATGGAATGGGATGTTGGTGTTGCAGGATATAACACAGTCATGAGCCGGTTGTCTAATGTTGGAAGGTGGTGGGATGTTCTGAAGCTTTTTGTTGATATGGTGAAGAAGGGTATTGAGCCAAATACGAGGACATTCAATATTTTTATTCACTGCCTTTGCAAAGTTGGGAATCTTCGCCTAGCAAAACATCTCTTTGATAGGGGAGGGTTTGGTGCAAATGTTATCACATACAACACATTAATTCATTGGTTTTCCTTGGAAAGGAACACAAAAGAAATTCAGGCCTTAGCATCAAAAATGGTAGTGGAGAATATTTCCCCTGATATTTTTACCTATTATATTCTGATTAATAGCCTTTGTAGAGAAAGAAAGTTTTCAGAAGCAACTAATTTGTTCCTGGGATCTATTGCAATAACAAGTAGGAAAGTTGGGGAATTATTTTATCTACTTGAAGACATGGCCAGACAAGGTTTTGTTTTTCATGCATTTGCATTTGATGGGTTAATAAGGGCATTTTGCAGGGAGGGCTTTTATCAAAGTGGTGACCTGTGTAAATTATGTCTTATTATTGACAAGATTCTCACATTGCAATGAACTTTCTTTAGAGATGAGCAAATTTTTAGACTTGGATCTGATCCAACCAACCTGTCATTGCCTTCCTATTACTTGTGTAATTCTTCTGATTTAATTATGAAAAAAGGATAAGTAGTGATAAATATGAGAGCAAGTCTTGGTAGATGTTTTCAATAGAGTGATGCTATCTGTCCTTGGCTTTGTCCTGTGGAGAAGCAGCGAGGAGAAGGAAAGGAGTTTTCTACATTTTCACAGGTTGTTTCATCTCTTTGCATCTGTTTTCTCTTTTTCATGATTTTTTTATTTCTTTTATTTATTTTATTTTTATTTTATTTTTTTATTTTGAGTTATGGTACTTATGCAGTTGGTTTGGTTGTGACAGAGTTCGATTGTAAGGAGTGGTTTTGATTCTTTGAGTTTAAGCTGATCAAGGAGTTGTTGTTGTTATAATGGGGGTAATGATTTGGTCAATGGGCTTTGAACTTGCATTTATTGCTAAGTGTTTTAATCAAGCCTTGAATTTCTTATTAACTTCATTTGTCTCAAATTTGATTGATTTTCTTTTAATGCAGGTTCCAAGAAAAAAAGAAACAGTTTTTTCGCAATTTTATGACAATTATGCTGTTTTGTGCTGTTGGAACACTGATATCATTTGTCATAATTTCACATGGTAAGTTTGAATCTATTTTGAAATAAAATTATTTCAGCATACAATCCAGGGTTGTAGGTTTGACAAATAATATTTTGATGCATATTAGTGGGCAATTAGTTTTATCAGCATGCTTGAAATTTGACTGCTTAGAACTTGTTAAATTATTAGTCTGCTGTTGTCGTCATTTCTTGGAACCTAGAAATATTTTCACATCATTTGGCTGAACATTGCTAAATATTTTGCATTACCTTTAAAACACAAATAAAACTTTATATTGGATGTTAGCATATGTTGTTGAACTGATAATATGTCATTATTTATATGTTGTTTCATATTGTTTTACACTAGGATCTATCTCCCACAATAATGTATGGATGTTTTACCCGCCACTCTCCATTGTGGATAGCACATTAGACACTGACTGGGACTTGCTCCATAAAATGCAATTGAGCTCACTTTCATCTTATTATTAGCAATCAACGCATCTTCTGCAATACCACTTGGATTTAGTTACTACTCAACGATTGATAAATGAGAACATTGTTCTCAGATCTTCTTGACAAGTTTCATTCATACATAGTGTCTTGATAAGGTGTAAAGTTCATGCTTTGCTCATATGCAAGAGGGTAATTTCTCTTTGATGATTAGTTTAGGAATGTACACTTACCATCCTTAAGTTGTGTAACCATTTGATGACCTGAAGGGTTCATCTTTTCTTGTATCACTTGAAATGAGTTGCTTGCAAAAAATCTGCAAATGAAGGCCAAGATCTCAACTATGGTTTTGTGGTTGAAGTCATTGGCTGGAAGTATCTCTATTTGGCAGTCAAGGGTGGGCATTGAAATGAAGAAATGCAAAATCTATTTAGTCCCAAAGATGTCCTCACGTACACTAGCAACCCATGTAACTTTTAATTGCACTTTGCAATGCAATAAATACAAATATTCTTCCATAACCAGAAGATATGTCTTGAACAAAACACTCAACTTCTATCCTATAAAGATGTTAATTTTAGATAATGTGGAAGTCCAATTTGCTTAGAGATTGGACTGATCAATTCTAATCTACATATCAAACTGGGTATTAAAAGTGTAAATGCATACCTACTCATTCATATTCCTATGAAGTGTAATTTTTGGTGCTGGTGCTTGTAGTCCATGCTCTTAAAATATAACATTAACTATTCATCAAGGAAATGTAATCAAAGTTTATTAATTAGCTGAACTTAATGATTAGTAACATGCAAGGCTGGGTTTTGGATCACGTTTATAAAGGCTTGGAAAATCTCTTGAATTAGTTAATCAAGTATGAGAGTGAATATTATTTAATAATGACCTAGGAAAATGAAAAACCCAATTAGATTTAACAGGTAGTCTTGTCCCACAGGCAAGGCAATGCAGTATGTATATTTAAGTTGTGTTGGAAGTATTTCTTTTAGGCAAGTGTGTGTGTGTGTGTGTGAATATTATTTAATAATGACCTAGGAAAATGAAAATCCCAATTAGATTTAACAGGTAGCCTTGTCCCACAGGCAAGGCAATGCAGTATGTATATTTAAGTTGTGTTGGAAGTATTTCTTTTTGGCTAGTGTGTGTGTGTGTGTGTGTGTGTGTGTGTGTGTGTGTGTGTTTTAAATCTTATCTTGTATTTATTGTCATTTTTCTTTCCATTAATCTAGGTGCCATCGCATTTTTCAGAAAAATGGTTACAGGTCTGGATATTGGTGATTATCTAGGTGCCATCGCAGTTTTCAGAAAAATGGTTACAGGTCTGGATATTGGTGATTATCTTCTTTGAAAGTCAATTAATTATCTCCCAATTAGATTTAACAGGTAGTCTTGTCCCACAGGCAAGGCAATGCAGTATGTATATTTAAGTTGTGTTGGAAGTATTTCTTTTAGGCAAGTGTGTGTGTGTGTGTGTGTGTGTGTGTGTGTGTTTTAAATCTTATCTTGTATTTATTGTCATTTTTCTTTCCATTAATCTAGGCGCCATTGCATTTTTAAGAAAAATGGTTACAGGTCTGGATATTGGTGATTATCTTGGTATGTGCTTTTTACAGTGTGTTTTCTGTACTTGGAAAGTCAATTAATCATCTTCATTTTTCTGTACTTGCAGCAATTGGTACAATCTTTTCAGCAACAGATTCTGTTTGCACTTTGCAGGTCAAGAAAACCTTGTTATGCTGCAAGTTTAGCTTATGCAAAGGCAATATTGTCAACTGAAATCATTTTCTGTTTGAACAGGTTCTCAATCAAGATGAGACACCTTTGCTGTATAGCTTGGTGTTCAGTGAAGGTGTTGTGAATGATGCCACATCTGTGGTGCTTTTCAATGCAATTCAGAATTTTGATCTTGTTCACATTGACGCTATTATCGTGTTGCAGTTTGTTGGAAACTTCATTAAATTATCTATTACAAGCACCTTACTTGGAGCAGTTGTAAGTATCCTTGTTCCCATGAATGTTGATTTGGCTTTATTCTTTTTCCATATTCCCTTCTATATACATTAATTTTAGTTGCTCTATAACTTTGTATGGTTTTTTCTCCTTCACAGGGAGGGTTGCTTAGTGCTTATATCATAAAGAAACTGTATTTTGGCAGGTTTGTTTAGTAGAATGCTTTATCTTTTTGTTGTCTTCTGCTGCATCATGTAATAATAGCATGGGAAAACTGGAGTTGCCTTGTACATTTTCTGCTGCTTCTATTATGTTATATCTAAAATCAGGCATCAGCATTTATGATGTTTCTCTAGAGGCCCATTGATTGCTCTTTACTGCTGTGTTGTAATTTTCATCGGAAATCATCAATGCCTAGAATAACTTTGACTGATTACCTGTTTTCAGACACTCAACAGATCGAGAAGTGGCCCTTATGATTTTGATGGCTTATCTTTCATATATGCTTGCTGAGGTGAGATTCTATTATAAGGCCATGAACATTTTTCATAATCATGTCCTTTCTTCTGCAAGAAATGCGTAAATCAAAATGTTGTAGAGATGAAAAGGTACCTTCTCTGAAAATTTGATCTGTTCTGCAGCTGTTGGATCTTAGTGGCATTCTCACAGTATTCTTCTGTGGTATAGTAATGTCGCATTATACCTGGTACAATGTCACAGCGAGTTCTAGAATCACCACCAAGTATGTATTCCAAGCAGTGCACATTGCTGCTTTCAAATTACAACCTCATATTTTTACTATAATTCTCATACCAACTCCAAATTCGTGGCTGATTATTATTGCAGGTAGTAATTTGGATATAACTCAATTTACTTCTCTTCAATTTCTTGCTTTTGATTATCCCAGGCATACTTTTGCAACACTATCATTTATTGCAGAGACCTTTCTTTTTCTTTATGTTGGCATGGATGCATTGGACATTGAAAAGTGGAAATTTGTCAGTGACAGGTATATTATCATATACATAATTGCGTATATGTGCAATTATTTTCTGTGATGTGTGTGGGATCCAAAATATACTAAAATCTCAACCAGGAATTCCTATAATATGCTATATATATAGAAAAATGTTACAATCAGGCCACGAATTTGGAGTTGGTATGAGAATTATAGTTAATCATGATTATTAGTACCATTACAGTTGTTCTCTTTAGCACACTGGTAAAATCTCCTGCCTTTGTTGGATTATGCTATTATTATTATTATTATTATTATTATTATTATTATTATTATTATTATTATTATTATTATTATTATTATTATTATTATTATTATTATTATTTTTTTTAATGTTTATAACGCCGCTTGGTTTGCCATTGCTACCATATATTGCTATCTTTGCTGATCCTAAACATTTTTCTGGCTTGAACTATTGGTTTGCCCTTGCTACTATATCTCGCTAGCTTCGCTGATCCTAAATGTTTTTGTGAGCTGAACAACATGTCACTCCAATGTATCAAGGGTCTCCTTTCATCATTTACCTTCTTTACATGGTTTACTATGAAAAATGCCAAACTCCCTTTAGCTTGATTTTTACCTATCACTTTTTATGACTACGCTATTGAAGACATGGCCAGACAAGGTTTTGTTTTTTATGCATATGCATTTGATGGGTTAATAAGGGCATTTTGCAGCGAGGGGTTTTATCAAAGTGATGACCTGTGTAAGTTATGTCTTATTATTGACAAGATTCTCACATTGCAATGAGCTTTCTTTATAGATGAGCAAATTTTTAGACTTTGATCTGATCCAACCAACCTATCATTGCCTTCCTATTACTTGTGTAAGTCTTCGGATTTAATTACGAAAAAGGACAAGTAGTGATAAATTTGAGAGCAAGTCACGGTAGCTGTTTTCAATAGAGTGATTATTTTTGTCCTCTGCTTTGTCCTGCAGAGGAGCAGTGAGGAGAAGGAAAGGAGTTTTCTACATCTTCGCAGGTTGTTTCATCTCTTTGCATCTGTTTTCTCTTTTTCATGATTTTTTTTATTTCTTTTATTTTATTTATTTATTTATTTTATTTTTTTTATGTTTTTATTTTGAGTTATGGTACTTGTATAGATGGTTTGGTTGTGAGAGAGTGTGATTTTAAGGAGTGGTTTTAATTCTTTGGGTTTAAGCTGATCAAGGAGTTGTTTGAGTTTGATGCATAATCGTGAGGAAAGATTTAGTTTTTATCTGGTGGCATAATGGAAGAGTAAAGAGTAAGGAGTTGTTTGAGTTTAGGCTGATCAAGGATTTGTTTAGATGCGGAGATGAAGAGGAGATTGTTGGTTTTTGATATGTTTGCAATGTTTTTTCTTTTTCTTTGTTCTTTTTGTTAGTTTTGTGTTTATTTTCTGTGTTCTGAAAATGGAATTTTTGTCGATCTTTTTAGTTTTGGATTTCTCATGTGATGGTTTTTAAACTGATGCATTGTTTTGTTTATTTTAAAAATATGATTTTTAATTGTATAAGAAGCTAAGGATAAGGATTTCTAAATCTTTTGAGTTTGAACAGCTTGAGGAGTTATTAAAATCTGATGCTTCATGGAAGAGTAAAGATAAAATCTTGTGCCTTTTTACTGTCTATTGACTTGTTTCATTTAATTACTTTTCATTTCTTAATATAATTCAAAATGGGAATGTTGAATGATCAGACCAAATAGAACAGATTGTTGCTTTGTGTTTTGTGCTGTGTTGGAATTGAAGTCGAACACATAACATTTCATGTTTAATTTCTGCATTGAAAATTGAGATTTATGAATTTCTAAGCAAAGTTTCAATCTTTTGTGTTTGTATTTTTGCAGATTGTTCTACTTTTTTGAATCAAGGCATAGCAAGGACCCAGTAGTCATCTGGTTAACTGGAGGATCAGAGGTTGCAGCTGTGAATTGGCAGTCTTCTGTGAAAATGGCTCTTTCACCATTTCTGACATGTCACTTGAATGGAATGATTTTGGTTGGGATATGGTCTGCAATCACATCTCATTAATTGTTAAATCAAATTGGTTACTTGGCATTTGTTTTACTAAAATCGATTCCGTTTTAATCACATTGATGCAGGCTTCAAACCTTTATGTATAGTTCGTCACGATGAAAATGGTGTCAGTGATGATCTATATGACTTTCTTCAGGTATTCTTTCTTTTACTATACCGATGTTTTGGAATTCTTCGATACTGAATATCTATGCTTCTTGTGATGTTGGAATTTTTTAAGGCCCATCCAGAGTATGTGAAGAATGATTTTTACATAACTGGAGAATCATATGCTTGGCATTATATTCCTGCATTTGCTGGTAGAGTTCACCAGGGAAACAAAGCTAAAGAAGGAATTCATATAAATTTGAAGGCATGTCTTTCAGTTACTCTCACAATTGAAAGTTTTTTTATTCCCTTGTTCTAATTTTATGATTAATGATAATTGTTCAGGGATTTGCAATTGGAAATATGATTTTATATCCAGATTTCCTGTTACTGATTACTGCATGATTTTGATTCAAGCAAATGTAAAAAATATCAATTTACAACTTTATTTTAGTGTTACTGTTATTGATTTTTAATAATTCTTTTTTTTTCATTTGCTTATCAAGATTATCTCAAAAATAAAAATTATCTTGAAAAAGAGAAATCAATAATGTACGTGAAAAATCTAGGTTCTAGATAATTAGGATTAGGACTAGGGTTAGGGTTTTAATTTTTAATAATAATATTTCATAAGATAAGTCAAACCTAAATTTGCGTGACAATAAATGAAAACAAGTGTTAGTGTGTGTGATCTAATTAATTAAGCAACACTTTGAGAACTGTGATCAATCTAAAATTTTAATCGAAGGTCAATGCTTCTAGGAACTCATCAAACCCTAGAAACCATTAAACCTCAATTAAGGTATTCTAATGTTACTGCGAACACATAATATATTGGAGTAAATTTTGCAGATAACCCCAGTATAATTGTATAATTATTTTTTAATGAGATTATGTATTTACTATTTATATAGTGCAAATAACCATCATAGTCACATTTCCATTGATATTTTTTGAAATATATATTTTTGTGGAAATTTTATTTATTTCTAAAAAAGCCTTTTATTAGTAAATAATTTGGACATTTTGGTCATGAAATAAAGAATTTATATTAAATAAAAAATAAATATTGTGAAGAATTAATGAAATTTTGACCATTGACTATTCTCAATAAAAACCCATATCACATGATTAATAAATATTATTTCATTTAAATATAAGTCCTTATATAAGTAGTGCTTCCGAAACATAAACAACCTTCTTGATGTCTCACCGTTTAATTTTCTTCGAGATCATCAACACACCCATCCTGTGGAAGGTCACGATTCATTTGTGACACTCATCAGTGAAATCTTTCTGAATACATATCATTCCTCTCCTTAACTATCCTCCTAAAACCCTCTCACTACTATAAACATCTCAGCTGCATCACTGCCTTCTAACAACTCCAACCCTAATGCTTCATCTTCTCCTCCATCTCCTCTTCTTCATCTCCATAACTCCACCTCCATCTCTAGCATCCACCACCCCTCAAGCTCTTCTCTCCCCCATCACCAAAGACTCTCTCACCTCTCTCTACACCCTCTCCCTAAACACCTCCACCTCACTGATCTCCCTCCTCCTAGACCTCTCATCTCCATTTTCATGGCTTCCTTGCCCTCCCAACCCCCACCCCCTTCTCTGCAACTCCTCCTTCTGCTCCACTGCCAACTCATTCCCTCCTCCTCACTGCCCTCACTTCCCTAAACCCCACAACCATCCCTGCATTTGTACCGTCTCTCCGGCCAACCCTCTCACCGGAGAATGCCCTTTCGCCCCCTTCTTCCATCCTATCATCCTCACTAACATCTCCCTCTTCACCATCACCAATGTCCACAAACCCACTACTCACTCCCTAACATTCCCTAACTTCCTCTCTGTATGCTCCCCTAAGGATATCACCGGCGTCGCCGGCCTAGCCCGGTCTCCCACTTCACTCTCTTCTCAATTCTCATCATCTCTCTCAATCAAGAACCAGTTTGCCCTTTGCTTGCCGAGCTCTAGCATAGCTTCCGGCATTGCCTTCTTCGGAGCTGAACCATTCCATCTCCTCCCTCCGAGGTCCCCGGAGCTCACCACCATGCTCTCCTACACGCCATTGCTCCAACATCCTATGAACCCTAAAGATTACTATGTTGATCTTCATGCCATTGCAGTGAATGGTGTTACAGTCCAGTTCTTGAAAAGAGTATTAGAGTTTGATCCCCTCGGCCACGGCGGTGTGAAGCTCAGCACGACGAAGCCTTACACGACGATGAGAAGCCACATCTATCGTCAGTTCATTAGAGCCTTTGCGAAAGCCACCAAGAGCATCCGGCGAGCTCGGAAGGTGGCGCCGTTTGAGCTGTGCTTTAATGTTACTGCATTAGGGGTGAGTAGAGTTGGCTTTGGAGTTCCGAAGATCGATTTGATGCTCGCCGGAGGGAAGAACTGGACGGTGTTTGGAGCAAACTCGGTGAAGAAGGTCGGGAGGGAGACGGCGTGTTTGGCGTTTATCGACGGCGGGCCAAAGGCGGAGCAGGCGGTGGTGATCGGAGGGTTCCAAATGGAGGATAACTTCTTGTTGTTTGATCTTGATAAGAAGAGGTTAGGGTTTAGTTCAAGCTTGCTTTTCAGTGCTATTTCTTGCGGGAACTTCAACTTCACAAGTGTTTGACAATCCAACGTTTTGAACTAATTATGTGTTTGATGTTGTCCTCATAATAATAATTTGAATATATGAGTAATTTGAGTATTTTTAAGTAAATATGTATTTTTTTTAGATAATCTAAATTAGATAAAAATAAAATAGATGTGAAACTAATAAATGGCCCTTCATATTGTTAAAGATTTTTTTTAAAAAAAGTATGTTAAAATTAAATCAATAATACCTCGGTTTCAATAAACCTGAAATCAATGTCAATAAATCAAACCTTAAATCAGTTTTAACGAACCATAAATTTTGAAATCAATCAAACAAAAAAAAAAGCTAAAAAGATTCGATATTTTTATGATCTGATCACATACCTAACAAAGCTCGCATATTTTTTTTGGGATCAACGCAACATTTGCTACTGCCACGTGTTCCACCAATCCACTATTCTCTAGGCATAGCCGAAATTGTGAATTCTCCATTGGTGGAGATCTTTTGGCTACTTGTTATCACACACAATCACCTTTATTGACAACACCCCAAACCCTCTAGTGTATGATTGTGACTCCTCTCTTTCAACGTAAGACTGGTCATTTAAGAATTATTAAAAGATGAGAATTAGTAGTTGATTACATTTTCATGTGAAAAGTGGTTGTTTTGATAATTTGGTTGTTTATATTATTTTATAATTCAAAATTTAAAAAAAAAATCAAAATCCCAATCTAATTTTTTGAGTTTATTTGGAAATTTTTAAAACCAAAATTATCTATAACTAAATTATTCATACTTAATAATATACAAGCAAATGGCCCTCGCGTTGCTCAGGATTTATAAAAAAAATATTATTTAAGCATTATTATTTTTTAAAATATCAAATTAATTTTCTGATACTGATATATAAGGGTCACAATTTTATATCTATATATATAAATGTAGAACTTATATTTTGCATTTTCATTTGCTTGCGTTTATTTAAAAATTATTTATAATTTATAAATTTTCAACCAAATTTAAATTATTATATTTTACCATTTTTTTCATGTGTGTTTTATAAATTTTTAAGAAATATATTTATCATTTTTTATGTTTCAATTATTTCAAAAAAAAATTCAATTCAATTTTTAAAAAATTATATGAAATATATTTATCAAAATTTAACTATTAGAAGTACATAAGTTTAATTGCATTAGGGTCTTCAATTGTAACATTTCCTTGACTCCGGATTTTCAAGCAATAACATTCCAACTTCACCTAATCTAATTTTTTTTTTTAAAACAATTCTTCAGCTGAAAACTCCTTCCCCCCCACCTTGTGGGAACAAAGAAGATGAAATTTATCACTCTACAACATTTCAAGAATCTAAGAAGTTGAGATTCACATTATTGTTTCAAATAATATAATCCAAAACGTACCAAAACTTCTTGCATTGGTCCTTTTGTATCATCCACTTTAGGCTCCTCCTTTACTTGCTTCTTGGCCTATTCCTTAGTTTTCTTCAACAGTTGCCTACGCTCTGCTTTTGTGAGCCTCGTTACACCCTTATTATCATCATATTTACCAGTTTCTTTTTCCATGGCCATATTTTCAGGAATTGACTCCTTAGCTGCATTTCATAATGGAAATCAAACAATTAGCAATGAATTTCACAGCACTGTTTGCACATTCCAATACCATAAAATGATAACAATAATGAATTCAATTTGAGGTTCAGGTTCTAGTGATTGATCTCCTGTTCTATAACGCAACTCTCCATCCAATGTCTTGATGGGAAACCCATCCACATGATCGACTTCAAGCCCAACTCTCTCCTCGTTTGCCTTCCAAAGCGCTGCCTTCTGATTCTGCTTCTCATACAACTTCTCCAGCTCATCCTCCTTGACATCCACCACCGAACAACATGGCTTCAATATCAAACTCCCAGAATCAAGAACACAATCAAATCAAAGACCTAAATAACAAAGACATGGAATCGCATTGAAACAACAAACTTGTCGATGGATTTGGTGTCGAGGTTTGTCAGGAATCCGGTATAGGCGTTCTTTTGGACGAAAGCCAAGTCCTCATCAGAGACTTCGCATTCATCCTCGGGGATACCAGGCGGTAGCTCAGGCGGAAGTATCACCTAGTTCTTGTTCTTCCTGCCTATCCTCCCCTTCGATGAAAGCCGAAGTGTTTGGTACCAAAGAGAAAGGCGCACTTTGGTTTCTCTTAACAATCCGATCCAATTTTGATGTTAGGACACTGCATCATTTCATATGTTCCACAAAGGGAAGTACAATGAGGCAGTAGAGCATCAAAACATGATAGCAAGTATAATATCTTACACGACAAAACTATGACATAAATTTTGATCCCCAAATTTATCTTTCTTGTTCCATTTTTAGCCAGAACTCCATAATACAAACAACAGAAGACAATAAACAATTAAAACTACTATTCTTCCATTTCAATCACAAAGTTCCCTAAACTTCATACTTATAAAAAATCCTCAGAATTAAAATCCAAGCAACAAAAGCCTAAATCCACAAAAGCTAAATCACACACATAAAACATTAATTAAAGCTCCCAGTGAGAAATAATTCATTTAAAGATGATGAAAAGTGCAATTGAATTCAAGATATTTTCATACTTTCAGATCGCCACAACCCTAAAACCCTAACTTCACCAAACAAACTCCAATTTCTTAACTTTCCACCATTAAATCCCTAAATTTCCAATACAACTCCATTCAAAACAGATCCACTCCAACAAAACAACAACAGAGAATAAAAAAAACCCTAAATCAAGTAGGGGATTTCACCTTCTATGCTTCGCTTCAGCGCCTCCTCCTCTATCGTCGGAGGCCGCCTCCTGCCCACCTCCCATCTCCTTGCAACCATTTCTCCCGCTTAATAATAGCATAACTAAAAAATTATATGTTATTAATTAAAGTATAAATTAAATTATTTTAGTTTAAGAAATGTTACTGTTAATAAATTATTAAATCTTTTCTTTTGATAAAACCACCGGAGAGAATATTTAAAAAGAAAAATCATTTAAACAATAAAAAAAATTATGTATAATAAAAGAGGAAAAAAAGCAGTTATTCATTAAAGTATTAATTAAATCATTTTAGTTTAAGAAGTGCTACTGGTTATAAAATATTGAATATTATCTCCTTCTAAAACCACTATGTTATTAATTAAAATTTAAATTAAATAATTATAATTTAAGAAGTGCTTTTGTTAATCTTATCTCTTAATTAAACCACCCGAGAGAATATTTAAAAAGGAAAAAATCATTTAAACAACATACATTGTGGGAAAAATAAGTTAAATCAAGATTAGAACATATCAAAAAACCTTTATCCTTACAAATTCACCTCCCTTCCCAAATGATGGTGAGAGAAGTTTGGGTCCTTTATATGTTTTTAAATGATGCGAGATGTGGAATGAGTGATATCACTTAGTATAAAAACTTGAAGAAACAACGCGATGTATTAGATTTTTAAATTTTAAAAAAACCAAAAATTTGAGAAATTTCGATTACCACAATATAATTTTTATTTTTTATTTTTGATTTTTTTTTTAAATTAAAAAACCTTGCAACTGTTTCTTCCGCTTAATAATATAATAACTGAAAAACTATATGTTATTCATTAAAGCATAAATTAAATCATTTTAGTTTAAGAAGTGCTACTATTTATAAATAATTCAATCTTATCGCTTAATAAAACCAAGTGATATGCTAAAAATTAAAGTATAAATTAAATAATTTTACATTAAGAAGTGATACTGTTTGTAAAATATTGATTCTTATCTCTTAATAAAACAACAAAAGAGAAAATATAAAAATAAATTTCATTTAAACAGTATACATCTTGGGAAAAAAATTATGTATAACAAAGAAGGAAAAAAAGCAATCAGAAATAATAAATAAAACATAAATCAATGAAAAATATGTTGTGGATTGAACTAAATTAAACAAACAAAAAAAACACAAATGTAGCATAGGAGCCTGAAGCATAGAAAAAAGCACAAAATAGTATATTAAAAAATCAAAGAAAAATACATTATGATTAAACTAAAATAAACCAGAAAAGGCAAGATCAATGCATACCTATTTAGCATATCGCATCCTAAAAGTCATTGCTTTCTTCTTACCAATTTCCATTCCTTCCCAAAGGGAGAGTGCAGAAAAAAATTATTTATAATAAAGAAGGGCAAAAAACAATAAAAAATAAGACATACAACATAAATCAATGAAAAATATGTTGTGGATTAACCTAAATAAAACCAAAAAAACAAAACAAAACCACAAATAGTATATTAAAAAAATCATAGAGAAATGCATTGTATTAAACTAAATTAAACAAAAAAAGGCAAGATCAATACATACCTATTTAGGAGATTATCTAAAAAGTCCTCATAATGCATTACAGGAGTCTGAATCAATAAAAAAAAATAAAGTTTACATTATTACCCAAAAAAACAAAACAAAACCACAAATAGTATATTAAAAAAATCAAAGAGAAATGCATTGTATTAAACTAAATTAAACCAAAAAAAGGCAAGATCAATACATACCTATTTAGGAGATTATCCAAAAAGTCCTCATAATGTATTACAGGAGTCTAAAAAAAATAAAGTTTACATTATTACCCAAAAAAAATCACTCATTTCTTCTTACCGATTCCTCTTCCTTCCCAAAGGAGATAGAAGAATAAAATAAAAGATCAGAACATTTACAAAAAAACATCTTTCTTTACCGATTTCTTTCCCTTCCCATATCCTTGAGATCCATGAAGGAGGTACCAGTGTTGTAAGATGTGGGAGGATCCACTTGCAAGCCATGGAACAACCTACTCCAACCGTAAAAGAACCGTAGATCTATGAAAATCACATCAAAAGAAAGTTATCGGAGATGGAATTCGAAAGAGAAGAATAACAAAATCTGATACCTAGAATGAAGGGACTCACGATCCATAGCTTCCAAGCAGAATGCAAGGAAAGGAGGAAAGAATTTCAAAACAAAATAATGAGTTGGATTAGTATAGTAGAGAAGATATGTCAGTTAATTTAACTACTTATTGAAACATGGTTCTAATTCATAGGTTGCAGTTAAAAATTTTAAAATTTTAAAAAATCTAAAATTATGAGAAAATTTGGAAGTCTCAATCTAATTTTGTGGTTTTTTTTGAATTGTTTTAAAATCAAAATTATCTATAATTGTAATATAGATAGATAGATAGATTTTTTAAAATTAAAAATTCTAAAATTTTGAAAAAAAAAATCCCTTTTAAATTTAAATTAATATAATCCCGTTTGATAATATAGATATATATTCTACTTTCACACAGTATTTAGTAAAATAAGAATTGTGAAAAGGTTTTGCCAATTGTCCACCCTAGGCAATGAGCTTAGCACAAAAAGGCTTTGCCATTATTTAATATCATCATCAAACTATGTTGCCAATTGTCCCATGCTTTTAATTTTAATATAAAAAGTATAAATAAAGTTCCCTTGAGACTAAAAGACTTTGTTAAAAGTTCAATTAAAATTACCAAATCATAAAACACAAGTAGTGTCGCCATAAAACTAATATACAATTTCACAAACCATGAATATTTATGCATGTGTTTTAATAGTCAGCATTCAATTAAACTTTTTAAATAATAATTTCCCTTTTCAAAAAAAAAAATCAGTTTAATGTTGATTTATATATTAGAAAATAAAAGAAATTCAGAAAATGGACCCATGGTCCCACCAGAAAATCTCTTACCGTTGGGTCGTACGATGGTACTGCCGTAAATAAGTGGACAGATTCGGGCATTCAAATCATTCCATTACTGAAAATTTGACTACTACCCCTGATCTTTTAAAAAATAGCAAGAAACCTTTACTTTACAATTATGGTGGGTAATAAGGATTTTTTTGCATATTAGGCCGACTAAAACATTGATTCTAGACTATAAGATAATTATCCATTAATCTCTAGATTTTCTCCGTTGCTCACTAGATATAGCATATAATTTGTTGATAAAAATAAATTCAAATATGCATCCCATCAAGCTTATCATAATATATTCTTTAAAAAATTTTTAAAAGGACTAAATACAAATTTCAAATTTGAATGAGGGGTTTATGTGAAACAATTTGTCTTTTATTTGGCTTGGTCGCCTCGGTGGTGTCACTCATCTCCTCCACGTGGTACAATTTGATTGGTTAAGAAGGCCAAGTACTGATAAATACGAGAACTAGTCTCGAGAGTTTTGAAATTAGAGCGGTGCTATCTGTCTTGTTCCTTACTGCCTTGGCCTGCGGAGGAGAAGCGACGGGGAGGACGAGAAGAAACGGAAAGGAGGAGTTTTTCTACATCTACGCAGGTTGTTTCATCGTTTTGCATCCTTTTTTTCTTTCTTTTTTGTTTTTTGTTTTTTTTTTTTGGAGTTTTAGTTGTTTGTGTAGATGGTTTGGCTGTGAGGAGGAGAGTATTTGATGGAAACTAGTAGTTTTGGTTCTTTGAGTTTAAGCTGATCAAGGAGTTGTTTGAGTTTCATGTATAGTGGAAGATGAAAGAGAAAAGATTTAGTTTTGATCTGCTTGCATAATGGAAGAGTACAGAGTAAGGAGTTTTTTTTGTGAGTTTTAGCTGATCAAGGATTGGTTTAGATCTGAAGCTCAATAGTTGGAGAGGATATTGTGGGTTTTTAATTTTTGTTTATTTTCTGGGTTTTTGCATTGTTTGTGTTTTTTATGTTGTACTGATTGAGGAGTTATTAAAATCTGATTGATAATGGAAGACTAAAGAGAACATGTTTTGGATTTGCTCTGTCTATTGACTTGTTACATTTAATTAATTTTCATTTTTGAATGTAATTCATAATGGGATTGTTGAATGATCAGACCAAATAAAACAGATTGGGGTTTTGTGTTTTGTGCTGTGTTGAAATTGAAGTAGGGCACACAACTTTTCATGTTTAATTTCTGCATTGAAAATTGAGATTCATGAGTTTCTTGGGAAGGTATTAGATGCAATATGGGTATTGCTCATCTTTGCTACATGTCTAATAAATCGTAACAATATTATACTTATTAGTATGATTATTTTTCATGGGGTTGCGGTGAGAAGCCTAAACTTATTTGCAAGACTTCATGCTTGAATTCTTGAGAGAATCAATCTATACAAGTTGGAACTTGGTCTTGTTTGATTAAAGGAAAAGAAAGTATACGTTTTTTCAAGTTTTTTAGAATTGTTATTATTATTATTATTAGTTTTTTAGTGTACATATTATCTTTATGTTGTAATGGTGAATTAAGAGATGGTGATTAAAGCAGGTAAGAAGCAAGAATGGTGGAACAGAAGAAGCCTTCCTGCTCTTGGTGGTTTGACAGTCATAAAAACCAAAGAAATTCCCCATGGCTATCATCAGCTCTTTCAGGTTCGGTTTCCTCAATTCACATTTGGAGACTTTAGTACTACTGCATAGTCTTATCTGAAAGCATGATCTACTGTACCTTTTCCTTATATCTTCCAATAAATACCGGCTAAGAACCTTATATAATCACTTTGAACTTTAGCTTGTCCATGGAATTCTGCACAATAATCATTGAAGAGTCTCTAAATCCATTCACTTTGGTGTAACTTGTTAAGTACCCATGAAGGACTGTATATTGTTGGTTTGAAGTCCAACTGTTGGAGTTCATTTTGGCACTTTAAGCATGAGACGTTTTCGGGCCATGTTCTTATTGATTGTTTTTTGTGTTGTACGATGCTGAATAGATTTGGCACATGCTGAATTCTATCATTTTTGTTGTCTGTGATGCATGCTATTGATGTTGATGACATGTCTTTTGTAATGTTTGCAGAATTAGAAGAGAACACCAAGGGGATACTGAAACTGATTGAAGAAGATGCAGATTCATTCGCTCAGCGAGCGGAGATGTACTACAAGAAAAGACCTGAACTCATAAGTTTGATTGAGATTCTCTACCGATCACACCGATCACTGGCCGAGCAGTATGATCAACTCAGAGTAGAAGCAAGACTGCATCGAACTACATCATTTAACTCGGCTTTTTCTGAAAGAAGCTGGTCAATGAAGGTAAGGGATGAATTGAGCAAATCATCGGGAAGCTCTTTAGCTGCTGATGAATCTGAGCAGTCTGAAATCGATGATCCTGAGCAAGAGGAAGAAGAAGAAATCCAATGGAAGGCTGATAACGAGAAACTGAAGATGGATAACCAGAAACTGAAGACAGAGAATGAGAAACTGAAGACACAGAATGAGAGTCTGAAAGCTGAATTACCAAGGAAAGATGAAGAGAAGAGAGAGGCCATCAGGCAGTTGTGTTTGTCCATGAATTTACTCAGAGAAGAGAATGATTGTTTGAAGAATCATATCAAACAATCCAAGAAATGGACACTCTTTGATTTCAAGAAGATCAAGAAGGGAGTTCTGACTGGGAAACTCTTTGGAGGCAATGCTTGAATTGAAGTATATTATTAACAGAAAAATTAAGTATGTCATTAGATCACTAATGGTGGATACAGTATCTGATTGATGGCACAGTAATACCTTTCGTTCTAACTTAATATGATCAAACTGATGAAGTTTTAATTAATGTATTCTTTATCATATATTCATCATTTGTTTCTCATAATTTTGTCAAGTTAGATGTGATTATTCATGCAGTAGTGACTTATCTTTCATGTATCAATCTCAATTTGGATACTTTGGTCCAATCCAACCGTGAGAACGCTTCAAAACCTTTGTGTCTGCAACAAACTCATTTTACAAATGACACGTTTCTTAGCAAAGTGCCCTCACCTGTGGATCGAACTCGCGCCAAACTAGGCGGTAAGCCCTTAGCGGGACCTAAATACCAATAGATCATTTGGTCGTTGGTGGTGGAACCTTGATACAGGTGTGCCAAACAAAACATCCAAAGGTATCAATATGAATGAAATGGGAATGAGTCGGAATGAAGGGTAGTTTATTGGGAATGGGAAAAGTAAAAAAAGAAATTATGATAAAATGACTCTTATGCCCCTTATGTAAATAAATAATGTTATATATATATAATAATGAGATGTGTTAAATGATAACTATTTTTCAAAATATTTAAGAATTATAATTATATAAGTAATTAAATAATTATTATAAATAAATATTTAAGTAAATATTTTTAAAAATTATTGTAATTCATTAATTATTATTTAAGCATTATAATTAATTAATTATTATGACTAAATATTTAAGTAACTTTTTTTTAAAAAATATTGTAATTAATTAATTATTATAAATAAATATTTAATTTCATTATAATTGTGTTAGGGTGAAAATCGGTTTGGATCCCAACTTCACTCTAACCGTTGAATTTGTTTTGAGATTGGGACTTCGAACAGTGAGGAGACCAAAGAGAAAAACCAAGCAATTAAGGAGAGAGACACAGGTTTAACACGGAAACCCTCAAATCGGGGAAAAACCACGGGCTCTGTCAGTAGAGCTAAATCCACTAATCATTCTCAGTACAATAAGTAAAAGAGGGAGAGAGAGATCATGATGGGTGCTCGTCAGGGAGGCCTGTGTTTGGGAGTGGAGGTGATCTACCCCTCTTCTTGGGTTGGAGGAGTCTTTTTTCCCACCTTCCCCTCTTGAATTTGAGCCCTCGCCCTAAATCCAACCCCCATATCCTGCGTATAATTGACTTTCCTCATCTAACCATAATCCGTGTACTGCGATCCTAGAGATCCACATGCCTTTGTTCCAACCGTTGGATGCTTGCTGGAGAACATTGTACTTCTGTGGCCGAATCAGGCATAACTTGAGGGAGGAAGGGTGCCTGGAAATCATGACTTGGCCTCTTGGTTCAAAGGAGGCCGTCGAGGGGCCTTGGCTTTTTGGGTCCGAAGAAAGGGGCGCTTCGGATGGCCTTCTAGCCTGGATGGGCACCACGTGTCCTCCTATCTTTCTCCCTATCATATTGAATAACATGTTTGCATTATAATAGTATTGAATATAAAGTGGGGGACAAAAAGGTAACTTAACAAAGAGGGAATGAGCATTCCGCCCAAAATTGGGTGGAATGCCATTCCCTCACATCCGGTCATTGATTGCTCTCCCATTCCCAACTCAACCCCAATCCTATACACCTAAATGGGGGAATGGGAATGAGTCCATTCCATTCCATTCTCATTCCCCCGAACCAAACGTGGGGCGTTTGGTTGGTGGGATATTGTATCTCATGGATGAGGGATAACCAAGGATGAGGATATCCATGGATGGAGAAATTTTAAGTGAGTGTTTGGTTGGTGGGATGAAGAGGAGGGATAAAGATTTTTTGGTGTTTGGATGGATGGATAAGGATATGGATGAGGATTAAAATAATATTAATTATTTATAAAATATTTAAAATAATAATATTAATTAATAGATAATAATAATTTTTAAGTCTAAAATAATATTATTTTATGTTTATTATTAATATATAATTATTATGTATTTAAAAATATTTTTTGAAATTATAAAATAATTTATATAATTTTTATTTCAAATCATAAAATTATGGACAAATTCTCTATTAGTCCCTAGCACTATTTGACACTATTCCCTACTCAGAACACGCACACCCAAAATACTATTACACTACACCCCTACCTACCCTCCCAAGGACTAATATGGGCACCATTAAAGGGATGAATAGTTAATTATTACTAAAATTATTACATATATTTAAATTTAATAAAATTAAATATTTAAATTAATATAATATATAATATTTTAATTTAAAATTTATTAATTAATATTATATAATATTTAAATAATAAAACAACATAAAAAAGGACAGCCCCATGTGGGAGCACGTGGGGCTCATCCCTCGTGAGAGGGACTAGGGCGTCCCTCCACCCATCCATTATTTAGGGAGGGGGATCCCCATCCCTTCTCATCCGGGTGTCCAACTAAAATCCAGATGAGACTGTAGCGTGGGATATCCCATCCCCATCTCGGGCATCAAACACCCCATTAGGGGGCGTTTGATAGCCGGGGTATTGTATCACATGGATGGGGATATCCATGGGGGGTGTTTGGTTGATGGGATATAAAGTAAGGGATAAAGATTCTTAAGTGTTTGGTTGGAGGAACAAGGATATGAAAAGTTTTGGATATCCACTTTTGAGTGGTTGGTTAGAGGCAAATGAGAGTGGTATGGTAACCCTATCCATGGGGGGTGAAGTTACCCCTTCTCAGTGTTTTAAACTGGACTGACCGGCCTCAAACCCGTGAGAATCCTGAACCGGCCAGAAATTCCAAGTATGGGTTTATATAAAATTTTGACCAAAACATGAACCAACCAAACCCACCAAGAACCGGTGAACCGGCCGGTTGGACCAGAACCGGATAGAACCGGGTTTTTTATTTTTTTAATTTCAATTGATTTTTTCCCCAAAAAAAAAACCCAAGGTATGTCTCCACTAAAGCCCAACCCATTTAATAGCAAACAAAGCCTCTCATTTCCTCTCCCTAGCCGGGACTAAACAAATCCATTGCCATCTCTTGCCAAGAAAGGTATGGGCTCCAATTTCCATGATTCTAAATATATAGATGATTCTAAACACCCTCCTATTTCTCTCTAATTACATCTATTGCCATCTTTTGGAATCCCAAATTCTAATTAGAAAACACTGTGCAAGTGGGTCAATGGAGGCGACCGCACTTGCACAGTGATAAGGTCGGCCGCATAGTATCATGCCCGTATATATATATATATATATATATATATATATATATATATATTCCTTGCTTTTTTTGTTAACCTATTTGTTATATTTATCTACCTTGAAGATGTTATAATTTAATATAAATGGCATCTTTGAGTTAACCTGTTTGTGTCGAAAAAATACATACACATAAATATATATGTTAGTACTAAAATTGGATTTAGGGCCCAATTTCGTCCTAACAATTGAATTTATATTTATAGGGTGGCTATCCTAGTGAGAAATCGAAAGAGAATCCAAGCAAGAAAGAGAAAAACCAAATTTACGTGGAAAAACCCCTAAGAAACGGGGAAAAAACCACGGGAGAAGGAGTTTCCACTATGAATGATCAAGAATACAAAAGACACTATAGCCATTCTTCAAATGGAAAGTGGGAAAAGGAAAAAGTAGATCCTATTTCCAATTTGACAGAGCTTCGTTGCCTGGATCTCTCGATGCCCTAATAAGCTATGATCCTTGCCTTTTATAGGCATGGGTCGCGTGCTGAACACGCTTCTCAATTTAGTCCGCATTAATACGCTGGTATCAATCCAACTAAGCGCCCGGCTAAAGCGTCCAGAAACATCTTCAACGTAATTATTCTAGAATCTTCTAGATGTTAGGCTGTCCACAGCTGTCCTTCTTCCAGAAAACTGAAGGCGATACATATAATTCTAGATTCCTGTTATGTCCAAGCAGGTTGATAAGCTTCTTCCCGATCCCGATACATCTCACAGCGGTTTCGTCATACCGGCCATTCATATCGGATCGGTATGGCGCTTTGTGTCGATCCGATCTGGTGAGCCGTTCATATCGGGATGGTATACTGTAACAACAATATGATCTCCTGGATGTCTGCTCTGACACGTGGTTTGTCTAGTTGACTACACGTGGTTTGTCTAGATGACTGCCAGGTGTCTTATTACTTTTATCCCTATCAATAGTCCCCCATCAAGTATGCTTGCGAATTAAATGAAGCTAAGCATTCTTGTAATCAGACTATACCGGTATTATCAGTACCTGCTCCAGTGTCTTCACTCAATGTATTTTCTTTTATTCGTACTGTACTTTGGCGACTTTTTGTCAAAATATTCCTTTTCATTTAATGTTCTCTATTCGGCATTGATTATGCCCCATTCCTTGTTGCGAAGATATGGCCTTTGGAGATTGTAGTGAGATAAGGCTGATGATGACGCCGCCTTCTCGTCTTCCACGTGTCAAGAATCGGAAACGTTTTGGGTTTTCATTTATCCACAACAGTTAGATGAAGGGTTTTGCACAATTGTTAACATTTATCTCGACTGTTGATTCATTTCTCAAATAGTATTAAAGAATCCACTGTCGAATTTCAAAATCGTTTGAGGACAGCGCCTTTCGTGCAGAACTTTTGTCGATCCTTCTTCAAGCTTCTTCAAGCTTCTTCCTTCGATTCTCAAAGAGGAGTCTTCTACTCAGGTATGAGATTCTTTTTCCCTTTCAGACTTAGATTTCCATCATTTTAGGGCTTGGATCTTCATTGTTTTAGGGTCCAATTTGCTGATTTTCTTTACGATGCCGAAGCTCGCTAGAGATCCCAGCATTTGCTCCTACTCTATCATTAGTACTCTTACTGAAGATAAAATAGATGACCTAGCGAGGAAGTACCATCTTTCCTCCGCCAATATCTCTTATCGGGTTCCCTCCGCTACTGAACATGCTTGTTCTCCATCTCAAGAAGGTGATCTGGTTGTTTATCAAGATGCCCTTGCGGCTGGATTTAGGTTGCCTTTTCCACAAATTTTTGTAGATATTTTCCGTCATTTTAGTTTAAATCCTTCCCAATTAACTCCCAACTCTTGGAGAATCCTTTGCGGTTTCGTCGTGGTTTCAATGCTTTGTGAGGTTGAACCATCCGCTCATCTATTTAGTCTCCTTTTCAATCTTAATCAAGATAGGCAGTCCGATTGGTATTATTTTGGTGCCAAATCGGTCTTTGCTTTTCTTGAATTACATTCTGATTCGATCAAGGGCTGGAAAAATAAATATTTCTTCGTTTCCAATAGCGAGAGTTGGGGTTTTAACACTAAATGGGGAACCCCTTTTACTCCATCGGGCTCTAAAGCTAAAGAAAACCCAGCTGAAACTGATTGGTTTCAAAGATTCAAGAAGTTCAAGCGCACCGCATTAGATAAATTCTTCCTATCTGATAGAAGGCTTCAAGAGTGTGGATTGTATTTAGCTTTAGGTAGGATTACTTTGAGTCCTTGATCCATACTTCATGAATGATTCTTGACTGTTGTTTGATCCGAATTCATTTTCCTTTTTGTCAGAGAGAGATATGCCGCCAAGAACTTTAGTTGAAAGTATGTTGGCGATCTCCCAAGAAGATAAATCCAAGAAAAAAGGAAAAGAGGCCTTGATTAAAAAGATTCCTAGTTCTGGCAGTAAAGAAGCTGAGGGAATCCCCACTGATAAAGTTCCTTCTCAACAACCTGGCATGGAGCATGGAAGAGACTCGAATGCTCTTATCAATTATGAAGTGGTAACTGCTCCTGTTATTGCTAGCCTCCCTCCTGTTCCGATTGAAGTTCCCGCTGTCAAAAGGAGAAGATTAATGAAAGCTGCAGACAAAGTCAATTTTATCCCCGCTCCTCCTGTTTCTGTTCCTCCAAAGGAAATTGTTGAAGACGTAGCTGGCCCAGCTCAGGAAGGAACCACCACTTCTTTTTCTTCCTTTTCAGCTATATCGAACCCCGATATCTCTATTCCCGATAATCCCATTGTGTTTCCTCACACACTTCCCATCGGGTCGGGTTTCAATATGCGAATTCCCGATCTGTCAACTGTCTCCAGGCCGGATGAGCCTTCTCAATCTGAAGGAAATACTTCTTCTGAATCAGAACCAATCGTTCGTCGAAAGAAAGGTATGAACATGGCGTCTCTCACTGTTCTTTTGATACTTTTCAGTTCCATTTCGCTCTACTGCATATCGACTATCTTATTTCTCCTATCTTGATTTTAGGAACGACACGGATGGTGGATCCGACTGTTGGTAATTCAAGTGCCCAAGGTCCGGGATCCAAGATACTTGCTCATCGGAAGGACAACGTTTTGCCTGTTAATGTTAATGCTGTCAGGGACTCCCTCCGTACTTGGCGGCAAGATAATGTCAAAAATCATTTGAATCAATTCAGTATGAAGGAATCCTGTGCCCATTTTCAATGGTCAATGGCTTCGGTATTATTTTGATTCCTTTCTTCAATCGAGAGCGTAATTCTAAGCTTCTCCCTTCTAAAATAATTTTTTCTGCAGACTGTTTTATAGGGTGATCGGGTCGTTTCATTTTGCAACAAAAGCAATTCTGAGATGAAGACCCGCATCTCCCAATTAGAAGAGGAGAATAAAAAGCTTTCGGAGAATCTTCTTCTCAAGGACGCTGAAATAACCAAACTGGGTGAAGAGAAGGAGCTTGTTTCTGTCGAACTAGAGAAGTCACAGAAAGCGCATGGCTCATTGCAAGCTTCCCTTTCTCTTTCAGAACAAGCTGCCAATGCTTTTAGATCGGGTCTGGATAAATGCAAGAGTGAGAAAGATTTCATTATTGACGAAAACAAGAAGCTCTCCGAAACAATATCCGGAACTCGATAAATCGTGAAGTATCTATTGAAGACGAATTGAAGAAAGTATTGAAGTCAAAGCTCAAAAATGCTGAAGAACTGGCCGAAAAAACAAAGGAAGAGAGAGATCTGTTGTCTGAACAACTGAGGGCTAGAGAAAGCCTCCTCTCCAATGCTCGGAACGAAGTTCTTGCTGCTAAAAAATCAAACGAGGTTATTAAGGAGGAGATGTCCTCTTTGCAATCTAAGCTGAATGAGAGCTGGAGAAAAAGTATGGAGCTGGAGAACAAACTCGCCGCAGCAGAGAAAAGAGAACTTTCTGATGATGAAATTCGGAGAACAACATCAGAAGTTTATTCAATTTTGAGTTGCATTCACTCCGTTGACCCTTCAATTAACTTCCATCAAACTTCATATGATGATGCATTGGAGCTCTACTTTGAGAAGTGTCACAGTGGGGAAGAAAGAGATAAAGACCCTGTTGTTGAAGAGGTCAGGGAGCTCTTAGCTGTTGAAGAGGTGAAATCTGATGCCTTATGTCCAGATGGGAATGATGCTGCATCTATATCGGATAAGAAAACCTAATAATAGGGATAGTTGGTGGTTTGAATCTAATTAAAGATAGTTGGTGGTTTGAATCTAATTCCTAACAATAAGGATAAGAAAACCTAATAATAGGGTATCGCTAATGGCGGGATTAAATCTTGGGGTGGACCAATCATAGAAAGAGGGTACTCGGGTAGTGAATCCCCCATGCATTGTATTCCTAAAGATACATAGAAAATCCCTATGTTGATGATTAGTGATGGTTGTGCCAATAATCCCTAAATTATATCCAATCCCTCTTCCAAGGTGGTTGGATAACTAGTCTCCTAGGACTTGATATGAAGCTCAAGGAAATTTATGTGTATTGGAAGAATCATGCGGGTGAATTCGTATGAAAGAGTTGTTCGCCCTTCTAGTACCCGATCCCTCGGTATACTCATGAAACTCTCTAATGAAGCAGGTTCCTAATACAAGGAGGCGCTAGTTCTAGCCCTTGTATTGCACACAAGTAATTTCTAGTAATAAAATTACAATCAATACATAACATTCATTAGACAATCAAACATACATCCAATCAATCAAACATAGAAATCAACATGACATTAATGCATAATCTAAAGGTTCATCACACCCAAGTACTTAACAAGTTAGTTCCTCATGGAAGAGGAACAAAATCCAAGCAATGACAAAGTGGAGACATGAAAATAAACAATAAAAACTCCCCTCTAGTCTCCACAATGCTCTGATGGTGAATCTCCAATGGATCTCCCCTCTTCCGAATGATTGATGTCCTCCAAGATGTTCCTCCTTCAAGCCCTAGGCATCCGAGGTCTCCCAAAGATCTTCAATGTTGCTCAAGACCAAACCCTAGATCTCCAAGTCGGCCAAGAAGGTGGCCAAAGGCCCCCCAGATCCTCATTAACCCTCAAACATTGGTATTTATAGGGGTTTTCAACATTAGGGTTTGTGTGGGGCTAAATCATGTAAAAAATCGGATGCAGGTCGGGCCCAGAAATAGGTCAGACGTGGGCCCGTGAACGGTTATTCATCAGCCCGCTCAGAATTTCACTTGCTCTGAACGGGCAGGTCAAGCTGGCGGTTCATCACGGTTCAACTCACAAAGTTGCTCTGAACCGGCAAATTGAACGGCAGTTCATCATCCCGTTTAGGTTTTCGCATCCATCGCTGCCAGCCTTCATCAAGCGCTCGATCGGATGACCAATTCTTGTCGGATTGACCTGAAATTTTAACCGAGCATTCCTAACTTGTTTATCTTTAATCTGAACTGTGGAGATTCGATTTAGAGTCCTATAATTCTTGTAATAAATTTCTGATCTTTGCTGCTCTTTCAGGACTGCTGCAGTTTTCTCTATTTTCTCCCCTTTTCGCCTCAAATAATGTAGAATTTCTTCCTATTTATTCTTGAGGCTCTCCAATGCCCTGTTTACAAAATATGAAGCATTTTAAGTACCTACAGGCTATAAATCAATGCATTTGATATGAGAACATGTGCATAATTGATAAGTAAATATCCTCATTTGAACACTTATCAAATATCCCCACACTTAAGTATTTGCTTGTCCTCAAGCAAACAAGACAATGAAAGTACAAGTAAAAAAAATGATAAGTGTTTAACCTCCGGCAATAATAATAATGATTCTACTCTATCATAAGTTCACCATCAAAATGTGCATTCTCCCATTTCCACACGGGACTTAGATTAATCTTGTGTCATGTTTCATCACAACTCTAGATGAATATTTTCACTCCACATACCATGTTCTGGGAAAGTCTTAGCAAGACAAGCATTCCCTCAATGGACTCTAGAGGATCCTTGAGGCCCTAAGTTTTAAGACACCCAACCCTCTATTGAGAAAATGGTGGACAAGTTCGAGAGGCTTCAACTATACATTTTTTTTTTTTCGGGTAGGGCATCTCTAATAGATCCGACTTTCCCGTGCTAAAGATCAGTGTAGAGTGTAGGTCCTCTTTTCTTCAGGATGCACATGCTGTTTAGGCACCAGAACACCCGGGTACTTAGAGGGTTACAACTCTACCTAGATATGCTCATACTTAGAAGTGACTTTTCGAATTAAGGAACACCCTGATTAGGGGCCAGGACCCAAACTACTTCATCACAACAAGTAGCGGAGCACTGTCTTTATTGCTCTAATGACTCAACTACTATGTACATACTATTTTATTTTTCTCTTACTTGTCCACTAAGTTGAATTATGAAGGGTTAGAAGCTAAACTAGTGCCACGTAATCCTCTTGGAGCCATTGAGAGTAATGCTTAGCAATTAAAGTCAACAAAACATGGCATGGGTTATCTATTGTCACTAGATATTTTGAATTTCACAAAGATGTTCTCTAGATGTCCATGGTGTGTCATAGGAGAATTTGAAAAAATTGGGTACTATGATGATGGTGTACTATGAATAGAGTGCATCAATACATTCTCTAACAAAGCCATAATAGGTATATGCCAAACATGCTCATGTATAGAAAGATTTGCAATGAATGTTAAAAACTTTCAATAACTAGCTTCCTATCCCCACACTTAAAATTTTGCAATAACTTCATAAATGGATAGGAAGCTACTCATCCCTCATTAATTTAAAATTGTACATTGTCCTCAATGTACACAATAAAAACATGAAAAGTATATAATATGCAATAAAAACAAGGAGATGGGCAAAGCTGAAACTTCCCGATTCATTGATGATGATTCCAATTTTGATTTGAATTCGGGTTGGTATTCTTGACGACCAATATGTTTCATGCTCTAAATCCCGCTGCGAGACCTGAAGGGACCAAAAAGAGCTCGAGCACCATCATTTTATTGAATACACTAAAACTAACTAAAAACCCGACTAAGATCTGACGAAAATAAGACATTTTTTTTCTAAGGACCTTGGGTTGCCTCCCAAGAAGTGCTTGTTTTACGTCACTAGCTTGACGTACCTTGTTCTTACCTCATGGAGGCTTGAAAAGGGTATATTCCTCCGGGCTGCACCTTGCATAGCTACTCCCAGAAAATGAAAAACATATCTGTCGGGGTTGTCTTGTGATGGAGGTTTCAGTACAGTTACCTTTAGGCCTCCATGGGAATAATTTGGGCCGGGAATTGTTCAATTTTGGCTTGTGCGGATCCTTGGATTGAATCATCCTCCTCACTTCTATTATTATCCCGGATATGTCTCCTCATTGCGTTTTATGTGTAGGTCACCTTCGAGGTAGATTTCTTCAAGTGTTTTCACCGCGTGCCCTTTCTACCTCTTCATCCTTATCTTCACCAAAATATTCTTCCACCTCTTGTTCATAAGAATTCATCTCAATAGGTTCTCCAATGTGGTTTTCAAGCTTGTGAAGTGAGGTTTCCATATTAGAAATTGCGGCACCAACGGCTTCAAATTCAACTTCTGTTTGCAGTGTAAATTGTGCCAACTCCTCCATGAATGCGGAGACTCCCTCTTGTAATAGTGGAAAATCTGACCACTCTTTTGCCTCTTCTTCTTCTGCAATGATGTTGCCGGGTGGAACTTCTTCTACTTGTCCATAACTCCATTGTTCGTTAGAAATTTTGAGAGAAGCTGCTTCCACCCGGTTCTTAATCTTTTGAGAAGAGGCTTGCAAGCTTACACTTATGTCCAGCATGTTCTGTGCAAATTGTAGCATAGACTCCTCCAAGGTTTGTCCCCTTTCTTGTGGTTTTGATGTGTACTGAAAGCTTGGAGGATAGTCGAGCCATTTTTGCGAAGGTGGTGGCTGAAAACACGCAGGATAGTCGAGCCATTGTTGTGAAGGTTGTGAATATAAATTTAGCCCTTGTGGAGGGCATCCCCATTGTTGTTGATGACTTGAATAGCTTGGTTGCCCTCCCCATTGGGAAGAACTTGGAGGAAACTCATGCCAATCTTTGCTCTTGATGCGGGGGAGAAGAAGGAAACCACCTTGTTGAGGACAAGATCCATTGAGTTTCATATTGATAGCTTGGATAGTTTGGTTGTCCCTCTCCATATGGATGCGTAAACATTGTTGTTGAATGGGCTTCTTTGAATTGTTTGGTCACTTAAAAGCTTGTCCACCCTTTCTACAAGAGCATCAATTGCGACTCCTAAATCAATCTTGTAATGCGAACATTGTACCTTGCACAAAAGAGATCAAAAGAGATTAGTCAAAGATTTTTTTTTATTATTTATTTATATAAATCAAAGAAAAATATAAACTAAAACTAATGACTAGATTAATAAACTTCTAGTGTTCCTAGTAGTCTTGGTCCCCGCAACGCCAAAACTTGATGGGATGTTTCCGCAAGTATACGATTGGTCGTGATCAAAAAGTAATAAAGTGGACTATGAAAGTCGGATGTCTGAACCCACAAGGACCAAGAGACACTAGTACAAACTATCAATCTATTATCTAGTCTAAATAAAGATAGTTGGTGGTTTGAATCTAATTCCTAACAATAAGGATAAGAAAACCTAATAATAGGGTATCGCTAATGGCGGGATTAAATCTTGGGGTGGACCAATCATAGAAAGAGGGTACTCGGGTAGTGAATCCCCCACTGCATTGTATTCTAAAGATACATGAAAATCCCTATGTTGGATGATTAGTGATGGTTGTGCCAATAATCCCTAAATTATATCCAATCCTCTTCCAAGGTGGTTGGATAACTAGTCTCCCTAGGACTTGATATGAAGCTCAAGGAAATTTATGTGTATTGGAAGAATCATGCTTGGTGAATTCGTATGAAAGAGTTGTTCGCCCTTCTAGTACCCGATCCCTCGGTATACTCATGAAACTCTCTAATGAAGCAGGTTCCTAATACAAGGAGGCGCTAGCTCTAGCCCTTGTATTGCACACAAGTAATTTCTAGTAATAAAATTACAATCAATACATAACATTCATTAGACAATCAAACATACATCCAATCAATCAAACATAGAAATCAACATGACATTAATGCATAATCTAAAGGTTCATCACACCCAAGTACTTAACAAGTTAGTTCCTCATGGAAGAGGAACAAAATCCAAGCAATGACAAAGTGGAGACATGAAAATAAACAATAAAAACTCCCCTCTAGTCTCCACAATGCTCTGATGGTGAATCTCCAATGGATCTCCCCTCTTCCTAATGATTGATGTCCTCCAAGATGTTCCTCCTTCCAAGCCCTAGTCAGCCGAGGTCTCCCCAAAGATCTTCAATGTTGCTCAAGACCAAACCCTAGATCTCCAAGTCGGCCAAGAAGGTGGCCAAAGGCCCCCAGCATCCTCATTAACCCTCAAACATTGGTATTTATAGGGGTTTTCAACATTAGGGTTTGTGTGGGGCTAAATCATGTAAAAATCGGATGCGTGTCGGGCCCGAGAAATAGTCATGCAGGCGCGTGAACGGGTTAGTTCATCAGCCCGTTCACGAATTGGGTTGCTCGAGCAGGCAGGTCAATCATGGCGGTTCATCACCGGTTCAAATTTACACGGTTGCTCTGAACGGCGGTTGAACGCGGTTCATCATCCCGTTTAGGTTTTTACGCATCATGCCGATCTTCATCAAGCGCTCGATCGGATGACCAATTCTTGTCGGATTGACCTGAAATTTTAACCGGCATTCCTAACTTGTTTATCTTTAATCTGAACTGTGGAGATTCGATTTAGAGTCCTATAATTCTTGTAATAAATTTCTGATCTTTGCTGCTCTTTCGGATCGGCCGCAGCTTCTCTATTTTCTCCCCTTTTCCTCAAATAATGTAGAATTTCTTCCTATTTATTCTTGAGGCTCTCCAATGCCCTGCTTACAAAATATGAAGCATTTTAAGTACCTACAGCTATAAATCAATGCATTTGATATGAGAACATGTGCATAATTGATAAGTAAATATCCTCATTTGAACACTTATCAAATATCCCCACACTTAAGTATTTGCTTGTCCTCAAGCAAACAAGACAAATGAAAGTACAAGTAAAAAATGATAAGTGTTTAACCTCCGCAATAATAATAATGATTCTACTCTATCATAAGTTCACCATCAAAATGTGCATTCTCCCATTTCCACACCGGGACTTAGATTAATCTTGTGTCATGTTTCATCACAACTCTAGATGAATATTTTCTACTCCACATACCATGTTCTAAAGTCTTAGCAAGACAAGCATTCCCTCAATGGACTCTAGAGGATCCTTGAGGCCCTAAGTTTTAAGACACCCAACCCTCTATTGAGAAAATGGTGGACAAGTTCGAGAGGCTTCAACTATACATTTTTTTCGGTAGGGCATCTCTAATAGATCCGACTTTCCGTGCTAAAAAGATCAATGGTAGAGTGTAGGTCCTCTTTTCTTCGGGATGCACATGCCGCTTAGGCACCAGAACACCCGGGTACTTAGAGGGTTACAACTCTACCTAGATATGCTCATACTTAGAAGTGACTTTTCGAATTAAGGAACACCCTGATTAGGGGCCAGGACCCAAACTACTTCATCACAACAAGTAGCGGAGCACTGTCTTTATTGCTCTAATGACTCAACTACTATGTACATACTATTTTATTTTTCTCTTACTTGTCCACTAAGTTGAATTATGAAGGGTTAGAAGCTAAACTAGTGCCACGAATCCTCTTGGAGCCATTGAGAGTAATGCTTAGCAATTAAAGTCAACAAAACATGGCAATGGGTTATCTATTGTCACTAGATATTTTGAATTTCACAAAGATGTTCTCTAGATGTCCATGGTGTGTCATAGGAGAATTTGAAAAAATTGGGTACTATGATGGTGTACTATGAATAGAGTGCATCAATACATTCTCTAACAAAGCCATAATAGGTATATGCCAAACATGCTCATGTATAGAAAGATTTGCAATGAATGTTAAAAACTTTCAATAACTAGCTTCCTATCCCCACACTTAAAATTTTGCAATAACTTCATAAATGGATAGGAAGCTACTCATCCCCACACTTAAAATTGTACATTGTCCTCAATGTACACAATAAAACATGAAAAGTATATAATATGCAATAAAACAAGGAGATGGGCAAACTGAAACTTCCCAGATTCATTGATGATGTTTCCTATTTTGATTTGAATTCGGGGTTGGTATTCTTGACGACCAATATGTTCATGCTCTAAATCCTCATGTAGACCTCAAGGGACCAAAAGAGCTCGAGAGCACCATCATTTTATTGAATACACTAAAACTAACTAAAACCAGAGCTAAGATGCGAAAATAAGACATTTTTTTTCTAAGGACCTTGGGTTGCCTCCCAAGAAGTGCTTGTTTTACGCCACTAGCTTGACGCATCTTTGTTCTTACCTCATGGAGGCTTGAAAAGGGTATATTCCTCCTGGCCGCACCTTGCATAGCTACTCCGTAAAATGAAAACATATCTCTGGCTGGGTTGTCTTGTGATGGAGGTTTCAAAGATGCTTACCTTTAGGCCTCCATGGGAATAATTTGGGCCGGAATTGTTCAATTTTGGCTTGTGCGGATCCTTGGATTGAATCATCCTCCTCACTTCTATTATTATCCCGGATATGTCTCCTCTCAGGCTTTATGTGTAGGTCGTACCTTCGAGGTAGATTTCTTCAAGTGTTTTCAGTAGCCCTTTCTACCTCTTCATCCTTATCTTCACCAAAAATATTCTTCCACCTCTTGTTCATAAGAATTCATCTCAATAGGTTCTCCAATGTGGTTTTCAAGCTTGTGAAGTGAGGTTTCCATATTAGAAATTGCGGCACCAACGGCTTCAAATTCAACTTCTGTTTGCAGTGTAAATTGTGCCAACTCCTCCATGAATGCGAGACTCCCTCTTGTAATAGTGGAAAATCTGACCACTCTTTTGCCTCTTCTTCTTCTGCAATGATGTTGCCGGGTGGAACTTCTTCTACTTGTCCATAACTCCATTGTTCGTTAGAAATTTTGAGAGAAGCTGCTTCCACCCGGCTCTTAATCGTTTGAGAAGAGGCTTGCAAGCTTACACTTATGTCCAGCATGTTCTGGGCAAATTGTAGCATAGACTCCTCCAAGTTTTGGCCCCTTGCTTGTGGTTTTGATGTGTACTGAAAGCTTGGAGGATAGTCGAGCCATTTTTATGTAAGGTGGTGGCCGAAAACACGCAGGATAGTCGAGCCATTGTTGTGAAGGTTGTGAATATAAATTTAGCCCTTGTGGAGGGCATCCCCATTGTTGTTGATGACTTGAATAGCTTGGTTGCCCTCCCATTGGGAAGAACTTGAGGAAACTCATGCCACCGCTCTTGATGCGGGGAGAAGAAGGAAACCCTTGTTGAGTGACGCATCCATTGAGTTTCATATCGATAGCTTGGATAGTTTGGTTGTCCCTCTCCATATGGATCGTAAACATTGTTGAATGGGCTTCTTTGAATTGTTTGGTCACTTAAAAGCTTGTCCACCCTTTCTACAAGAGCATCAATTGAAGCTCCTAAATCACCTTGTACCTAACATTGTACCTTGCACAAAAGAGATCAAAAGAGATTAGTCAAAGATTTTTTTTTATTATTTATTTATATAAATCAAAGAAAAATATAAACTAAAACTAATGACTAGATTAATAAACTTCTAGTGTTCCTAGTAGTCTTGGTCCCTAAGTAACGCCATAAAAACTTGATGGGATGTTTCCGCAAGTATACGGTGCGTGATCAAGTAATAAAAGTGGACTATGAAAGTCGGATGTCGAACCCACAAGGACCAAGAGACACTAGTACAAACTATCAATCTATTATCTAGTCTAAATAAAGATAGTTGGTGGTTTGAATCTAATTCCTAACAATAAGGATAAGAAAACCTAATAATAGGGTATCGCTAATGGCGGGATTAAATCTTGGGGTGGACCAATCATAGAAAGAGGGTACTCGGGTAGTGAATCCCCCACAGATTGTATTCTAAAGATACATGAAAATCCCTATGTTGATGATTAGTGATGGTTGTGCCAATAATCCCTAAATTATATCCAATCCCTCTTCCAAGGTGGTTGGATAACTAGTCTCCTAGGACTTGATATGAAGCTCAAGGAAATTTATGTGTATTGGAAGAATCATGCGGGTGAATTCGTATGAAAGAGTTGTTCGCCCTTCTAGTACCCGATCCCTCGGTATACTCATGAAACTCTCTAATGAAGGTGTTCCTAATACAAGGAGGCGCTAGCTCTAGCCCTTGTATTGCACACAAGTAATTTCTAGTAATAAAATTACAATCAATACATAACATTCATTAGACAATCAAACATACATCCAATCAATCAAACATAGAAATCAACATGACATTAATGCATAATCTAAAGGTTCATCACACCCAAGTACTTAACAAGTTAGTTCCTCATGGAAGAGGAACAAAATCCAAGCAATGACAAAGTGGAGACATGAAAATAAACAATAAAAACTCCCCTCTAGTCTCCACAATGCTCTGATGGTGAATCTCCAATGGATCTCCCCTCTTCCGAATGATTGATGTCCTCCAAGATGTTCCTCCTTCAAGCCCTAGTACCAGTTTGAGGTCTCCCAAAGATCTTCAATGTTGCTCAAGACCAAACCCTAGATCTCCAAGTCGGCCAAGAAGGTGGCCAAAGGCCCCCTGCATCCTCATTAACCCTCAAACATTGGTATTTATAGGGGTTTTCAACATTAGGGTTTGTGTGGGGCTAAATCATGTAAAAATCGGATGCGTGTCGGGCCCGTAAATAGGTTGCATGACGGGCCCGTGAACGGGCCAGTTTCATCAGCCCGCTCAGAACACATTGTTGCTCTCAACGGGCAGGTCAATCGGGCGGTTCATCACCGGTTCAGCTCACAAGTTGCTCAACCGCGCAAATTGAACGCGCGGTTCATCATCCCGTTTAGGTTTTCTGCATCGCTAGCCAGCCTTCATCAAGCGCTCGATCGATGACCAATTCTTGTCGGATTGACCTGAAATTTTAACCCAGCGTTCCTAACTTGTTTATCTTTAATCTGAACTGTGGAGATTCGATTTAGAGTCCTATAATTCTTGTAATAAATTTCTGATCTTTGCTGCTCTTTTCAGATCAGCTGCAGCTTTCTCTATTTTCTCCCCTTTTCACTTCAAATAATGTAGAATTTCTTCCTATTTATTCTTGAGGCTCTCCAATGCCCTCGCTTACAAAATATGAAGCATTTTAAGTACCTACAAGCTATAAATCAATGCATTTGATATGAGAACATGTGCATAATTGATAAGTAAATATCCTCATTTGAACACTTATCAAATATCCTCCACACTTAAGTATTTGCTTGTCCTCAAGCAAACAAGACAATGAAAGTACAAGTAAAAAATGATAAGTGTTTAACCTCCGGCAATAATAATAATGATTCTACTCTATCATAAGTTCACCATCAAAATGTGCATTCTCCCATTTCCACACCGGGACTTAGATTAATCTTGTGTCATGTTTCATCACAACTCTAGATGAATATTTTCACTCCACATACCATGTTCTAAAGTCTTAGCAAGACAAGCATTCCCTCAATGGACTCTAGAGGATCCTTGAGGCCCTAAGTTTTAAGACACCCAACCCTCTATTGAGAAAATGGTGGACAAGTTCGAGAGGCTTCAACTATACATTTTTTTTTTTTCGGGTAGGGCATCTCTAATAGATCCGACTTTCCGTGCATAAAGATCGGTGTAGAGTGTAGGTCCTCTTTTCTTCGTGATGCACATGTCGCTTAGGCACCGTAACACCCGGGTACTTAGAGGGTTACAACTCTACCTAGATATGCTCATACTTAGAAGTGACTTTTCGAATTAAGGAACACCCTGATTAGGGGCCAGGACCCAAACTACTTCATCACAACAAGTAGCGGAGCACTGTCTTTATTGCTCTAATGACTCAACTACTATGTACATACTATTTTATTTTTCTCTTACTTGTCCACTAAGTTGAATTATGAAGGGTTAGAAGCTAAACTAGTGCCACGAATCCTCTTGGAGCCATTGAGAGTAATGCTTAGCAATTAAAGTCAACAAAACATGGCATGGGTTATCTATTGTCACTAGATATTTTGAATTTCACAAAGATGTTCTCTAGATGTCCATGGTGTGTCATAGGAGAATTTGAAAAAAATTGGGTACTATGATGGTGTACTATGAATAGAGTGCATCAATACATTCTCTAACAAAGCCATAATAGGTATATGCCAAACATGCTCATGTATAGAAAGATTTGCAATGAATGTTAAAAACTTTCAATAACTAGCTTCCTATCCCCACACTTAAAATTTTGCAATAACTTCATAAATGGATAGGAAGCTACTCATCCCCACACTTAAAATTGTACATTGTCCTCAATGTACACAATAAAACATGAAAAGTATATAATATGCAATAAAAACAAGGAGATGGGCAAACCTAAAACTTCCCGATTCATTGATGATGATTCCAATTTTGATTTGAATTCGGGTTGGTATTCTTGACGCACCAATATGTTCATGCTCTAAATCCTCAGAGACTCAAGGGACCAAAAGAGCTCGAGAGCACCATCATTTTATTGAATACACTAAAACTAACTAAAACCGACTAAGATGCGAAAATAAGACATTTTTTTTCTAAGGACCTTGGGTTGCCTCCCAAGAAGTGCTTGTTTTACGTCACTAGCTTGACGTATCTTTGTTCTTACCTCATGGAGGCTTGAAAAGGGTATATTCCTCCGGCCGCACCTTGCATAGCTACTCCTGTAAAATGAAAAACATATCCGCTGGGTTGTCTTGTGATGGAGGTTTCAGTACAGTTACCTTTAGGCCTCCATGGGAATAATTTGGGCCGGGAATTGTTCAATTTTGGCTTGTGCGGATCCTTGGATTGAATCATCCTCCTCACTTCTATTATTATCCCGGATATGTCTCCTCCAGGCTTTATGTGTAGGTCACCTTCGAGGTAGATTTCTTCAAGTGTTTTCAGTACCGCGCCCTTTCTACCTCTTCATCCTTATCTTCACCAAAATATTCTTCCACCCTCTTGTTCATAAGAATTCATCTCAATAGGTTCTCCAATGTGGTTTTCAAGCTTGTGAAGTGAGGTTTCCATATTAGAAATTGCGGCACCAACGGCTTCAAATTCAACTACATTTTGCGGTGTAAATTGTGCCAACTCCTCCATGAATGAGACTCCCTCTTGTAATAGTGGAAAATCGACCACTCTTTTGCCTCTTCTTCTTCCTCGAATGATGTTGCCGGGTGGAACTTCTTCTACTTGTCCATAACTCCATTGTTCAAGTTAGAAATTTTGAGAGAAGCTGCTTCCACCCGGTTCTTAATCTTTTGAGAAGAGGCTTGCAAGCTTACACTTATGTCCAGCATGTTCTGTGCAAATTGTAGCATAGACTCCTCCAAGGTTTGTCCCCTTTCTTGTGGTTTTGATGTGTACTGAAAGCTTGGAGGATAGTCGTTTAGCTATTTTTGCGAAGGTGGTGGCTGAAAACACGCAGGATAGTCGAGCCATTGTTGTGAAGGTTGTGAATATAAATTTAGCCCTTGTGGAGGGCATCCCCATTGTTGTTGATGACTTGAATAGCTTGGTTGCCCTCCCCATTGGGAAGAACTTGGAGGAAACTCATGCCACTGCTCTTGATGCGGGGGAGAAGAAGGAAACCCTTGTTGAGGACAGATCCATTGAGTTTCATATTGATAGCTTGGATAGTTTGGTTGTCCCTCTCCATATGGATCGTAAACATTGTTGAATGGGCTTCTTTGAATTGTTTGGTCACTTAAAAGCTTGTCCACCCTTTCTACAAGAGCATCAATTGCAGCTCCTAAATCTGACCTTGTACGGAACATTGTACCTTGCACAAAAGAGATCAAAAGAGATTAGTCAAAGATTTTTTTTTATTATTTATTTATATAAATCAAAGAAAATATAAACTAAAACTAATGACTAGATTAATAAACTTCTAGTGTTCCTAGTAGTCTTGGTCCCTACAACGCCAAAAACTTGATGGGATGTTTCCGCAAGTATCACGGTCGTGATCAAGTAATAAAGTGGACTATGAAAGTCGGATGTCGAACCCACAAGGACCAAGAGACACTAGTACAAACTATCAATCTATTATCTAGTCTAAATAAAGATAGTTGGTGGTTTGAATCTAATTCCTAACAATAAGGATAAGAAAACCTAATAATAGGGTATCGCTAATGCATGGATTAAATCTTGGGGTGGACCAATCATAGAAAGAGGGTACTCGGGTAGTGAATCCCCATGCATTGTATTCTAAAGATACATGAAAAATCCCTATGTTGATGATTAGTGATGGTTGTGCCAATAATCCCTAAATTATATCCAATCCCTCTTCCAAGGTGGTTGGATAACTAGTCTCCTAGGACTTGATATGAAGCTCAAGGAAATTTATGTGTATTGGAAGAATCATGCGGGTGAATTCGTATGAAAGAGTTGTTCGCCCTTCTAGTACCCGATCCCTCGGTATACTCATGGAAACTCTCTAATGAAGCGTGTTCCTAATACAAGGAGGCGCTTAGCTCTAGCCCTTGTATTGCACACAAGTAATTTCTAGTAATAAAATTACAATCAATACATAACATTCATTAGACAATCAAACATACATCCAATCAATCAAACATAGAAATCAACATGACATTAATGCATAATCTAAAGGTTCATCACACCCAAGTACTTAACAAAGTTAGTTCCTCATGGAAGAGGAACAAAATCCAAGCAATGACAAAGTGGAGACATGAAAATAAACAATAAAACTCCCTCTAGTCTCCACAATGCTCGATGGTGAATCTCCAATGGATCTCCCCTCTTCCCAATGATTGATGTCCTCCAAGATGTTCCTCCTTCAAGCCCTAGGCTGGCTGAGGTCTCCCAAAGATCTTCAATGTTGCTCAAGACCAAACCCTAGATCTCCAAGTCGGCCAAGAAGGTGGCCAAAGGCCCCTGCATCCTCATTAACCCTCAAACATTGGTATTTATAGGGGTTTTCAACATTAGGGTTTGTGTGGGGCTAAATCATGTAAAAATCTGATGCGTGTCGGGCCCGTAAATAAGTCATGCGGGCCCGTGAACGGGCTACATTCATCGGCCGTTCCAGAACATGTATGCTCAACGGGCAGGTCAATTGGCGGTTCATCACGGTCGGTTGACTCACGAGTTGCTCCAACCGCGGTTGAACGCGGTTCATCATCCCGTTTAGGTTTTTACGCATCAGCAAGCGGTCTTCATCAAGCGCTCGATCGGATGACCAATTCTTGTCGGATTGACCTGAAATTTTAACCGAGCATTCCTAACTTGTTTATCTTTAATCTGAACTGTGGAGATTCGATTTAGAGTCCTATAATTCTTGTAATAAATTTCTGATCTTTGCTGCTCTTTTCGTGATCAGCCGGCTTTTCTATTTTCTCCCCTTTTCGCCTCAAATAATGTAGAATTTCTTCCCTATTTATTCTTGAGGCTCTCCAATGCCCTGTTTACAAAATATGAAGCATTTTAAGTACCTACAGCTATAAATCAATGCATTTGATATGAGAACATGTGCATAATTGATAAGTAAATATCCTCATTTGAACACTTATCAAATATCCCCACACTTAAGTATTTGCTTGTCCTCAAGCAAACAAGACAATGAAAGTACAAGTAAAAAAAATGATAAGTGTTTAACCTCCGGCAATAATAATAATGATTCTACTCTATCATAAGTTCACCATCAAAATGTGCATTCTCCCATTTCCACACCGGGACTTAGATTAATCTTGTGTCATGTTTCATCACAACTCTAGATGAATATTTTCACTCCACATACCATGTTCTAAAGTCTTAGCAAGACAAGCATTCCCTCAATGGACTCTAGAGGATCCTTGAGGCCCTAAGTTTTAAGACACCCAACCCTCTATTGAGAAAATGGTGGACAAGTTCGAGAGGCTTCAACTATACATTTTTTTTTTTCGGGTAGGGCATCTCTAATAGATCCGACTTTCCCCGTATAGAAAGATCGGTAGAGTGTAGGTCCTCTTTCTTCGTGGATGCACATGCCGCTTAGGCACCGTAACACCCGGTACTTAGAGGGTTACAACTCTACCTAGATATGCCTCATACTTAGAAGTGACTTTTTCAATTAAGGAACACCTCGATTAGGGGCCGTGGACCCAAACTACTTCATCACAAACAAGTAGCTGGAGCATCGCTCTTTATTTGCTCTAATAACTCAACTACTATGTACATACTATTTTATTTTTCTCTTACTTGTCCACTAAGTTGAATTATGAAGGGTTAGAAGCTAAACTAGTGCCACGAATCCTCTTGGAGCCATTGAGAGTAATGCTTAGCAATTAAAGTCAACAAAACATGGCATGGGTTATCTATTGTCACTAGATATTTTGAATTTCACAAAGATGTTCTCTAGATGTCCATGGTGTGTCATAGGAGAATTTGAAAAAAATTGGGTACTATGATGGTGTACTATGAATAGAGTGCATCAATACATTCTCTAACAAAGCCATAATAGGTATATGCCAAACATGCTCATGTATAGAAAGATTTGCAATGAATGTTAAAAACTTTCAATAACTAGCTTCCTATCCCCACACTTAAAATTTTGCAATAACTTCATAAATGGATAGGAAGCTACTCATCCCCACACTTAAAATTGTACATTGTCCTCAATGTACACAATAAAACATGAAAAGTATATAATATGCAATAAAACAAGGAGATGGGCAAACCGAAACTTCCCGATTCATTGATGATGATTCCAATTTTGATTTGAATTCGTTGGTATTCTTGACGACCAATATGTTCATGCTCTAAATCCCGCGAGACCTAGGGACCAAAAGAGCTCGAGAGCACCATCATTTTATTGAATACACTAAAACTAACTAAAACCGACTAAGATGCTAAAATAAGACATTTTTTCTAAGGACCTTGGGTTGCCTCCCAAGAAGTGCTTGTTTTACGCCACTAGCTTGACGTATCTTTGTTCTTACCTCATGGAGGCTTGAAAAGGGTATATTCCTCCCGGCTGCACCTTGCATAGCTACTCCCAGAAAATGAAAAACATATCTGCCGGGGTTGTCTTGTGATGGAGGTTTCAGTACAGTTACCTTTAGGCCTCCATGGGAATAATTTGGGCCGGGAATTGTTCAATTTTGGCTTGTGCGGATCCTTGGATTGAATCATCCTCCTCACTTCTATTATTATCCCGGATATGTCTCCTCTGTGCTTTATGTGTAGGTCAGCTTCGAGGTAGATTTCTTCAAGTGTTTTCAGCCGTGCCCTTTCTACCTCTTCATCCTTATCTTCACCAAAATATTCTTCCACCTCTTGTTCATAAGAATTCATCTCAAGAGGTTCTCCAATGTGGTTTTCAAGCTTGTGAAGTGAGGTTTCCATATTAGAAATTGCGGCACCAACGGCTTCAAATTCAACTTCTGTTTGCAGTGTAAATTGTGCCAACTCCTCCATGAATGCGGAGACTCCCTCTTGTAATAGTGGAAAATCTGACCACTCTTTTGCCTCTTCTTCTTCTGCAATGATGTTGCCGGGTGGAACTTCTTCTACTTGTCCATAACTCCATTGTTCGTTAGAAATTTTGAGAGAAGCTGCTTCCACCCGGTTCTTAATCTTTTGAGAAGAGGCTTGCAAGCTTACACTTATGTCCAGCATGTTCTGTGCAAATTGTAGCATAGACTCCTCCAAGGTTTGTCCCCTTTCTTGTGGTTTTGATGTGTACTGAAAGCTTGGAGGATAGTCGAGCCATTTTTGCGAAGGTGGTGGCTGAAAACACGTGAGGATAGTGTCGAGACCATTGTTGTGAAGGTTGTGAATATAAATTTAGCTCCTTGTGGAGGGCATCCCCATTGTTGTTGATGACTTGAATAGCTTGGTTGCCCTCCCCATTGGGAAGAACTTGGAGGAAACTCATGCCACCGCTCTTGATGCGGGGAGAAGAAGGAAACCCTTGTTGAGGATGTGATCCATTGAGTTTCATATTGATAGCTTGGATAGTTTGGTTGTCCCTCTCCATATGGATCGTAAACATTGTTGAATGGGCTTCTTTGAATTGTTTGGTCACTTAAAAGCTTGTCCACCCTTTCTACAAGAGCATCAATTGCAGCTCCTAAATCTGACCTTGTACGGAACATTGTACCTTGCACAAAAGAGATCAAAAGAGATTAGTCAAAGATTTTTTTTTATTATTTATTTATATAAATCAAAGAAAAATATAAACTAAAACTAATGACTAGATTAATAAACTTCTAGTGTTCCTAGTAGTCTTGGTCCCCGGCAACGCCGCCAAAAACTTGATGGGATGTTTCCGCAAGTATACGGGTCGTGATCAAGTAATAAAGTGGACTATGAAAGTCGGATGTCGAACCCACAAGGACCAAGAGACACTAGTACAAACTATCAATCTATTATCTAGTCTAAATAAAGATAGTTGGTGGTTTGAATCTAATTCCTAACAATAAGGATAAGAAAAACTAATAATAGGGTATCGCTTAATGTATGGATTAAATCTTGGGGTGGACCAATCATAGAAAGAGGGTACTCGGGTAGTGAATCCCCCACAGATTGTATTCTAAAGATACATGAAAATCCCTATGTTGATGATTAGTGATGGTTGTGCCAATAATCCCTAAATTATATCCAATCCCTCTTCCAAGGTGGTTGGATAACTAGTCTCCTAGGACTTGATATGAAGCTCAAGGAAATTTATGTGTATTGGAAGAATCATGCGGGTGAATTCGTATGAAAGAGTTGTTCGCCCTTCTAGTACCCGATCCCTCGGTATACTCATGAAACTCTCTAATGAAGCAGGTTCCTAATACAAGGAGGCGCTAGCTCTAGCCCTTGTATTGCACACAAGTAATTTCTAGTAATAAAATTACAATCAATACATAACATTCATTAGACAATCAAACATACATCCAATCAATCAAACATAGAAATCAACATGACATTAATGCATAATCTAAAGGTTCATCACACCCAAGTACTTAACAAGTTAGTTCCTCATGGAAGAGGAACAAAATCCAAGCAATGACAAAGTGGAGACATGAAAATAAACAATAAAAACTCCCTCTAGTCTCCACAATGCTCATGGTGAATCTCCAATGGATCTCCCTTCCTTAGAATGATTGATGTCCTCCAAGATGTTCCTCCTTCAAGCCCTAGCCGCCGAGGTCTCCCAAAGATCTTCAATGTTGCTCAAGACCAAACCCTAGATCTCCAAGTCGGCCAAGAAGGTGGCCAAAGGCCCCCTGCATCCTCATTAACCCTCAAACATTGGTATTTATAGGGGTTTTCAACATTAGGGTTTGTGTGGGGCTAAATCATGTAAAAATCGGATGCGTGTCGGGCCTTAAATAGGTCAGACGGGCCCGTGAACGGGTCGAAAGCCATCAGCCCGCTCGTAATACAGTTGCTCAACGGGCAGGTCAATCGGGCGGTTCATCACGGTTCAAACCACAAGTTGCTCAACCGGCAGCTTGAACGGCGGTTCATCATCCCGTTTAGGTTTTTCTCGCATCGCGCGGCCTTCATCAAGCGCCGATCGGATGACCAATTCTTGTCGGATTGACCTGAAATTTTAACCGAAAGCGTTCCTAACTTGTTTATCTTTAATCTGAACTGTGGAGATTCGATTTAGAGTCCTATAATTCTTGTAATAAATTTCTGATCTTTTGCTGCTCTTCAGGATCACTGCAGCTTTCTATTTTCTCCCCTTTTCGCCTCAAATAATGTAGAATTTCTTCCTATTTATTCTTGAGGCTCTCCAATGCCCTGTTTACAAAATATGAAGCATTTTAAGTACCTACAAAGCTATAAATCAATGCATTTGATATGAGAACATGTGCATAATTGATAAGTAAATATCCTCATTTGAACACTTATCAAATATCCCCACACTTAAGTATTTGCTTGTCCTCAAGCAAACAAGACAATGAAAGTACAAGTAAAAAAAATGATAAGTGTTTAACCTCCGCAATAATAATAATAATGATTCTACTCTATCATAAGTTCACCATCAAAATGTGCATTCTCCCATTTCCACACCGGACTTAGATTAATCTTGTGTCATGTTTCATCACAACTCTAGATGAATATTTTCACCCACATACCATGTTCTAAAGTCTTAGCAAGACAAGCATTCCCTCAATGGACTCTAGAGGATCCTTGAGGCCCTAAGTTTTAAGACACCCAACCCTCTATTGAGAAAAATGGTGGACAAGTTCGAGAGGCTTCAACTATACATTTTTTTTTTCGGGTAGGGCATCTCTAATAGATCCGACTTTCCCCAAGTATAAAGATCAAATAGAGTGTAGGTCCTCTTTTCTTCGTGATGCACATGCCGCTTAGGCACTGTAACACCCGTACTTAGAGGGTTACAACTCTACCTAGATATGCTCATACTTAGAAGTGACTTTTCGAATTAAGGAACACCCTGATTAGGGGCCAGGACCCAAACTACTTCATCACAACAAGTAGCGGAGCACTGTCTTTATTGCTCTAATGACTCAACTACTATGTACATACTATTTTATTTTTCTCTTACTTGTCCACTAAGTTGAATTATGAAGGGTTAGAAGCTAAACTAGTGCCACTTAATCCTCTTGGAGCCATTGAGAGTAATGCTTAGCAATTAAAGTCAACAAAACATGGCATGGGTTATCTATTGTCACTAGATATTTTGAATTTCACAAAGATGTTCTCTAGATGTCCATGGTGTGTCATAGGAGAATTTGAAAAAAATTGGGTACTATGATGGTGTACTATGAATAGAGTGCATCAATACATTCTCTAACAAAGCCATAATAGGTATATGCCAAACATGCTCATGTATAGAAAGATTTGCAATGAATGTTAAAACTTTCAATAACTAGCTTCCTATCCCCACACTTAAAAATTTTGCAATAACTTCATAAATGGATAGGAAGCTACTCATCCCCACACTTAAAATTGTACATTGTCCTCAATGTACACACAAAACATGAAAAGTATATAATATGCAATAAAACAAGGAGATGGGCAAACCAAACTTCCCCGATTCATTGATGATGATTCCAATTTTGATTTGAATTGGGTTGGTATTCTTGACGCACTCAATATGTTCATGCTCTAAATCCCGCGAGACACAAGGGACCAAAAGAGCTCGAGAGCACCATCATTTTATTGAATACACTAAAACTAACTAAAACCAGCTAAGATCTACGAAAATAAGACATTTTTTTCTAAGGACCTTGGGTTGCCTCCCAAGAAGTGCTTGTTTTACGTCACTAGCTTGACGTATCCTTGTTCTTACCTCATGGAGGCTTGAAAAGGGTATATTCCTCGGCCGCACCTTGCATAGCTACTCCTTAAAATGAAAAACATATCCTGCTCGGGGTTGTCTTGTGATGGAGGTTTCAGTACAGTTACCTTTAGGCCTCCATGGGAATAATTTGGGCCGGGAATTGTTCAATTTTGGCTTGTGCGGATCCTTGGATTGAATCATCCTCCTCACTTCTATTATTATCCCGGATATGTCTCCTCCAGGCTTTTATGTGTAGGTCACTGAGGTAGATTTCTTCAAGTGTTTTCAGCCGTGCCCTTTCTACCTCTTCATCCTTATCTTCACCAAAATATTCTTCCACCTCTTGTTCATAAGAATTCATCTCAATAGGTTCTCCAATGTGGTTTTCAAGCTTGTGAAGTGAGGTTTCCATATTAGAAATTGCGGCACCAACGGCTTCAAATTCAACTCAAGCTTTTGCGGTGTAAATTGTGCCAACTCCTCCATGAATGCGGAGACTCCCTCTTGTAATAGTGGAAAATCGACCACTCTTTTGCCTCTTCTTCTTCTCAACAGATGATGTTGCCGGGTGGAACTTCTTCTACTTGTCCATAACTCCATTGTTCGCTAGAAATTTTGAGAGAAGTCGCTCCACCCTTCTTAATCTTTTGAGAAGAGGCTTTGCAAGCTTACACTTATGTCCGGATGTTCTGCGGTAAATTGTAGCATAGACTCCTCCAAGGTTTGTCCCCTTTCTTGTGGTTTTGATGTGTACCAAAGCTTGGAGGATAGTCGAGCCATTTTTAGCTAAGGTGGTGGCCGAAACACGCAGGATAGTCGAGCCATTGTTGTGAAGGTTGTGAATATAAATTTAGCCCTTGTGGAGGGCATCCCCATTGTTGTTGATGACTTGAATAGCTTGGTTGCCCTCCCCATTGGGAAGAACTTGGAGGAAACTCATGCCACTGCTCTTGATGCGGGGGAGAAGAAGGAAACCCTTGTTGAAGACAGATCCATTGAGTTTCATATTGATAGCTGTGATAGTTTGGTTGTCCCTCTCCATATGGATCGTAAACATTGTTGAATGGGCTTCTTTGAATTGTTTGGTCACTTAAAAGCTTGTCCACCCTTTCTACAAGAGCATCAATTGCAGCTCCTAAATCTGACCTTGTACGGAACATTGTACCTTGCACAAAAGAGATCAAAAGAGATTAGTCAAAGATTTTTTTTATTATTTATTTATATAAATCAAAGAAAAATATAAACTAAAACTAATGACTAGATTAATAAACTTCTAGTGTTCCTAGTAGTCTTGGTCCCAAGAACGCCCAAAAACTTTTGATGGGATGTTTCCGCAAGTATACCGGTCGTGATCAAGTAATAAAGTGGACTATGAAAGTCGGATGTCGAACCCACAAGCGCACCAAGAGACACTAGTACAAACTATCAATCTATTATCTAGTCTAAATAAAGATAGTTGGTGGTTTGAATCTAATTCCTAACAATAAGGATAAGAAAACCTAATAATAGGGTATCGCTTAATGTATGGATTAAATCTTGGGGTGGACCAATCATAGAAAGAGGGTACTCGGGTAGTGAATCCCCACATGCATTGTATTCTAAAGATACATGAAAATCCCTATGTTGATGATTAGTGATGGTTGTGCCAATAATCCCTAAATTATATCCAATCCCTCTTCCAAGGTGGTTGGATAACTAGTCTCCTAGGACTTGATATGAAGCTCAAGGAAATTTATGTGTATTGGAAGAATCATGCGGGTGAATTCGTATGAAAGAGTTGTTCGCCCTTCTAGTACCCGATCCCTCGGTATACTCATGAAACTCTCTAATGAAGCAGGTTCCTAATACAAGGAGGCGCTAGCTCTAGCCCTTGTATTGCACACAAGTAATTTCTAGTAATAAAATTACAATCAATACATAACATTCATTAGACAATCAAACATACATCCAATCAATCAAACATAGAAATCAACATGACATTAATGCATAATCTAAAGGTTCATCACACCCAAGTACTTAACAAGTTAGTTCCTCATGGAAGAGGAACAAAATCCAAGCAATGACAAAGTGGAGACATGAAAATAAACAATAAAAACTCCCCTCTAGTCTCCACAATGCTCGATGGTGAATCTCCAATGGATCTCCCCTCTTCCAATGATTGATGTCCCTCCAAGATGTTCCTCCTTCAAGCCCTAGTGCCGAGGTCTCCCAAAGATCTTCAATGTTGCTCAAGACCAAACCCTAGATCTCCAAGTCGGCCAAGAAGGTGGCCAAAGGCCCCTGCATCCTCATTAACCCTCAAACATTGGTATTTATAGGGGTTTTCAACATTAGGGTTTGTGTGGGGCTAAATCATGTAAAAATCGGATGCAGTCGGGCCTGTAAATAGGTCAGACGGGGCGTGAGCGAACGGTTGTTCATCAGCCCGCTCAGAACACAAAGTTGCTCAACGGGCAGGTCAATCGGCGGTTCATCATCGGGTTCAAATTTCACAAAGTTGCTCTCGAACCGGCAGCTGAACGGGCGGTTCATCATCCTGTTTAGGTTTTCTCGCATCGCTAGCCTTTCATCAAGCGCTCGATCGGATGACCAATTCTTGTCGGATTGACCTGAAATTTTAACCGAGCATTCCTAACTTGTTTATCTTTAATCTGAACTGTGGAGATTCGATTTAGAGTCCTATAATTCTTGTAATAAATTTCTGATCTTTGCTGCTCTTCGTGATCACTGCGGTTTTCTCTATTTTCTCCCCTTTTCGCCTCAAATAATGTAGAATTTCTTCCTATTTATTCTTGAGGCTCTCCAATGCCCTGTTTACAAAATATGAAGCATTTTAAGTACCTACAGGCTATAAATCAATGCATTTGATATGAGAACATGTGCATAATTGATAAGTAAATATCCTCATTTGAACACTTATCAAATATCCCCACACTTAAGTATTTGCTTGTCCTCAAGCAAACAAGACAATGAAAGTACAAGTAAAAAAAATGATAAGTGTTTAACCTCCGGCAATAATAATAATGATTCTACTCTATCATAAGTTCACCATCAAAATGTGCATTCTCCCATTTCCACACCGGGACTTAGATTAATCTTGTGTCATGTTTCATCACAACTCTAGATGAATATTTTCACTCCACATACCATGTTCTAAAGTCTTAGCAAGACAAGCATTCCCTCAATGGACTCTAGAGGATCCTCTTTTTGAGGCTCCTAAGTTTTAAGACACCCAACCCCTCTATTGAGAAAATGGTGGACAAGTTCGAGAGGCTTCAACTATACATTTTTTTTCGGTAGGGCATCTCTAATAGATCCGACTTTCCCGTATAAAGATCAAACAGTAGAGTGTAGGTCCTCTTTTCTTCAGATGCACATGCCGCTTAGGCACCGTAACACCCGGTACTTAGAGGGTTACAACTCTACCTAGATATGCTCATACTTAGAAGTGACTTTTCAATTAAGGAACACTCGATTAGGGGCCAGACCCAAACTACTTCATCACAACAAGTAGCGGAGCAATCGCTCTTTATTGCTCTAATGACTCAACTACTATGTACATACTATTTTATTTTTCTCTTACTTGTCCACTAAGTTGAATTATGAAGGGTTAGAAGCTAAACTAGTGCCAATGAATCCTCTTGGAGCCATTGAGAGTAATGCTTAGCAATTAAAGTCAACAAAACATGGCATGGGTTATCTATTGTCACTAGATATTTTGAATTTCACAAAGATGTTCTCTAGATGTCCATGGTGTGTCATAGGAGAATTTGAAAAAAATTTGGGTACTATGATGGTGTACTATGAATAGAGTGCATCAATACATTCTCTAACAAAGCCATAATAGGTATATGCCAAAACATGCTCATGTATAGAAAGATTTTGCAATGAATGTTAAAAACTTTCAATAACTAGCTTCCCTATCCCCACACTTAAAATTTTGCAATAACTTCATAAATGGATAGGAAGCTACTCATCCCCACACTTAAAATTGTACATTGTCCTCAATGTACACAATAAAAACATGAAAAGTATATAATATGCAATAAAAACAAGGAGATGGGCAAACTGAAACTTCCCGATTCATTGATGATGATTCCAATTTTGATTTGAATTCGGGTTGGTATTCTTGACGCACCAATATGTTCATGCTCTAAATCCTCATGAGACACAAGGGACCAAAAGAGCTCGAGAGCACCATCATTTTATTGAATACACTAAAACTAACTAAAACCACTAAGATGCTTAAAATAAGACATTTTTTCTAAGGACCTTGGGTTGCCTCCCAAGAAGTGCTTGTTTTACGCCACTAGCTTGACGTATCTTTGTTCTTACCTCATGGAGGCTTGAAAAGGGTATATTCCTCCGGGCTGCACCTTGCATAGCTACTCCCAGAAAATGAAAAACATATCTGTCGGGGTTGTCTTGTGATGGAGGTTTCAGTACAGTTACCTTTAGGCCTCCATGGGAATAATTTGGGCCGGGAATTGTTCAATTTTGGCTTGTGCGGATCCTTGGATTGAATCATCCTCCTCACTTCTATTATTATCCCGGATATGTCTCCTCCTCTGCTTTATGTGTAGGTCACCTTCGAGGTAGATTTCTTCAAGTGTTTTCACCGCGGCCCTTTCTACCTCTTCATCCTTATCTTCACCAAAATATTCTTCCACCTCTTGTTCATAAGAATTCATCTCAATAGGTTCTCCAATGTGGTTTTCAAGCTTGTGAAGTGAGGTTTCCATATTAGAAATTATGCACCAACGGCTTCAAATTCAACTTCGTTTGCAAAGGTAAATTGTGCCAACTCCTCCATGAATGCTGAGACTCCCTCTTGTAATAGTGGAAAATCCACCACTCTTTTGCCTCTTCTTCTTCTGCAATGATGTTGCCGTGGAACTTCTTCTACTTGTCCATAACTCCATTGTTCGTTAGAAATTTTGAGAGAAGCCGCCTCACCCTGGTTCTTAATCTTTTGAGAAGAGGCTTGCAAGCTTACACTTATGTCCAGCATGTTCTGTGCAAATTGTAGCATAGACTCCTCCAAGGTTTGTCCCCTTTCTTGTGGTTTTGATGTGTACTGAAAGCTTGGAGGATAGTCGAGCCATTTTATGTAAGGTGGTGGTCAAAACACGCAGATAGTCGAGCCATTGTTGTGAAGGTTGTGAATATAAATTTAGCCCTTGTGGAGGGCATCCCCATTGTTGTTGATGACTTGAATAGCTTGGTTGCCCTCCCATTGGGAAGAACTTGGAGGAAACTCATGCCCTTTGCTCTTGATGCAGGGGAGAAGAAGGAAACCCTTGTTGAGGACAGATCCATTGAGTTTCATATTGATAGCTTGGATAGTTTGGTTGTCCCTCTCCATATGGATCGTAAACATTGTTGAATGGGCTTCTTTGAATTGTTTGGTCACTTAAAAGCTTGTCCACCCTTTCTATAAGAGCATCAATTGCAAATCCTAAATCACGACCTTATGTACCTTAACATTGTACCTTGCACAAAAGAGATCAAAAGCGATAAGTCAAAGATTTTTTTTATTATTATTTATATAAATCAAAGAAAAATATAAACTAAAACTAATGACTAGATTAATAAACCTCTAGTGTTCCTAGTAGTCTTGGTCCCCGGCAACGGCGCCAAAAACTTGATGGGATGTTTCCGCAAGTATACGGGTCGTGATCAAGTAATAAAGTGGACTATGAAAGTCGGATGTCGAACCCACAAGGACCAAGAGACACTAGTACAAACTATCAATCTATTATCTAGTCTAAATAAAGATAGTTGGTGGTTTGAATCTAATTCCTAACAATAAGGATAAGAAAACCTAATAATAGGGTATCGCTAATGGCGGGATTAAATCTTGGGGTGGACCAATCATAGAAAGAGGGTACTCGGGTAGTGAATCCCCCACGGATTGTATTCTCCCGATACATGAAAATCCCTATGTTGATGATTAGTGATGGTTGTGCCAATAATCCCTAAATTATATCCAATCCCTCTTCCAAGGTGGTTGGATAACTAGTCTCCTAGGACTTGATATGAAGCTCAAGGACAGTGATGTGTATTGGAAGAGATCATGCGGGTGAATCTGTATGAAAGAGTTGTTCGCCCTTCTAGTACCCGATCCCTCGGTATACTCATGAAACTCTCTAATGAAGCAGGTTCCTAATACAAGGAGGCGCTAGCTCTAGCCCTTGTATTGCACACAAGTAATTTCTAGTAATAAAATTACAATCAATACATAACATTCATTAGACAATCAAACATACATCCAATCAATCAAACATAGAAATCAACATGACATTAATGCATAATCTAAAGGTTCATCACACCCAAGTACTTAACAAGTTAGTTCCTCATGGAAGAGGAACAAAATCCAAGCAATGACAAAGTGGAGACATGAAAATAAAACAATAAAAACTCCCTCTAGTCTCCACAATGCTCGATGGTGAATCTCCAATGGATCTCCCTCTTCCAATGATTGATGTCCTCCAAGATGTTCCTCCTTCAAGCCCTAGCCGCCGCCGAGGTCTCCCAAAGATCTTCAATGTTGCTCAAGACCAAACCCCTAGATCTCCAAGTCGGCCAAGAAGGTGGCCAAAGGCCCCTGCATCCTCATTAACCCTCAAACATTGGTATTTATAGGGGTTTTCAACATTAGGGTTTGTGTGGGGCTAAATCATGTAAAAAATCGGATGCGTGTCGGGCCCGTAAATAGGTCGTACGCGGGCCCGTGAACGGGTTAGCCATCAGCCCGCTCAGAACACAAAGTGTTGCTCAACGGGCAGGTCAATCGGCGAGCCCATCGGGCTTCGGTTCACTCACAAGTTGCTCTCAACCGGCAAATGAACGGCGGTTCATCATCCTGTTTAGGTTTTCTCGCATCGCGCGGCTTCTTCATCAAGCCGATCGGATGACCAATTCTTGTCGGATTGACCTGAAATTTTAACCGAAGCCGTTCCTAACTTGTTTATCTTTAATCTGAACTGTGGAGATTCGATTTAGAGTCCTATAATTCTTGTAATAAATTTCTGATCTTTGCTGCTCTTCGTGACTGCTGCAGTTTTCTCTATTTTCTCCCCTTTTCGCCTCAAATAATGTAGAATTTCTTCCTATTTATTCTTGAGGCTCTCCAATGCCCTGTTTACAAAATATGAAGCATTTTAAGTACCTACAGGCTATAAATCAATGCATTTGATATGAGAACATGTGCATAATTGATAAGTAAATATCCTCATTTGAACACTTATCAAATATCCCCACACTTAAGTATTTGCTTGTCCTCAAGCAAACAAGACAATGAAAGTACAAGTAAAAAAAATGATAAGTGTTTAACCTCCGGCAATAATAATAATGATTCTACTCTATCATAAGTTCACCATCAAAATGTGCATTCTCCCATTTCCACACCGGGACTTAGATTAATCTTGTGTCATGTTTCATCACAACTCTAGATGAATATTTTCACTCCACATACCATGTTCTAAAGTCTTAGCAAGACAAGCATTCCCTCAATGGACTCTAGAGGATCCTTGAGGCCCTAAGTTTTAAGACACCCAACCCTCTATTGAGAAAATGGTGGACAAGTTCGAGAGGCTTCAACTATACATTTTTTTTTTTTTTCCGGGTAGGGCATCTCTAATAGATCCGACTTTCCCGTGCTAAAGATCAGTGTAGAGTGTAGGTCCTCTTTTCTTCAGGATGCACATGCTGTTTAGGCACCAGAACACCCGGGTACTTAGAGGGTTACAACTCTACCTAGATATGCTCATACTTAGAAGTGACTTTTCGAATTAAGGAACACCCTGATTAGGGGCCAGGACCCAAACTACTTCATCACAACAAGTAGCGGAGCACTGTCTTTATTGCTCTAATGACTCAACTACTATGTACATACTATTTTATTTTTCTCTTACTTGTCCACTAAGTTGAATTATGAAGGGTTAGAAGCTAAACTAGTGCCACGAATCCTCTTGGAGCCATTGAGAGTAATGCTTAGCAATTAAAGTCAACAAAACATGGCATGGGTTATCTATTGTCACTAGATATTTTGAATTTCACAAAGATGTTCTCTAGATGTCCATGGTGTGTCATAGGAGAATTTGAAAAAAATTGGGTACTATGATGGTGTACTATGAATAGAGTGCATCAATACATTCTCTAACAAAGCCATAATAGGTATATGCCAAACATGCTCATGTATAGAAAGATTTGCAATGAATGTTAAAAACTTTCAATAACTAGCTTCCTATCCCCACACTTAAAATTTTGCAATAACTTCATAAATGGATAGGAAGCTACTCATCCCCACACTTAAAATTGTACATTGTCCTCAATGTACACAATAAAACATGAAAAGTATATAATATGCAATAAAACAAGGAGATGGGCAAACCTGAAACTTCCCCGATTCATTGATGATGATTCCAATTTTGATTTGAATTCGGGGTTGGTATTCTTGACGACCAATATGTTCATGCTCTAAATCCTGCGAGACCTGAAGGGACCAAAAGAGCTCGAGAGCACCATCATTTTATTGAATACACTAAAACTAACTAAAACCGACTAAGATGCGAAAATAAGACATTTTTTTTCTAAGGACCTTGGGTTGCCTCCCAAGAAGTGCTTGTTTTACGTCACTTGCTTGACTTACCTTGTTCTTACTCTCATGGAGGCTTGAAAAGGGTATATTCCTCCGGCCGCACCTTGCATAGCTACTCCCTTAAAATGAAAAACATATCCTGCGGGGTTGTCTTGTGATGGAGGTTTCAAAGACAGCTTACCTTTAGGCCTCCATGGGAATAATTTGGGCAGAATTGTTCAATTTTGGCTTGTGCGGATCCTTGGATTGAATCATCCTCCTCACTTCTATTATTATTATCCCTGATATGTCTCCTCCAGGCTTTTATGTGTAGGTCACCTTCGAGGTAGATTTCTTCAAGTGTTTTTTCACCGTGCCCTTTCTACCTCTTCATCCTTATCTTCACCAAAATATTCTTCCACCTCTTGTTCATAAGAATTCATCTCAATAGGTTCTCCAATGTGGTTTTCAAGCTTGTGAAGTGAGGTTTCCATATTAGAAATTGCGGCACCAACGCTTCAAATTCAACTTCATTTGCAAAGGTAAATTGTGCCAACTCCTCCATGAATGCGGAGACTCCCTCTTGTAATAGTGGAAAATCTGACCACTCTTTTGCCTCTTCTTCTTCTGCAATGATGTTGCCGGGTGGAACTTCTTCTACTTGTCCATAACTCCATTGTTCGTTAGAAATTTTGAGAGAAGCTGCTTCCACCCGGTTCTTAATCTTTTGAGAAGAGGCTTGCAAGCTTACACTTATGTCCAAAGATGTTCTCAGGTAAATTGTAGCATAGACTCCTCCAAGGTTTGTCCCCTTTCTTGTGGTTTTGATGTGTACCGAAAGCTTGGAGGATAGTCTGAGCCATTTTTATGGCTAAGGTGGTGGCCGGAAAACACGCAGTGATAGTCGGTTTCATTGTTGTGAAGGTTGTGAATATAAATTTAGCCCTTGTGGAGGGCATCCCCATTGTTGTTGATGACTTGAATAGCTTGGTTGCCCTCCCCATTGGGAAGAACTTGGAGGAAACTCATGCCACTGCTCTTGATGCGGGGGAGAAGAAGGAAACCCTTGTTGAGGACAGATCCATTGAGTTTCATATTGATAGCTTGGATAGTTTGGTTGTCCCTCTCCATATGGATCGTAAACATTGTTGAATGGGCTTCTTTGAATTGTTTGGTCACTTAAAAGCTTGTCCACCCTTTCTACAAGAGCATCAATTGCAGCTCCTAAATCTGACCTTGTACGGAACATTGTACCTTGCACAAAAGAGATCAAAAGAGATTAGTCAAAGATTTTTTTTTATTATTTATTTATATAAATCAAAGAAAAATATAAACTAAAACTAATGACTAGATTAATAAACTTCTAGTGTTCCTAGTAGTCTTGGTCCCCGGCAACGCCGCCAAAAACTTGATGGGATGTTTCCGCAAGTATACGGGTCGTGATCAAGTAATAAAGTGGACTATGAAAGTCGGATGTCGAACCCACAAGGACCAAGAGACACTAGTACAAACTATCAATCTATTATCTAGTCTAAATAAAGATAGTTGGTGGTTTGAATCTAATTCCTAACAATAAGGATAAGAAAACCTAATAATAGGGTATCGCTAATGGCGGGATTAAATCTTGGGGTGGACCAATCATAGAAAGAGGGTACTCTGCAGTGAATCCCCACTGCATTGTATTCTAAAGATACATGAAAATCCCTATGTTGATGATTAGTGATGGTTGTGCCAATAATCCTAAATTATATCCAATCCCTCTTCCAAGGTGGTTGGATAACTAGTCTCCCTAGGACTTGATATGAAGCTCAAGGAAATTTATGTGTATTGGAAGAATCATGCGGGTGAATTCGTATGAAAGAGTTGTTCGCCCTTCTAGTACCCGATCCCTCGGTATACTCATGAAACTCTCTAATGAAGGTGTTCCTAATACAAGGAGGCGCTTAGCTCTAGCCCTTGTATTGCACACAAGTAATTTCTAGTAATAAAATTACAATCAATACATAACATTCATTAGACAATCAAACATACATCCAATCAATCAAACATAGAAATCAACATGACATTAATGCATAATCTAAAGGTTCATCACACCCAAGTACTTAACAAGTTAGTTCCTCATGGAAGAGGAACAAAATCCAAGCAATGACAAAGTGGAGACATGAAAATAAACAATAAAAACTCCCCTCTAGTCTCCACAATGCTCTGATGGTGAATCTCCAATGGATCTCCCCTCTTCCGAATGATTGATGTCCTCCAAGATGTTCCTCCTTCAAGCCCTAGCTGTCGAGGTCTCCCAAAGATCTTCAATGTTGCTCAAGACCAAACCCTAGATCTCCAAGTCGGCCAAGAAGGTGGCCAAAGGCCCCCCAGATCCTCATTAACCCTCAAACATTGGTATTTATAGGGGTTTTCAACATTAGGGTTTGTGTGGGGCTAAATCATGTAAAAATCTGGATGCGTGTCGGGCCCGTAAATAGGTCAGACGGGCCCGTGAACGGGTTTCATCAGCCCGTTCAGAACACAGCTTGCTCTGAACGGGCAGGTCAATCAAGGCGGTTCATCACCGGTTCAGCTCACAGTTGCTCTCTGAACCGCAGCGGTTGAACGGCGGTTCATCATCCTGTTTAGGTTTTCTCGCATCGCAAGCAGCCTTCATCAAGCGCCGATCGGATGACCAATTCTTGTCGGATTGACCTGAAATTTTAACCGAAAGCGTTCCTAACTTGTTTATCTTTAATCTGAACTGTGGAGATTCGATTTAGAGTCCTATAATTCTTGTAATAAATTTCTGATCTTTTTGCTGCTCTTCGTGATCAAGCTGCAGCTTTCTCTATTTTCTCCCCTTTTCGCCTCAAATAATGTAGAATTTCTTCCTATTTATTCTTGAGGCTCTCCAATGCCCTGTTTACAAAATATGAAGCATTTTAAGTACCTACAGGCTATAAATCAATGCATTTGATATGAGAACATGTGCATAATTGATAAGTAAATATCCTCATTTGATAAGTAAATTGGTATTTCATCTAATGAGAAAGCTTGTACTTGTTTTCTTATTTCTTCATTCTGTTGTGAAAGCTTGACTTCGAACTGTAAATATTCTTTTTGAATTGTATGTCATGAAAACATAATAATCATCTCTCTTCCTCTCTTTCCCTTTTGAGAAATGAAATGAGACCGCTATTTGATTCGCTTTCCTACTTGTTAAGTGAGGTTCTTTTTGATGTTGGTCCATTTACGAGATTCGTGATCGGTCGCGGCAATGCTTCCGATACTCACTGATGGTGAAAATGTCATATCGGCCCGGTCGACATTTATTCTTTAATCACCCATATCGGATCGGACCCGTATCTGAATCTTGAATCCCCTCCCTTTTTTTTTTTTTTGAAGAATGGGATATTAATTCCATCAAACCGAACCTTTGATTCTGAAACGCTTCCAGTTTTAATGAAGCATTCTTTTGGAAAAGCCAAAAGTCACTCTTCTTGGCTCGAAACAAGGTGTCTGACGTCTTTTGATATCCTGGGACTTGAAATGAAGCGTCTAGCGTCCCTTAGTATTTTGAACCTTCATTAACTGCTTTTGCGAAATCTTCGGTATAAATAGGGGAGATGACAATTTGTTCAAGGTATCTTTCTTCTTCGCTATGGGTAACAACAGTTGTCCTTCTTTCTTCAAATTCTTTCTCGACAATTCTCAAGTACCTTTGGATTCCAAGAGCCTTCGGCTACCATATGAGAGCATTTTTGAAGTCAGTCTGCTGTCGATCATGGGACCTAGTGGAAATTAATCGACAGCTACAATCGCCTTTATCGCTGAACTCCTGAGATGTCAGGTTTACTGAAGGTTGGGCGGATTTCGTGAGAGATCACCAACTGGTGGAGGGAGAACTGCTTGTTTTTGTTCTTCGAGAGGACCTGTGCTTTGAGGTCCACATTCTTGGGAACAATCAGTGTCAAAAGGTGTCGACACTTGCAGCTGCGTCCTCTCAAGTCCTTGATGGCACCTCTGATTCAGATCCTCCTGTTTCTTCGGATTCCTCTTAATTCTCGTAGTATCATTGTATTCCTCTACTTCTAATTAATGAACTTCTTCTTTTAGTAATTCACCTCTTTCTAATTACTCCATTTCTCGAAATTTCTTATTCTCGTTCTTGTTGAACAAACTTTCTTCTTTCTCTTATTTCAAAAGAAATGAGTTGCCAAAATCATGTAGAAATGAGAACTTTGGTCTTACTTGTATGAAACTGATGCAGTTCGTGGATGTGTCATGTTTGTACGACGATTCCTGCGATTGTTTGATTGGTATAATTGTCTATGCCGATATAATTTTGGTCGATGAGTTGCTGGTGCTGTTGTCTCCTTTTTGGAGCTATTTTAGCTTGTTGATCCTCCAAGACTGGTGTGTTCTGTTGATATGGTAAATTAGCGTGGTCTACTAGAGCCTGTTCGATCCGTTGGAGCCGATATGATCCGTTGGAATCATGGCTTGTTGAGCCCGGTATGGACATTGTGACCGGTATGATCCGTTGGGATCGATACAGTATGACGAGACCGGTATGGCCTGTCGTGATCGATACGGTATGACGAGACCGGTATGGTTTGTCATGATCGATATGATATGACGAGACCGGTATGGTCTGTCGTGATCGATACGATCCGTTGAGATCGATATGATCTGTTGGGGCCGATATGGCCTTATCGATGTTGATGAGAATGTTGGGACCGTTATGGCCTGTCGAGCCCGATATTGGCATTTGATGCCGGTATGGCTTCTATAGTTGGGTCTTCCTTTCTTTGTTAGTAAACGAACTTTTTCGAGAAATAGAATAGAATCAAAAAACACAAACGTGTATGGAAGTAACTAATTTTATTGATAGTACCTCCGAAGATGCTCCGAATGGTATGGACGCTTGAGCCTACGTCCATCCATCCTAGAAAGCCAGTATGTACCGGGCCTTACAATCTCCTGTACAATATATGGGCCTTCCCAATTGGTGTTGAGTTTCCCGGTTCGACTTTTGTTGCCCTGAAAGATGTTCTCTCTCAATACCAGATCTCCGACCTGGAAGGTCACTTCTTTCACCTTGGCGTTGTAGTACCTCTTGACCTTCTGCCGATATGCCGCTGCTCGAACATTAACGCAATCTCTTTTTTCCTCTAATAGATCCAGCTCGGCCCGGAGTTGCTCCTCATTTCTTACTGGATCGAAGGATTGCGTTCTTGGTGTGGGTAAGATGATTTCAGCTGGGAGCACAGCTTCTACTCCAAACGCTAACGCGAAAGGAGTCTCACCAGTTGGGGTTCTAGCCGTTGTCCGATATGCCCACAAAGTATTCGGAACCTCCTCTACCCAGTTTGATCCATTTCTGAGAACCTTGTCTTCAAACTATGTAAAAGAGTTCTGTTGGTTACTTCCACTTGCCCATTTGCCTGTGGATGAGTAACGGAAGTTAGCCTCGATTCAATACCAAGATCGGTGCAAAACTTCTTGAATACTGGATTGTCGAACTGTTGGCCATTGTCTGTTATGAAAGCAACAGGCAAGCCGAAGCGGCAGATAACAGATTTCCATAAGAAACTTTGGCAAGCTTTTGCTGTGATCGACGCTAGCGGTTCTGCCTCCACCCACTTAGTGAAGTAGTCGATCCCCACAATCAAGAACTTCATCTGTCGGGAGGCTACGGGGAATGGCCCGACTATATCAACTCCCCATAAAGCAAATGGTCTCGTACTTACGACTGCGGTGAGTGGTACTGGAGGACACCGCTGAATGTTAGCATGGCGTTGACAAGCGTCACATCTCTTCACAAAATTGATTGCATCTTTATTCAGAGTCGGCCAATAATATCCTTGTCTAAGGACCTTGTGACTTAACGCTCTTCCTCCCAAATGATCTCCTGCAATCCCTTCATGAACCTCCTGAAGAACATACTCTCCTTCTGATGGCCGTAGACACTTTAATAAAGGGCGAGTAAAAGATCTTTTATAGAGCTGCTCATCTACTATACTATATCGGGAAGCCCTTATAGTGATCTTCCGTGCTTCCTTCGGGTCTTGCGGGAGAGTTCCATCCTTCAAATAACTCAATATCGGATCGATCCAACATGGCTCCTGATCGATATCCATGAGTTCCTCCGATGGCCGACAGTCAATTGTCCTTGTTGCTAGATACTGAATATTGACTGGATGTACGACAGCAGTATTTACCAAGGCAATCTTTGATAGGAGATCAGCCTGCTGATTCTCCGTTCTGGGAATTTTAGAAATGTGAAATTTTTCGAAGCTTGCGGTGAGTTTCTGCAACAAGGACTTGTATTTCACCATATGATCTTCCCTTGCCTCAAATTCCTCACTCAGGTGACCCACAACTAATTGGGAATCAGTATTAGCTATCAGGTTCTGTACACCGAGACCACGGGCCAACTGTAATCCTGCTATCAAAGCTTCATATTCGGCCTCATTATTAGTAGCTTTGAACCCAAACTTCAGTACGGTAGAAGTGTTCCATCCCGATGGCGATTGTAAGATCAGTCCTCCCCCTAAACTGTCTCCAGTGGAAGATCCATCCGTGTGTAGAATCCAGTAAGATGAAAGGTCATCCCGTACTTCAGATAGCTTAGTGTTTAAAGGATCATCATCTGTAGTAGTCGTAAGTTCAGCAATGAAGTCAGTGAGTACTTGGGCCTTTATCGCGGTACGCGACTCATAGCTGATATCATACTTCGCTAGTTCAAGTACCCATCGGGAGAGACGCCCTGATGTATCTGGCCGATGTAAAATTTGCTTCAATGGTTGATCGGTCAATACCCTTATCCGATGTGATTGGAAATATGGGCGAAGCCGCCGAGCCGCTACTACCAAGGCATAGGCCAACTTTTCAAGAGAGAGATATCGGGACTCAGTATCAGTAAGAACCTTGCTTGTATAATACACAGGCTTCTGTAAATTGTCTTCAATCTTCACCAATACAGAACTTACAATCCGCATCGGGCCAAGTGTATAAATAGATATAGAGTTCTTCCCCTGGTTTAGGCTTTGCCAATAATGCTGGTGATTGCAAATACTCCTTCAACTGTATGAATGCTTTCTCGCACTCCTCATTCCATTCAACTTTTGGAGCTTTCCTCAATGCTCGAAAGAACGGAAGATTCTTTTCTCCTGACTTGGATATGAACCTCCCCAGAGCTGCAAGCTGGCCGTTGAGTCTTTGTATCTCCTTGATTGTTCTTGGGGATCTCATTTCTAGGACTGCTCGTATCTTCTCCGGGTTTGCTTCAATTCCCCGATGTGTAATCATAAATCCTAGAAATTTTCCTGAGCGAACTCCAAATGTACATTTATTGGGATTGAGACTCATTCCGTGAGCTCGAAGCGCACCAAAGGTTTCCTGCAGATCGGCAATATGTTGTTCAGCACTAGCACTTTTCACCAAAATATCATCAACATATGCTTCTACGTTTCTTCCGATCTGGTCTTTCAAAACCTTATTCACCAATCTCTGAAAAGTAGGACCGGCATTTTTCAGGCCAAAGGGCATGACCTTATAACAGTATGTTATTCTCCCCGTGATGAAAGATGTTTTCTCCACATCAACTTCCGCCATCTTGATTTGATTGTACCCCGAGTATGCATCGAGAAAACTTAGCATTTCATATCCTGATGTAGAATCTACTAAGTTATCGATTAAAGGCAGGGGGTAGCAATCCTTGGGGCAAGCTTTATTCATATCAGTAAAGTCCACACACATTCTCCACTTTCCTGTGTATTTTTTCACCAATACAACATTTGACAACCACTCAGGGTAATATACTTCACGGATGAAGTCAGCTTTCAGAAGTTTGTCTACTTCTTCTTGAGCAGCCTGGAGCCGATCAGGAGCGAAACTTCGCCGCTTTTGTATAACTGGCTTATGTCCCAGATCAACATTAAGCCGATGCTCTATAACCTCCCGTAGGACTCCTGGCATCTCCTCTGCTGTCCAGGCAAAGATATCGGAGTTTCTCCTCAAGAGATTCAGTATCTCCTCCTGCTGATCTGACGGGAGATTTGCTCCTATTTGAACAGCACGCTCCGGTTGTTCTTCCTTCAGGGGTATGGCTTTCAACTCTTCAACCGGAGTGGGGCGGCGTTTCTCTCTCTCATCATCTTCTTGTTGAATATCTTCCACGGTGAGTGCTTCTCCGGATAGGCTGCTCCCCTCGCCATATCCTTTGAGCATTGTGGCATAGCATCGGCGTGAAGCCAGTTGGTCACCCTTCACTTCTCCGCAGCCATTTGGTGTAGGGAATTTGATCACCATGTGATATGTTGAAGGGACAGCTTTCAACAGATTGATTGATGGCCTTCCAATGATAACATTGTAGCTCGAAGGGCATCGTACAATCAGAAAGTTAATGACAGCAGTAGTAATTCTTGGGAGAGTGCCAAGAGTCAGAGGTAGAGAGATCATACCGTCGGGTTGAAGTGGACTTTTGTTGAACCCGATGAGTGGAGACTTTATCGGCTTCAGATTCTCTACTGGCAATTTCATTTTGTCAAAAACCGATGAGAATATGATATCCACCGAACTCCCGGTGTCGATGAGGACTCGCTCTACAGTGAATACCCCAATCTGAGCCGTAATCACTAGAGCGTCATCGTGAGGGTAGTGAACACCCCTCAGATCTTCATCAGAAAAGCAAATTTGCATCGGGAAGCGTGGCCTCTTCAATGATGTTACATTCTGAACGGATCCAACAGCTCTCACATAGTTCTTCCTCAACCTTGAGCTTTCTCCTCCATATCCTGGGCCTCCAGCAATGATAGTCACACGTGTGTCACAAGGAATAATAGGTTGAGGAGGTGGAATATGCTCGGTCTCAGGTTCCTGCTCCTTTTGTAAGAATTGATCGAGTTTTCCTTCCCTGATAAGACCTTCAATAGCATTTTTCAACTGGATGCAGTCTTCAGTGAAATGCCCCTTATCTTGATGAAATTTGCAGAATTTCTTGCTCCTTTTCCTCCTTGGGTTATCCTTCATTGGCTGCGAAGGTTTTAAAATCTTTTGATCTTGGATCTGGGAGAGGATCTCTTCCAACGAGGTGTTAAGGATGGAATAGTTGTGGTACTTCTCTCCCTTTCGATCATACCTCGATGTGGTGGGGGCCTTCTCTCCTCAAACCGACCGCCAGCTTTAGATTCCGACCCCCTTCCCCCCGAGGTTTATCACCTCTCGGAGCCCCATCTCTCCAGTCCCGATATGGCTGTGGGTGATGGCTCTTCTTCTTGATTTCTTCAAGCTGCAAGAGATCACTCTCTTTCCATTTAGCCTTCATTTGTTCAGAAGCTATATATTTAGCGGCTAAGCTCTGGAAACTGAGAGACCGGCTGGAGGCACTCTAGTTAAGGAATCTTTAAAGGGCCCATCCTTCAACCCTTTTACAGCTATTCCCACAACCAGAGCGGAGTTCATATCCACCATGTCGTTGATCTCCTTATTGAAACGGCTAATGTATCCGCGAAGAGTTTCCTCCGGTCTCTGCCTGAATCCTAGCAACATCATGGGGTTCTTCTTCATTTTCCTATTGCTGGCAAAATTGCTAAGGAAAAGATCAGAAAGTTGCTGAAAATTATGTATAGTCCCTGGGGGAATTCCTCTGAACCAATCATGAGCATCGCCGCTGAGTGTTCGCGGAAAAGCTCGACACATGACGGCCTCTGTGGTTCTATTCACCATCATTTCATCTCGATAACTCTCCAAGTGCTCCTGGGGATCAGAAGTCCCGTCGTAAGAGCGAACATTTGGAGGCCTAATCGCCTTTATAAAAGGGGAAGAAACACGGGGAACAAGTTGCTGGACTCGTTCTCTCTCCATCATATACCGCCACGAGGGAGAATAACGGCGATATGGCGAGTCACGCCATGGAGACTGTCGCCTGGAGTGGAAATGATACGGAGATTCACCTCGAGGGGAAGGATGTCGATCCAATGAACGGTACCGCTCCTTGGATCGATACGTCATCGATCGGGTCCTTCGCCTCTGATCGAGAGATTGGTCTGGAGAACGGGAAATCCCCCTCTTTCTCCCTTCTCTACCTTCGCCCCCTCGATTATGGCGATCGTGATGATGTGCCGGATCTGAGCTTCCAGCTGAAGGTTCCTTGCTCCGATATCTCTCAGGAGATCGTGCTTGATATTTGGGGGAGCGATCTGCTTTCCTTTCTCCGTTCTCCTTGAGAGGTTGCACATCAGGAAGAACCTTCGTCTGGGAAACACGTTGCTGACGTGCTTCCTGGAGAGCTTGTTTCAGTTCTTCGATTTCCTGCGCCATCCTTCTGACGCATTCTGGATCACTTTGAACCCCCAACATTTGCTAGAGTAATTTCAGCTCCAGGAGGCGCTGCGCCTTCCACTGGAGGGGTTACCGAAACTCCTCTTCCTTCTTCCTGAGATTGGAATCTCTTCGATCTTCTCTGTGTAGTAGCCATGAACTTTTCGTTCAAATTGTCCCCACGGACGGCGCCAAATTGTTAGTACTAAAATTGGATTTAGGGCCAAATTTCGTCCTAACAATTAAATTTATATTTATAGGGTGGCTATCCTAGTGAGAAATCGAAAGAGAATCCAAGCAAGAAAGAGAAAAACCAAATTTACGTGGAAAAACCCCTAAGAAACGGGGAAAAAACCACGGGAGAAGGAGTTTCCACTATGAATGATCAAGAATACAAAAGACACTATAGCCATTCTTCAAATGGAAAGCGGGAAAAGGAAAAAGTAGATCCTATTTCCAATTTGACAGAGCTTCGTTGCCTGGATCTCTCGATGCCCTAATAAGCTATGATCCTTGCCTTTTATAGGCATGGGTCGCGTGCTGAACACGCTTCTCAATTTAGTCACGTGTCTGCTAGCTGTCAATCCAACTAAGCGCCAGCTAAGCGTCCGAGCTGTCTTCTGCTGTAATTATTCTAGAATCTTCTAGATGCTAGGCTGTCCACAGCTGTCCTTCTTCCAGAAAACTGAAGGCGATACATATAATTCTGGATTCCTGTTATGTCCAAGCAGGTTTGATAAGCTTCTTCCCGATCCCGATACATCTCACAGCGGTTTCGTCATACCGGCCATTCATATCGGATCGGTATGGCGCTTTGTGTCGATCCGATCTGGTGAACCGTTCATATCGGGATGGTATACTGTAACACCAATATGATCTCCTGGATGTCTGCTCTGAGACGTGGTTTGTCTAGTTGACTACATGTGGTTTGTCTAGATGACTGCCAGGTGTCTTATTACTTTCATCCCTATCAATATATATGCATTAAAATTACAATATGTCAATATTTGAAGGGTGCCAATGAAATATATTCCTAGAAGTATCTTGAAATTAAGATATTTTAAATTTAAAATAAAAATATATCCGGTTGTATCCCGAGGCAAGCTAAAGATGAAAATTCCGAGACAATCTCAGAAATACAGATCCCAAGATAGTCCGAGAACACAAATCTCGAGACAAAAAATAAATGAATTAAATTTAAATTCAAGTTTTGATCTTATCTAGATTATAATAATTAAAATTCAAATACAAGGTCATAAATCTAGATTATGATCATTAAAATTAAAATTAAAATTTTTGATTTAATCTCTTGATGATTAAAATTCAAATTCAAGGTTATACCTAAATCTAGAATATGATCATTAAATTCAAAATTTTGATATTATCTAGATTATGATATAATGATAATTAAAACTCAAATTAAAATTTCAACCTTATCATCTAAGTTGTGAAGATCTATAAATAAAGGAGGGGAGACCTGTTGATAAAAGACTTTTGGGGAAGGGTGAGGATCTCCTCCATGCTCTCCGCTCGGTGAAGTGAGAAGCCGTGTGGTCGGACGGACACGGGCCTGTCTATAATTACTTTGCCGAAGGATACAGGCTCGGGTTCGTCAATCGACTGTAATACAGTACAAGGAAATCACGCTCCCTCCTCTCCCATATTCCAGCCACCGGAGAAGAAACAAAAGCTATATAATAGCTTCTCTATTTCTTTTCAATCCCCATGCCGAAAGCGTACCAAGGTCAAGGAGTCCCGTGATCACCGTTGATGCTCGTCGTCACCGGAAAGAAAGCAAGAGCTATATAATAGCTTTCCTGTCACCCCTCCGGTCACCAGAAAAAGAGACAAAGGCTATATAATAGCTTCCCCTCTACGCCACCGGAGAAGAGGCCGAAGGGTATATAGCATATATAATATGCAAAAGCCCATGTCACCGTCAAAGAAGAGGTCAAAGGGTATATAGCATATATAATATGCAAAAGCCCGCGCCACCGCCGGAGGAGAGGCCGAAGGGTTTATAGCATATATAATATGTAAAACCCCAAGTCGCTGCCGAAGAAAAGTCTAAATGGTATATAGCATATATAATATGCGAAAGCCCACGCCGCCACCGGAGAAGAAAGATAAAAAAGGATAAAAAAAAATTTAAAAAATAAATAAATAAAAGAAAAGAAATTAAATATATATTTATAGCAACATAGAGGGGCGGCGAAAGAAGAATTGTTAAAAAAAATGACAAACGGCGGTTGAGTTAAAAAAAAAAAAAAGATGAAAACGAGGAAGAGAATAAAAAAAAACAGAGAGAATTCAAAAAAAAGAGGGGGCGGTGGGGGGGGGGTTTTTTTTTAAATATTGTACTTTTTTCTTTTAATTACCAAAATACGTAAATTGTAGATTTTGTACCATAATGCGCAGATGTGCAGGTGGATTGACTCTTTTATTCAATGTGGGGCCCATATAATATTTTTTTTAAAAAAAAGATCTGACACGTTGATGGAAAGATGAGCACATGTGTTTCTTTGGTGTGCTTGAAGCTCCATTAATGGCCAACATTTTGATAGTTACCATCTCAACCTTCTTGAATTTGGTCATGGACATTAATGAATTTGATTTTTTTATCTTCTTCGATTTTAGCAAGAAATTAAAACAAGTAAATAAAAAAAAGAAATTTGGGGTATTTTTTAAAAATTTAAAATAATTTGTCAAATAACCCTTTTTTCACTGATATCATAATGTTTTAAAATTATTATAAATATTTCATTCATAAACAGTACGCCTAAACAATACACTGCAAAAATAGAAAATAAGACTATGGAAGTACATCACAAGAAAAAAAAGAGAGAGAGAGAGAGAGAAAGGATGATGCAAACAAAGCAAGTAAAAAAGAGAAGGTGGTCCAAACCAGCAGCAGCAAAAGCATCTGTTCAATCAGTATCTTCACCAGAGGTACTAGGTGGGAGATATTGAAGGGCATTCTTGAACTCCAACGAAGTCAAGTCTAGCTCGGGATGACGATGAGAGATATCTTGGAAGATTTTGTAACCTTCCTTGACACCATTTTGCCCCTCCTTGCAGACCAAGTTTTGGAATTCGTCGGATTCCTTGAACTCGAAGACAGCATGGGAGGCGATCTCGGGCCTCTAGGCAGGTTCTCATCTGAAATCTTGTAAAGCTCGACAGCGCGGCGAATATCCATGCGAAAGAGTACAGAGCGTTTATAGTCTGCCACGGCGTCCTCCCGGATCCTTTTGCGGGAGACCGGCTCTGTGGTAGGTGGCTCCTTCTCCTTGGCCTCTGCAACTTGTTGGAGTTCGGGGCCCGGGGTTGGTCGAGGTCCTTCGACAAATTCCCTTAACGATTTACGCAGCTTGTGAGGATCCATTTGTGGGGGATAGACTGGGAACCTTTAGAGGAAAGAGTGAGGAGGGTGTGGCCTGATCGATGGCTATTTAAAGAGCGAAGGGTGACAGAAGAGGCACACAAGGGATTCACGTGATGTTTCCAGTTACGGGAAGTGTCATTATAACTTCGGTTGCCTACATGCAACAAAATTGCGCGTCGCCCGAAGTAAAACTGAGTTTAGCTACCATATTATGGAGTAATGGCTTGCATGCAATAAAATTCTTGCCAAGGGACTCATGTGCAAAATGATGACTTTTAACACTTAAGTGATAAATTCTTCATAAGGGTCTTCAAAAAACGATACTAAAAAAGGGACTTTAATGCAAGTAAAAGCGGTTGGATGAAATATCATGTATTACTAATTAAATGAGAATGCATGATTAAATATTTTATTAGACCACATGAGATGCCAAGGTCAATACTGCTCATTTTAATTGATAATGAAGACCTATGAGTTGTGTGTCATGGGATCCATAGCCTCATGTGACACTACACTAACTACAAGAAAGGCATCAATTATAAGGTACATTCCCAGCCAAGATTACATAAATAAAGAGACCCTATCCTCACCCACTCCCATGCATTGTCACCTCAACCCCTCATGGATACAGTGCAACCTCATGATACTAAAAGAGGGACTTTAATGCAAGTAAAAGCAGCTAGATGAAAGATCATATATCACTAATTAAATGAGAACGCATGATTAAATATTTTATAAGACCATATGAGATGCCAAGGTCAATACTGCTCATTTTGACTGATAATGAAGACCTATGAGTTGTGTGTCATGGGAACCATAGCCTCATGTGACACTATACTAAACTACAAGAAAGGCATTAATTTGTATTATGTAATAAAGAGGCCCTATCCTCACCAACTCCCATGCATTGTCACCTCAACCCCTCATGGATACAGTGCAACCTCATGATACTAAAAGAGGGACTTTAATACAAGTAAAAGCGGCTAGATGAAAGATCATATATCACTAATTAAATGAGAATGCATGATTAAATATTTTATAAGACCATATGAGATGCCAAGGTCAATACTCATTTTGACTGATAATGAAGACCTATGAGTTGTGTCTCACGGGAACCATAGCCTCATGTGACACTATACTAAACTACAAGAAAGGCATAAATTTGTATTATGTAATAAAGAGGCCCTATCCTCACCCACTCCCATGCATTGTCACCTCAACCCCTCATGGATACAGTGCAACCTCATGATACTAAAAGAGGGACTTTAATGCAAGTAAAAGCGGCTAGATGAAAGATCATATGTCACTAATTAAATGAGAACGCATGATTAAATATTTTATAAGACCGTATAAGATGCCAAGGTCAATACTGCTCATTTTGATTGATAATGAAGACCTATGAGTTGTGTGTCACGGGAACCATAGCCTCATGTGACACTATACTAAACTACAAGAAAGGCATCAATTATAAGGTGCATTCCCAACCAAGATTACGTAAATAAAGAGACTCTATCCTCACCCACTCCCATGCATTGTCACCTCAACCTCTCATGGATAGAGTACAATCTCATGATACTAAAAGAGAGACTTTAATGCAAGTAAAAGTAGTTGGATGAAAGATCATGTAACACTAATTAAATGAGAATGCATGATTAAATATTTTATAAGACCGTATAAGATGCCAAGGTCAATACTGCTCATTTTGATTGATAATGAAGACCTATGAGTTGTGTGTCACGGGAACCATAGCCTCATGTGACACTATACTAAACTACAAGAAAGGCATCAATTATAAGGTGCATTCCCAACCAAGATTACGTAAATAAAGAGACTCTATCCTCACCCACTCCCATGCATTGTCACCTCAACCTCTCATGGATAGAGTACAATCTCATGATACTAAAAGAGAGACTTTAATGCAAGTAAAAGCAGTTGGATGAAAGATCATGTAACACTAATTAAATGAGAATGCATGATTAAATATTTTATAAGACCACATGAGATGCCAAGGTCAATACTACTCATTTTGACTGATAATGAAGACCTATGAGTTGTGTGTCACGGGATCCATAGCCTCATATGACACTACCCTAAAAACCTAGATGGGATCACTTTGAAGACCTAAGACCTAGGTAACCCACAAGTCTTTGTTTTAGAGAACCTTATAACCAAGCTTTCTCCACTCCTGCTATCTCATTACTTGTACTCCTGAAACGATTAAGTCACCTTCTTCTTCCTTTTCTTCCTATCTTTGTTGAATGTCTTGCTAATTGCCACCATCTCCTCCAACCACAGTTATCTAGAGTGACGGCCAAGAGGAAGAAGAACAAGGCATCGCTTCCAGTAGATCCCCTCTGCGATTAGGAGGATAGGGAGTAGAAGTCAAGATCTCTGACTTTGGTGGTCAAGCTATTCAAGGGCGAAATAACATCACGAATTTACAGGTACACCGATGGAGGAATAAACCCCAGCTTATTTATTATTTTAAATTATTATTGTTATTGTTATTATAAATAGATGTAATGTTTTGCTTCTCTAATTTCAAGTTCTTTATCTTCAGTAATGGCAGAAAGATCACTTGTTTTGGTTTACTACAATGGTTCAATCACTACAAGCGAGGATACTGTTATATTTTTCTCCGACGATCAAGCTTGTTTTTATGTAGAAAATGATATCTCTTTAGAAAATTTAAAGAGAATCATTGAAGAAAATATAGAAATAGTAGACGGTCAAAAAGTTTCACATATCAAATACCGGCTACCTATTTCTTCAGGCCATGGAAAGATTAGCTATCTGGTATTCAAATTGCGTAATGATCAAGATTTCAGATGATGTTCGACTTCCACCAATCATTTCCTGATATTCAAGTTATAGAATTATATGTTGAGCTTGGAATTGCAACTTTCACTTGTAATTCTGCTCAACATGAAATCAACAGAGATGAAAACATTCCGTATAATATGAGACGTGAGACGACTTCATCAGCACAACCAGTCAATGAACCAGAAAGATGGGATAATCAACCACACAATTCTGATTTCGCCACCTCACAACAACCATCAAATATTGAAACAACTCCCATTCATAATATTCATGAAAATGAATTTGGTGAATATGGGAGCTCGAGTGGGGATGACCACGATGGTGATAACTACACGGAGAATAGTGAAGCAAGTGCTGAAGATCTTGATTTAGAACATTGCAATGTGGAAGAAATTGGCAGACATAGCGTAGAAATGACAATGTCGCCATTTGAGCCTCCAGCACATATGAGGGCACTTAATTTGGAAGCAATGTCTACACCAGAATTCCCTGAATACCCTTCATTATATGTACACACATTCAGAGGGGTAATGGCAGATGGAGAATTGCATGTAGGCATACAATTTCGAAACAAAGATGATGCTGTAACAGCGATTAAGCATTATTGCTTACAAAAGTCGGTGGAATATAAGGTAATTGAGTTTGATCCAACTCGGTATGCAGGAAGATGTAAGTCATATGGCGATGGATGTAGTTGGAGGGTTCGTGCATCCTACAAGAAGAGGAAGCAGATTTGGGAGATTACAAAATACAACGGTCCTCACACTTGCGCATCAGCAATGATTTCCCAAGATCATTCTAAGCTGGATTCAAACATGATTTGTCGACACATAGAGGCCCTGGTCAAAGAGAAGCCATCCATCAATGTATCTGTTTTGATAGCGGAGATCAGGAATCGATACGGATACACACCGACATATAGAAAAGTATGGATTGCGAAGCAGAAAGCAATTGAAGCAGCATTTGGCAACTGGGAGGAGTCGTATAATGAGTTACCAAAATGGCTATCAGCACTTCAACAATTTATTCCCGGGACAATAATTGATCTCCAGACTCAACCTGCATATGATGGAAATCACCTGGTACGTGATACTAATATTTTTCATAGGCTTTTTTGGAGCTTCCCCTCATGCGTGGAGGCTTTCAAATATTGTAAGCCAGTAGTGCAGATAGACGGCACACACCTTTATGGAAAATATAAAGGGACTTTGTTGATGGCAATTGCACAAGATGGTAATAAGAATATCCTGCCGATTGCGTTTGCCATTGTGGAAAGAGAGACGTTAGATGCATGGCGTTTCTTCCTAGAGCATCTACGGGCGAACGTGACACCACAAGAAGGAATATGTTTTATATCTGATCGTCATGAGGCTATCAAAGGAGCATTTAGAGCAATTGGTCGTCGGATGAATCCTCCTCATGCCTACCATGTTTATTGCATTAGACATATCTCTGCAAACTTCATGCGCCGGTTCAAAAATAAAGAAATGCAACGAATAGTTGTTAACATTGGTAAGTTGTAAATTTAAATTTAGTAATTTAAGCGTATTTTGTTATTTTGTTTTAAAGTTGTTTCACTTTTCTTATGGGTATTAATGTAGGTTATTCGAAAACTACTCCTGATTTTAACTACTGGTACGGCTTACTTCGAGAGTCTGATATAGAGGCAACGAGGTGGTTAGATAATATTCCACGGGAGAAGTGGGCTCAAGCCTTTGACAATGAAGGTCGAAGGTATGGTCATATGACTACCAACCTTGCTGAATGTGTTAATTCAGTGTTAAAGGGGGCAAGGAACCTTCCTATAACAGCTTTGGTTAAGTCTACTTACTTTCGACTAGCTGAGTTGTTTGTAAGGAAAGGTGTACAAGCACAAGCTCAAATCGCATCGGGTCAAATATTCTCTGAAGCACTAATGAAGATAATTCAAGAAAATCAACAAGCAAAGAAAAGATTTATGTTCGTCAATTTGATCGTGAAGAAAATTCTTTTATGGTAGATGAAATGGCACCACCGCAATGCGGTGGTATAGCTGGTACTTACCGCATTGACCTGAGAGCACGGTGGTGTGATTGCGGTGGGTTTCAAACACTTCATTTTCCTTGCCGCCATGTTCTTGCAGCATGCGCATATATTCATCTACATTGGCAGGAATACGTGGACAATGTTTATAGGCTTGAGACAATTTTTAATGTATACCATAAAGAATTTCAGCCAATGTCAAACGAGAGCTACTGGAACTCCTACAATGGTCCACGTATATGTCCTGATCTTACAATGAGAAGACCATCCACAGGGCGCCCAAAATCTACGAGGATTCATAATGAAATGGACATAAGAGAAGGCGGTCAGCCAAAGCGTTGTGGTTTATGTCGAAATGAAGGTCATAGTCGACGAAATTGTCCTAATATAGCTGGTCCAAGTAGTCGGTCGTAATGTAGCCTAAATATTATAATTGTTGCAAACCTTTTATAATATATGTAATTGTTGCCTTATTTTGGTAAATTATAATAATTATAAAACATTAACAAAATATTATAATATCAGTTAAAAAAAAAGGGTTATTTTACAAATTATTTTAAATTTTTAAAAAATACCCCAAATTTCTGTTTTTTTATTTACTTGTTCATTAATTTAATTTCTTACTAAAATCGAAGAAGATAAAAAAAATCAAAGTCATTAATGTCCATGACCAAATTCAAGAAGGTTGAGATGGTAATTATCAAAATGTTGGCTATTAATGGAGCTTCAAGCACACCAAAGAAACACATGTGCGCATCTTTCCATCAACGTGTCAGATCTTTTTTTAAAAAAAAATATTATATGGGCCCCACATTGAATAAAAGAGTCAATCCACCTGCACATCTGTGCATTATGGTACAAAATCTACAATTTGCGTATTTTGGTAATTAAAAGAAAAAAGTACAATATTTCAAAAAAAAAGCCGGCGGCGGGACAAAAAAAAAATTTAAAAAAAGAGAGATAAAAACGAAGGGATAAAGAAAAAAAAAAGTCAGAAAAGCAGCTGCAGCCAAAAAAAAAAAGTCAGAACTCAGAAGAACAGCCAACGAAATAAAGAAAAAAGTTCTTTCTTAAATATATGGGTTAAAGTCATTTTTGGTCCCTGAAAACGGGATCAATGTTCATTTCCATCCCAAAATTTAAAATTTGTTCAATATGGTCCCTATATATTGCATATTTTGACATTTTGGGTCCCTATATATTCCGTATTTTGGCATTTTTGGTCCCTATTGCTGACGTGGCTGTCATGTGGAATACCAATGAAATGCATATAATCTTTTTATTATTATATTTAGGTCATTATTTTGCTGATGTGGAGTAATAAGTATCAGTATATGCTGATGTGGACCGTATAGAACAAATTTTAAATTTTTGGGATGGAAATGAACATTGGCCCTATTTTCAGGGACCAAAAATGGCTTTAACCCTAAATATATATATATATATATAAACATATATACATATACATATTTATATCAAATAATGGACCTTGCAAACAAAAAGTTGAAATCCTGGCTCCTCTCCACGGGCATCTTGCAACACAAGTATGGTGGTGAAGGTTGGTGATAAATACAAATATCAAAGTGGTACGCATCCCAATGTGACAATGGAATACACAGCTGGACACAACAAATAAAATACAAATTTTGAAGCCGCGATAAGCACACATCTTGAGGCGGGTGATGAAATCCAAATCTCAAAGTGACATATATCTCGATCATAAAGCGGTGCAAATCTCAAGGCGGCGATGAAGCATGCATGAGACAAATTCCAAACTGACGAAGCACATGTCCCAAGACGAAAGGCGGCGCCATTTATACAAATAATAAATAGAATATATATATTCATATGTACATGATATATATAATAAATTATTATGATTTGCAAATAAATGAAATTATTTTTTTTATTCATTGCCTCTCTATTTGTACTTTTGCCCTTAATCGGAGGTTCCCACGACATTGTCTCGGGTAATTAATAATAGAGGCTTGCCTCTATTAGGAATGGAAGAACCCACGAAATCAAATAAATATGATATTTGTGATTTGATGTGTCGCCTGGTGTCTTCTTCACAGACACGATGCCAGGCGGGTATTTTCGATCCCACATAACCCACTAAAATATTTTGTTGTCGGCCACATAGTATCATGTCCGTATATATATATATATATATATATATATATATATATATATATTACTTGTTTTTTTAACCTATTTGTTATATTTATCTACCTTGAAGATGTTATAATTTAATATAAACGACATCTTTGAATTAACCCACTAAAATATTTTGTTGTCTCTCAAAATTGAGTTACACTTTGAGCAATCTATCCATGCATTGGTTAATTAAAACTATTTAGAAACATTAAGATATGATAACAGATTAAAAGCTACTTTAAAACAATATATATATATATATATATATATATATATATATATATATATATATATATATATTTTTATTTATTTATTTATTTATTTATTTATTTATTTATGACATCATCCGATCAGACTGACTGACCCGTGACCTAGTTGTGAAACTGGTTCACTTCCCGGTCCGATTTTAAAAACATTGCCCATTCTATCTACTTATTTTTTTAAATTATTTATTTAGTTAAACTAATTAATGATTTTATTTAATTTATTTAACTTGAAATATTTTAAAATGTTATTTAGCTTAATTAATAGATAATTAATAGATAATTTTCACTTGCAAATATTATTAAAAATAAAATTCACTGAACATGAACATTTATATCCATTTCAAACTCTTAAACATAAGCTAGACATAGAGTTTCAGTTATCCTTCTGAATTTTTTTCCAAGCACATGAAACATATCTTTCAAACAATGCAATGCCTGCTCTCAAACTATCTAATAAAAATGAAACAACACACATAAATCCAGTCTCCAACTGATTCCATGCACCAATTATGCATCCACATCTATACACATTTGAGGAGACAACAAAGCTACTCACAGAGTTTCACTTCTCTCTATGAATATTTTTCAAACACATGAATCTGAAAAACAAAGCTAGTCACAGAGAAAAAAATGAGCTCATTCCTCGGTGGAAACAAACAATCAACTCAGCATATACTGGAGATTGTCAAACTTCTTTCAGTTTCCAATTCATCTTCTCAAAATAAGATATAAAAAAAAGTTGCATTTCAATTCACTGATCAGAACTAGAACTGGAAAATCACCAAAATAAGCAGAAATAATACATCAAATCATTTTCTCAGTGTGGAGAGCATGAAAACATTCAGAAAAATACACAATGTTGAAGTCGTTTACAACTTCACAGAAAAAGAGTAAAAAGGAGGTCAGAATAACTTCATTGAACTTCATACAGGCTTCAACACAGGTTGCAAAGCATCTATGGCATTCAAATCTCTATCTTTCCTAACTTGTCTGAATCTGCCATCTTTAAACAACAATGAGAGCAGTCAGTAATCTTTTATACTAAATATGGAGCATTGAAGCATTACCATATGTAGCAAATCACCATAGAAGATCATAAATGCTCTTCAATCTCGTCTTGCAGGAGTACAGACTTCAATCAATTCAGAGATCCTATTCTTTATGAAGTTTGTGACTTGGAGAATTGAAAACAGGACATATGAATGTAATACTAGAATTTTTACCATCTTGTAAAAAAATTATTTAACGCTCCACATGGAAACCAATAAATCAAGACAAACTTTACAAATACACTCATTCAAGACAAACTTTTATAGATACTTCAGTAAAAGTGAACTATATTTTATTGTTTTTGTTTCTATGTTTATTTTTTTAATTCTAGTTCAATGTCTCTTATACACACCCCAGTTAAATGTGCCTCCCTTCCTTGGTTCTTTTCTGTTGATGCCACTATTATCTCTTTTGTCCGACTCCTTATCAATACAAGACCATGAGAATAAGATTTGTTACTAAATATTCTAATATTTTCATGTATTTCAAATTAGCTTTTCACCTTCACTAAATGAATAAAAAAAAGGCATTTGTTATTTTACTGCCATAATGCCAAATATTATATAATTAATTAGCTATGTTTAGCTAAAGTTCAACAAACTATTCCAAATTCTTCTTCAGTACCATGGTGATTCTAAATCAATACACTCAATCACATGTTTGCTTGTTTACTATGACATAGCTAATTGAAACCAAACTTGAATGATTAATGGAGTTTATTTATTTATTTGGAGAGATCGAGCCAAGCTTAATGTTATGTGAATTTCTTCATTAATGTGGATTTAGGAAATAATGCAAGTTGGTCTAAAGTCATGTTAACATCCATCATTCTGTAAGAGATTTGTTCCAATAAATTTTCAAAGGTATGGACTAAACACTGGTTATTTGGAAGTGCTTTTTGTTCATCTATTTGAGTAGAGGGTTGTAAAGAACTCAAGTCAATATAAAATTTTATAGACTTGTAGGATGCTTATGTGGAAGATCTGCTTTAGTGTTTACATGGTTAATCAAATCATGGTCAATATGCAGCATGACATCTAATGCAAGGACCTAGGAATGAATCAACCTCCTTGCAAAATTCAAAGGTGGAGTTCTATCTAGGGCAGATTGATATTTTCATGTCATAGAACCATTGTTAGCTATTGCTTTCAATGTCCATAACCAATTCAGTGCATAAACCAGCAACTAAACAAGCAACAGTGAGAGAATATCACAATAGGAATTCAAAGATTTTGTTCATATTAAAAACAGGTAAAAATTTCTGTCATGGTTACAATTGCATTCAGCAAACATACATAACACTACATACTATTTAAAATGCAAAAGGAATTCATACTGAAAAAAGATTAAAAAAATAAACCTAAAACCTCTATGCAAAATTTCATCTGATGAGCACAATGACTCCTCCTCAGCATATATAGCCTTTATCTTGTATAGAATATTATTTCAATCCATTCACATAACATTTCTTGGAAGGTATTCTATCAACAAAACTTCAGAATTATTACACAACGCCACCCAACAGTCAGTCTTGTTAGAAATCAAACAATAGTCCCACATCGACCGTTGAAGAAAAAGTGCAGGAGCTTAAGTAATAAGCATATCTCCATTAGTGTAAGGCCTTTTGGGTTAAACCTAAGAACAAAACCGTGCGGGCTCAGGCCCAAAGTGGACGATATCACACTAATGTGGAGATTTGGACTAGCCCAATAGTGGTTATGGCTAGCCCAGCAAGGTCCAGCTTAGAAAAATTTAACATGGTATCAAAGCCAGGTAGTAGATCTGGATTGAATTTGCAGCCAGACAATAGACTTGGATTGAATTGGTAGCTAGATAGTAGACCTGAATTGAATTTGCAGCCAAACAGTAGACCTAGATTGAGTTGGTAGCCAGGTAATAGACCTAGACTAAATTTGCAACCAAACAATAGACCTGGATAGAAATTAGCGTTAAAAAATAGACTCGATGGAGGAAGAGATGTGGTCCTCTGTTTGAGGGAGGATGTTAGAAATAAAACAATAGTCTCGCATCGACTGTTGAAGAAAAGTAAGGGGCTTAAGTAATAAATATATCTCCATTAGTGTAAGGCCTTTTGGGTTAAACCCAAGAACAAAACCGTGCAGGCTCAGGCCCAAAACGAACAATATCACACTAATGTAGAGATTTGGACTAGCCCAATAGTGGTTATGGTTGGCCCAGCAAAGTCTAGCCTAGAAAGATTTAACAAGTCTTACTCAGCAAATTTTCCAAATTTCCAAATTTCAAGCATTGGCAATCACCTACTCAAAGGATTAGTTTCATGTCATAGAACCATTGTCAGCTATTGCTTTTGTGAGTGTCTTATCCGAAGTGTTGTGGATGATCTAATTTACTCAAGGCTAGCCCTTACTAAGCTACAAAATACCTGGTAAACTAAGTAACAGCTTGCTGAAGATAGCCTAATATGATTAATGAACATCAATTTTTGTTGATTTCATCACAAACACACTAAGACCATTATCATCAAAAACCACAATTAACACCATACTCATATTACATTAGAACACCTATCTCATCGATCAATCAATTCAGAATTTTAGGACCAAAAAGAATTGAGATTATCAATAACAAACAAAGAAATTCATTGAAAAATTTCCTTTAAAGTGAAACCAAATCTTACAAAAATCCTATCTTGATAATTTTCCCTTATTCTTGAAGCTTCAGCCTGTCTCTTCTCTGCATTAACATCGTAAAACACTTAACATCAACCACTTACAATCAGAGACTCCAATAAGAACCCAAAAAAAAGGAGAAAACCCACCTTCGGATTAGAGATCAGAGATTGGCAGATCACTTACGGCAGAGCTCGCCGAAGACGTTGAGGGCGTCTCCTTCGAATTATAGATTAGAGATTGGCAGATCACCTATGATACAGCTCGCCGAAGACGTCGAGGGCTGCGACGAACCCCTAATTAGACTCGGAGGGTGGTAGATTCGGAGAGGGTAGTAGATCGAGAAAGGGTGGCAGATCAGAGAGGTCTATCGGAGAAGAAGATGAGTTTATCTCAGGAGTATAGAGAGAAAGAATGGCGAAGGAATCAAGGAGTGGATGAGCGGCGTCCCTCCGATTTGGAGAAACGTCGCTCATCTCGATTTGAGGGATGGGGGCCATCCCCATCCAGCGAGATCCAGGCGCCCAAACACACGATTTGGACTATAGCGTGGGATATCCCGTCCCCATCCCAAGATATCCCGCCTACCAAACACACCCTTAGATGATAAAATTTGATGTTAAAATTTGCACCATTGATGATTTCCACTTCATTTCTGCTTCAATAGGCATTCATTTCACTGAAGTGGCTAAAGCCAAAAATGGGGGAAATCATCAAAGTGGGTTATCTTTTGCCTAATTTAATGCTCTCACTTCAGAGGAAAGAAACACTATAAATGTAACTTTTCCCTCATTTCCAACCAGTGTAGTTATCGTACGATTCTCGATATGAATCGTACTATTCGTATCGTTTTTCATACCCAACGGTTCGAATCTTATAGGAGAATCGAAATTGATCAAGAATCGTTAATGAATCGTGTGAATCGATCCCGAATCGATAAAATCGATATGAATCGGGAAGATCAAAGATTCAGTTTTTGTTTTCTAAAATTTATTTTTATAACTAATTCTATCACTTTAGTTTTTTTAAAAAAAATTTGAAGATTAGCCGTTCATATTAAAAGATTGATATAAAGTTTGTTAAAAACTTTTAATTTAATAAATTATCTTAAATAATTTTCATATTTTAAAATATATGTTAAATATAAAAAGTAATTTTTTTAAAGTTTTTTAACAAAATATTATTTTTTTAATATGAAGATATAATATTTATTCATATTTTTATATAAAAAATATCAATTCCACACCAAGACACCTAAAAGAATTATGGCAGATCAAACTCAGCCAATATCTACAATCAAATTATCTTAGATATAACTTTATTATATTTAAACATATATGTATGATTCCAGCTAGATTGGTCTGAAATCCCTAGCATGCTGTCCATAATCGTTTTTTGAACTTGGTTGTCTTTAATTTTATGTTTAATGCATGACTTAGAATTTATTTTTTTCAATTTCTTTTGATAGAATCTATATATATATATATATGAAATGTTGTACCAAATCTTACGATTCGATTCGATTCACGATTCGAATCTCGATTTGACTACCTTGTTTCCAACCATTTTGGGGAAGTCGAATTTTCGGTCACTTTTTCACTTCCTAACGCTTTCAATGAAATAAAGGACCCCTAAAAGCACTTTCACAAAATGAGTTCCGTTTAAAACTCAGATTCATGGAAGCGACACTTTTGCACTTCCATGACTTCTATTGACATCCGGGAACCAAATCAGCCCTAACTCCTAAGTGCTCCTTCATACCATTTTTGCATATAAGACCCTAGCTTTATAAAAATTATAACTTGGTTTTCTCTGATTTTTTTGTATGAAACACCCTAAAATTTATGAAATTGCTCATAAACTTCTAAATAAATTTCCCATTTAACAATCATACCATTTCATAAATTATAGATAGGTCACCTCTAACATTTTTGCCAAAGATACCCCGTAATTTCTTAAATTAAAGGTAAGTGCATGTGGTGTTTGCTTGAAAAACCGTGTCATCCAAAAAATTACACATTAATCTAGCATGATACTCCAAGAAATGATGCATCATATTCATACCATGAACATTTTTCAAAGGAAACAAACACCAGACATTCCAAGTCCTGAACTTTTGCATTGGATTCCAGCATTAAATCACATTCTTGTGTGAAGCTTAAAGCTACGATCTGACTGGTGTGCCCAAGTAATATCCCGTGTGTAACTGATCTCTAGATCCTTACTTATTATTCATCTATTTCATCCGGAAAACGGTGAAAGGAATGAAAATTTTACCTTCTCACTCTTTAGGTATTTGATTTTGAGGTTGTGTGAAAAATTGTTGAGCATTGCGAGCCACCTCTGCCTCCACTATTGCTTCTAGAACTATATCTGAACCCTTTGCTTCATCTGGAAACACATCACCCAAAAAATAGAGATGATTTATGTAAATACACATGCAACACTAAGAAATCCAAGTGGAACAGGCAATTGCTCAAGTGTAAATTTTGCATCAGAAGCAGATGAATATCAAGTTTATGTATTGTTGAATCTCGTTGTATCCATGTTCTCTATTGCACAAGACTCAAAGTGTCAGAAAAGTTACAAAATCCTGCCATAGAAGTCCTTAAAAACAAGTATCCATAGGGAAAATCTTCTATGGGGAACGTATTATGCTATCAATACATCACATGAATTTCAAATGCTAAAAATAACTATAGTGTCTACTAGTTAGTTTCATGTACTATTGGTGCATGTCTCTTCTCTATTGCAATCAAAATCCAAATTTGAGAAGAAACAAAATTCTTCCTACAGAACTTCTTTAAATAAAACCAATATGCACGACCACACTCTTTTATGAAGGATGTATAGCTCCACCAAGACACCACATGGAATAGACATCACATGTTATAAAATAACTAAGTAGTCAACTAGATCCTATTGTCAGCCATTTTCTTCTCTTTCTCTACTTTTCAAAAAAGATCTTCAATCTAGCCAATCAATCCTATGCAACTTAACCATGATATATATGCAAACAGCAAGAATTTGGGCTCATTATTGATTAATTAACATAACATAACATAACATCGTGGCACATCTGATGCAATAGAGAATAATTACCATTGTGCTTTGGAAGAAAGCCAGCACTTTCAGCAGACACTGGCAGAACAGCCAAAAGACCATCTCTAGCACTAAGTTTCTCTATTTCTCCTGCATCTTCTAACATAACTGATTTGATTGTTGGAGCCTCAGCTAATCTGGCATATGATACTGCTTGACTGTGGAGACTGGAAGGAATGGAATTCCTTGAAATGTACTCCTGGAAAGGAAAATATTTGAACATGTGAATTAATAATTATGAAAATCCCAACAAAAGTCATCATGTTCTTATAAATGAACATCTGATGAACACCTTGGGGATGTTAGTTGCCGGTGTGTCTTCTCCATCAGGTGCCTTAGCTACTCCACTACCTGATGGTCTCTTAGAAAAGACCTTGTTACTCTAGTTTACTGGTTAAGGAGCATGATGAAGAGTAAAGATCGGCTCATACCATCATTTGGTTTAGGCTCTATGCCGTCCAGTCTGCGTATAAATGGGCCTGGATTCATGATTGATATGCTTCGGATTTCATAACGTATTGCCTCTAACTGTGCTATCGTGTCTTGCAATTCCTTGTGCACCTAAGACATCCAAATGAAACCATAAGTAATAATTCATCCATTATAATAACCTTTTATATCATAATGTCACAACAAGATAAAGATAACTTGGTAGTCATCTAATTAATTTAGAGATTAAAAAGTGCCTACTTGTTGAAGTACTCCCCTAATACTCAAGAGTTCAGAGGTTTGGGAATATAAAAGCAAAGGAAAAGAATCATGAAAAAAATTAGATCATTTAAATCAATCGAGAAAGAAAAGATTGCTTCTTTAAAATAAGTAACAAATCAAAATTTCATACCCGTGCACTGTGTGCACATAAATTGAAAATTTTCTACATCCTAATATGACATTAATACATGCACATTATGGATTAAATTATGTACAACATATGACAAATGCTTGCTCAATTTGGAAACACCCAACCAATATGCCAGCTCCTTGGTTATCCTACTTGTTTTGGGCTAATTCCAGATAAGTGTGTTTCACTGATTATTCTGCTCCATTTTATCAATCTATCTATCTATATATATATGCAAAAATACCAAAAACATGTATAATCCTTTGCTTCTAAGCATTTTTCACAATGAAACCATTATAACATGTATGAATTTTCCATTTAAAAAACCATTCATTATAATTTAAACTACTACAATTCAGATGAACATTCAATTCCTATCAGCAGGAGAACATCATTTACCATGTTAGTATGTTATTACTATTAGTTTTTATAAACTCTAGGACTAGTATACAAGTTTAATCAATATGCCCACTAGACTAGAAAATAGAGGCCAGGAGAAATAACAGTAATGTGATAGAATTAATTGGAGAAGAACAAAATTCTCATCTTTAGGTCAATTGAAAATGAAGAAGAAAAAGAAGATAGCACACCTGCCTAGCTTGGGACTGCTGCATCACGCTCTCGAACTGCCCACGAGCCATTTGGACGTACCCAATAGCTCTTCCGGCTAGTCTCCCCGCCGTCCTTGCAATCACTGGGAGGTCCTTTGGACCTTCATCAAAGATCACCCAAAAGAAAACAGTATAGAAAAGAATAAAAAACAAGATTGAGGGCACCAAATCCTTCAACAGAACGACCCCGTAGCCAAGAAGAGCTTGATACCTATGAGGGCCGCCGTCGCCCCAATGATCAAGAAGAGCTCCCCGTAAGAGATCCCCAACATCGTGTTAAGAGATCGGGGGTCGTATGGATAGCGGAAACAGCCGGAGATCAGCGGTGCAGTTTCGGCGGATCCTATCTACCAGTTTTTTTTTTCCAAATAGCCCCTCTAATATATTATATTGTGCTTTTAAACCTCTTGTCTATGTTGTTTAGAAATTTTAGTAATTCAATATGTAACACCCATCTCCAAACAAAGTACGAGTGCCACACCAGCCAGGTCAGGACCGACTAATAGGTAGACAAGACCTCACTCCACTACTCTAGATATGATTAGGGTACTTATCTACTGCCTGCAAGAAAACACACAAATGAAGAATGAGCTACTCGAGCTCAGTGAGGAAACAGTGTTGTCAGGTATAACTATACCTATGTAGTATGTATAATACAAGATAACAAATCCAAAATAATTTCATAAATTGTACAAATACATATAATCTGAAGATATAATGCAATTCAAATAACATGCTAGTCAATGCATTATCTTCAATCTATTATAAGCATGCCAATTTGCATTGAAACCTCGGGTAAAATTTACATGCATGTTTATCTCAACCATTTAATCATCGATACCGTGAATGATTCCAGCAATTTTCCTCAGTGGATAAAATCAACATCAATAGCCTCTACGGTTCAACTACGCGTTGCCGTGAGGTGGGAAGTACAAAATCATGTCATAATCTCAATAATATCGATATCACCTATACTCTTACCTCAATATTGCGGAACCAGAGTGTAATCAGGAGGAACCCTCACGGTTCGACTACGCGCTACCGTCGGGGAACCATCTCTGCCCTCACAGTTCGACTGAGGACTGCCGGGGGAAGATAGTATATACGTGTACTAGGCACTCTACGAGTATGGAAAGGGGGTTTTATTTTTTGAAAATAGGAAGTTTTAAAAACAGATAGTTTGGACTAAAAATCAGAGTTTATAAATCACCTATTTCCTATCTAGTACCGTACTCTTTGACTCTATCAGGGAGCCACCACTAATGTAGGCTCCAGTCTACTATATATTTAATATTTAATTGGGGGTTAAGGAAAAATAGGGAATTTTCTTGTTTGTTTTTTTTCCCAATTAATATACTTGGTGGTATGAGTCATAGGGCAATTAATTCGGGGTTCAAATGGTTATTAAGAATGGGAATAGTAAGGGCTAATTGAATCGAACTGATGGATTTACCTAGGTTGGTTTATGGTCCAATAGAAAAGAAGAATTTGTATCTTCGAAACCTATCGTAAAAGGCATTGAACGAGGATCGAACTATTGTATGCCCCCAAAATGATATTAGGTGTTCGGAAATGGTTGAAGTAGTATTTTTTCCTTTTCCTACTTCTTTTTCCAAGCACAGGATAACCCCAAGGGGTTGTGGGTTTTTTTCTACCAATGGGGGCTCTTCCTTCACCGCCCCCATGGGGATGGTCTATTGGGTTCATAACTACTCCTCTTACTACAGGGCACTTACCTAGCCAACACTTAGATCCGGCTCTACCCAAACTTTTTTGGTTCAGTATGAAAGTACGGATACTTCTAACTATTTCTCGTCTATTTCATACTTCATTTACTAAATCTTCACATGAATTTCAAAATCTATCTCCAACTTGAGATCTATCAATAAGCATAATACGATTTCCAAAACTTAGGAAATTTCATGAAAATCACTATCTCATACTTTTCAAATTAAAACCAAACACTACGAAGAAAATACGATAAAAATACAGAAATGTACAATTTCGTTCCCTCACCTGAGTTTATGGAAAGCTCTAGGACCGGTTCGGTCTTGCTGCAGCTCTTGCTGCTCCTTTCCCTTTTCCTAGATATAGAATTAGGGATTATTAATGAATACGGGGTCGTATTCATAACTTAGACTCGATAGAGTACAATAAAGACATTAAGTTAACTAAAGCATGATTTTACTTAACATGTATTTCATTTCTTTAAAGCACATGACAAATACGAAATCACACCACTTAATTACCATGTTTTCCACACATATTAGAAGATGTAAACATCTTAAACCTAAGCATACTTGGAGGATTCTAACATGCTCTCTTAAAACAATTAATTGCTATTCATGGCATGGACAATTAACCAAGTAAAGCCAACAAAATTTTGACAACACCTCCTCTATTTCTGAGCTCCCGAAAATATACAAACATTCACTCAATCAAATCTAAATTCATTCATACAATCATTTGTCCTTAATGATAATCATACAATAGGGTTTTTTTAACTTATTACTAGGATCAATCTACTGATCCCCCACCTTAAATCAGCCCATCCATCTCTTAAACCTTAATTAGATTTATCTTTGGAGCATTCCCAGGCTTACCAAAGATGATCGCCGGAGTTTATCCAAATCAGGGTTTCAATCGACGTCAAGGTTCACCGGCGCTCCACGAAGGAAGAGAGAGAGAAGGAGGCCTCCGGCCCGCCTCTCGGCTTAGGGTGGAAGTCGCCGGATCTCACCAGATCTGGTGCATAGCTCGCCGGCATCCACGGACGGCAGGGAGAAGGGGGGCACCCGGGCACGGGCTGACTGCGGTTGCCGGAGTAGAGGGGCGGCCGGCGTGAGGGGTGGCGGAGGAAAAAGGGGAGCCAGGCCGTGGGGTTCTGGCCGGCGGCGAGGCGTGTCGGGGCGGCGCGGGCGGCGCTGCAGGCCGTGATGGCGTCGGGCGGAGCTCCGGCGCCAGTCGCGCTGCGCGCGTGCGTAGGGGAGGCTGAGGGAGCTCGGGACCGGCTGCCGGGGCTTTGCTCGCCGGTGAGGAGTTCGGATCTGGTGGAGAGAAGAGATCGAGGGGAAGAGGAGATGGAGAAGGGACGGGTGAGATCGTGAGGGTAATAGATAAATAAAATTAAAATAAAAAATATTATTTACATAAATATTTTAATATTAATTAAAATAAATTATTACATTTTTTTGGTGTTGTACCAAATCTATTTTTTTAAAAGTCCAATTAATGAAATATAATATCATTAAAGTACATAATAAATTTGTTTGGATAAATTTTTTTTAGTAAAATCTGAATTTTATTGTTAGTTTAATATGTTTCTTTCAAATATATTAAATAAAAATCAAAGTGGAAAAGTAGAAAACTCAATAATTCAAAAACCACTATTATTAATAGATAAATTAAGGGTTTTTCTTTTACTTATATGAAGAATAATGAATTGCTTCATACATGCTTTATTTGAAACAAAATAATAATAGATGTTGCACATAATGACTACAAGAACACAAAATGATAAGAGCAATGTTAATGTTAGAAGCTAAGTCTTAAACAAATCTAAACAATATAAGGAGAACTTCTATGAAAATTATGCATATTGAGAAAAAAAAATACAATAAGTTAGTAATTCATTTAATGACCTGTAATAGATAAAATATTTAGGATAATATTCAATTATAGGCAATATAAAAATAATAAGTTCAACAAACAAGTATCAAAATTCAATATTTTTGTAAACCAATATACAAAAGAGAAATAATCTTTTGTAAATTAGGATCGACGGCATGAAACATTTGGTTCCCCATCACTTCCTGAAGAATCAAAGAGCAATATAATTATTCCCATCATATTCACTATAACTACGAGCATCAATTGAATATAAATTTTCTTACAAAAGAAATACAAAAATGATATTCTAATACAAAGATTAACAACTACATATATAAGTTATACATATTTTAAATAAATAATATGTAACAATCTAGCAAAAAAAATCCTATGCAAGACATGTTATCCATATATGACACATTGTTGAAAGATTTATAAAAGCAAACCAAAGAAAAAATGAGTTCTAATGCAAAATTTTAAGATTGATTAGTTTTGAATAAAAATTAAAAATAAATTAAGGGATAAAGGATATGTTAGTATAAATTCACACAAATAAATCTTATTGTTTTTAGAGATATGCATACATTATTCCAACATATAGGACATCATCTCTTCTAGTCATTGTAGTTTGAGAGCCATTTTCATAAATTTGCACAACCTTGTAATGCTTGTAATGCTTAAATTCCATCTTCATAGTTTAAGAGCCATCTACAAACTACTCAAAATGTTGTTGGATAGAGTTAAACCCAACACTACAAAGACGCGAAAACAATACAAAAAGTTCATCATATTTCATAATAACAAGCAATAGAATAATATTAAATAACAAATTCGAGCATTAAAATTCAAAAGATATGCAAAAGTAAAACAATTAATTAAAATATCCCTATGGAGTATGAAAGCCATTCATTATCATCCAAAAAGCTACCTCTTGATTGATTTTGAAAACTTCACAGGTGTCAAATGTGAACGAATAAAGGTCGAGTTAAAAGGGGAAGCCCTCAAACATTTCTTCATGGCTTGCATAGTTAAAGAAGAGGAGGAAAATGGAAGGTGACTAGAGAAGTCATCTTATGGCAAATGTTGGGTTTCACCATTAAAGGGAGGAGAAGTGGCCTCAAAGAGGTTGATTACCAAAAGGTTGGAATTCTAATCATGTTACTTAACATGCTTTAAATTTGGGGGCTTAATCAAGACCATATACATTGTGGAACTCTTCACCTCCCTCTTTTCTTTTGAAGAGAAATGAATCGATTTATGTTTTAAATGAGTAAAAGTCTAATAAATTTCTTATTCAACCCACTAATAAAATAAACAATAAACTAATATTGATTTAAATATAATGACACAATCAATATAAGACACTATATGAATATAAGTCCAACCATTCATATTCCATTAATAAACTCATTTTAGTAATAATCAACATTTTTTAATTTAATATCTATTATCATGAAAATTAATAAGTAATAAAAAAATATTTAAAAATTAAATAAATAAAATATGTTAAAGAGGACATCTCACATACAGGCCAAAAAAACTCAATTTAATGTAAATCTAATATAATGTAAAGATACATCCAAAGACTTGTAAAAACAATAACTAAAAATATATAATTATTATAAATTGAATTGATAGAGGGTATTTTGTCATGTACATCAAAAATTTTATAAAATAGTCTTATCCAAAAATACTTTTATGTTTCAAAATATGAACAATATGTTATATTTGAGAGCTTAATTAAGACCTGTAACTCTTCACCTCCCTCTTTTCTTTTGAAGAAAAATAGATCAATTTATATTTTAAATGAGTAAAAGTATAATAAATTTATCATTCAACTCAACGCACTAATAAAATAAATAATAAATTAATATAGATTTAAATAATGAAACTATCAATTTAAGCCCAACCATTCATATTCCATTAATAAACTCATTTTAGTAGTAATCAACATTTTCTTAATTTATTATCTATTATCATGAAAATTTAATAATTAATAAAAAAAATATTTAAAAATTAAATAAATAAAATATGTTAAAGACAATATCTCTTATCATGCCAAAGAAATCAATTTAATGTAACTCTAATATAATGCAACTTACATCCAAAGACTTGTAAAAATAATTACTAAAAATATATAAATTATTATAAATTTAATTGATAGAGGGTATTTTGGCATGTACATCAAAAAATTTATAAAATATGAACAATGTATAAAATTTAAATAATAGAACAAAATACATAAATATTTTATAATAAATTAAATTTAATATATATTTAATAGGATATTTAAGATACATTCAATAGATTTAGGATATTATTAGAATTATGATAAATTATTGAGGGTAATTTGGTCAACGTCTATTGAAATGTTGGCCAACAATCCGCTTATAGGAGTATAATAGAATAGATTCATATATATTATTTAATATTTAACTTATCCAATTCTCCATACTATCCAGAATTGTAAAGGGCCAAACTTGATCAGGCTGGGCCCAACTTGAATTCGGCTCGAAATAGCCTAGCTTGAGCTCAAGCTCTGCTCGAGCTCGAAATTAGCTCAAATAAGTTTGCTTGAACTTTGCTCGATTTTAATTTTAAAAGCTCGAACTCAGCTCGATTTAGCTCGAAATTAAGAACTTAATTATAATTTGTAAATCTCGAGCTTAGCTCAATTAAGCTCGAAATGAAAAAATTATTTATAAATTAATTTTTTATATTATATATTATAGATTAATACTAAATATTAAATATTTTATTCATATATTATATTATATATTAATATATTAGGGGTAAATTGCACCCATGGCTACAAAACTACTTGGGTTATAACGCTATGGCCACAAAACTTTTTTTCGTATCAGAAAAGCCATAAAACTTTGCTCTAGTTGCATGTAAAGCTAAAATGGGTGAATTTCCGACAAACCTAACCCTAGATCCACTTCTCTTCACTTTTTTTCTTTCTCCTGGTGTTAATGGCTTCTGGGAGTTTTTCAAGCCGTTCGGGATCGGGCGGAAGGACGTTCGATTTGGGATCTGATGACATCCTCTGCTCCTATGACGACTTCGACCCTCAGGATCCATCTAACGGGAGGCAATCCGATCAATCGGCGAAAGTAAATCCCTCTATCTCTATGGCCACAAAAAAATATGTCGCTGACATGGCATTTTATAAACAAATATATCCATGTGTCAATGACACATCGGCAGTTTTGCCGGAGATTTACTATTTTGGCTTTACATGCAACTGGAGCAAAGTTTTATAGATTTTTTGATACGAAAAAAAGTTTTGTGGCCATAGCGTTTTAACCCGAGTAGTTTTGTGGCCATGGGTGTAATTAACCCTAATATTAGATTTTGAGCTTTCTAGCTGAGCTCAATTGAGCTTGACTCGGCTCAAAATTAAATTCGAGTCCGAGTTGAGCTTGAGCTTTTACCGAGCCGATCTCAAGCTGCTCACGAACAGCTTGATCGTTTGACAGCCCTAGTCACGGGTGATTAATTTAAACGACCATATCCATTCATCTCAGCTTTGACCCGACCCAGATCTGGGAAATACGGATCTGGATAATGATAAAGCATTATTTTATTCTATTTGCGATAATTGGAATTCCTTTTCCCTAAACCGAATCATTAAGGCTTAAGTAGAGATTTAACTTAATTAAATCCTGTTAATATGCAATGAGAGAAACTCTATTTGGGCTCGGTCCACATCCAATGCCGTACTTCTCTCTAATGTTGGCCCTTTAATTTTCTTGATTTCTATCTAAGATCGTCATTCAATCCCTCTAGTAATTTGAAACACAAAAGTGGCCCGACCCATTAAGGGCCTTCCTATAGCTCAATGCATATGGACAGGGACGGAACCAGAACTTACTGGTAGGGGGGGCTGAGTACTAATCATAAAAAAAAATTTCATCCAACATAACATTTTTTCCCAATATAAAATAGTATGATATTATAATTTTGATTAAAACAACCACAGTTTTAATACACATCAAAAAAAAACATAAGATATTTATCTATGTACACTCGAACTAGAACTACCGCCTGTGTGGGTTCCGGACGTGTAAGGCATGCCACTAAGAGGATGTAATTGCATACGACGAGTTTGCATTTTCTGAAAACGTTGTAGAATCGCCTCATTGTCAATAGTTGCAAAAACCTCCTTCTCAATATAGACAACCATACTATCATTCATCCACTCATCTCCCATTTTGTTGCTCAAGTCAGTTTTCACAACATTCATTGATGAGAATACCCTCTCAACACTAGCTGTCGCAACTGGCAACACCAATGCCAACTCAATAAGGTGATAAACGAGTGAAAAAATAGAATGTTTTCCTGTCTCAACCATCTTCCTAGCAAAACCTCCCAAGTCCCCAATATTTTCAAAATCATCATCATGCCGCACATCATAAATAAATGTGGCAAGTTGATCCTCAAGCATCATATATTCAGTCATCGAGAAGTCTTCAGGATACATCTCTGCAAGTCGGAGTAGCTTGTGGATGTTGAAATTGGAGAACGAGCCCCTTGGATCAAGGCATGACACGAGAAGAAGTAACTCTGTGCTAGCTTCTGGAAAGCGAGTTTGCATTTCTTGAGTAATTAAATCAATAACCTAACATTGCATTAATGATAAATTCAATAACAAATATTAATAAAAGAATAAATTAATGAGATTTATAAAAACATAATAGATACATAAAATAATTACCTCACAGAAAATTTCTACACGGTAATGGTGATATTGAGTAATGAATTGGCCCTCCCGACTAGAACGACCACGAATTCTCATATTATCCTCCATATTAGGCACCGGGATTGAATTTCCCTCACAAAAAGAGCTAACCTGTGCCAAAAATTCCTCCCATCCTGTCTCCCTGAAATGGTGAAGCCGAGCTTTCACACTTTCAATCAAACGCATAGCTTGAACAATATTCTGATCCTTTTGTTGTAAGGCAAGTGACAACTCATTTGTCATCCACAATAAACGCCTCATCAAGTACATCACAAATACAAATTGATAATTCTCCATTTTGTCAATCAAACTTGCCACTATACCTTATTATCATTAGAAGCACCATCATCATGCACATTTTGGAGTACCTCCAAAACTAAAGTCCACATAGAGATTAGCCGGAGAATGGTAATGTAATGTGATCCCCAACGAGTATCCTCTAGTCGTGCTAAGCTAGATTCTTGATTTTTCCCTCTACCACTGACTATCTCTTCTTTCTCCAATTGCCCAACCAATCTATCGTGGTAATGTTGCCGAAGTTTGTCTCTCCTTTTACACGACGCTCCGGTGGCATTAACAATCATATTAACATATTGGAAAAAAATCACTCACTATCCGATTGTCTTTAGCAACCACAACAATCACTAATTGGAGTTGGTGAGCAAAACAATGGACATATCTTGCATATGGATTTTCTCTTAAGATAAGTGCCTTTAAACCATTGAATTCACCTCGCATATTTGAGGCCCCATCATATCCTTGCCCTCTTAGCCTTGATAGAGACAACCCATGCTTGGCAAATAGGCAATCAATGGCATTCTTTAAAGAAATGGCAGAGGTATCAGGCACATGAACCATAGCAAGGAACCGCTCTATCACATGTCCATTTTTATTCACATATCGCAAAACAACTCCCATTTGTTGCTTCACTGAGGCATCCCGGGCTTCATCAATCATAAGGGAAAAATAATTATCCCTAATATCATCAACAATAGTATGTGTAATCTCCGCTGCACAAGCATTTGTCAAGTCCTTTTGAACCTTTGGGGAAGTCATTTGATTATTTCCAGGGGCATTTTGTTTGACTACCCTCCAAACCTCTTCATTTCGTAGGCTATACCACTCGAGCAACTCAAGAAAATTGCCCTTGTTCAATGAGTTTGAGGACTCATCATTTCCACGGAAAGGTAAACCTTGCTTCAATAGAAAACGAGTCACATCCAAAACTGCCGTCAAACGAACACGGTATGCAACCTCCATCTCATGCGAATGTGTAGCCAATTGGTATGACACGCTTTGCCTCTGATTTTGGAAGCTCTGAAATTGTACTCTAGCATCATTATGTGCACTATTCATGGCACCAATATGTTCTACAAATTTTTCCAATGCTTTTTTCCAATTATTGAACCCCATCTTGGTGAATGCATCTTCTCCTCTACTCGGCTTGAAAAGATAACACCAAAAACAAAATGTCGCATCTTTCGTCATGCTATACTCCAACCATGGATGTTGTTTAAACCAAACATTCTGAAAACTCCTCTTTTGTTTGCCATACTCTTTCCGTGGAAAATTGTGGCCAATTGGTTGATAAGGGCCTCTAGTCAAATATTCTCTTCTAACTTGATCTCTAATCCCAACATCGAAATCTTCAATTGGTTTTCGTAGTCCCGGGTCACTATCAATGTCATCCAAATTAAAATTTGTACTGATGTTCTTCTTGCTTGATTCAGAGTCCAATGGTACTTTAGGAGCATTTGACGACTCTCCACTTCGTGGTCGTTTAATCAAAAATTTATCCATGTTCTACAAATAACAAGAAAAATAACCCCTTCAATAAATTGAATGTAGATGATCCAACAAAGCTGCAAATTAACACTCAACTAGATGAACAAGAAGAACAAACACTGGCTATTAATGAAGAATATATGTATTAATGTATATGAGAACAAAACACTTAAATTGCACAGCAGCAAAAGCATATGGGTAAAAGTAATGCAGCAGTAATTGTGGAAGCCAGAGATGCAAAATTGAAACCAGCACACAAGAAATCACACAACATCTTATCAGGTGTGGGATCAAAGGTTAAACACTCCATTGCAAAAGTAAAGAAGGCCATCACAGATTCACAGGTAAGTCTTCCCATCAAAAAACAATTTCACAAAAATAAGCAAGAATCTAAATGCATGCTCTCAATGGTTGCTGGTCTATATATAAATATATATATAAATCATCAGTTCATTCATTGTATCTAAATAAGAATGGCAAATCATGGCCTCTGTGTATTGTTTTGAGGCTTGTCCTGTGAATCATAAAACTAACAGCAACAGCCAACAGGTTCTGAGGTTCATATTATATAAACAGCAGCAAAAGCATATCCAGCATTTCAACAAAACACTTAAATTTAGCATTTCAAGGTTGACCAAGTATTAATGATCTATTTATATAATATGGTTATATAAACAACAGCAAGTAGGCTAGTAGCAACAGGTTAACCAAGCAAGAAGCAACAACCAACAGGTTCAAAATTTCAAATCAACAAGAATTGGAATTTAGCATTAATCTAGGGAATGTTACTGGGGAGTGGGAATGTTTTGTCAATAGATATTAATCTAGCAGCAGCCAACAAGAATTGGAATTTGGAATTTAGCATCTCTTATTTCATTCAAACATTATATCGAACACCTATGGGGCATCTCATATAACCCAAACATTTAGCATTAATCTAGGGAATGTTTTGTCAATAGTATTACAAAAGAATATTTTGATAATTTAAATTCATCATCTCTGATTCTCTGATTCTCCTCCACGGCTCCAAGCCAATCCATTCACCTAACCAATTTCCAACCAATTTCCAAGCCAATCCATTCATGATTCATCTCTGATAATTTAAAACCTCACCTTCCAAGTTTGAAGTTCCAACCAATTTCCAAACTGTTGCTGCTCTTCAGTCTTCACTCTTCACTCTTCAGTGCATTAGTGGCAGTGGGCGGTGGCGATGATTCGATGAAGTCTTGAAGTTGAAGAACTAGGTTTTTTTGTTCGGATTCATAGAGGATATCAGGATATGTGAGATCTCATGAGTTAGATCCGATTAGGATAAGGGCCAAAATGGTCAATTCATTCACCTAACCTTTGACCATTTTGCCCTTGGCCCTTCTGGCTTCTCCCTTCATGACAAACACTGAAGTGAAACAAGATCACGCAGAGCACTGCCGCCGCCACGAGGGGAGGCGGGGCGGGCAGCAGCAAGCCTTGAGAGGATCCTAGGAAGGGGGCTGAGGCTGAGGCGAGGCAGAGGAAGAGGAAGAGGCTGGAGGCGGAGGGTGGGAGGAGCTTTACCTTGGGAACGCCATTTCCTTGGGATACCTCAAGGACTCGCCGGAGCGGTGGGGGGGCTGAAGCCCCTGCTAGCCCCCATATAGGTCCGTCCCTGCATATGGATCAAACTTCAAGCCCATTTCATACTTGATTGGGATATCCTCTTATATCCTTAACTCGAGGTTTAATTAGTTAGAATTTTTGATTAGTGACTAATAATTAAGAATAGAATATTCTTAAATCAAGTGATATTTATTTAGAAATTCCGGGGTGTTACAATTCTCCCACCCTTAAGAAATTTCGTCGCCGAAATTTCCATTCACTAGATACTAAAACAAATGAGAGTTTTGCTCCCTCATTTGATATTCTCTTTCCCAAATGGCTTCCTCCACTTGGTGATGACTCCATATTACCTTCACTAGCAGGATCACTTTGTTCCTCAGCACTTGTTCCTTTCTATCCAGGATACGTACTGGTCCCTCTACATATGTTAAGTCTTGTGCCAGCTCTATGAACGGTCCCACTAAGATATGGTTGGGATCCGACATATACTTCCGAAGCACAGATACATGGAATACATTGTGGATTCTCGACAGCTCCTCTGGTAGAGCAAGCATCAAATAAAAAACAAGAGTAAGAAAATTACAACAATAAATCAAGCACATTAATTGATCATCATTTTTGGGAATGGAGAGATTCAATAGAGGATTGAAGGCTTACCAGAGGCTCGATTCGCCGAAGGGGAAGCAACGACGTCGATGAAGGCGGAGCTTGGCGACGGGCGGCTAAGGCAGAGTGATGCGTGAGGTTAGGGTTTAGAGGGGAAGAAGAAGAAGAAAGAAGAAGACGAGAGGGATAAAGAGAAAGAAGGAGGATTTCATTCAACTATCAAACTGATTACTGTTTTCTCAGTCATTACAATATATCAGCTGCTGAAATAGTAACTGACGGCTAGGATTTAAAACTAGCCGGGGCCCAGTCTTTATAATGTGATTAGTAGATGATGGCTAGGATCTTCAGCTTCATTTTATATGCTAACCAATGTTTTAATGCCACGTTGCCTACTTAACCAGTTCTGGCCAATGGTAATACTCAGGCCTAATTGATTAACAGCTTTAGACCAACTGAACCAAAACTGAACCAATCTTCATAACATTCATTCTTTAACTGGGTTAACAGCTACTGAGTACCTTTAATTCTCTATTATTAATTACCCCGAAAATGGTTTCGAGAACCTCCGATTAAGGGCAAACGTACAAGTAAAAGCAATGAATAAAAATAATTTCATTTATTAAAAAAAATCATAATTTCATTATACATATTTGTAATAAATATGTATATCATTTATTTATATATTTCATTAGCTGCCTCAAGATGCCTGCTTTACTGCCGCCACTTTAGGATTTTATGTTTTATCGGCCCTCCCGAGATGAATGTTTTATTGTCGTTCTAAGATATGTGTCGCTTTGAGATGTATATTTATTAGCCGCCTCGAATGCATATTCCACTGACGCCTTAAGATACGTGCCACTTTGAGATTTGGATTTCATCGATTACCTCGAGGTGAGTGCTCCACTATTGCCTCGAGATACGTGCCACTTTAAAATTTGGATTTCATCGACGGCCTCCAGATGCATATTCCACTAACGCCTCGAGATGCGTATTCCATTAGCACCTCGAGATACGTACCACTTTAAAATTTGGATTTCATCGGCCGCATAGAGGTGAATGTCCCATCGTCGCCTCGAAATATGTGCCACTTTGGATTTCATCGGTTGTCTTCATATGCCTTGAAATTTGTATTCAATCGGTACATATTGTTTTGATGAAATTTGTGTTTCATTTGATGTTTACTAGATTCACATTGATTTCATAATAGTGAATCGTTAGGGAAATCATCATGGCAATGCTCATATATATATATATATATTTATATAATTTTATTATCTTTAAATTCTGCAGGAGAAGTCTTATCATAATTGGATACTTTGGGCCATTCATTAATTCCACCATGAATCCAACGGAGGTACTAAACCATTTTTATTTTATTTTATTTTATTTTATTTTTTATTATTAGTAGTTTGACTTTGAGATGTCCTCCTTCTCATCTCTATCCTGCATTTTAGACTTTTCATATTGAAAGCCCAGTTCCCATCAAAGTGTTTGTGTGACTTGCTTATAGAGGCCAATTCTCTTGGGTATTTCGTCAAGCAGAAAATTTCCTCTCTTTTTCTGTATCGAGACAACAACTCCACATAACAGTTTCTTCACTTTTAATCTTCTACAGCAGCAAACTAGCAAAGCCATCCAAAGGGATTACACTAATCAAGGATCAATCTTCATAGAGCCTCCTCCTCTTTATCAATGTTTAGTCATTGAAGCATTGCTAATTATAATGACTGAGATAATACTAACTCTTCCTGATAACTTCTTGTTATAGTATGCTTCAGAATACTTCTTTGAAATGTTTTATCAAACAAGTGATGGACATTTCACATGAATGAGAACTTGTCATAACCTTTGGAACACATTCCCATTATAATTTACAACCATGAATCATTTAGACACTTTTTACCCAATCTACATGTTTTTAAAAGTTTGTCACACATTACATTCATAAAGTCTCTGCACATCAACAACAGCTCAGCCTCGAAGACGAGAAAGGCCATCCGTTAGGCTACATGGCTGACCCCAAAGCTCATCTTTTATAGTTTTACTATCTCATCAAGGCCTTCAGTACACTCTAAGGAAGCATCAATTTCAACCTTTTGTTTATGTATTTCCAGGAATAGCAAGAGAGAACTCTCCTTCATGGTTTTACTATCTCATCAAGGCTTTCAGGAAGCATCAATTTCAACCTTTTGAATGTCCACATTAAGCTGTTGCCCTTTTTCACATTGAACCATATGCATATTCTATAAGGCATTTCGTCGAACAAGTTGTATGCATTCTACACAAGTAAAAATTTGGTATAACCTTTAGAACTTCTTCTTATTGGAATTTACAGTCATGCCATGATTTGTTTACAAAATCCTTGTCAATGTTGTGTTGTAACTACACCCATCTGGTGAGTATCTCTTCTCCTCCACCTTCTTTAGCAGTCCTAAAATGCAAGATGCATCTTTCAATAGATCTGAGGAGGTCCTGTTTTGCTGCCGGAGTTAACAGAATTTACAATAATCATTGTGCTCATCATTTCGTCATTTTAAAGCAACTTTACAGCAACAACAACAGCCTCATTTGTTTTCATGACTGTAGCAACACCAGCAATTTGCAACAACAGCAAGCCTCTAATGACCTTCATCCTATCGCAGCAGCATTGGAAGCAATGGCGGAGTCATAACCATTGTTGTTCAAGATGGGCGATCAGGGTTCCGGCAGGGTTCCGGCCAGGTGAGGCTTCAGCGATGATGTTTCCATTGGTGGTGACGGATATATTTTTCGGTGATACTACGACCTATGCACGGACTCGAGCCCGTATCCTTTGGCAAAGCCATCAGATACGGGGTCGTGTCCCTTTGCTTGGCCAAGATTGAACTATGAAGACTACTCTTCTTTCTCCAGCAGATGCGGAGGCTTGGCGAGGCGGCAATGGAGGCTTGCCGATCATTGTGAATTCTTTGACGACGATCTTATTCAACAGCGGTGGCAATGTTATTCCTTCGGGGCAGTGGCGTTTGGTAGTGACGGACTCGTTCTCATGTGGTGTTGTGGCCTATGCTCGGACCCGAGCCTATATCCTTCGGCAAGGCCATCAAATATAGGGTCGCGTCCATGCTTGGCCGAGGTTGAACAACGGAGAACTCTCCTTTCTCCAACAGCTATAGGGGCCTGGCATAGAGGTGTTGGCGGTGGGCTTGCTCAGCAGCGGCATTGGCGTCGGACTTGTTCAGCGATGGCGGCTCGGCATCCACGGCGAGAGGCAGCCAAGGGGTTAGGTATATAAAGAGGGAGGAAGAGAATATCTTATCTCTCTTAATTTTTTTTTCTCTGTTTTTCCTCTCTGTCTTTTTCTCTCCCACTTGATTATTTGATCTCCTCCATTTCTCCCCGCCTCCCTTCTATTTATCAGCCCCTTTGATTTTGATTTTTTTTGTTTTCACCTCCGATCTCTCCAAGCCACCACTTTCCAATTTCATTTTATTTGATTGATTCTTTTTTTTCTTATTATTATTATTATTATTATTATTATTATTATTATTATTTACTTTTTTTTAATAATAATTATTATTTTATTTACATTAATATTATTTATTTATTTATTTATTTATTATTTAGTTATTATTATTGTTATTTATTTATTTATTTATTTATTTATTTGAATTTGAATTTGAATGGTGATTTTGACTGATTGATTGATTCCAATTTGGTTTGATTTTGATTTTTTTTATTTGGTTTGATTGATTTATTCTCTTTTTGTTTATTTATTTATTTATTCATTTGAATTTGAATTTGAATTTTTACTGAAATTGTGATTTGATTTGATTGATTCTAATTTGGTTTGATTTTTTTTATTTGGCTTTGATTGATTGACTGAATTCTTTATTTCTTGATTTGATTTAAATCTTAATTTGGCTTGATTGATTTATTTGTTTTCTTTCTTGATTTTTTTTATTTTTTATTTTTTATTTTATTTGAATTTGGTTTAAATTTTGATTTGGCTTGATTGATTTCTTTCTTGATTTAGCCAATATGACCAAAATTTAAATTTAAATTAGTTTGACTGACTTCATTATTTTATATATATATATATATATATTTTTTATTTTATTTTATTTTTTATCTAAATTTCAATTTGGTTATTTTTTTATTGCCTCGAGATTTGTTCTCAAGCTATATATATCCTTGATCTGTTTTGGGATACAACCAGATGGCTATTTATTTGTTTTAAAATCCTAATGGGGTATATTTCTTTTTTTTTAATTTTATTTATTTTTATACATAAACATACACAACACGAAGCTTGGCGACGGGCGGCAAAGAGGTTGTTGGCCTTCGCGAGATCGTGATGGTGGCCTTCACGATATCAGTTAATCAAGATGAAGGTTTTTTCTTAAATATAATAAGGGTATTTTGGTAATCTAACAATCAAATTAACCCTCCATTTTACCTCCATATACCTTACCCTCTTCCAACCCCTTGGATCCAAACAAGGGTTGATAGAAAACATCCAAAACCCTTATATTACAAAACCCCAAAAACCATCCATCCAAGCAAGGCCTAAGTAGTAGTGTTTTGAAGATCGATCATGCGTTTCAGTGTTATGACGTTATCTCTATGTTTCCTTTCCATTCATTCTTTGAAGATTAACCACGGCCTTGGGCTCTTGATGCCTGGCCCAACTCTCCCAGCTTATCTATTTATATTATTTTTTTAGGTGTAATATCCAAATTAATTCCTTTATTATACCGAATCAGCCCTTTTGGACCCTCTCCCTATACATATATTTAAAGGTCTGTTTAGCCTATTGATGAAGGGAGAGATTGACATTTCTCAATCGTGAAAGTAGAGGGACCCCAGGTCACATTATAATAGAGGGACCAAAATAGGCAATTTAGTATAATAGAGGGACTAATTTGAGTATATAACTTTTTTTTTTTAATAATGTTCTTTCCAGAAAAAAAATAAAAAGTTTTGCAAAATCTGAAAATGGCGTTGATTATGGCACAATATTAGGGAGTTGAGTTCTAACAGGAACTTATTTGTAAATTTATTGTGATTTTGACCCGATTTGAATTTGAATCAGGGGCGGAAAGGAAAGATTTGTGGCTGGATGATGGTATAAGCAGATAAGATATTATTACTATTTTATATTTTTTCTTAAATTATAATTAAAAAAATTCAGTCATTAGAGCACTTACACCGGGGCTAACGATGGGAGGGCAAAGCGCTAGAATAGCACTTTTGAAAGAGAAAAAATCTAACAGTGCGCGTTGAACCACCCTGGCAATTGGCGGGACCCACGTGACCGAGCAAGCGCCTGGGCAAAGTTTTCCCAGGCGCTGAATAAGGGCAAACAAGGGGGGTGGGACCCACATTATCATATTTTAACGTTTTAAAATTAGCTTCTCCATCAGATAAAGTGAAGCAATGTTTAAAAAAAAAATTAAGTTAGCATGAATTAGTTAGATTAGTGGATGGGGTCCATGTTATATTTTTTTAAAAAAATATTTTCAAGTAGATTAGTTAGCATGAATTATTTTTTTAAAAAAAGTAAAACAATGGATAAGGTTTTTGATGATTATATATATGTTTTATAAAATCTGTTTATATTTACAAAATTGTTATGGATTAATTTTTAAAAAATTCCACTATTTTAAAAAATTTTAAATTTAATCTTCAATTTATGAATTTGTTTGTATGTTATTTTTTTTAATTAGTTTGTATGTGTTGGCAAAGTAAAGAAGGGAAATGAGTACTTTTATTCGTGATTCAAATAAAATATAAAAGTCAATTACAAATATAAAAAAAAACATTTAGTCAACATTATTTCTCAGCATCCAATTGTGCTTGACCAAATCCTTTTGACGCATGTTATGAATATAAGGATCTTGCATAGCGGTATAACGTGCAATAATCCTATCAGTGTAAACAGATGCTCTTTCCATATGATCATGAATGACATGAACTCCTTCGCTTGTTATAGATGGCTCGTAAATATGGGTTATTCTCGTATTCATCGGGTCAAGCTCATACTCCTCTGGTGCATCATAATCGTACTCATTCTCCACAATTATGTTGTGAAGGATAATGCTACTCAATACATCTTCATCAAATAGCCGAGCCCCCCCTCGAATTATTAACCAACGAGCTTGGGATACCAAAACATCTTTCAGTGTCTTTCCGAAAACCTTCTTGCTTGGAAGAAAAATGTTTCTATGGCTCTGTTGTGGGATTTCTATGGTTTTGACAAAAGTGTCCCACCTAGGGTAAATTCCGTCTGCAAGGTAGTATGACCTTTGGTACACTGTGTTGTTGATTATGTATGTGATTTGATTTTTTTCCCCTCTTAACTGTTCATTAAATACATGAGATTGAGTAAGAATGTTAATATCATTTTTAGCGCCAGGGATACCAAAGAATGAGTGCTGCACCCATGTGTCGTAAGAAGCTACGACCTCCAAAATGATAGTTTTGTTCCCTTTAACCTATTTCCATATGCTCCTTGCCAACCACTTGGGCGATTCTTCCAAGCCCAATGCATGCAGTCAATGCTTCCAACCATTCCAGGGAAACCACGATCCTCACCTTTCTAAGAAGTTTGTGGTAGTCTGATAAGTGTTCATTTGAGCATAATTCTATACTATATTTTTGCAGACTTGGTATAAGATTTTAAGGATTTGTTGCCCACCGGTGCTCAAGATTTGCTTATTTTTATCAACAGGCCAAAATAAGAGGACCCCGGAGGAAAGAAAGCATTTTGGTAGAAGCCGGGACCCCGAAGCAGTTAGAAGGGCTCATACGGGCTAGTATACGGGCTGACATACGGCCGTATACTAGACCCTGGAGAACATACGGGCCAGAATACGGCCCGTACAACAAGAAACCTGGGCATTAGCCCGTATACGGGTATATATATGGCCCGTATACGGGCCCGTATGAAGGCGGCTGGCCCGTATACGGGCTGACATACGCCCGTATACGGGCCCGTACATCGTTAAAATTGGGCGATCTGCAGGCCTGGCCGAGGGGTAACTTAGTAAATCGCATCCTCTAAACCCTATGAGTATAAAAGGCGAATGTGAGAGGGGTTGAGGGGGCTTGGCTGCTAGGGCAAGGGAGACACTTTGGAGAGGGCTTGGAGGTTCATCCCCTTCAAGGCATAGGAGCAAGAAGAGGGAAGCTCGAAGAAGGAGAAGCGAGAAGCTACCAACGGTGATTGCGCAAATCTCATTTGCTATGTATTTCTTGCTTTCTTTTATCTTTGTTGTGGATTGTCGCCCCCCTTTCATGGAGGGCTAATTTTGTAGATGCTTGGGTGGTTGGTGAACCCTTGGACATGTGCTAATTAATGTATCCTTTCTACTTTGATTACTTGATTGTATTGTTGAGTCTATTGGATGTTTTAATGTAAGTTGACCTCTCTACGTTGCGAGAGCCCGGAGGGATCTTCGTAGTCCACACAGGGGAAGAAGCGAACGCCTCCCGTGTGTAGACCATCTCCGATAGAAAGGATTACGAGTACACCGGGAACCCGGGTACTTAGGAGAGCGACCCCTTTAGACGTATTATTCCCGTAATCTTTCCAAGACATTAGGTTCGAGAACATCATCAGTAAGGGCACTAGGATTAGTAGCTCACCTCGGGATTAGAGAGTGAGTGAAAGCACGATAGGAACCCTTGGTCAACAGAACCATCGAGTAATTAAATTAGAGAAGGGCATTTATATAATTGAAGTCCAAGGGGGATCCAACTACCCGGGCATCCCCTCTTTATGATTATTTAACTCCAAGTAGCATTCAATTCCCCAATCTAGGTTTCCATTAATCAATTTAGAGTTAGCTTGACCAATCATCGTCTCGGATTGACTAGATAGTAGACAATTGGTAAATACTAGTACTTCTTTCTCCCTGTGGATCGACAACCCGACTTCTATGTCCACTCTTATTACTTGACACGACCCGTGCACTTGTGGTTTCATCGCATCATAGTCCGCAGAGGTTGGGCTCCGGAGGTACACTCGAGTGTACAATTGTTGGATTGCAGCACAAAACTTTTTTATGCACTCAAGGATGGTTGTCCTCCCCATCCTAACGTACTTATCCAGGTTAATTGTGATTTGCCATAAGCAAGCATGCTAATGTCATAGCGATCATTTTTGCTTTCGGGTAGTAGCCCTAACCCCCCCCCCCCCCCCAAAGCGTCTCACTTTTGAACAAAGTAATTATCATAATTGCAAATATCATGCATAATTCTTTGAAACAAGCTTCGGGACAATCCAAATCGGTTACGAAAATCATTTCTAGAGTACACAAGACTTGGGATGAAATAATCTTCAAAGAGATTCTTACACCGAGCATGCTTTCTTCTTTCTGTGTTTGCGACATGCCGTGAACTTGTAACGCCCCGACCCGGATTCCGGGACTTCGGGCACATTACAGACCGGCCGTACCCAAGTGGAAACGGGTCCTACTCGGATACAAGGCCTAATAGATCAAAAGCAGATAACATACTTAATAAAAATATCTATAAAATAATTATTGAGTTTTACAGCGGATACTATTACATGTCTCAAAATACCCTACAAGGGTCAATACAGGGTCGAGTAAAAACTCACACACACATACAAGATTCTTAAGGTGTCCGATCCTCAGCAAAGTATCCCGTTCCCTCGTACGTTTCCGAACCTGAGTCGACTAATCCTCAAACCTGAAAGAAGGGAAACTGAAAGGGATGAGCTTTCGAAAGGAAAGCTCAGTAAGTATACCTGCAAGGGAAGCAATGAACTTGACACAGATATCAAGAAATTGTGAACCACTCGAACATATCATATCACAGAAAACAAGGTCAAGTCATACACATACGGTTCACTATCCTACAAGCACACAACACGGAGTCCAAAGAATTCTTGTCATCTCCCAGGCAGCCATCTTATCTTATCTTATCAGACCTTGAGTGCAGTGAGGCCCTACATGTACGTACACGGCCAGCGAACCATCCCACTGACGGGTGAACCTCCAGAGGAGGTCCCTTAACTTATCTTAATCTGCACTAATTGGGAGAATCTTCACACGGAAGTGCTGACGCAAGTCTACCCGGACATAGCATAGGCTCACGCGTTGCCACGGCCTTGTGCCGGTCAACAGGTAGACATGTTCAGCGATCACAAACGAAGCTTAACAAAACAACTTGCATACACCACATGGGAATTCAATAAAGCAGGAGCACAAAATGTATATGCAAATCAAAGTAATAGAATACCAAGTCGTAGTAATAATAAAACAATGCCCCATTGGGCCAACAAGCATGAGATCAACAAACAAAGGTCCCAAACATGAGGAAACGTGCATAAGTATGAAGTCAAGGAATTCGTGAATCAAGAACATGCTTAAAACAAGGCATCATCAAAAGACAAGGAAACCCATTGCTGGGTGGGCACTAGGCAGGAACATTAACAAAAACATGGAAATCAACAAAAGTCAAGAACACTCCGTAGAGTGGGGTAGTAGGTGTGGGATCGAAAATACGCGCCTGGCATCGTGTGACACCAGACGATATATCGAATCACAAATATCGTATTTTATTGTGTGGGTCCTTTTATTCCTAATAGAGGCAAGCCCCTATTATTAATTACCCCAGACATTGTCTTGGGAACCTCCGATTAAGGGCAAAAGCACAAGTAGAGAGAATGAGAAAGAATAATTGATTTTATTGCAATATAATATGATTTGTTACATATCAGCATATGTTTATATATATATAGATATATGCTTATTTGTTTATTTATGACGCCGCCCCCTGCCTCAAGATCTGTGCCCCGTCATATGGGATCCATAATCCACCGGTTGCTTTGCGCTTGAGACTTGTGACCGAGGTTCAGATCGCCAACTGAGTCGCCCTTTAGGAGTTGCATTAGCCTTTTTCTCCATCAAAATATGCACTGCCTGAGCTGCCAAAAGGGCTTGTGCTATATACGACTATTGAAGATCTTGGTATTTAGTTTTCAATGCCGCAGATTTCATCCCCACTGGAGTTTTCTGGCCATAGTTATGAATTTTTGAAATTGGGCGATCAACATAGCTATCGGCAGAAATGCTGAAGTTTACCCTTCTATTTATCAGAAATCCACACTGATTGGACCGCCGAATGAGTTTGTGTTGTATATGAATGTTGGAGACTCGGATGTCTAATTTCCAACGTCGCAGAGATTATCTCAATCAGAGTTTCCAGGCCAAAGTTGTGAATTTTTGAAATTGGGTGATCAGCATGGCTGTCGGCAGAAATGTTGAAATCTACCCCTTTTATTTATCAAAATTCACGCTGATCGGACCACCAAAAGGATCTGCACTGAATATGAATGTTGGAGACCCAGGTGTCTAATTTCCAACGTCGCAGAGATTATCTCAATCGGAGTTCTATGGACGGAGTTATGAATTTTTGAAAATGAGCAATCAGACGAGGTTTCAGGAATTAATTTGCCGAGCTATAATGTTCATCCTTTTTCCCCATCAAAATACGCACCGATCGGGTCTGCGAACGAGTTTCGCGTTGTACATAACCGTTGTGGATCTAGATATCTATTTTCCAATGCCGTAGACCTCACTTCAATCAGAGTTCTCTGGCCGATGTTGTGAGTTTTTGAATATGGCCCTTTATTACAAAGAAGCTAAATGCCTTTTTTGGCAACAACACTTCAAATGAAGCTAGCAGTAATTTGCGTACCGCTTAATAGCAAATTTCGGCAATGCTTCACCTAGCTTTCACTTTATGTTCAATACTAGTTCACCATGGCTAAAAAAGCAAATTATGCAGCCCCGCTATTCATCTTTTCATTGATTTCGACAGTAAAAGTTATCACTCTTCTCCTTTCCTCTCCACGATCTCTTCTTGTTTCACTTCTTTTGATCTCATAGCACCATCTTTTTCTTTTGTATTTATATTTTGTTTCTGCAATCTTTCCTGTAGTTTATTTCTTTTGCCACAATTTCTTTGTGACATCTTCTTTTTGCAGCAATTTGACAATAGCAGCTCATATGTATTTACATACAAAATTTGCCATAGTTTCCCCTGTATCTGGGGCTCCCATTTGCTATACAAGCATTCACACATCTCAAAAATTCAAACATACACATCAACACATCAATTCATACACAATCTTCAATCATACATGGTCTTCTTGTTTTTTTTTTTTTTTTGCGGCACGCAGTGGCTCCGATCTTCTTTGTAGCTTTCCTTGTGGCACGTTATCAGTAGCTACAGTGGCTATCAACTTCTTACGGCAATGCTTCAATTGTTGATGACGAACAAGCACTGATTTTTTATGATGAACAGTGATTGTTGATGATGGACGCCGACGACGATGATTGTTGCCGGGGGATACTATTGCAGATGACCCAACTGATGCCGGGGAGTGCTGATGCGGTACATTCGCGGTGGCCGGAAAGTCTTGATCTAACGAACCAATGATGCCACTCTCTCTTGATGTGACGCAATTGATGCCGATTGTGTTGTTGATGACGCATGTGGGCCGCCGTCGGCCGATCTCCGCTGTTGATGACGAATGGGTCAGCGTGGCGGCAATCTCCGTTGTTGATGGCGAAGAGGGCTATTGTCGGCGCGATCTCCGTTGTTGATGAATGACAGGGCCGCCGCAATCTCCGTTGTTGATGGCGAACAGGGGCTGTTGATCTTTGTTGCAGTGGGGTGGACAAGGGCTGTTGATCTTTGTTGCAGTGGGGTGGACAAGCTCAGTCTTTGAGGCGTGCACTATGGTCGGAGACGCTGGCCGCTGGCGCAGTAGGGTGGACAGGGAGCTAGCGCAGTCGCTGGCGTTGGGTGGATAAGCGCTTGCTGCCGCGCACAAGGCTGCCAGCGGCTGCTGGCGCGGCTATAGCGCGCTGCTGCTCTGGCGCTACAAGCCCAGGCCGCCCTGCCCGCTGCGGCGCGTGATCTAATCTACGCGGGCGCCGGATTCGAAAGCCGGGCCGCTGCACGCCTTCGGAGATTGGCAGCATCAAGCTCTTCGGCGGCTTTGCCGTGGCTGTGGAGGGACTTCAATGGCTTCTGGAGCAGCAGGGGATTTGGTGACGGCTGGAGGCTTCCACGGCGGCTCAGAGGAGGCATCAACGGTGGTGAGGTGCTGGAACTTCCCCGGTGACTTCAGATTGGGCGGAAGAGGCTTCAGACCGACGGATCTTGGCGGCAACAAAGGAGACGGTGGTCTTTGAGGGCGGGCGCGGACTGCGTCGCGTCGCCGGGGCATGGTTGGCGTCAGGCGTGGAGCGAAATTTTGGCGTGGCCGAGGAGGCGGGCGCCGTAGAGACCTGGGCGCGGGCTGGCTGGAGATTAAGGGGGCTGATGGCTCAGTATAGGGGTGACTTCTTCTCATCTTTCTCCCCCTCACCTCCCATTTCTTACCATCGAGCTTCCTATTTTATAGACCAAAAATAATAATCTTTACAGTTCGCAATGGTCGGGATTGAGGCCACCGGATTATTTTTTGTTTTAAATTTGATGTTATCCTCAGTCATGAGCTGATAATGTCAAATCTAAAATTCATTTATTTAAATTTTGATTTTATCATTTTTTTTAAAAAAAAGATCTGCCTCGGGATTGGTATTCCTACCCCTTATGCCTCATGATGCCTTGGGATTTGTATTTGGGTATCTTGGGATTAGTGTTATCTTATTGCCTCGAGATATGTTCTCGGGCTATTTAGGATCGCCTCGAGATATGTGTTCTCGGGGCATTGAGGTTGCCTCGGGATATGTGTTCCCGGGCCACCTTAAATTTAAAATTGCCTCGAGATTTGTTCTCGGACAATCTTAAATTTTATACCCTCGACCTGCCTCGAGATATGTATTTCTTGGTCCGCCTCGGGATTTGTATTCGGGTTCGCCTCGAGATCGTAATTCATATATTTTGAAATATGTATTTCATTTGAAATATTTCATCATAATATTTCATATTGCCCCCGAGATATATTATATATTTTCAAGGCTCCCTTTTTTATATCATCATTTTTCTTTCTTTTTTTTTTTTTGGGTATAAGCGGTAAGTGCAAGTGTACTTACCTCTAAAATCGCTGTAGTCACGGTGTCCCACGGGATATCCTCCCGACGGCATCCACGTAGATATCCTGCAAACACAAGTCCACTCTCAAGACATACTCTTGTGGTTCAGATTGACTACTACTACCATAATGCAAGTTCACTAAATGGACCCGGCCCATTATTAAACCTAGCTTAACCGTCCCAATTAATTAACCACTTAATTAACTAAATGATTACCTTAATTAAGCCCATAAATTATATTGGGTTGATTCCTTTACTATTATTAGCCCATCGGGCCCGGCCCACTTCCATCTAAACAAACCCAAAATTTTCCCCTTTAACTAAGTCAAATTTAATTGACTAAATCTCCCAACCCTTAATTTACAAAATTAACTAAATCAATTCAACCCATCTTCAACTCATTCAAGCCCGTCTGGCCCAAAGGCCCAACTAATAATTCCAATTCTATACATTCATTCACCTTAAAATCTATTGATCCAATCTATATCTTTTAAAACTAAACCCAAGTCCAAACAATTTAAAGTCTAATAATTATTCGTGCATAACACAGAAAAGACAGAGCTTTTGAATTTTCACTAACTCATCTATTTACCTTTAATTAATCTCCCTTTGACTAATTAAAATAATCAACATCACATATTCTAAAATCTCCACACCAGCCCAAACAAGTTTTCAAAGTCAAAAATGTAACTCTCCATATTTCCCACAGGTTCTCATCATCTACACATAATAATATTATCAAGCAAATTAAACTATGCATTCATGTTACCACAACTATAATTTTCCCACCGAGCAACTCTCTGTTAATGAAACTCATTCATATCCTCATCAACCAATCTCTCTCTCTCTCTCTACAACATCTTCTCTCTAGTCTGATCATCACACCACCTGTAGAAGTTTCCAACCCATTATAGTATCATGTCACTAAGTCATGTGCTAAGATTAAACTCCTAACTGTCAAATCTCTACTCCAAAAATATCATAACGTGACTGCCATATTTCCATTACATGCTCTCCTTTTAGAACCAGGACCCATGTCTTGCCTCCCTTCCTCACTCTAACCTCTAAATTGTTCATTTAAGTATGAAGTTTTAATCAAAATCTAGGCCAACAGTTCATACTAAAGTGATCCATATTATCCCAGTGGCCAAGCCCACTTAGACCCCCAACAGGCAATGAATTCCTTCACACTATTACAGTTCCATCTAGCTAACAATCCACTATTCTTCCTCTATCCCTTCCTTGTAAACAAAATATACTCTATTTCTCCTCCTAGACAATAGTCATGCACCCACACCTATGCACACGTGAAAGAGACAGGGATTAAAAACGGTAGCGGTGTGAAGACTCACCACTTGGAGGCAAGGTTCCCGGAGAGGTCTTGGCACTTCTATTGCTCCAACGTTCCGGCGCGCTTGGAGACCACACAGGACGCTTGTTACTCGCGGCCCCCTTCAACCTTCTCTCTCTTGGCTCTTTCTCTCCCTCTAATCTCCAACAGTGGCGGCGACGAGAGAAGCAACGTTAGGGTTTGTGAAATTGGTTCTCTCTTCTTATAGGACTCCACGGGACTAAACCGCGATCCAATCTTATCCATATCCGACTGATTCGGTTGGAGATATATATCTCTATCTCTATTTAAATTTATCTCTATGTATCTCTCTCTATATTTCTCTCTCTTTATTTATCCTATACTATCAAAATATTGTTATATTCCCCCAGCCATGCACGTCCGTCCCCTTATACAGAGCTTTATATATGTACAACATTATCATTACACCCATCACTTCATGAAGACTAATTCTTTACATAACCGTACTTAATATATATTTTAAACTATATTCCATCTTTATCATGACAAAATATATATTTAAGTATATAAAATACCCATCCCTAATACTCATCTTTCCAATATTCTATCCGGTTTTATGTTTTAATTTACTCAACATATCCACAACTGAATCATTATTTAAATTTCATATATATATATATATATATATCAAATCAGTTTCTCATCTGATTCACAGTTAAATAAATATTTATATATATTTATCTACATATCAAATCCTCATTAGTTAAAACAAATCAACCACCATGACTGCCACGCATGTCCTCTTGATGATTTGTATGGTGCACTTTTACACTTAAGTCCTTCAAGATCCATATATTTACAAACATCATTTAAATTCTTTTTTTTTCATTTAAATTTCTAAGACTTGGAACACTATTAACATTCAAGTAAAAGGTTTTATTCTGGATCAAATAAAATTCTTGGGAGACTCTCCCTTATTCTCTAAAAATTATCGAAATTAAATAAACTAGAACCTAAAAGTGAAAACATAATTTTCCTAAAAATTATGGGCTTCACAGAACTTGACCCCGTATGTTGTCGTTGGTTGTCTTCATGGAGCATAGCTATCGCCATGGTGACTTCATTGCTATAATCTTCCTATTCTCTTTCCTCTTCTTCACTTCGATGCCTTATTTCTTCCTCCAATTTCTTTTGTTCGTCTAAACTTTTTGAAAGTAAGACATTTAGGCAAGAGTGAATGATATGAATGAATGATGAATTGAAGGTGTTGTATATATAGAAAATTGAGTACATAATTGAATGTCACCAAATCAATTTGTGACTACATATTCTATATATGGATAATTGAGTAGATAGTTGAATATCTAAGAATTGATTTTTGACCACATATTTTAGATATGGATAATTGAGTAGATAATTGAATATCTACGAACCGATTTTTGACCACATATTTTAGATATGGATAATTGAGTAGGTAATTGAATATTTCTGACCATATATTTTAGATATCTTCCTACTTTTTAGATTATTATGTTTAATTAATGTACTTCATTACAATTATAATTAATATAGTTTTATTTTAATTAATATAATTGCTTTGTTTTAATTAATATCCTTAATTGCAATACAAATAAGACATTAATTATAAATAAAAACTAACATTTAACCAACTAAAAATATAAAAAACATTTATGAATAGTGATTGCCCGGGCAATTGAAGGTTTGGGGTGAAAGTTTTTTTTGGATGAGTAATTGCCCTGGCAATTCTTGCCCGGGCAATTGAGGGGGAGGGGTGTAAGTGCTCTTAGAAAGCAAGCTATATCATGGTGTACTGTTTATCTTGGAAACTAAATCAATTATAGTATTTTATTGCATATGAATAAAATATGGTTAAAATATATTTTTAGTCCTTGCATTATAGTATATTGTTCATTTTAGTCTTATATTACAAAATATTCATTACGGTCACTATTTTTTCGGAGTTTTGGCAATTACAGTCCCTAGGGCTGACATGGCAGCCACTTGGCATATATATATATATATATATATATATATCTTATTATGTTGTGGCAGCTGACGTAGTATGTTGATGTGGCAAAAAATTGATCTTTAAATATATTAATTCGAGTAATGCTAATGTGTCGGCTAGCGTGGCATGCCACATCAACATGCCACGTGGCAAGAAATAATAAAAAAAACTGATGTGGCATAATGCTATGAAAAAAGGCAAGACTTTTTGCCCAGATTTTTCCTATTTTTTTTTAGATTTTTTATTTTTTTCCCACGTGGCATGCCATATCAGCATTACTCGAATTAATATATTTAAAATTTGATTTTTTGTCATGTCAGCTGCCACATCATAATAAAATATATATGTATTCAACCCATATGCTAGGTGGTTGCCACGTCAGTCCCAAGACCGTAATTGTCAAAACTCCAAAAATAACGACCAAAATGAATAATATACTATAATACAAAGACCAAAAATACAATTTTACCATAAAATATTCCAATTCTAAAATCTCATAATCTACTTTATTGTTTGTTATAAATAGAAAAGCCCAAAAAGAAAAATAAGGGTGTTAGTTAAGTTTGTTGAGCAACCCGTGATGAACTTCTCTGTCCATCCATTTCAATAGCCCCAATAAATAAACATTGCTTTCCACATTCACATTCAATAAAACAAATTAATTAATAAATAAATATTTTTTTTATTTATTATCAATTAATAAAATCACTTCAATCAGTTGGATTTAAGGTTTTATATAATTAAAATTTTATAATTAAATCCATATATAATTAAAATAATTATATATAAATAAATAGAATAAAATAAAATGGACCCAATCGAATCCAGGTCTGCAGTATCAAACAAAGAGATAGAAAGAAAGGAAAAAGCCTCAATTTTCGCATTAATAAATGAAAGCACCTCGCTACCCATCGCCATGCCCGCCCATGCACGTTCCCCTCCCTTTAGGGCTGGCAACGAGCCGAACTTGAACGAACTAAGCCCAATTCGAGTTCGGCTCGAAAATCCATTGTTCAGCTCGAGTTCGACTCGAGTTCAAATGAACTTAAATTTTTAAGTTCTAGTTCGACTCGAAATTATATAGATAAGCTCGAGTTCGATTCGAAAAAAACTCAAAATTTAAAAAAAATTACAATAAAATTTAACATTATTAAATACCATCTAAAATTTTAAATTATGGTAATCTTAAGTAGTTTGGTCAGTGCTCACCACGCAGCATGAAGAGAGGCTCAACATCTAATTATATAAAATTTTGACAGCTTTCTCTTCCTTTGCTCTTCGATGTGGGACTAAATTAGGCTTCTTCTGTTTTGTTTTGATAACACACACACACACACACACACACACACACACACACACACATATATATATATATATATATATATATATATATATATATATATATATATATAACGGGCATGCTACTATAAAAGTAAATTTGGAACATTTATTTTAGGTAAGGTTCTCCCCATTTTAGCCCTTAGAGCATGTTTTGAGGATTTCCAACCGTATGGATTGAAAGAACATCAAAAAATAAGCTAGCATGTCAATTTTCATACAATTTAGGAACTTGTAGAGTCTTCATATTAACGGGTGAAAATTTATAGAAATCCTACCGGTTCATAATTTCACCCGTTAAGATGAAGACCCTACAAGTTTCCAAATTGTATGAAAATTGGCATGCTAGCTTATTTTTCGATGTTCTTTCCATCCATACGGTTGGATTTCCTCAAAATACTATGCAAGTGGGTCAAATGGAGGCGACCGCACTTGCACAGTGATAAGGTCGGTCGCATAGTAGCATGCCCGTATATATATTGTTGATGCCAAAAACTGGTTCACGTCACGCTTCAGTCGCTGTTGCCTCGTGATCTGGTCTCAGCTTTCGACCAACGGTTAGAATTTATAGTTGATGTGGACGCTTACTACGCACGTGGAGTGTATAGAAATTCCGCTCGGAATTACTGGAGTGACTCATCAGCGAGCCTGTAAAAAAAGGGAGAGGATGGTGATCGGAATTGGGCCTTTCTGCCCGGATTCAGCTCCGATGCTTAAGTCAGAAAACTTGAAGAGAGAAGTTTAATGTTAGGTAGTTTTTGTGTGATGAGCTTTTTATTTTTCGGATCCCTTTTCTTCTATTAGTGCTCTCCTTTTATAGCACCTTAGAGGCGGTTCAGGAAAGGCGGTGGGGTAAGGCGGTGGGAGTGAGGCGATGAATTAAGTAAATATCTCTTAAGGCGGTGGGAAAGGCGGTAGGAAGGTGGTAGGAAAATATCTGCCTACTGTAGCGGGTGGATAAGGCCCACTCACTGTAGAGGCGTTAGATGTTTCTCTATCTCTTTCTTTCTACCTTACGCCCTTTATGAGAGGGTCGTTACAATTCCGACGGACTTGTTTGCAGGATTGAATCCTTACGCTATAATTCCGAGCGGACTTGTGCAAGGATGGTGATACTGCCGTGTAGCCAAAGGAACAAGTGGCTCTTTAACTTAACGACACCTGTCTTCACCAAATATATCCGTAACATATATATATATATATATATATATATATATATATATATATATATATGACTGAGCTCAAACAAGTTAACTTTAGTTTGTTTTCGACTCACTTATTTTTTGGGCTCAAATTTGAGTTTAAATTCAGTTTGTTATTAAAATAATTGAACTAAACTCTCGAACCGAACTCGAGTTTTTTTTTTTTTTTGGGTGAAATACAGAGCTCATCTAGCTAACCGAAAACATAATCTATCATCCTAAATACAAAACTTTGCAATTGACTAGGCATCTCATTGATGCTCTTAAAACTCCAGCTTCTGAAAGTGTCCCTTCCTAATTTAGCAAGATAGTCAGCAGCAGTATTAGCTTCACTCGGAGTATGAATGACATCCCATTGGTCTAGTTGCTGCAGTAGAGTCCTGCATTCCCTAGTTGAATCTCTAGTGCTCCAGCAATTATCTCTTCTTCCACTGTGAAGCATCCTAACAACTGAGATGTTATCAGTGTGAATGATGACTTGTCTTCTACCATTTGCAAGCAAGACCTTCAGTCCCTCCCTCACTGCTTTCAACTCCCCATCACAGCTCGAATTAGCCACCACAACAAGCACCCCTGCAATGCAAATATTTCCCTTGTTAGATTACAAAATATAACCAAGTCCAGCACTACTTACCTGGTCCTCCATGCCGTATCAATGAACAAAATATGTTCATGGTTCCTCTGCTTCCATTTTCTATGCCTTAGTATGCTAAGCTCCTCAATGGGCATTTCCCTCTTCATATATTCTTTAGCTGTAAACAAGCTCTCCCTGGTCGCCATTTCTGGACTACTCAGTAAGCCCTTAAACACCTTCTAACATCTTGTTTTCCACAAATACCAAAGTACATATGCCACAACAGACCCTTCAAATCTAGACAGTTGATGGCTTCCAAGGTTACTAAATGTTAGCCAATTCCCAAGATGGAGATCCTCAGGTTCACCAGCCCAAGTTTTGAGGTAACCCTCCTTCTTAACTTCTTCCCAAGTTAGCCTTGCCCATCTACAATCTAGAAATAGGTGTCTACTGGTTTCAGTACCAATGGAACACATTGGGTAGGTTGATTGGGGTCCTATATTTCTCATGTAAATCAATTGACTGGTTGGCAGACTCTTGTGAAAAAATTTCCACAAGAAAATCTTCACCCTTGGGGCCACCTCCATTTTCCAAAGGTGTTTCCATCCCTTCCAAGGTTCATTTTCATCTTTGTTTGAGTTACACTCATAAATTGAAGCTGTTATAGTTCTTCCACCTATGTGGTGAGGCAAAATCCATTCTCTTTCCTCAGAGCTCCATAGTATTGTTTTACTTGCAACCAGGTGGGAGACAGCAGGGGGGAGGACAATACCAAGATCAAGTCCTCATTCCATCTATTATCCATAGTAAGATTCTGAACTTGTAAGTGAGTTAGCTCCACATCCATATTTATAAATGTAGGTTTAAGTTATATAGGAATATCATATAACCAAACATCAAAAAGTAAGGAATCGGCAGCCAAAGTTTGTTTGGAAGTAATGTGGTTTCTCAATTGACCCACATTCTTATATAATGATTTAAATGTAGTGGAGGCTTTTGGGTATTTCTTGCAAACCCATGGGTGTAATTTACCATATTTGTACATCATAAGTTTAATCCAATTCTTATATGCTTCATTAATGAGCTCTAAAGTATACTTTGCCATAAGGGAGAATTTCATTTTCCTTAGATCCTTAACACCCAATCCTCCCTTAGCTTTAGGTTGGGTAATGGTACTCCAACCAATGAGATGGACACCACCATTATTGCTTTCACTACCCCAGATGAATTTCCTAGTGATTTTTGTAATCCTATCCAATATAGTATCCGGGATGGCGTAAGTGTTGAGTCCATACAATGGCATTGACATAATGGTGGAGTTGGCTAGTGTAAGTCTACCAGCCATAGATAAAGATTTCATTCTCCATTGAGCTAGCTTTCTGTCCACTAAATCCACCAAATGGTCGAAATATCTCATAGGAATCCTTTTTGGAGAAATCCAACACCCTAGATATCTAAATGGAAATTGGCCTTGATTAATTGCAAAGATTTCAAGAATTGACCTCCTGACCCTCCTGTTAAACTTAAAAGGGAAAAACACATTGGATTTTTGAAAATTGGCCCTCTGTCCTGTCAAGTGAAAGTAGACTTGCAAACAATGCTTAATAGATCTTGCATTTCTCCTAGAAGCTCCACAACATAATAATAGGTCATCAACAAAAAGGACATGATTTATAGATTTGGAAACATCAATTTTCACACCAAATAACAAACCAAGGTTTTCTGCCTTGTTTAAAATATTTGTCAACATCTGGGAGACCAATATGAAAAGGTATGGAGAAATGAGGTCACCCTGTCTGATTCCAGCTTAAGGCTTTACCCACTTACCAACTTTTATATTGATGATAAATGCCATTGTGGTGGACTCCACACAAGCCTTAATCGAGTTCACCACAAGCCTTAATCCAACTAATCTACTCACTTGGAAAATTCATACTATTCAGAACAGCAACAATGACATCCCATCTCACTAAGTCATAGGCTTTTTCATGTCAATTTTTGTTATCATTATTGGGAGATCATGAGTGTTATGTTCTAAGGAATGTACAAGTTCTTGTGTGAGAAATGCATTGTCAAAAATACTCCTCCCTTCAACAAATGCAGTTTGCTCTTGACCTATGATATGTGTGAGGATTGGTTTCAATCTAGATACAAGAATCTTGGAGATGATCTTATAATTGACATTGCAGAGTGAAATTGGTCTAAAGTCTTGAACACATTGTGGGGATTCCTTTTTAGGTATTAAGCAAATATGTGTTTTGTTCCAACTTTTTGGGAGAGTGCCACTCTGAAAAAAGAATTGAAATGCACTAAACAGGGAGTCACCTAAGATATGCCAGTGAACTTTAAAGAAATCCATATTCATACCATTAGGGCCTGGGGACTTACCCGATTGCATCGAGAATAAAGCTTTGTGTACCTCATGTTTGGAGAGAGGTTGCACCAAGCTGCTTCTCTGTTGCTCTGTAAGTTGTGGCGAATCCTCATGCATAGCCTGGAGCAGATCAGAGGGGGACCGGGGACTTGTATCTTTCCATAAATTAGAATAGAGCCTAATAAATTGTTCCTCAATATCCTCTAGGTTTGTAACAATCACATTATTGTTAACTCTAAGTTGGTTAATTCTATTGATTCTTCTATGATGTTTGGTAACTTGGTGAAAGTATCTAGAATTACAATCCCCATTCGTGAGCCAATTAATCCTTGATTTTTGAGCCCATAATGAGGTGCTCTGCCTGATTAATTCCTGGTGTCTACTGTAGAGGTTCCTAAGTTTGTACCAATCTCCTGATTCCAGATGATCCCCATGGTCTATAGTTTCTAGTTCCCCAATTTGTTTTTCTACACTTTTAATCTAATTTTCTAGACCACTAGAAGAACCTCTACATTTTTTGATTAGGTCCTTCTTAAGAATATGGATTCTGTGGCTAAAATCATGTAGTAGATTTGTAAATCTGGGCTCTCTCCAGATATTCTCTATACTTTACCTACACTCGGGATTTTTGATCCAGTGGTTTTCAAATCTAAATAGTTTCCTTGAACTATATCTTTCAGTTCTATAATCCAATAGCAGAGGCCAATGATCATATTGGGTTTTAGGGAGTCTACTGAGTTGATGAGAGGTTACACCATCAGCCCAATCCTCATTTACCAAAAATCTGTCCAACTTTGCCCAAATCCTTGCTGCCCCTCTTTGATTATTGCACCAATGATCAGATTGTGTTTAACTCTTATAAATTGTTATCATTCACAAATGAATTAAATTGACTAGATTTAATCCTTATCCTAGCCCCCTCTGTGCCTCCTTTTCTATCCTCCGGGCTTCTAATGGCATTGAAATCACCATTAATGAGCCAGGGGCAGTGGAAGGAGGATAACATTGATAGTTTCTGCCATGTGAATCTCTGCTCTATGGCCAAATGACTATTGTAGATAGTTGAGATGAGCCAAGTTGAAGTATCTGCAAGTGTTAGTATTAACTGAAGAGCATACCTGGACATAGCAATCGGTGTTACCTCTCCAATGCTTCTTTTCCAGAAGGTGATTATACCGCTGGTGTACCCTATAGCTGGTATCGCCGCCCACTCCCAATTCTTTTTAAACCTTTCACAAATCCTAGCAATCCTAACACTGTCTACCGGGATTTCAACAAGAGAAAGTATAGAAATTTCTAGGTTGTTCAACATCCAGTGAATTCGATCCATCGTATCTTGACCTGAGGCCCCCCTGCAGTTCCATTGTAGAACTCTCATCATAAACAATATTAGGTTGGGTGGGGCTCTCCAATATTGATCCGACACTTCTTTGGGGTGTGATAATGCTCAAGCGAACTCCTCTTTGCGCTTGTCTCTGCACTGTCCACCAGGTCAGCCTCCATTTCCATACCATCTCCAAGATCCGGTAGTACTTCTAGCTCCATCGTATCTCCCTTACGTTGTCGATCCTCCATGATTCCAACGAGGGCCCCTGACACCTTCTCCACCGCCATCATGTGCTTTAATAGAGACTGGAACTAGAGCCATGGATTCATCCGGTTTGTTTCTCAGGTCATAGTCGTCTCTTGCTACTGGAGTTAATAACTTAAGTGGTGTGCTCTCCTTCGTCAGATCCTCTTGTCCTTCCACATGATCCAAATGGGGGAAATCAACTTGATAGTTGGCCTCCCGATCAAGCTCAAAGTAAGTGAGTCCACCTCTGCCTCTTCTTGCCTACCACTATTTACCTTGAGGGACCAGTTTAGATGGCACCACTTCTCTGCCACAAACATGGTTTGGATCCCCCTCATGAGTCGTTCGGGTCAGTGGAGTCCCAATAGGTCTAGTCAAACCACCGCGAGTCTGTCCTCTTCTTCCGCCATGCCCATTACTGCGAGTGTAGATTTTTGCTTCCACATGTCCCTTCCTTGCGACTTCCCGAAGCTAACCATTCGAGACGTGTGCCAGAGGGTTAGCTGCCACTTCCTCTGTCAGGATTTCGAGAATCTCGAATCTCGAGCTCGACTGTCTACTTTCTTGGCCTTCGTCAGAGCTCTAGCGAGGGTAGTTTTGCTAGCGTCCACTGTTTGGGCACTATTGAGGCGTCGTCCAAGTCCCATGTGTGCTTTTTCCCTTGACCTTTTCATCGACCTGCATCATAGATTTATTAGAACATCCATCATCGGAGACGGCTGTATTCCGGCCGGAGGAGCTGGCTTCCACAAACACCGACCCTTTTCCTTTCGGATCAGGATTATGCAACTGGGTTCCAGTCCCCTCTTTTTTGCATCCACCCATCTCCGAGTTGCAATTAGCGGCCAAGTGGCCAATTATCCCACAATTAAAGCAAAAGATTGGGAGTCATTCGTATACAATAACAACGAAGCAGGGTGCATCAGAGAAAGGTTTCTTAATCCACACCCCCTTTTTGAGAGGTTTATCCAGCTCAATTTCAACACACACCCTCACATATTTCCCACGATCCAATTCATAGATTCTATCGTCAACCTTAACCACCGTACCAAAAAAATATGCCACCGATTCAAGAGCATCCAGTTCCTAGTACTCTGGTGGCAAATGGTGAAGTTGAATCCACAGGACTGCAGTGGTTAGCTTCTCAAATGCCGATTGGAAGTGCTTCCTCCATGGTATAAGATGAAAAACCATGCCGCTGATAGTCCAGGGTCCCTTCGTAAGGAGATTCATGACTATCTCCTCAGAGGAGCACCTGATAATAAAGTAGCCATTCGGCATGTCGGCAATGTTAAAGCTTCCAAAGCTTTACCAGAGTCTAGTGAGATTACCTCTCAGTGATTCCAAGGATGGCAGAGCTTCGCATACAAGACATTCTTCATCTTTGACTGAGCGCACTCCACCACATCAGCGTCAAGCATGATAGTGCCTTGAACAGATGCCGTGAGCCTTTCCAGGAGAGGACCAGCGACTATCATCGACACTTCACCCCTCTGTTGTTGGGAGCGCACCATATTGGCTCAAGTCTTAGAGTAATCACCTCCCCCATTGTACCCACGAGGCACCTACAACGGAGAAGAAGAAGAGTTAATCTTAATAGGAGCACTTGTTTGACCTTGATTATATGTTTCATCTCTGTTCGTTGTTTGGGAGTTTCGATTCGTCATCAAATTTCCTGTCTCCATAGTTAATGCCACCCCTACCTACCAACGTAAGTGGGGGAAAGCTTTAATGGAGCGGCGGGCTACGTTTGCTCAGGTGGTTTTCAATGGAGCTTCTCAGGACGAGGAAGATGTTGAGGATCGGGTGCTATTTAACTGAATTAACCACGAAATATGAATAGTGACAGTGAGTGAATAGTAAATGAATAGTAAATGAACAGTAAATGACACCAGAGATTTAAGGTGGTTCGGCCTTGAATTGGCCTACGTCCACCGGCGGCAGAGGAGGAATTTCACTATAACAAAAGCTGGAGATTACAAAATAGAGAGAGTAATCAAAACACCCTAAGACTCTCTATATCTCCCCCACAAGAAAGAAAAGAATTCTCTCTTGAGAATTCTCACTAATCTCACTCTCACAAATAATTAAGCACTTAAGCTCTATTGGGTGTGCCTTCTTCAGAAGGAGAGGAGCTCCTTATATAGGCACAAGGAATGGCCTACGTGTGAGTGTGAAAGCTTGTGTAAAGTCAAGAAAACACACAGCCTTATAAGCTTCAATTTTTGACTTCTATGAGGTTGCAATTGCTGACTAGTTGCAATTGTTGACTTTGTCTAATAGAGACAAAATATCACAGAAGAACTATAGCTGAACCGAACTCGAGTTGCTCACGAATAGTTTGATGGTAATTTGCCAGCCCTACTCTCTTCTCTCCCCCACATAACCCATCTCTCTCTCTCCCCTCTTCGAAGTCATCGGACCTCGTCCTCTGATCTTCTGTAATGGCTTCCTTTCCCGCCGATGAGACACAGATGCTCTTTAAACTTTTTTTTATGTGGTATTTGAATGATTTTTGGGTTTCAGTAATGGATTCTTAGATAAATGTGTTTTTTTTCATGCAATTTATCTCTTTTTTAACTGTTCCATTTGAGGAATTTGTTTGAATGTGTGTTGTAGGCGCAGTGGCAGTATAATCTGTTAAAATTTTATATTATTATTATTATTACTTTTTTAAATGAAACTTGATTAGACTATGAAATAGGAATAGGAAAAAGGAGTTATGATTATCTCCAGCATAATCATGTATGGTTGTGAGGATCTTAATGGAGGAATTGAGTTTTCAATGTGAGGTCTACCTGTTTCACATGAGAAATTTGTCTGTATTCTTGGCGCAGTGGTAGTATGTTCTGTGTATATATATATATATATGAATAAAACTTGACAATAATATCAAATAGGAATAAGAATAAGGAGTTATGATTATCTCCAACATAATCATGTTTGGTTGTGAGAATTTTAATGGAGGAATTTATTTGAGGTCTGTGATCTGTTTTGTGAAACTTTTTTTTTCTGGTAACAGTGATAATGTTTCAAAAACTGTCAAAAGGAGTCTCAGGATAAGGTTGGTTGTTTTTTTGTTTTTTGTTTTAAACTTACTGGTTGTTATGCATTTAGGCTTGACGAATGGTTGCAGGGAATGCTGGTAAAATGAATTCCTCAGCATATATGATAGCCATGGCTGTAGTAATGTTTATCATTGTGTATAAGATGACAAATTTCTAGCATGAACATGCAGAGGTACATTGGATATGTCTTTTAGGAAGTGATTTTTTTTTTTTTTTGGTAAATGTGGATTTTTTGATAAACGCTTACGTGCCCACTGTAAATACGCCATAAAGAATTCGTTCGAACTCCCTCAACCTCTCCTCAGAGAGGACAGATTTACTACCAACTTTCCTCAGAAAGTTGGTTTTTAGGAAGTGCTTTAAGCTGTCTGTTCTTTCAACTTTTGATATCTATCTAGGCTGATCATGGTTTATGACATCTGCAAATGGAATCAAGGGCTCATCCTTTTGATTCGTTGATGGTACAAGCATTTCATGTCATCCTCTATTGGTTCTGGAGTAGGCAACCTTTTGTATTTATGTACTTGATCGGTTTGTTCCTTAAAAGTATTAAATCTGTTTGATGATCCAGGAGGCCAGTACTGGAACTATAAGAATTGGTTATTTACCTCAAGATATCATTGAATCACATTCTGACATGGAATTGAAGCCTCTGTGGCTCACAAAAAGTAAAACTGTAGAGGTTATTATCCTTCTCTAGTAATGTTATTTTTTGTGTTCATCTTGTAAGAACTCCGCTTTTTATGCAACATACGTTGCTTGCAATCTATCCACTCTAATCATTTTTTGTTTTCAAGTGTCAGTGATACACCTCCTTATCATAGCACTACTGATATACTGATCTGACCATCTAGTGCTAATCTGATGTTTTTGTTTTTCCAACTGGTACTGAGTTATGTGATTATGTTTACCAGAGTCTTTAATTTTTTATCACCAGTACTCCTACACCCTTATATTTCCCCCTACTTTTTTCACAACATAAATTTTCATATTCTTTTATGAGTTTTTAACTTTGTCCATTGATAGTAAAGATGCTTACATATGGTTTCATTTATAATAACCAGTAACAGTCATATGGGATCTTTTTGTCCTTTTATGAGATCAAATTTATACATCTCCAGCTTCATCAAGTTATGGGTTCTGTGTTAGGGATATAGTTGATATGCCCTAGACCCAATCTCTTATGTAATAATTTGAACACATTTCAAACAATATGGTTTGATTAATATATGGCATTGCCTTACTTTTGTTATCATATTAAGTGTTTAATATGATAAAGTCCTTGATTAAATTTAGAGACTTGTCATTATGATAGAGATCATAATAATGAGAGTCAAGTCTAAAATGATTTAATCTAAAATTGTTCTTGATCACAGGATTATTAAGAATAGGATATTAGTGATCCGGTTAGATCAATATATGTGTGAAAGTCTTTATAAGATAAAGATTAGTTGATCTTATTGACTAAATCACATATATAGATGATGCATATGGAGATATGATCATTGAACTGACTCAATTGAGAATTCCTAATGGTTAATATTACCATAAACTGTCAATAGGATATTCTCTTGAAGAATGAGATATAATAGTTTCTTTGACCTGAGATCATCATAGTAATTAACAAGCTATTTATCATACTTTGATTCTGGACACCTATTGTCCTAGGATGATAGTTGAAAGGATGTTGGGTATGATTAAATACTTGTAGAATTAATGATTGATCAAGAAGGAATCACAACTCTTGGTAATGAGTTTGAGCTCTATGTTGTCATTATTTATAACGACTAAATTAAGACCTTGGTCAGGGCAAACGAATGAAGAAGAAAAGAGTTTCTTAAGTCATTCGTTGGTCGGTTATAATTGACATGAAACATAGTTGGTAACCTATTGGGATTTGACAGTTCAACCATATCCTAGGGTTGACCCGGAGCTTTATTGACAGAAGGAAAATATTACATTATTCTTCTACAGGTTCTTGAGAGTAATTATATACTTCATGCTATCCGGTCGTTAAGGAGTGTTGCTAGACGCCAACCTTGATTAGTAAATTAGTATGACTAATTTACTACCGGCTTAGTATTGAACCTATGGGGTCACACACTAACGAGTGTTTTAATCTTTGCTATAGGATTAATTGTTTTATTATTTGATGATTAAATTAAATTATTTAATTTATCAAATAAATAAAATAAATTAGTCCAAATGGAATATTATTATATTCTTTACTAGCATAGAGAATATAATTAATATTAATGGACAAAATGAATAATGATTGGATGTGTTGGTTTTGGGAAAACCAAAAGGTCTTTGGAAGACCAAAGGGTTTTGGGAAAACCAAAAGCCACATGCACTTAATAGTTTTGGGAAACGCAAAAGGTTTTGGGAAGCCCAAAAGCCTCATGGAAATGCCTATATATATATGTAGGCTTGCATATGGGTTAAGACACACAAAAGAGAGAAGAGATACAATCCATCAAGTGAGTTTTGAGAGTCAAAACTATTTGTTTCAATTTGTTCATCGATTCCATTTTATCAAAGGGTTGATAGCAAAGGTTGGTCTCGGTGTGGATACGCATAGAGTCTTCGCATTATCGAAGAGGTTTAAAGAGAAAAAGGAATTCGCTTCCAAGGTATCTTTTAGATCCGATCTTTAACAAGTTAAATAAATTTTAAATGCAAATAGATCTCCCATTGGATTATTTTGCCTTCCGCTGTGTGTTTTGAACGCCGAATAATCCAACATTCTGTCTTAGTGGGAATCTTTGACCACATTATATCTGATAAATGAATTTAAGAAGAATAATTTATCATTGGTATTGCTTTAGGCAAGACATAGTTACCAACTTACCGTTATTGATGATAATATTGCTTTTGCAGAAGAATGAACATGCCCACAGGAATTTGCTTGCCATGGCTGTTGGCATTAAACAGAAGAAAAATGTAGATGCCATTGTTAATAAGGTCTCATCAACATCTCTTTCCTGTTGAGCAATTCCTGCTTTGGATTATCTCCATCTCATTTTTATGTATTCAGTTCTTTTCAGAGAATTTTACAGTTATTTTATTCCACTATGATCACAATGTCAATGAGTGGCATGATCTTTGGTGGAGTGATAGTGTGATCCATATAGTTGCTAATGCCCAAACAAAATGGTAAGGTTCAAACTGACAACATTTTCTTAATTCCTTAATGACAACCATCACTTTTACTGAAATTTCACACAAATATAGTAGCCTTTTTTTCATGATCCATTATGCCTATTTCTAACATTATTATATTTATCAGGTGGTTTGCAAAACGTTTTCTATATCCGGACGTCGTTTCTATTTATGATTATATATTTCTTTGGGATGAAGATTTGGGCGTTGATAATTTTCATCCTGGAAGGTACATATTTTATATGCAGAAGCCAATGTTGTAACTCATAACATATGTTCATATACTAATCTTTCTTTCCACTAAAATATAAAAGGCAAGTACATTCAATTAAACAAGCTTTGTGAATTTTGTGATATCTTGTAATTGTATTGTGAGTTATTAATTTGTAAGGAAAGGTATGTTAGTCTTGTGTTATCGACAATGCTCCAGGATAATGCTGCTTGACTTGACATTTATAAAGTAATTGGATAATGTTGCTTCAGGATGATTGGATACAGATCTCAAGGGATCTATGTAAAAGTCCTCTACTTAAATCAACTTGTTGAACTTATTTGAAATGCTGGTTATAATGGTTTCCTTTTAGGTACTTGAAAATTATGGAGTCTGAAGGACTAGATATATCGCAGCCTGCATTGGTTTCCTATCAAATTTATGAAGGTTGTTGTTGATTTTGCGATTTTCTTTTTGACAAAATGACTTGATTCATGGATGGGGAATTGATTTCAAACTTGGATACTGTGCTCAGGTTGGGCTTCTTATCCTGCATTTTTTTTAAGATTGTTCAAAGTTGTGCATCTCTTAACATTGTTCACAAGTTTTGTGTAGCCTCAAGTGCTAATGTTGCAGGCTCTCCGTCCATTACTGAAGCTGGTTCTTGTCTCAGTGGTTATCTAAGGGATTAACAGCAGCATTAGTTGTCCAGTGAGTAATTAGGTAGATGCTTAGCAATGAATGTGTTTATGGATGTAATTACAGTTAAGTAGGTATTAGTAGAAGCATCTCTCAAGGTAGTGGTCTGAGAATGCCTACAAGTTGCTTGTCATTTTGTCTCTGAGAGTCTGTCACATGTTTAGAGGGTTGTTGCAAAACCTCTATATTAATACAATGAAAGCCAGGTGACTGGCAAGCAAGAATGATTCCAAAAAAACCTCTATCCTCTTTTTCAAGCTTCTTCTTCTTTCCCCTGGCTCCTCTGGCCTCAAATCTCCTCTAATTCCTTCTCCTTCTCCCTTTTCTCCCTGTATTCTTGCCTCTAACCTCTTACGTCCTCCACTAAAGGTCCTCCTCACCTTCAGGCCTGCTACAGCTAATGTCGATATCCATGTATGCACACACACATACACACAAACACACAAGTGCAGTTCAACTGATTTTATGTCTTTGCTTTCACTGCGTTTTTGCACATTATTGGGTAAAAGTGATCCATGGTGTCACTTTTTGAACAATATAAGGTATTGGTTTGAAGTTACACAGACCTAAATGTGGGGATATCCCAGATATCCTCAAGTGGGATATCCCCGATACATTCCTCAATAAAAAATTTTCCCTTCAAAAGTTTTAATTTAAATTTAAAAATATAATAATGACTCACCCACTAATGCATGGAAAAGGTTTCCTTATCATTAATACATTTACTTTAAAATTTCTCCCCAAAAAATTCAAAACATTTCAAAAATTATTCTTAATCCCAAGTGGAATATTCCCCTATCAAACACAAGCATGTCTTGCACTATGGGTTGACATAAACTTAGTAGAGCATGCTATAAGGGGCGTTTGGCAACCGAGATATTGTATATCCATGAATGGTGGAAATCCATGGATGAGAAATTTAAGTGGGTATTTGGTTGGTGGATGAAGAGGAGGGATATAAATTTTTAGGTGTTTGAATGGATGGATGGATAAGGATATGGATGAGGATTAAAATAACTTTTAACTCTAAATTAATATTATCTTATAGTTATTATTAATATATAATTATTATGTATTTAAAATCATTTTTTGAAATTATGAAATAATTGATATAATTATTATTTTAAATTATAAAATTATTATAAACATTTAAATTTAATATGATTAAATATTTAAATTAATATAATAATTAATATATAATATATAAAATATAATTAATTTAATTTAAAAAACATTATATAATATTTAAATATTATTTAAATACTAAAGTACAGGAGCTCATGTGCTTGCACATGGGCTCCCTTGATTCACTCACCTGAATTTGGAGGGATGCCGCTCGTCCATTTTTCATGGATGGGTCATCCCTATCGAGGCGTCCAAACACCCAACTTTGAATGTAGCCCAGGATATCCCGTCCCCATCTCTGGATATCCCGGCGACCAAACACACCCGTAACGATTGTAGGTTACTAGGAAAGGAAGAAAAAGATGGAGATCAGGGATGAGAGAGATATGGAAAAAAAGCAAGGGAATTAGGAATTAGGGCTAGGAGAAGGAACGAGGGGTGTTGGAGAGGGAGAGAGAGATGGTGGGGTTTTAGGACTTTTAGGGGCTAAATTATGTCCAAAAATAAAAAGAAAAACCTTGGCACCACAACAATTTGCCGCGAATTTCTGTCAAAAGAAAAAAATAGCAGGAGATACAAATTTCTTGCTAATTTCTGTCACGGTAGACACATATTCTTGTAGTATTTTGGCAAATATAAAATACTAAAAATTAATCACTTAGACATTTTAGATATTTTATATAATAATTATATTTGTGCCTGTGAATCTAGTTTTGCACTCCAAGCAATTTATTAATAGAAAGAAAAGCAATTTAATGGATCCTATACTTTATAAAATTTTCATGTAAATTCATAAAATTTTATTTTCAACAAATACATGGAAATAATGAAATGAACTGTTAGTTGATTGAGAGCACTAATAACGGGTGAAGTTTCCTTTGAGTATATACACAAGGCAAACTCAAACTGGTAACTTTCTTTCTCCACTAATCAGTAATATAATTAGGATATTATATTTTCTCATCAAATAAACATTGGTGACAGTTAAGTTAAAAGGTGTGAACCTAGGCAGTTGCTAACTGACCATTAACTAAGAACTGATTTAACCAATTAACTAATCCCATATCTTTCAAGTATATATAGATCATGTAGATCCATTAGTGCACAAATCTACTTATTTTGTCTAATTATCAAGAGGTCTTGGTTCGATTCGCGGGAGATGGTATATTTCTGATAATGTAAGCAGTGGTTGTGGCGGGTGGTCCCAACGCCCATGTGTTCGGTATGTTGAGGTTGCTCCATTCGCACAAGGTAGTGACAGGTTCCCTACTTAGAGGTGTTCGGCATGTTGAATTTGCTCCGTGGTAGAATCATCCTCTACGTAGAGTGAGGTCACAGTGCGTGCATTGAGCTTGCTCCGTGCAACTGTGCCCGTCCTTTGAATCCCTCGTGGGGTCTTTTATGGCTAATTTCAAAAAAAAAAAAACTACAAATTTATTCTACATCTACAAATATCTCTAAATCTTTTATCAAATCTCACAAATACAATTTTAAGAACAAAAAGAAACTAATTAATAAACACTTAATTTATTCTCCATCGTTGGCAAATATGCATGTTGTGAATCATCTCTCTATATAATTAAAGTCATTGCACTTTCATTTGCAGTTTCAATATAACAAAAATAACTAGCTTAATTAATGTTTATAACTGATGATAACTAACTAGAAGCCTTTATAAATAAACTTTTAACAAAATACTAACCAAATTAACTAACTCATCTACCTGTATATATATAAAGACTGAAGGAATGCATTCATTCACATCGATCATAACTTTCACTCTTCCCTTTTTTTCCCAAAGAATACAAAAGCAGTGAGAAGAACGAGTTAGAGAATCGGAAAAAGAAGCCGGAGAAAACCTGTTCTCCAGATCTCCAATGGGTAAGAGAAGGGCAACCTAGCTCATTCCTTATAATCTCCTGTGTTTTCTTTCTTCTTCTCATAAACTTGGTTATTGATCTCTTGTTTCTTAATGTCGACTCTGATCAGCTCTTTGCTTTAGTCAACCACAAACAAGGAAGGAAAAACTACAATTTACTGCATTCTTGGCCATTCTCAGTATTGTGTTTCTTGGAATTGGAATACCTTTCCTTGTGATCACCAAGACTGCAAGTTCCACTGGGATTGTATGCACTGTGCTCGGAGGGCTCTTCATGATCATCGCCATTGTCTATTGCATCTCCATCTTATCTCAAGATGGATCGGGCAAGGTGAACCCTGCAGCTTCAATGCACCCACCAGCAAATTAGCTCTCTTTCATCCTTTCAATTACCTTCATCTTGTTCTTGATACTCAAACCTTTGACACGTACGCATTGGATGTTTTTCTTTGGTTCTTGAATTTTGTCTTTACGCATGGAGATTTGTTTGTACGTATATAGCTCATTGTTTTGATCCTGTCATATATGGATGGATCTAGCTATATGTAGATATCCATGTTCTTGTCTTCCCAATGCATGATGGAGAATTCAGTGATGTACTTTCTTGATGGTCTCATGCATGGAGGTTTTTGTATAGTTTTTAAATTCTTGAATGGTTCCTTCTACTAGAGTGTATTACTTCACCCTTAATTCCTTTTTACTGTTTGCTTTTTGCTGTGTAATAGTAGATGAGTAGTTTTGCTCTTATTCGTACGTGCATAAACCATAGCTACTGCAACACCTGTAATTTCTTCAGAACCAGAAGCTTATTTTCAAAATTCCAGAAAGCTGAAAAAAATAAATAACAAAAAAAACGGTTCAAACCTAAGGTTTCTTTGTGTGAGAATTTTCTTTTCTTTTCTTTTCTTTTTTTTGAGAGAAATAAACCATATTCATTTAATGTTGATAAAAGATTTTTTAGCAAAAACCTAGGTACAAAGTATACAATCCAACTAGGGGTGGGTCACATGCTAGTACAAAAAAGAAAAATAGCGAGGGTGTGACCAATGTCGGCCCGATGCCCTGGTGCATCACACTTGGTGCTCGTCGTCCTCAAAATCCTCATTAGGCGGCTGTTGTTGTTCCTTTCTCTAGTGAATACCAAGCTTATTTTGATAATAGATTCTATCTCTAGTAGTTTCTATCTCTTGGTTACGTGAGTTGTGCATCAAGACAAGAAATTATGAGGAAATCAATAGTACCGATTAGTTTCATGAAAACACGATGTTTGTCTTAGAAGCATCCTGCCCCAGATGTTGTATGTATACGACTATTGGATGAGGGGAGGTGGGTGGTAGTCTCGCCAGCCCTCTCACAAAGATAGTATGTGATTCTCTCACCCTTCTAGTTTCTCTTTGTTAAGATTTGTAAGGTTGGGATCTTGTCATCCTAAGACAGCCAAGCGAAGAATTTCAACTTGAGGGGCTACAGAATCTTCCAAAAGTTGGATTGGAGTGGGCTCCCTAGACCACCATCCACCTTGAACCGTTATAGTGATTTCACTGTGAAAATCCTATTTGGATTTATTCTCCATTCTAGATTATCTTGTTTATGTGTATTCCTCTAATTCAAGTGATAGTTCAAGTGACTTAATTGTGGCAATCCCTCTGGGGTAAGTGGGCCTGGTTCGAGAAATGTTAGACCTTCTTAAATATGTTGGTAGGCTTCCTCCACTGTGAGTTCTTTATTCTATATTAGCAGTTGTATGATTGGGAATAGGTTGTGCGATATTGAGCATGTACACACACTCACACAAGTATACATGTCGTCAACGTAATAAATCGGTAAGTCCCCATATCGTATCCACATGGAGTGAAAATTTTGGCTAATTGATCAAAAGCCTACTAAAGTACTATGTTCATCCAGTCGGTCTGTTAAGATTGGTTTTAACTAAACTATATCCTAGAAAGCAGTAACAGATAATGAAGAGTTCAGAGTAAAAACACTTAGAGATATGTATCTAGGGTTGCATGACTCATAAACATGATATAGATTTTCTCCTTTGGTTAGTTATGGATTGTTAAGCTAGAGGACAAGGGCTATTCAGTGGCATTCTAGACGACTTCATACGCAAAAGACTTATATGATGATTCCCTATATATTCCTAAGGAATATGCCTACATCCTCCACCTCATATTCCTATGCGTTGAGTGAGATATTATTGTTCCTAGTAGGATGCCCTGACCATGAATAACTACAACATATTCCTATGTTGCAGCGATGCCGACCTATCACATCGGCCTTCCACCTTGTGATGCAAGATCCATCTACACTAGCATATGGATGCAAGTATAGCTACAAATGTGTCATTGCCTTTCAACTAATGGTTTAATCAATAATCATGTCAAAAGCACACCCTGCTTAACTAACAATCCATACAATCAAAGAATAATATTGATATTCATGTCTATAAAGCCATACAACCCTAGAATCAAAGTCTTGCTGCATCTCATGGTGTTTGAAATCAAAGATATATAATAAACATTGCAAACATCCATGAATCTCTAATACAAGGGATAAAATATTGAAGCAATAAGCAAAAGGATGTGAGTCTTATCCCTTAGGAGTGTTTTCCCTTCCTTAACTTACACTCAAGGCCCTCAGGATCACCGACGAAGTGCTAGAATCGGTCTCCTTGTCGCTATGGTTGCCTCCAAGCCGAGATCCAACCCTGGAAAATAAGCATGTCCTTTTATAACCGTAATTGGTGTCGTGGCGCCAAGTGCTTCGCACTGCGGCACCATCGTTCTGCTCCCAAACAGTGATCCCTTGCTTGTTGTGGTTGTTGAAAATTGTTTGATGGAGATGGTGCTATGAACAGGTACAGGGTGACTAAGGCGTGCAAGGTTGCACTGACCTTAAGAACAATTTTGCCTCCTCTGAGTGTCTCACTCAGTGCAGCAGGACACAATGGCGATGTTCTCCCAGGATACAACAGTCCACGTCCTCTGATTCCTGCACTCGAATTGAGGATAGTGAGTGCTCTTTGATCTTGCTCCGACAGAAGAAGAGAGAATGAGAGTGGATACAACAGGGAGAAGAAGGAAGGGAAATGAAAGTTTTCTGTAAACTAGAAGACAGGGATGAGGATCCTTTTATAGAGTGAAATCCAAACGGATACAACACTTGGCTGTTGAGGAAAAGCAATGACCGTTGGGAAAAAGGAACGATCAATTCCATTGGGAGCCCAGAGCCCAACAATCACGAATAATAAAAAGAAATTAAAAAAAAACTAAGGTTCGCGCAAGTTGCATAATCAAACCGGTGCATTCATGTGTGATGCGTTCTAACCGCAAGTGTACGGGTCGAATCAAGTAGTAAAGTGGACTATTGAAAAGTCGGTTATCGAATCCTCAGGGAGAAAGAAAATACTAGTACTAATTAATTGTCTATTATCTAGTCAATCAATTCGGGTTGATGATACTAATTCTAACTCTAAGGCTAATAAAGCAAATTAACAAATGCAATTGATCTTGAGATGTCAATCGATGAAGGGGATACTTGGGTGATTGAATCCCCTTTTGGGTTTCCTTAGATGTGGATAATGCTCTCTATCTTTGTCAATCTTGGTGAATCATTGGCCAAAGGTTCCTAATACCGATTTCATCCCTCGCCGAGGGTGATTACTCAACCTAGTACCCTCACTAGTTAAGTTCTAGGGAACCTATCTCTTGGAAGGACTAAGGGAATAAAACATTTAAAGGAGTAGCTCGCCTTAGTACCCGGGCTCCCGTGTACTCCTAGTCCTCTCTATTGAAGTTTGTCTACACGCCTGAGTGCGCCAGCTTCTTCCCCTACATGGACTAGAGAAACCTCTCCGGCTCTCAACGAGAGGTTAATGCTTTCACTATACAATACATTCAATAGACCATGATGCATTCAACCAATCAATCAACATAGAAGAGACAATATCAATTAACCATAACCCAAAGGTTCATCAACACCCAAGTATCAAAGTTTAGCTCTCCATCAATGGAGAGTTACAATCAATGTTAAAGAAGAAATCAAACACAAGAGTCATGAAGCAAACCCTTGATGATGACCGCTTTGGAGATTTCCTTTTTTCTTTAGCCCTTACTTCTTCTCTCTAGCCCTCTTGAGCCTTCTCTCTTCTTCAATCTCCTCCAAGATGGTGGAGAAGATGATGATGGCTTCTCCTCCTTGAAGCTTTGGCTCTAATCTCCTCCAAGATGCCCCAAAACCCCCTTTTACATCTCTATTTATATCCCTCTAGGGTTTTGGGTGTATTTCCGACTTTGCCCTCGGTTCGGGCCGAAATCGCGTAGCTTTTTTACGATATACGACCCAGATATCCCTTATAATCTACCACCATACGGAGTGTTGTAATGCAGTCTTATATCTCTCGGGGTCCTCGTGTACGGTCCCGTCCACCGCTCGCGAGTCCGTAGGAATCTCCAGTCCATACAGTCCCAGATGAGACTCCATATGGACCTTCTTCCAGCCCCGTTTAAATACTTTGGCTGCGTTTTAAACGCTTCCTTTCTCTTCGCGATTCTTTGTTTTCTGCCCTGTTTACAAAAACAAAGCCTTTTTGAGCACCGGCGGGCCAATATTCTTCCAAAACATAAGATAATATGCATGAATTTCATGTATGATTGATGCTCATTTGAACACTTATCAGTGTGTGCCCACACGAGTTCGGAAATTTCAAGGCAAACTGGACCCAATCCAACCCGGATTTGCACCCTCCCTTTGCACGCGCGTAAGAGAGCATGCCCACTAAAGAAGTCCAAGAGGCTACTAGAGTGGATCATATAAAAAGATGGTGCATGGTTTATGAATAGGCAATGTGGTACTAAAATATTCTAGTGTATATGAATATTTTGAAACCTATATGAAAGCCCAAAACCACATGGGCCTCTAACAGTGGCGCCATGGCTCGAATTCTCAACCGACTTTAAGAGCTTTGCAGGATTTGGCGCCGCGACAAGAATTTTCAGCATGGTTCTTTGAAGCCTTGGCGATGTTTGTGACACGACTTGCTAGTTCCTGGGTCTTCTCTTCATTGTGTCGCTCTCTATGGTAGCCCAAAATCAGTTTTTCCTGATACAAAGATAAATGCCTGAATTAGTGCCTGAACATACAATAATTCTTTTGAAATGCACATCTCGGGTAAAACCAAGGTAGTCAGGCCCGGCCCGGGGCATTGACCCGGCCAAGCCCAGGAGTCAGGGGTCAAGGGTTCAACTGGGGTTGAACTGGGGTCAATAATAAAATATTAAAAAATAAGTATAATAATTAATAATGATGAAATATGATATAAAACAAAATTATAATAATTGATTAACTAAATTTGAAATTTATATTTAGTCCATGCTTAAAACAAACACATACTAAACAAAACAAATTAGCCAAAAGTATTAAAATACATAATTAAAATATAACCACAGAGTATACAAATACAATTTTTTGGAAGTCCATCTCATTTTGGGCCTTATTATGGACTTGTTTGTAAAAGGATTGGTTTCAAATATTCAAAGACTTTGAAGTATTTAGTCCCACATTGCTTATGGATAAAACTTTCCCTCTCTTTAAATATGGTTTCATTCTACCAACCAATAGGCCTTGTTGGTGAAAAAGCTCTCTCACGTGCGCGTGCAGGGGGGGTGCAAATGTCGATTTTCTTTTATTACTTCGATTAAACTTAAACGGTTCACTCGGCCGGGTCGGCCACCGCCTGGGTCACCGAGGTTGCAGTCGGGTCTCACCCCATCCCGGTCTGGGGTCCTGCCCGGCCCGGGCACACCATCGGTTCCCGATTTTTCCGGTTGAACAGGCCGGGCTGGGCCGGGTCTGACAACCTTGGGTAAAACAAACAAGTTGGACATTTATAAGAAAATAGAGCTAAATATACACAAAACTTAGCTCTAAACAATATGCATAAGCCCTAAAACATAGTTCTCTTTGGAGAGCTAACACCTAGCTTGAAGATTAGCTCCTTTACTCTAGAATTCTCCAACAAATCCCCTTGAATGCCTACCCTAGATCACAACCTTATCCTTGGATTCTAGAATGCCCCAAAAGTAAAAATTCAAGGCCTTATATAGTAGTTATGCGAGCATCACAATGCTTAGGATTGAGCGTCACGACGCTTAATCTCTGGTGATACACTACAATGGGTGTTGTGACGCTCATCCTCACCATCACGAATGTCATGCCCCGACTCCAAAGTCCCGGGCCCACGGGCACGTGACCGACCGACAGTACCCGAGCAGGGATGGGCCCCACCCGAATACGAAGCCTCGATGATCATTAATCACATAAACATGCACAGCGGAATATACCAAATCCAGAGACATAATATAAATATGCCTACACAGCGGAAACAAAAGTCTAAAGGTACATAGACCCTAGAAACTCAACATCATAAAGGCCCTACAAGGGTCCTACAACAAATGTGTCCTCATACACAATACAATAACTAGAGGTTAACTAACCCCTGCCACAACTCCCCGCAAATCCCCATGCGGCGCTCCAGTGACCCGCTTCCTAATCCTCAGGATCTGAAAAAAGGGAATCAACAAGTGGATGAGCTTTCGAAATAAAAACTCAGTAAGTACCCCGCAGGGAATAAAATAGGTCATGTCACAAATATCATATGATAAGCTAAAGAAAAGCATATCAAAATTCAAACATGACCAAGTCAATCAATACAGGTACTACAATCCGTACCAATCCACACCAACGGGAGTCCTGCACCCACCGAAAGAAAATAATCAATGGTAGGGACTCCCAACCCATGACCGCAGTCATGTCGGCTCAAGACGAGTAAGCAACAAACCCGCCTACACGTCGTCATCCCCCGTGCAGTCGTCAACTTCCGCCAATGTCGACCCACTTGGTAGTCTCGGACTCGAAAGTTCGGTAGCGCTAATACTCATACATGTATGTACACGGTTAGCGTATCGTCCCACTGACAGGCATACAGGATAGCCAAAGTATCGTCCCCCTAACAGGAAAACAAACGAACAGGGTGTCCACCGGCCCTGAACGTCAACAGGAGCTACATGCTCCACTGCACCGAGCGAAAGAATCCACCAGAATAACACACATCGAGCGGAAACAACCACTCAATCAAGAAAGTACATATACACAAGTTATGGAGTCAACAATCAAGGAATAAATGTCATCCAATAACTCAATGGTGTATGTGTGCGCAAGGAAACAAGTATCAATGATGTAAAAACACCTAATGATAAGGAAAACTAGGCAAAGGTACTTACATGTATCCCAAAGAACTCTGAATCAAACAACACTTCTTCTCACTCGGCTCTCCGCTCAATCCAGAGATCTGATAAGCGGAATTCACTCTCAGTACATTTGCTACATAACTAATATTGTTTTCACTATTAATTATGAATATACGCCTAGTATATATCAATGGTTGGGTTCAACCATGACTTGGTCCCATTAATGGAAGTGGGTTGCAACCCATTCTTAATCCCGCATACATGCTTCTATAAATAAAGTCAGGTTAACGTGGTTCAACCACACTATACCTAACAAAGCTATATCTATAACCTGCTACATACTTGAACCATAAGATCATGGTTGACATGATTCTTTATACAAACTCAATATAGTGAATTCAAATCATCTTTACCCTTAAATACTATAACTCAATTACCTAATCAAGATGTATAGTTAACAATTAACCACCAAATTCAAGATTCTCTCATCTCTTTCTTCCCTCTCGACACAATGAAGTATCGGATGAGTTGAATCTTAAGAATATTAACCATAACTCTCTAACACAAACACCAAATACAAAGAACCTCACATTCCAAATCAAAACTGCACATCCATACCTCTCCTAGTTCAACATAGCACTGTGAAGTCATAAAAAAATAGGTACTCCATGCTGGACTTTATATTCCTCATTTACTATATATATATATATATATATATATATATATATATATATATATATGAGCTCAAATGATTTGTTCTCCATGAAAATAATGTGTTGGGGTTTACCTTGCGTGTACTATCCTCCCAACTAGTTATATAAGCTTTTCTTCTTGAAGGTCTTGGCCGACTACTGTCAGAGAAAATAGGCCTTGCAACTGTATGTATCTCACTCTTTTCCCTCAAAGATGAAGAGAAGGACGGAATGAGGTGGTGAAGCTATAACCGGACACATGGAGAAGTTTTCATTCAAGCTTCAAGGAACTAATGGAGGCTCTGAGAAGATTCTTTTATTCACTATCAAAGAATGATTGGCCTTAAAAAAAAAAGCAAATTGTGTTGCATGGCTGCCACGCCCTCCTCAAGAGACCAACATTCCTCCAGCTCATGCAACCTTCTCATAAAATCCATTTTCTCTTAGGTGGCGTTTGGTTAGATATAATTGGAAATGCAGTGGATCTTTACAGTTACATTGTAACTTGAAATACATGGATTTTGAAATACATTGCAGTCAAATCTGGTGTTTGGTTAGATGCAACTGGAAATATTGTATTACAGGAATTTGTGTTTGGTTTGAGGGATTTGTAAATCTGGAATTTGAAAACATGTATTTGGTTTGATGTATTTAGGGATATGAACACACCATGGTGAGATTACCCCCACCCTTCATATACCAACTTTTATAATGTTATTTTAATTATTAAGTTAATTAGTTTAACTTTTAATAAGTTTAATCAGTTTATCAAATTTATTATTCATTTAAATTAATTATTAAAATAATTCATTTAACTTTAATTATTAAATTAATTAGTTTAACTTTAAGATTTGATGAAATTAGTTTAACTTTTAATTAGTTTAATTAGTTTATTAAATTAGTTTAAGTATTTTATTAATTAGTTTAATTTTTAATTCTATTATTAAATTAATTAGTTTAAATTTGATGAAATTAGTTTAACTTTTAATTAGTTTATCAAATTTATTATTAGTTTAAATTTAATTATTAAATTAATTAGTTTAACTTAAAGATTTGATAAAATTAGTTTAACTTTTAATTAGTTTAATTAGTTTATTAAATTAGTTTAAGTATTTTATTAATTAGTTTAACTTTTAATTCTATTATTAAATTAATTAGTTTAACTTTAAGATTTGATGAAATTAGTTTAACCTTTAATTAGTTTATCAAATTTATTATTAGTTTAAATTAATTATTAAATTAATTAGTTTAATTTTAATTATTAAATTAATTTGTTTAACTTTAAGATTTGATGAAATTACTTTAACTTTTAATTAGTTTAATTAGTTTATCAAATTTATTATTAGTTTAAATTAATTATTTAATAAATTAGTTTAACTTTAATTATTAAATTAATTAGTTAAGGTTGTGCTTATAGTTACCAAGTTACAATGTATTTGCTTTTACATTGTGTAATGTCACATGCATAGCATGTGATGTAACTCAGTGGTGTATTCCAAGTTACAATGACTTCTGAATTACAGCAAACCAAACACTGGTTTTGCAATTACATTGTAACTCAAGCTACAATGTAACTGCAACTACAATGTAACTGCAAAACCAGTGAAACAAACGCTACCTTAAATTTCAATGCCCACATTGAAATGCATCCATGGCCGGTCTTAAGGGTTCAATTGTTTGCCACTTTCCATAGAATCCACTCAGCTCCTTTAATGCTCACCTACTCAATCTTTAATTTAATTTATTTTATTTTTTATATTACTATCCCAACCTTAATGGAACATGACATCATGGTCTACATCATTGTAATTCAAAATCTCAAAGTTTTTGTTCTTCTTCTTTAATCTCATAATTGATTCTTTAATCACATTTTTCACTATTTAATTCATAATTAAGGAAAGTCATAAATAGTGTGACTATTACAGCGAAGCCCAGTCTTTTGTTTTCTCTGAAATCGGTGAATTTCATCCTGAAGTTTCATATCTTCCATCCTTTTTTCTCAAAGATGCTTCTCATCTATTAAGATTCATGAACTCACATTAGTGCAATAAAGCATCCATTTTACCTAACACTAATGCAAATGAACAAGAGGTCGAGATCGACATTTGTGTAATTAAACCAAAATATCAAAAATATAACTTTAAAACTCATAATTTGATTAAAGTTAAAGCACAAATGCACATGAATATAACTCTCTTTTGAGAGTTAACAACAAGCCTCTATCTCTACCCTTAGTAGCAAGATGGGTTAGAGCATGCATATCATCCATGAATCATCAATTAGCTAATGGGGACTTGTTAAGGGTCTTGAGTCTCCATTATACATAATCTATAGGTTGGGTAAATCTGATAGAGAAGCCATATGAGGGAGGATTATGAATTTTTAATGAAGCCCTTGCTAAATCTCTGTTATCAAGCGCTAGGGTGATGGTTTGGTTGATAGAATATAAGGTTTCTAGGAGTTATATGTGTGAGATTAAGGTTGGTGGATGTATGCATTTCTTTGTCAACCTAGTACAAGATGTTTAGAGTATTAAGATGCAAAAGAGATTAAGATAATAACAAGAGCGCTATCATACCAATTAGAACAAGCAACTACAACCCCCAGGATGTAGCCATCCTCATGAACTGTAATTTAGCCACCCTCCCCATCAATTACTTGGGCATGCCTATTTCAGGGACAAAGCCTAGACAGGAGGACTAGAAGCTTCTAATGGAAAAGAAATCAAGGGTAGGTTGGGTAGTTGGAAAGGGAGGTTACTATCAATAGAATGTCGGTTAACCCTCCTAAATTCCATGCTCTCAGCCATACCAATTTATTGGATGATCATCTACAAACTCCTGAAGTGGGTAGCTCAGGACATCGAAGGGACCCATAGAGACTTCATGTGGAGAGGGTTCGACCAATCCCTAAAGGCTTATCGATTAGTTAGCTGGGACCGTTTATGCCACCCAAAGGAACAAAGGGGATGGGGAATCATCAACATCAAATGCTTTAACGAAGTACTTATTGGAAAATGGTGGTGAAGAATATTACAAGGGGAAGCTAGAATTAAGGGAAAATAATTGGGCAAACATACTTCAGAGGTAGTTGCATAACCCCACTTGCCCACCCTCGCAGAGGATATATATCATACTTCTGGAAATGGGTCCTAGAACTACGGGACATCTTTATGACCAACATGAGAGTAACACCATGCAATGGTCTCTCCACAAGCTGTTGGCATGAGAAATGGTTAGATGAGCAAACACCTCTCAATCTATTCCCCGAAATATAGGTAATGATACTTAATGAAGGGATCACCATAGCAGAGGCAGGGTAATTGTTGGAGGATGACCAACCCCTTCTTAAACCAGGACCGCTACCAGCAAAGGTGGATGAGCAGATGGGGAACATATATCGCTTTCTACAATAACCTCCCACTGGAGAGCCGTAATCCAAATCATTGTGCCTCACCTCAAATGGACAATTAAGCGTGAAAATCACTATATAGCTTCAAGATTGATAGAGGCTTACGCAACCTTCTTTTAGCCACTTTCTGGAAGGCCTCATGCCCCACCAAGATTACACTCTTTGCTTGGTTAGTGTGGGATGACAAAATACTCGTATTACACAACCTAGCAAAAAGAAATTGAAATTGGCCGGGTGACTGCATGAGTTGCTACCTACGGCAAATCTGGGACCATTACTGTGGCCTCTACATAATCAACACCCCTACTCGGATATAGGACCTGTGGGGGGTAGACACGGTAGCAAAACAAATGGCGCCGGATGCCTGCACAGATAGAACCTAGTAGTAATGACAATAACCTGGAGTATATGTGGCTAGAGCGTAGCATAAGTAGCTTCCAAGCTAAACAACGCGTTTACACAAAACTGATCAGTAACATTGATTTTTTGATACTCTTGTGGTTTCATGCAGCCCATGCATCAAAAAAGCCAAAGTTGCTGGCTATGGAGACCATCGTCAAAAAGAGCATGGAGTTCACCTGGGATAAAAACCAACAACACCCACCAAGCCCATACCTGGATTTTAAGGATGCAACACCACAGGAGTACCCCGGGAAGCCGATGGAGAGTAGCGCACATAACTTTATCTCTGGAACTCTTGCTTGTTTTAGTTGGGTCCAATGGATACCAACAATTATGTAATCGATACTATGTAATCGTTATTACGCTCTTAATCTAATGAATGTAGTTTGAGTTGCTAAAAGAAAACTAACGTTAGATGTAAAACCTTAGGTTAAAATATATGTAAAGTGACAATTTTGATTCTTTTATATATCATATTCATTTCAATCGGTTATTTCTCACATTATCTCAAAGTGAAATTTAGCAACTCAAAGAGTATACTATATAATCAATTTTAGTATTTGATGCATTTAACATATTTTTGTAATGAGCATCTAATTATTTTATTTTTCTTTAAATATCTTACAAATAATTTTATTGTTTTTTAATGCATATCATTAAAAGTTAAATAAAAAGATAGGCTAATCTCATTTTTTATAAATTAAACATAAATTTACTTGTAGCCCAGTTAATAAAATCATAATTTACTTAATTATAACCAATTTTAGAAATTTTTTAGTTGTTTATAAGTTATGAGTAAATATCAACCATGAAAATAAGAGAATATTTTTTTGGGGAAATTACAAAAAAGTACCCTGTGGTTTGTGACTTTTTCAATTCGGTCCTTGTGGTTCAAAATTGAACCACAACGACCCTGTGGTTTGCCCGTTTATCACTTTAGTACTATGTAATACTGTGCATTCAAGGTTGTGTCCCGTTTGGCTCCCCTAGAGCATGTTTGATGGATTTTCAACCTTATGGATGGGAAGATCATCGAAAAATAAGGTAGACTGTCAATTTTCATACAATTTGATAACCGTTTGGTCCTCCCACTTAACGGAAATTCGACCTGCTCGTGATTCCTATAAAATAAAATAAGAACCAAGATAAGATCCTACAAGTACCCAAATTGTATGAAAATTGGCGCTAGCTTATTTTTCACGATCTTCCCATCCATACGGTTGGAAATCCTTCAAACATGCTCTAGGGGCCAAACGGGACGCTTGACTCAATGCATAAAGGTTACATCTAAAGTGATAGCAACACGAACTATTACGTTGTGGTTCAATTTTGAACCACAAAGACCGAATTGAAAAAGTCGCAAATCACATGGTACTTTTTTGTAATTTCTCTTATTTTTTTTAATCTTTTGCTTGGTTTTTTTAAGTGATTTTTAGGAAATATTCTAAGACCTTTGGTTCCAAGTGGTTTTTAAGAAATATTGTAAAACCTTAGTTAGGATAACTAACTTTGGGGTGACAAGTAGAATACAAATAAAACAAAGGATTGTTGGGTATTATTGAAACATGAGGGGTTAACAAGTAATTTTGTTGTTTTTTAGGGGTGAAAAGTAAAAAACTCTAAATAAGGGGGTAAAATAATAATTTTTTTTAAAAAATGGATTGAAGAATGATCTAATTATTTTTATTCCTCGGATATTTATATTAAATAGCGAATGGTATCACGCCACCTGTACTTTAAGAATCTCGCTAACCTACTCTCCAGAGGAGAGAGGACGTAACCCTAACAAAGAAACAAACCCTACTTTGAGAAAACTCTGGAGAACAAAAGTGCGCCTTTTGAAACCCTACTCTCAAACTCCATCACTCGCCCTCTCTTCCCCTCTCCTTCTACATTAGCATTGCTTGATCCGCTGAGGAGAAGCATCGAAGATGTCGCTGCGGGTGCTGAATCCGAACGCCGAGGTGCTGAACAAGTCGGCGGCGCTGCATATGACTATCAACGCCGCCAAAGGCCTCCAGGATGTCCTCAAGACCAATCTCGGCCCCAAGGGCACCATCAAAATGTTTGTAGTTTGTAACTCGTTGTTCTTCGTTTCCTTCATCTTGATCTCCTGTTAATTTGCTTGATTCTGATCCAGGCTTGTTGGGGGAGCTGGAGACATCAAGCTCACCAAAGATGGCAACACTCTATTGAAGGAAATGGTGTGGTTTTCTTGTTGAAACTATTTGCTTGTGGATAAACTTGATTGATTTGGGTTTTTATTTTTTGTGATTTAATGTATGGTGTTGTTATTTGCAGCAAATCCAGAACCCTACTGCAATCATGATCGCCAGGACGGCAGTGGCTCAGGATGACACAAGCGGAGATGGTACCACTTCCACTGTGCTTTTCATTGGGGAGCTCATGAAGCAATCTGAGCGCTACATTGACGAAGGTTTCTTGATCTATTTGGGCCCTTATTTGTTCTTCACATTTCAATTTATGCCATGCAATGCCTTTTTTGCTTGTTCACCATTTCGGGGTCTCAACAGTGTATTCTGTATTTTGTTAGGTTTATGCATAAAAAGTTAGAATCTTTGGTGGTTACTCTTGACATGGTTATGCCATGCAATGCCTTGTTTTGCTTGTTTTCCATTTCGGGGTCTCAACAGTGTATTCTGTATTTTGTTAGGTTTATGCATAGAAAGTTAGAATCTTTGGTGGTTACTCTTGACATGGTGTTCTGGAAATTATTAGGTCCATAACTTTGAATTCTCATTAGTATCTGAGATTCAATATTTATCCTGCTAGCATCATTGTGTCTGCTACTTTAATTTGAAACATGACTTATTCCTTTGGAATGTATTGTGTTCGCTGTATGTGCACTTGTGATGTGATACTACTGTGACAGCCTTTAGTGCTGGTTGTTTAACTTTGAAAGAATCTTATGAGATGGCATTATTTAGGGATGCATCCACGCGTGTTGGTGGACGGTTTTGATATAGCTAAGAGGGCAACACTCGAATTTATTGAGAAGTTTAAGACGCCTGTCACTATTGGCGAGACACCTGATGCAGAGATCTTGAAAATGGTGGCAAGGACCACCCTCAGAACCAAAGTAATTCGTCATTCATTTTCTATGTCCCCTTGCCACTTCATTTTATGAGCTTCTCATCTATCGGCTGCCTACTTTTAATTCTAATATTTTTTCTTGACAGCTATATGAAGCATTGGCAGATCAGTTGACTGATATAGTATTGAATGCGGTATGCTTTGTTCTTTCAAGTAAAATTTATTTTGTTTGTTTTCTTTGACTAATCTGTTTGTTTAAACCTAATACCTCTTTGGCTCTTTTATGTAACTTAATACTAAAGCATTATTCAACCCATTTATCTTCTTTGTAGATGCTTTCATACATTTTTTCATGTGTATTCCTTGTAAATCATTCTTGACATGATGTTTTCCCCATCAGTTGTTCTATCATCTCCCAAGCCCCAATACCATCTTATAAGTTATAACAATTCTTTTGGTTCTTTCCATCATTCAATATGTTTTCACATGAATGTTTTGTCTTTCCTGTTGTTAATCCTGACAATTTTATTGTAAATGGTGTTTAACATTTATTCCCAGAATTCTCCAGGTCCCTTAACCTAGATAATTGCTCATTTTTTTCTATAAGCTATGTTTAATCTATCTTTAATTCTTTGTGGTTTTGTACCAAACTTGGCCTCATCTCAGTGCATCTCTTGTCAGCATTATTGTAAGAGATATATTTAGCTATATGATCTTTTAGTTCTCGTCCAATAATTTCTTTAATATTTTTGTTTCATATCCATAATTAACAGAAGACTTAAGGTCTATCAAACATGGGATTTGTTGAGTATATTCTTAAGGAAATAGCTACTGTGTAAACAAAAGGCAGAGTCAAAGGTGGTCTTGTTTATCAAGTTTTTGGTTTTCTCTTATTAAATGATTCTAAATGAATTGGACTGCTGCTTTAAGGGCCAAACTTCTTGTAAATAATTATTTGTGGTAGTGTCCGGATAGCTGATATATGATTTATACCTATTCATTGTGATAAAATTTATACTCTTACACTCCTGTCAATAATTTCCCTTTGTTTAAACTAAGGCTGATTATTGATTACATCTTCAATGTTATGGCATCTTTGTCTTCCTCTTGTTTTGTGGCTAACACTTTTAATACTTGTCTTATTATGATATGTTCTTTTCAGAGTTCACCAAGTCAATTCTTGGCCCATGTTGCATTCTTAGATTTGCATCCAATTCTATTCCTATGCATTGAATATGTTACTGTTGAATGTAACCTTGGGTCATCTTTCCTACTTTTTCAACAGGTCCTCTGTGTCCGTAAGCCTGATGAGCCTATTGATCTATTTATGGTGGAAATCATGCACATGCGTCATAAATTTGATGTTGATACCCGTCTGGTATGTTTTTGTGTTTAATATGCTTTCTTACTCTTATAAATTATTCATGTTCTGATGTTTGTAGGGAATGAGGTATGCCTAGTAAAGGAGTCAAACATGTTCAATGGTATAACTGCTTTCAACATATACTTTAGTGAAACACCTCATTATGGTCTAATTTATATAGTTGCTATATGGTCTACATTAGTGGTAGTCAAATTTTGGATATTTTAGGGAAAAAATAAACCTACTGTGGTTCAATATGGCTTTCAAGCTTGAATTGAAAGGTTGTGGGTTTAGTCTTTCTTTATATAGGCTTCTTTTTCTCAGAACTCTTGGTTAGTTTGTTGGTTTATACCATGTCTTATGCTCACTATGCACTTAATGAATTTTTTTTTGTAGTTGCAAAAATATAAACTCCTGCTTGATTTACTTTTAATTCCTAATGCTCAGTCTAATGATTTTGTTAATTGCTTATGCAAAAATATAAATTTGGCCTTATTGGCTCGGATGAATATGGAGTTACACATCTTTGCAGATGCTTTTTTTCCCCTTTAATTGGTATTTTAAGGGATGCTTAAGCCCTTTGTTAGGAAAATTGGGTGATTATTTTGTACATAAAATTTATCAATACATCCATCTTGCCTTTTAGGTCGCTCTTTGTCCTTTTGGTCGCACGAATTGATTCTCCTCATTTATCTAGACTCATGCATCAGTATGTCTGTGATATTCATGGGAAAACCTTGTTAAATGACTCTTTAATACTTTTCTGTAGATTATTTATCTTTTTATGTTTTTGGATATTTGATTATCCTAAACTAGAATGATGCCTTTGTAACTTATGGAGGTATCTTCTTTTTAATATTCTTCGTCAAAATCTTCCTTTGCCTCCTTACGTAGGTAGAGGGCCTTGTCCTTGATCATGGTTCTCGACATCCTGATATGAAACGGAGGGTGGAGAATTGTTATATCTTGACATGCAATGTATCTCTAGAGTATGAGAAAAGGTATGCCATTTGGTGATTTAATTGCCTTTGTTTGCTTTTTGCATTATAGCATCTTAATGCCATTTACAATATTATAATGTTAATAACCATCCCTCAATATAATCTACATAGTCTTTATGCTGCTAAATTGCATTTGTTTTATAGTCAACATGGAAAACAAGAAATATTCATACTTGCAAGTGGTTGGTTCTAAAATGCATTGAAATGATGGTTCTAAGCTGATCCAAATCCTCATGCCTGCCCTTTTTAACTTCATTACCTTGAGTTCTAAAAGGCGTTCACTTGGTTCTACCTAATGGCCTGCCCCATGAGTTGCTTGCATCATTCCTTCTACATTTTCGGACCCTTATTTTTTTGGCTTCTAATATGATATTTCCTGTTAAGGATGATGCCATAGAGTCAATTGATCGCTGGTGCACTTGATTTTTCCTGTCTTCCTTTTCAGATAGCATCCATTGTGTGTGAATGTCATATGGTGCCACCTTTGAAATCTCTTATAATAGCCTTTATGATTACTTTGGAGAATATTTTCTATTTATTTATTGCAACTAAGAATTTCTTTTGCAGTGAGGTAAATTCGGGCTTCTTCTACTCCAATGCCGAGCAGAGAGAAAAAATGGTTGCTGCTGAAAGGCGTCAAGTTGATGATCGAGTTAAGAAAATCATTGAACTAAAGAACAAGGTAAATGAATTGCTAAGCATTTTACATTCATGCCAGGCTTTTCTTTTATTCTGAAGTAGTCAACAACTTTTGGAATGTAGGTTTGCTCAGGCAATGACAACAACTTTGTTGTGATTAATCAAAAGGGAATTGATCCTCCTTCATTGGACCTTCTAGCTAGAGCAGGGGTTAGTTGTTCTTCTTCTCAATTGCGTATGCTCACAATTGTGTTATTTTATCTTATGTTCTTAGTTAAGAATAAATGTTTGTGTTAGATATCTTAATGGTTCATGCAAGACCACTTATTTATGAGTTGTATGTTCAATTTACCTGCACTAGTGGGGAGACCCATAGGTTTTATTGACATGATTTAGTATTTCTGATCATATGACTTTTCAACCGGACATAGTTTGGTGCTTTATTAAAGGTAAACTTTCCTGTAGATCAATATCTCATCTGGTACCGTAGTGTTTATTCCTTCATCTCACAAGGTTTGACTCCTTTAATCTTAAAATTTGAAGATTGATGTACGAAGTTGGGGGTGGGATGCAATTTTGCATGTTACAGAGGTTCTAATCCCTAATTTTGAGCATTTGCTTCCAAGCTAAAAGTGGTTAACGTAATATAGTGCTGGGTTTTGGGCCGTGCTGGCCGGGGCTTGTGATGGGCTGTACCTGCATGGTCCATCCCTCCTGTGCTGGGCTGGGCTGGGAGGGGGCAATCTGTGTGCCGTCATGGCCCGACACGGGATGTGGCCCTGCTAAAAACAGGCAGCATCGCCATAAGCATTTTTTAACATTTTTTATAATTTTAAATTTTTTTAAATATCTTTAAAAATATATGGGCCGGTAGGCCGGCACAGCCCAGACGGGCTCGTGCCTGTCCGGACGGAAACCCAGCACTAATGTAATTGAAATTTTTAGTTCTTTCTCCAAACTGTGCGTACCCTTATTCAAGTGACCTTTTCGTTTTAATGGTTTTTATAACATATGGTTCTTATTTTGGAAGAACTTTGTTCTAGTTAATTGTCTTGTCTTTCCCTGTTTATGGCATGATTAATCTTTTTTAGCCCACTTTTTATTCTTGGGCCTCTTCAGGTGTATATATTTCACTTTGAGTGTGTATGTTAGCATTAAGTGTCTGCTTTGATATATTTACTAGATTTTCTTCAAATGGTTTGCTTCTTGCTGTTATATCTTCAAATCTTTAAAGGCCATAACAGCACAAAGCAAAATATTAAGGAAAACCAAGTAAACATGTGCCTTCCTGTCTATATAATGGTCAGTATGGTGAATTGAACTTTATGAGTTATCCTATTTCCTTATTTATTATTGATGTAGATTGTGAATGGATGATAGCTAACTGCTTTTGCTGATCCTCGGTGAATAGAAATATTAAAATGCTTATTATACTTGGTCACATATAACTTAAGTTCATGTGGAACGTATGATATTATTCATACTAAAGAGTGTGAGCATCTATTGACTTTTTTTTTATTATTATGTTTTTTGGTATTAGAAGTTTAAATAGTTGTTTTCTCCATGAATTTTGATTTGTGAAAATTACTAATTCAAACTATTCCTAGTATTGATAACTAGTGAATGCTAAATAAAGATATTTCAATTATGGTTACTTCCTTTTTTTCCTCTCATTTTCATTTTGTGTACAATTTGAGGACCATTCTCATCTTTCATATTACCCGAGTTTTTATAAATAAGAGGAATGTATATTGGAGTGAAGCTACTGTTAAGAACTCTTTTATTAACTTCCTTGTTCAAGAGCCGAGTTTGTTTCATTACATATTCATTGGATTTGTGTTCTGATGTGCAGATAGTTGCTCTTCGAAGAGCAAAGAGAAGAAATATGGAGAGGCTAGTTTTAGCTTGTGGAGGAGAGGCCGTTAATTCAGTTGATGACTTGACTCAAGATTGTCTTGGTTGGGCGGGGCTTGTTTATGAGCATGTCCTTGGGGAGGAGAAATACACCTTTGTAGAGAATGTGAAGAACCCGCATTCTTGTACTATCCTAATAAAAGGTTGTGATTTTGAGCATTGCCTTGCTGTTTTCACTAGAAGCTTAAAATTTTGGCACACTTGTCCATAACTTACAAAATAAATTTCATTCTTGCGTCAAAATCTTCTGCAGGACCAAATGATCATACGATTGCTCAAATTAAGGATGCAGTTCGTGATGGCCTAAGATCTGTTAAAAATACTATTGAAGATGAAGCTGTGATTCTGGTGAGATCCATATACTTTCTTTATGATCATTCTGTTCATGCATTATCAATCCACTTATGGAAAAATTTGTTTTGTGAGATGCATTTCCACCTGGTTTTGAAAAGACTACAGTAGGAATTTGAAGACACTGATATTAAACCAAAAACCTAATGCACCTACAGGTTTGCGATAACACTATAAACTGTAGCAGTATTTTAAATAGTACCCTAGTTCATGAACATTGTCATGTTATTTCAATATGATCATTTAATTGTTCATTTAATAATCATTTTAATTTATCAGTTCAATGAAATTTCAAAAGTACCAACCCGAGTTCTTTGTTCAAGATTATGTATAAATTATTGTATACATGTTGGATAGATGCTGATACTTATAGATTAGACATGTTGAGCAATCCTATTGGTAGTTATGTGCTACCTACAATTCATGTTCCAGCGTCATAATGAATATATAGCTGTTATGTGGCATTCTTCTTATTGGTTTGCTAATTCATTAGTGGTTTAGCGTCATTCAGCAAAAATCTCTTGTGATTTCCTATTTTCATTGAATTATGCTGTTTTAAAATTCAATTCATTATGTATACTTTATGTTGTTAATTTTGAAGATTCTTTGTCCATAATGTAGGGGGCAGGGGCATTTGAGGTGGCAGCTAGTCAGCATTTGATAAACAATGTAAAGAAAACTGTTCAAGGGGTAAGTAACATTTTAACATGCCTTAAATAAATATTTTCTGCTGGTTCTTACGGGGATTGACTTTTGAATGTTCAACAGCGAGCACAACTTGGTGTGCAAGCTTTTGCTGATGCACTCCTTGTGGTGCCAAAGACGCTTGCTGAGAATTCTGGTCTTGACACACAAGATGTCATCATTGCTTTAACAGTATGTATATATGTATACATATCTATCTATTTGTTTATTTTTGACTTCATATGTAGTTTACTGGTTTGTTTGGCCATCTGTATTTTATCATGTCATTTTATTTTTATCAGGGAGAGCATGACAAGGGGTTTGTTGTTGGCCTGAATCAACACACTGGAGATCCTATAGATCCTCTCATGGAGGGTATCTTCGACAATTACTCAGTCAAACGCCAGCTAATAAACTCTGGGTCTGTGCAGCCTCTAATGAACTTCAAACACCTTTTACAGCCTGCATTATTATTATTATTATTATTATTATTTTTGTTTTTTGGTGTAATCTTACTGTCGCAACTGGAAATGAAAAGAAATATTTGTTGATTTTGCAGGCCTGTCATTGCCTCCCAGTTGCTGCTAGTAGATGAAGTAATCCGGGCCGGTAGGAACATGCGGAAACCTAGTTAAGGCAGCTTATATCCTTCAACTCATGCTTATTTTGGCTATAGGGAGTAACTAATGTGCTATAGACATCGAGGAATGAGATGGTTGTTGCCCCAATGTATTGGATTTGAGTGTCTATGATGTAGAACCTTTCTTTTTAAAGTTGATTCTGGGTGACATTATGTTTTTCCAAACAGAAGCTAGGTTTTCTCATAAAAAAGCTGTTTTTCTTTGCTGCATTCTGAAATGTGTATGCCCCAACATTAGTATGGAATATCTTACTATCATTGATCACTCTGTGGTCTGACCCTTTTTCTCAGTGGTTTCTATAGAATTCCGTATTTTGACATGCAGTAACATCTAATATTTTTATGATAATCTTGTAATTTGCTCCATGCTTTTTATCCTTTATAATTCACATTTTCTGCCATGGGTCTGGGCAATGATCATTTGAGCATTATCTTAAAAAGAAAAAGTAAGAAGAATCTATGCTAAATTCAATGCTTTTTTTTTTAATTCTAACTGAATTGAGCACCCGATCAATATGCAGAAATAGAAGAATTCTGAGTTTTTTTTTTTGTTGCTATTTTGGTTAATTTTGTGATATTATTGTTTTCTTGGTTTTATGAGGATCTCCATCAAAAGTAGAAAAAAAATTGTGCATGATTTAGAACATATAATGAGATAATCAATGGTATGATTGTTTTCTCAGACGCTAATAAAAGAAATTTCAAAAAATAATGAAATGTGGGGGAAAAAATATAAATTATATTAAATAAAAAGATGAGATATTTATATCATGTAACTTGTTAATTAATTAACACAGTAAAATAAAATAAAAAATCAAAGAAATACCAACAGGATAAAGAGAACAAAATAATCATAGATCATACCACTAGACCAAATGCCCTTGTTTTATTGATTGAAGATGAAAATTTTTAACTCCAATTTTATTTTCCATTTTCCCTCCAAGTTTGCAAATTCCCTCTCAATCCTCGGGAATGATTCATCTTGGGATTCGATTCAACGTGTTTGCTCTTCAAAGATGATCGAAGAGCTCTTTCCTCCATTGAGCCACCTGGTATATCCTCTCCTCTCATTCGCTTCTTCTTCCCGAATACCCTGTCCTTTGATTGCTCTTGCTCCTCACGTTGATCACCTGCTCCAACGATTAAGGTAGTGATAATTTATTTGCTAATCGGACCAAATTCAATGTGATTCATTTTTCATTCTTTGTTGCGCCATGCCATCTATGCGTGCAATCTTGGCTTTTTCTCGGATCATTTTGAATTTGAACTCCAGAATTCTAGTCTTTATTTATGTTCTTAGTTATGATGGGCTTTCTGTCCTATGTTTTTGTTTTTGAGGGTTCGTTATTTAGTTTGACCTTGTGATGCTTGCTCGGTGTTTGAGTGTTTGAAGAAATTGAATGGAAGTATCATGTTCAGACTTCTGGAGATCATTTTCATGAAGTAAGGTTTCAAAGATCATATTTTAAGAGTAAACTCTTTGATCAAACACTATCTAAATTGAGGTTTTCAAGTTTTTTAGCAGTATGGCTATTATTAGATTGAGAATGTTTGTTGAAATTGCATCCTGATTAACTAATAGAAATAGAGAATCTTCACATGTTTTTCTCCGATGCTTGTGAGTTTTACTTTGATGGACGATGAAGTAATGGTTTCAGAACTGTTAAAGGATATGTATGATGGTTCTAGGACTAGCATGGCAAAAGTACATTAGTGTAAGATCTATGATTCTTCGTATTCTTTGAGAGTCAACTTTGTGAATATTATAAAAGTGAGGTGAGGTTCTTTGATTCATGTTGGTATGGATTATGAAAGATGAGCTGTAATTAGTTGATACTTATCATGCTTATTCTATTTGCTTCCGATGTGCAGCAGCAGAAATAAATCATTACTTGTTTATGAACTGATACATTGGTGGTCTTTTTGTACCCAAAACTTGAAAATTTCTCCTGTTGAAATGAACCTTGAATATCTATTGATCACAACCATTGGTAATAGTTGTTTGTCAGCAAACAATTACTGCTAATAGTCTGAAGAAAATATATTTAGCATCAGTCTCATAGAGTAAAATATTGTCCTTGTTATAGGCAATAAAACTTTAATATGGTCTGTTAGCAAAGAAATCCCTTCATGTTGTTGTATGTATGGATGAAATCCTTATGTAGAAACTTGTGAGTAAAAAATTCACCAAGTTTGAATGATCTTTGTCAACAAATACATATCAAATATTGCTGCTTTGTTTCAACTCTTTTGTGCTTCTGTATAAGCTAATACCTGCCGAATTATTGCGAATTCTTTTTCTGCATTATTTCTTTCTTACATATCTGGTTTATGTGCATCATTCTTTAAATCTTGAGCCAGATTTAATGTATGTTTGTGAGTATAGTTGAAGTATGCTGCTTTCTTTGATTCTAGTGTAGTGCGATATTTCTCCAGTGCTATAGGCTGCAATGGGTCCTGCAAATGCAAACCTGGAATGGATAAGATTTTCCTTATGAAGGTCTAGCCTTTACTAATCTTGTTGTAGCTGATATTTGGGCCCATTGTCTTCCTACTAATTGGATCAAAGACCTTCACTTCAGGATCCATCTGGTTATGTGGTCTGGCTGTTGTCCATACTCTTGACTCCTAGCAATGGATACTAATGAAAACTCTTTCTTTAGAAGTAGCAAAACCAGAAAAAATCTTGAACAAAACACAGAAGCAGCGCTTGCCAGCAAAATCATCAGTTCGGATACAGGTTCAAGTAGTTCATGTTTGATTTCTCTGACCACCAATGCTGGTGAAGTGGATCCTGACAACATCCTCAAATCTAGTAGGATGGAGATTTACTGTGCCAGTGAAGACAAATACTTTGCTGACTTTTTGAGGCAAAGAACTTTGCCCAATGAGGTGTCATCTCCAGTAAGGAAAGAAAACTCAAACATTCGATATGTAAGCCAACCTCATATGCTCGTCTCTGATCATGAGGTTGCAGGACTTGGCTATACTTTATCTCCAGAACCTGGTGTTCTCTCCCAAACCAATGCACTTGATGCTGTTAATAATTTTCTATTGGATAATGATTTGGGGTCAAGTCAAGAAATGCACACCGGAAAAAGAATAGGGAGTAAGTCACCTTCTGTTTCAAATTTAAAGGGGGTTCAGTATTTGGCTAAATGGGCTGATCATCATAGTCTGGCTGGACACACTCCAATCTTTGACTGGGTTGAGAATATTGATTATGAAAGAGGAGAGCTCTCCAACAATACCAAAGGTGGCTTCTCAGAAAGACGATTTGATGCATTGAAATTGAGTGGCCAACTTGGTAAGCAGAGGCATTTTAATTCTGCAATTACCAGAGCTGCAGTTGCAATGAATGAGGATGAAAATGCAAAGTTTTTTTTAATCAATGCAAATAGTTTTAATGCCTCATCCTGTGAAAATTTGCCTGGTTCTGAGCCACATGAAAACAAGACACTTCAAAGTGATGCATATGGGCATTCAAATTCAGAAACTCTAGAGCATCAATTGAATGAAACAGATTCTTATGAAGGTATTCCAGGCACATATGATGTTGGCCCCGCAACACAAATGGCAGCTGAAGCCATGGAGGCTTTATGTAATAGGCCTTCTGTAAACCATGAAATGAAAAAAGGCACAGATCAAGCAAATGAGCATTTGATTGGAGATTCCAGCAGAGATATGACAGTTGAGGGAAATTTAGGGGATGCTTTGTTTTCAGAAAGGGCTTCTTCTGCTCATGATTTAAGAATCATCACAAAACAATCTAAATGGGGAAAGATGGAGTGCAATAAATTAAGTAGGGGAAGGTCCCATTCTTCCCGAAAACAATTTAGAAACTCAAGAATGAAGTTGTTAGAAGACACAACAGGAGAGACACCTGCAGGAGATATCTTTTTACCTGTTGGACCCAAAAGACAATGTTTCAGAAAACAGCTTGTGAAACCTGCAAGAAATATTTTCTCCCAGTCTGAGTTGTTAGGTATTGTGCAAATGCAAGAGAAGGAAAGTAAAACTAATTCTCTGACGGAAGTTTCTTTTAACCACCCGAAGAGGAGGAGAACACATCACAATACTTGCCAAAATCTTAATGTTGTTGATAGCTTCAAAAGGCCATCACTATCAGCTAATGCTGAACCAGCAACTACTAGCCATTTTTCTTCACGGGGGATAAAAGCCATTATCAAAGGCTTTCCTGAAATTGTGGATACAGTCAAGAGGAAGAAGAGATCCATGCGTACATATCTTCCTGCCCAAGCTAATAACTTCCATTTCAATACCAAAAAGTGGTCATCACTATCTGGTTTCGGACAAAAGTCATCACCATACACCTTTCCATCTAAATCTTTTTCAGGAAACAAGTTGGAGAATGTTTTGATCAGGTCAGCTTTTGTGCAAGCTGATTCTCTTTCCTTCAATAGACATACAGAGGCATTTAAAGAAGCCTCACTAATCAAGCAGGATGCAGATATTTCTTTGCATAGGGATGACATGGTTGAAATTCCACAAACAGGAAAGCCAAAAAGAATGGATCACTTATCTGGTGTGGGATGTAGGCTTCCGAGGAAAGAAGCAGAGAAATTGTTACCACACCTTAAAGCTAATTACCATCAAGCAATATCACAAAACAAAGATTCAATAGGGTCATCATTTGCCAGTGAATATTGTATTCTCGAAACTAATTATGCATTCTCTACGCCGATTTCAAAAGATTTGCGGAGGAGAAAATATTTGGCTGATGTTCGTGTTATGTTCAGCCAACACTTAGATAGCAATACACTCAAGAGGCAGAGAAAGGTAACTTTATCGTGCCTTTTTTATATACTTTTATCTTTGCCTGTTTCTTCTAAATTTCAGTAACAAGAGATGTGGTACTTATGGTGATATCTGGCAGATATTGGCGCGCTTAGCATTGCCAATTGCATCAACAATAGCAGATGCTACGCACTTTGTTGCAGATAAGTTTTCACGTACAAGGAATATGCTAGAAGCAATTGCTCTAGGTAAACCTGTTGTGACACATATGTGGCTTGAAAGCTGTGGACAAGCTAACTGTTTCATTGATGAGAAGAATTACATACTAAGAGATCTGAAGAAGGAAAGGCAATTCTGCTTTAGCATGCCTATTTCATTGGCTCATGCATGCCAATATCCTCTCTTGCAGGTATTTCTTATCTTCTGTAGATATAATAAGCTTTTTGATCACTTTGTCATTGACTATACATTTTTTATTTTCCTATACACATTGTCAAGTTAGCTATTCATACATATTCTAACTTTTGTAGGATAGAAGGGTGTTCGTCACACCAAATACAAAACCAGATCAAGAACTTCTTTTGAATTTGGTAAAGGCATCTAGTGGCCAGGTCCGTAATTTTAAGTTTGAAAGTTGCTGAAAACATGCTCCAGGCAGGAATCTGGAATTTTTATTTTCTTATGTAGATTTTGTTAAATCCTTTTTTGGTCAAATTAGAATACGCTTGATTATCATAGTATTGAAAAATATTTGAAATGTTGCAGAAAATATTTAGAGATTTTTTTTAATGTAACTTAACTAATCCCAGTCTAGCATTAATATTTCCATTTGTGTTCACTTTAAAATTCATGTCACGTGGAAATGATGTAGATGCCCATCTCACATGGTCATTGTACCTCTTCCCTTAGTTACCAAGTGTAGAACCCTTTTTCTGTTGAAATTCCTTTATCAAAGAATTAAATTTATTGTAAAAAAAGTATTTCCCCCCTTCAAACATGTAGCCTCTTGAATTTTGAGTCTTTGACCTAGGGTTGTACTCCAAATGATGGCTATATAATGACTACAACGTTGATGTTGTTAAGTCAAGGTTTGTAGTTTTGTAACCCAATGCCTTCTGTAAGTTCCATGGTATATCTGTAGATTCCAATTTAAAGCAACAAGATTCACTGAGTTAGTGATAATCTAAATGATACTTGTAGGTTCATATTGCTGACTTTTTTTTTTGTGTGGTTTCAATGAAGAATTAATTGAAAATATGACTGGAAAATAGATGCATAAACGTATATTCTGTATTAGTTGTAACAGACTCTTAGACACACCATTTCTCATGTTTTCATCTTCATGTTATACTGCGAATGTTCAATTTACTCAGGCAATGGAAATGATCGAGGTTTCTGCAATTAATGACAAGGAATTACTTGAAATCCTGATTATATCATGTGAAGAAGACTATGCAATATGCCAGCCTTTACTTGATAAAGGTAAATATGTTTTCATTGAGTGTGTGTGTGTGTGTGTGGTTGGGTTTGGGTAAGAGAACAGCATAACTTAGAAAGCCAATGGGTTGGCTTATATGTTATTTGCATGCAGGAGCCAAGGTTTTCAAATCAGAGCTTCTACTTACTGGTATAGTCACCCAGAAGCTAGAATATGAGAGGTTTGTTGCCTACCCAAAATTTGCTTTCTATATATTCAACTTGCTGATATGGTTTACTTGTTCAGATGCTATGATATGAGGTCTACTTGATGCGGCCTGTATCTAATTAATCTTAATTTTGATCTCTTACAGTAATAGTCTGTTTACAAACCATGCTGACAAGATTCCTAGAGCATATCGGTAAGACAATAATACAGGCCATTAACTTCATTTCGTTAACCCAGCTTACCTGAGTTTTGTTAACCAAGTCGTTCTGTTTACTTTACATCCTAACATTGATGATCTGCATGCACATATTCGGTGATTACATTTCCAACGATCAGTCAATGTTTTTTTTTTGTCGTGTATGTTCATATTCCGTTTGTGATGCATCCACCACTTTTGAAAACTGATCTTGTGAATAGATTGCCTACTTCTTGTTTGAATCCTGTTAATGTTTCATATTTGTAGTTGTAGATTCATAGGCTTTAGATAGGTCATTAGCATCCAAATACTCCAAAAAGGTGAATTCATAAGTTAAAGTCTGAATTAGAGGATTTGAAAGATCTATCAAGGAGTTCAAGAGGATTAGAAACCCAGTGTTATCAATGAGTTCAGGATAATTATATTAATATTAGTCAGTTTATTTGCTCAGTCTCTTCCCTCTAGTTACCACCTAGATATAAAACAAGGTTAAAATCATTTTTGGTCTCTATACTATGGCTAATGTTCATTTTGGTCCCTGTACAATGAAAATGTTCAATATGGTTTCTAAGATTTGGGGTTTTTGGCAAGTACCGTCCCTGATGTTGACGTGGATGCCAACTAGTATACGGTTTAAATACAACCTATTTTTTATTCTGACGTGGCAACCTATATGGCTTGCATATGCTGATGTGGCATGCTGCTGTGGACTTGAACAAACTAATTTTTTAAATAATGATGTGGCATGCCACGTCAACAAAAAAATCCAAAAAATTCCAAAAAACATTTGGCTTTTTTACACAAGATTTTGTACATTAATCATAGCAATAAACCTGGAAAATTGCATAAAAATGACATGATTTTTTTTTTGAAAATAAAATGGAAATTCTTGTCACATTATTATTGACTTTGTAAGATAACACAAAAAAAAAAATGAAAGTTGCTATGTAGTTGTTGACGTGGTATTATTTAAAAAAAATAAAAGTTTTGTCACATTATTAATGATATTTTCGTAAAGTATAACCATGCCATGTCAGCAATAGATTAAATCAAGGGCATTTTTTATGTAGCTGCTAACATGGCATTAGCTTTTTTAAAAAAAAAACAAAGTCTTGTCACATTATTAAGGATTTTTGTAAAGTATAACCATGTAAGCAATAAATTAAATCAAAAGATGAAACTATGTAGTAGCTGATGTGGCATTAGCTTTTTTAAAAAAATCAAAGTCTTGTCACATCATTAATGGTTTTTGTGAAGTATAACCATGTAGCTGCTCACATGGTTTTTTAGGGTGTGTTTGGATTGGGTTTTGGAAAAGAAGACTTTTTTTTGTGTTCGTTAGAAGGACTTTTGAAAAAAGGATTTTTGAGAATAAGTTAAGCGCTTCTGTTATTTTTATGTTTGAATATATAATCCATAAGTACTTTTATAATAAAAATAAATAATAAAAATAGTAATAATGGTATTTTTGTAATTGACACTTTTCAAAATAGGTTTAAAAAGGTTTAATAAGGGTGTTTTATTAATATCCTGGGTGGATACTGTATTATACCCTTGTTTCATTTTGAGTACTAGACTTCAATTTGTATCATATTGGTTACTCAATTTCGATTTCACTTCACCGGGAGAGTACTGAGAGGATTCTGGTGTTATTACTTACCGGACTTGTCCACATGGCCAACTTACTGCCACGTCATACGCCACGTGGACATGTCAAACACTAATATCTCCTGATTATACTGTAAATTAGCAATTAATCTATTAATTAATATGTTAATCACTTATTTAATATGCCATATGACGTCCATGTGGCGTTTGACATGTCCGTGTGGTCTCATTTATGTCCACATGGCGTATGACGTGGCAGTAAGTTGGCCATATAGACAAGTTCGATGAGAAATAACACTGAAATCCTCTCAGTACCTTCCCGATGAAGTAAAATCAAAGTTGAGTAACCAAAATGATACAAATTGAAGTTCATTGATCAAAATGAAGCAAAGGTATATTACAGTACCCACCCAGGATATTAGCCCGAAAAATTAACAATTTCTAAAACAACTTCTACAAAATGACTAGTTTATGAAAAAAACACTTCTGGTTTTTTTTAGTGCTTCTGCTTTTTTTAAAAACCCATCCAAACACCTTTCTTTTCCCCAGAAGTGCTTAACTTACTCCAGAAACATTTCTGGGAAAAAAAGCCTATCCAAACAAGGCCTTAATTTACTTTGACCATAAAAGTTGCTTGTATGTTGGTTTGCTTTATCTTTATAGTGGTTATTTTTATGCAATTTTCTAGGTTCATTGCTACGATTAATGTACAAAATCTTGTGGAAAAATGCCAATTTTTTTTGGAATTTTTGTGATTTTTTAAAAGATTTTTTTGTTGATGTGGCATGTCATGTCATCATTAAAAAAATCAATCTTCTTAAAGTCCACTTCAGCATGCCACATCATCTCACCACATCAACATATGCTAGCCACATAGGCTGCCATGTCAATTAAAAATAGGATGTATTCAAACGTATGCCAGCCAACTTCCACGTCAATATTAGAGATTGTAATTGTTACAAATTGCAAAGTATAGGCATTGTATTGAACATTTTCATTGTATAGGGACTAAAATGAACATTAGGCCATAATAGAGGGACTAAAAATGACTTCAACCATAAAAAATACTGTTGATAAAATAGAATTGCTTTTTTGTGTCCTACTTCTACAAAACCGGATTAGTGTTCATTTTTGCTTGTAAAACCCGAGATCTCCAAGCAAAGAACCAGAGACCAAATGAATTGACTTCCATTGCCATTCCAAGACCTGCAAATGATGTGAAAGAATTACCAAAGCTGCTCTTAATATATCGTATGTGCATTCAAGGGATTAAACATTGCTTATGACAAAAGAGATTATAAGTAAGCAACTCAAACTTGCAATTATAATACCAACACACTTTCCTGGGTATCACATTTATTTTTTTGTTTAGGGTAAATTATCTAAATAGTCATCCAACTATTGGGTTGCTCCTATATAAGTCACCAAATTATAAAAACTTTCAATTAGGTACCTCAACTTTAGAATTGCATTCAATCAAGTCACCCACACTAACACTGTTAACGACAGGCTGATGTGGCATGACAAGTGGCACCCAGGATGCTATGTCAGCCTGCCATGTGACAGAAAAATAAAAAAAAAAATCTAAAAACATTCTTAAAAAATATTTCAAAAATATTAAAAATCCTAAAAAATTCTAAAAAAATATTAAAAAATATTTAAAAAATATAAAAATTCTTTAAAAAATCTAAAAAATCTTAAAATAAACATGATTTTTTAAAAATTCAAAAAATTCGGGTAAGAATTCCAAAAATTCTAAAAATTCTAAAAAAATATACATTTTTTATTTTTTATAAATATAAAGAATCCTTTATATTTTGCCACATTAGCCTTGCCACGTGGCAAAATAACTTAAACTTTTCAAATAATTATTATTTCAGTTGACATGACATGCCATGTTAGTTGCCACGTGGTAGAAAACATAAAAAATAATAAAAAATATTAAAAATAAGCAGGATTTTTTAAAAAATTCAAAAAATTCCAGTATGAATTCTAAAAAATTCTAAAGATTATGTTTAGATTTTTTTTTTTATTTTTTTGGAAGGAGAATAATACATACGCACAAAAAAATATAAAAAAATTCAAAAAAATAAACAGGATTTTACAACGTAATTACAAAAATAAAACTAGAAAATACTGAAATGTGCTTGTATGTTGTGATTGTTGTGATTAAAGTTATTAAGGTTATGAAGAAGTTGGAATGGTTTTGAAGATGTTCATTTTATAATTTTTCATACATTTTTTTTATTATTTTTTGCAGGTTGATTGTTGTGAGTACAAAGCCCATTTTAATTTTATAAATTACAAAAGCACATTTTTTTTACTATTTTTCCAGGTCTGTTTATTTTTTAGAATTTTTTAGAATTCTTACCGGAATTTTTTGAATTTTTTTAAAAAATCCTGTTTATTTTTAAGATTTTTTATATTTTTTAAAGAATTTTTTAATATTTTTTTTAACAATTTTTTAAGATTTTTTAAATTTTTTTAAATTTTTTACTACCACTTCAACAATAATTATTTGAAAAGTTTAAGGTTTTTAGAATTTTAATAATTTTAAGAATTTTTTTAGATTTTTTTAGAAATTTTAGAATTTTTTTTAGATTTTTTTAGAATTTTTTAGAATTTTTTATTTTTATTTTTGCCACGTGGCAGGCTGACATGGTATCCTGGGTGCCATGTGTCATGCCACGTCAGCCTGTCGTTAACGGTGTTAATGTGGGTGACTTGATTGAATGCAATTATAAAGTTGGGGTATCCAATTGAAAGTTTTTATAATTGGGTGACTCAAATAGGAGCAACCCAATAGTTGGGTGACTATTTAGATAATTTACCTTTTTATTTATTAGACTACAATTAACCGCTAGATCACCATGCTTTGCCTGGTTACTAGATCTGCATGTTTTAGAGGATTAGAAATAGTTTTTTGTTGGAGTAAATGAACATTGAAGATACCAACGACATGAGGGGTGAGTGGTATGGGTTCTTTGCATAAGAGGTGTTCAACTGGGAGGTCCCGTGTTCGAATCCTCCTCTATGCAAGGTGAGGGCACAGTGCGCGTATGAGTCTGTGGGTGTTCTGCGCGCTACACGTGAGCTTTTGGGTGTTCCGTGCAACTGGGTTGGTCTTTTGAGGGGGTCGCTTGTCGACTTTAATAAATAAAAAAAAGAACATTGAAGATATGTATCATGTTAATTTCTGCAGAGTTTTTTTTTTCAGCATTCAATAAATGATCTGTTATATATCCGTAGCAGTGAAAATTGAAAGCGGCTATATATAGTTTCTTGACAGAGTGAAAGTAAATCTGGTTTTTAATTAACTCATCCAGTTACCTTGATCTTGTTTATAAAATTATAAATTAAAGGAAGAAAAGAATGAGAGCATGCTCCTCACCATTGTGTAAAGATGCGCAGAATTATAACCATAAGCGAGAACAGGGATGCTTATATTCAACTTATTTTGAAATGAGCATCAAATTGTGCATTTAACAGTGAAGATCGATTGTTCCATCTTCAAAATACTCTAATATATAAGTTTGAAATTATGAAATCTTACATAGTGATAATGATCTAACATAACAGCAGCAGCTGCCCAATGAAGAATTAACAACAAATTGTGCTAATCATCAAGATTAGAACAATAATGTCCTTCCATGTTCTGTGGGAATTTGATGATTACTCAAAACTTAATTAGTTTGAGCTTATTTTGTGAGATTAATGGGTTAGAGGACCCATAACAATTATTCAATATTTAGATTCTGCATTACCTTGCTTGAAATGAATTAATTTGACCATCTCTTTGAGCATGCATAACTCTGCACACAAAGCAATGTGACTGGTAGATTAATCACTCAACCACAAACATCACATTCTGCATGTGTTGCCTTTTATTCTAAACAACTTCACTTCGCATTCTGCATGCATGGATTAGCCTTAGTGCACCTTTGCAAATGCATTCCATCTTGAGCTAGCTTCCTCCTTCACTTAACCTAGCTAATTAAGCAGATTCGGTAGACATGCAGTTTCTTGTTCAAGAATTTCTAAGTCTTTATATATCCTTTATAAATGTTGCTTATCATATCTTCCCTTGTGATTTCCTTCTGACCAGGAAAAGATCACCTTGACACCTTTGATGCCCATGTCTGCACAAGTTAAAGCCTGATTTATAGAAACAAAGAAATTATTGATATCCTGATCATCTGTGATCCCACTTATCATAAAGTTGGCTTTTGCCTCACTCTCTATTATAAACTAAATTTACTAAATGAAATTCAATTCACAATATTCAATAGTGTGGTAGGGGAGTAGAAGAAACAAGGCATGCACCTTAGTTTTGTGATGAAGAGAACACAACTTCAGCTTCCATATTCTCACTCACTCACTCACTCACTCACTCACTCACTCACTCTCACTCACTAGAGAAGAGTAGTACAACTACTGCTGTTGGTGAAACAATTGAAGGTGGTGGGATAGAGAAACAGTTCAAACCATCCTATTTAGAAGCCTTAAACATGAAAAGAAGAGAAATGCTAGACTTCCCGATGAAGTAACCCGAATCCGCGTCCCGAAACCTTTGATGTTGCATCGGGATTTGTGCTGCACACATCCCGATGCAACATCAAAGGTTTCGGGAAGCATTTTCGGGTAACTTGGTCGGGAAGTATAGCATGACTCTGAAAAGAAATTTGGACCAGAGCAGTGGAACAAGGAAGTAAAATGTGCAGTGAATTCTAACATACCTTGGGTACTATTCACAAGGTATGATACCTTGTGAGTCCTGGGGTGTTGGTTTTGGGTTCTAATATTTAGTTATTTGGGTTTTGCATCGCCAATTTTGCTACAATGTAAATTGGCGGCGCTACTATAGGCTCTGACCCAAAATCTACACTTTAGAACCCAAAATCTAACCCAACGGTAGTATACTGAGGAAAAAAACCCATGATACTGTAGCACATCAAAATGTGTTGCAACTCAAGGTGTCAAACGGGCCGGGCCGTCTGCTAGCACGGCTATGCCGGCACGGGCATGCACAGTGCCCACGGCACGGTGGGCCCGTGCCGGCCCATTTGACACCTTGAGTTGCAACCTTGAGAACTTTACAATTCCTCAAAAAAACCCCTATATTTACATTTTTCCAAATTTTCAAACTTAATCCCTAAATTACACAAACTAAGGTATCTTGGTTAACAAGTCGGCCCGGTATGCCATAACCCATGTTTAGGCACGACCTAGGCGTAGGACTGTACTAGGTTCATGTCCGTGTGGCCCATAAGAGCAGTCAAGCCCATCAGTTTTTTTTCTTCTTTTTCTTACAATTTTTTCATTTTAACCCTTTTAAAACCCATAAAAAGTCCAAAAAGCCAATTGTAAAGACTATAAAATTCCTAATTTTGAAGGTATTTATGTCTTTTAAATAAAATGATATTTTTATCCTCCCAAAAATTAAAATAATTAAAGTTTATGATTGTTTTATTCAAATTTTTAACAATATTTTATGAGATGAAGAACTTATTCAATCATTATAATATTTAAAACGTTTCAATGATCAAATTCCTAAAGAAAATAATTTAAATTAGATGTTTGTTAATAGCTTTTTAAAAACATTTAAATCATATAACAATGTTATAACTTATATCTACTATTCATCCCATTATATGTTTATCGTTTCAAATATATCTATATATGGTATATTACCTCATATATTAAATTAGTAATTAGTAATAAATATATAATTTCTTTTGAACCTAATAATATATATTATTTTAGTATCAACAATGATGTTCACATCTATAATGAAAATTCTCTTCTCTCTATAAAAAGCGTACTGACAAGAATAAAACCTCCTGCATGCCACCACTTACCTACTTATATATGACAATAACTTACCGTTGTGCCAAAGCTCCTCTTCAAAATTCTTCTCTCTCTATGTTTATAAAAAATTAAGCTCAGATTGATTAATTATACTTGTGAAACAATTAGGTGATGTTTAGTAAAGAGTACTTATCCCACGTGGAATTGGGCACCAAATAGAATAATATGTTTTCTTATAAATAATTCAACCAAAAATACATTAGAGATTTAGTGGTGTAATAATAGTTGAATTCAAAGCCACCAACCAATATATGTAATACATGAAATTATATTATTATTAACAATCTTGTTTTAAGGTTTCTTCCAAAAAATTATTTCACTTGTGCCCCAATTCCACGAGGATAACCCTTTACTAAACACCATCTTATAATTAGTTTTGACAAAAAATTTGGAAAGGTTTTTTTATCCAAATATCTTAAAATTTTGAATTTTTAACATTAAAAATTTGAATTTTAGAATGGCTAAATACATGAATAATTGAAAATAGATATTATCTTAAACTAATCATTTAAATCATTTCAAAATTATAAAAAATAAAATAGATATATATTATGCGGGAGATATTTATGAAACACAACATTATTTATTTTGAAATGAATTTTATTATGCTGTAAAATTTTATTTTGAAATGTAACAATATTATAAATAAATTAGTTGGATTATAAACTTTTGCATCCAAAATTTATTAATTTATATTTATATTTATATTTATTCTATAGTAACAAAATAGAAACAACCCAACAAACACGCTAGCGCCAAAAGAACAACCCTTGAAATTGCCAAGAAATCCCCAAGAAATCGGTCAAGAGATCACTTGATCCATTCTTCTCTCCTCCAATACTTGTTATCATCCTTCCTATCCTCCCCGCAATCGCTGCATTTGGGTAAACGAGGTCATGGGCGGGTGTTTCTCCGACGTTAATGGCGGCAAAGAGGCGGTGGGCGGCCAGACAGCGGCGCAGGGTGTCAACGATGCCGTTGACCACTTCCTCCAGTCCAATGGTTACCGCGGCTTGTACACGCCGCTCGAGGTGAGCCGCAATTCCCCTTGTTAATCTCTTTAATCGATCCTCTGAAGACTTTGATTCCCATTTCTTGAACCAGGGATCAAAAAGATCGCTTCTTGATGTTTTTTTTTCTCAATTGTGAGGCATGATGAGACCATGCAGCTGAACAAAAGTGTTTTTTTTTAATATATATTTATGTGGATAAGGCGTTTAGAATTTTTCTTTCTTCTTTTTATATGTTTTTATTTGGATAAAGGTTGGATTGGTACTGATCATCATTAGGGTTTCACCAACCTGCCTACACTTTGGAAATAACATCTATTTGATCATTAGACTAACCTTCTTTGGCAGATCATCACATCATTTTGTGTTGTGTAAGTCATAATAAATAGTGTGGATTTTTTATTTGAACAAGCATCTTTTTGGCATCTCTGCATTTTATACTTTCTTCTTGTTCTTTTATTTATGGGTAAATTGTCTAAGTAGTCACCCAACTATTCAAGCATTCCTATTTGAGTCACCAAACTATAAAAAATTTCAATTGGGTACCCCAACTTTAGAATTACGTTCAATTGAGTCACCCATATTCAATTAGAGTGTTAGGTTTTGTTAATTAGGGTTTTGTAAAGTAAGTAATAGTTGTATCGTTTGTTATGTTGTTTAGAATTACATTGATCCAACCCACTGTATTATTTTTTTAAAATAATAACATAATTAATGAATTAATAACTAACCTAATTAATGCTAATTACAATCAAATAATATACAATTGAAGGTTAATTTTTTTAACAAATAACATAATTATATCTAAACAACATAAAAAATAATACAACTAAAGATTAATTACTTTACAAAACCATAATTAACAAAACCTAACACCCTAATTGAAAGTGGGTGACCCAATTGAATGTAATTTTAAAGTTGGGGTACCCAATTGAAATTTTTTATAGTTTGATGACTCAAATAAGAATGCTTGAATAGTTGGGTGACTATTTAAGTAGTTTACACTTTATTTATTGACTCTCATTTTCTTATTTCTGTCTAGTTATCGCTGTCTGCGTCAAAGTTACGTGACCTTGATATATTCTCCAAGGTATGTTTCTTCATTGTGTAATGTTTATAATTTGATGTAATTTGGTTATATTTTCATTTAAATAAAACTTTAATGTCTTCTTGTCTTTTAACAATTTATAATTTTGTTTCCTCTCTCGGTTCATGCTTATCTTATTAGAGCACAGAAGATTAATGCATTCTACTCTCATTTTCTTGTAGAGTGATCCAATGGCAGTTATATATTTGAAGAAGCAAGGCAATATGCTAGAAGAACTAGGCCGGACAGAAGTTATGATGAATACACTAGATCCTGTTTGGATTACAAAGTTTACAATTAACTACCAATTTGAGATTGTTCAGCCATTACTGTAAACTTCTCAACCCTTCCCATTTATATTATTGATTTATAGTTAGATTTTCTATATATGATGTGTGTAAGAGTAATCTTGCTCATAAACTTAGTTTGTTGGGTTTCAGGTTTCGAGTCTATGATGTTGACACTCGATATCATAATGAACCTGTAAAGGTACATATTCTCTTTGTACAAGGTCTTAATCATGCAATTATAATCTTCTGTTATCTTAAAATCTTTCCAAGCATCGTTTGTATCCTCTATGATTTTTTTTTTCTCTTAATTTTATTTTCTTGTTAATTAGTTTATGTTGAGGATCCTATAGTCTTTCTTTGAGGGATGTGAGGCTGCTTCTCCATTTTTGTTTCATTCAATCCTTTTCCAAGGTTCATGGAAGGAAGCGGATTGCAAGGTGGTTTTTCAATTACTACCTCTGTTGTTTTTATCCCAAATTTCAAGCCCCACTATAAATCCTTTCATGGAAGTACTTGATATCTATAAATTCCCTGTCAACCTTATTATATTCATCTTCTTATAATCAAATCATTGCTTCTGAAGTCTGATCAGAGATTAATACACTAGATTTGATAGTTTGAACAAAGTATTGTTGTCCCTCCGGACAAATCTAGTATGAATGCTCAAACTCATATCTAAGCTTGTATTATTTTCCTTTGTAGTTATGATCACATGAAGTGAATGTTCCTGTTTCTTGTTATCTTTCATTATATGTTTTCATTTATCGTACTGCTCTCAGTTTGTGTAGCTCCTTGCACCAGTACACAGCTCCTGTTATGTTGAGTAGCCTATCCTATTGTGGTTTTATTAAAAATTACATTGTTTCAGTCTAGTTGAATATAGTTATTGCTATGTTCAAGAAAGACAACGGGTTACTGTAAGATTATGCTTCTATTACTATGAAGTATTTCCAAAGCAGACCTATCTATAATTTTAAAGAAACTGTTTAATGTTGACCTTGTGGATTGTCTTTGAGAAGCATAACATGTAATTGCATTGTCTTCTCAACCAATTGATTATCTATGGTTTGAGAGTTATTTGTTCTCATCTGCCACTTTTAGATGTAATTATAAGACATGAGTTCACTACCAACTTATGTTCCCCAGAAGCTGAAGTTGAGTGAGCAAGATTTTGTTGGAGAAGCTTCTTGTGCTCTGTCAGAGGTAAATTTCTGTGCTGGTTCTTGAAAACTAGTGATACTATTTAACATTTGAAGATAGAATCGTAATATCAATTTGTTTTCCCTTCCTTTCTTGCAGATAGTAGCCCGACGTGGCTGTAGTTTAACTCTTAATCTTCAATTTCCAAATGGGCCCTCAGGCCCAAGATTAGGAACCATAACTGTCTGTGCAGAAGAAACATTTGTGTCAAGGGTAGCTGTGGAGATGATATTCCACTGCATTGACTTGGAAAATAAAGATACATTCTCTAAAAGTGTATGAATCAAGGTTGTCTTTCTTCTAGTTTGACTAGTAGAGATTTTATTCCTTTTATTGTTCCTTTTTACTGTGCAGGATCCCTTCTTAAGAATATCCAAAATTGCAGAGAATGGAGTGGCCATCCCTATATGTAAAACAGAAGTGATTAATAACAATTTAAATCCTGTGTGGAAACCTGTGGTATTAACTGTACAGCAGTATGGAAGCAAGGTAGATATACTTTAACTTATCTTTAAATCACATTGCATTGCGTCTCTTTCGTGCATCCTCTGACTCATCGATTATTCTTTACTTGTATGCAGGAGAATCCATTGGTTATTGAATGTTTTGATTTCAACACGAATGGCGCTCATGAGTCATTAGGGTATTTGCCTTTTGCATAGTGAACATTTTTCTTTTCCACGAATTTCTTGCAATTCTGCTTGACATCTTCCATTTCATTATTCTTTGATGATTATTATAAACAGAACATTCCAGGGAAGTATATCCAACCTGGAAATACTCAGCCAAGAAAAAACTGGTGCACACCTTTACCACCCATCTTCTGTTAACTGTGACCATAAAAAGGTTTGGCAAATCTTTTGCCTTTTCTAGTTCTAGATTTTATAATCAATCTGTTTTCACTCAGGAATTTTATTTCAGACACTGAAGGGTCAACTCTTTGTGGATAAGTTTCATGAAAAAATCCAGCATAATTTTCTGGATTATATTTCAAGTGGGTTTGAACTCAACTTTATGGTGGCTATTGACTTCACAGGTTTTTGTACATGTCACTTGCTTCAGTTCGAGCTCTATCATTTTTCTTTTTTTTTTAGCGGTGTGTTTTACTGGTGTCTTTTTTAGCTTCAAATGGAAATCCACGCCTTCCTGATTCCTTGCATTATATTGATCCTTATGGACGCTTGAATGCTTATCAGCAGGTGAAATACCTTTTGTATTCAGTGGAGAATGTGCTTGCTGTTTAAAGAATGGTCTATGTTATTACAGTTGGACCAACAGTTTTTTTTAAACTATCTAGTACTCCCTTATCAGGCCATTGTTGGGGTTGGAGAAGTTCTTCAGTTTTATGATTCAGATAAGCGGTTTCCTGCATGGGCTTTTGGAGCAAGGCCAGCCAATGGGACAGTATCTCATTGTTTGAACTTAAATGGAAATCCTGATGAATGTGAGGTGAGATGTCTAGTTTCTTCATCTTAATCCTGTTTACTGGCTTTTTTCGTTTTTCAGAAATCCTGTCATGCGTACATGTGTATAAGTTGTGAAATCTGTTCAGATATATCCAAGTGGAAGGATCCTATGTTGTGTTTGCATGCATATTATGTGGTGTTGGTATTATTGTCGGGTTCAAATTGGTATATTGTAAATGAAAAAGATGTTGGAAAACTGGGCTGCAAGGCCCAGCCCAGTCTTCCCATACACTCAAATGAAGCCCACTCATCTCTTTGAAAGAGCTTTAGTTTCAGTACTAATTGCATATTTGGAGGCTTAATAGCGTACTAGTTACTCCACTTGATTTTAATTGCTTTAATTTCAGTACTAATTGCATGTTGTAGGCTTAATAGCACACCAGTTTCTAAGTTTCAAGAGGAAACACTTGAAGGCCATATTTTATTTTATTTTCTCAATGTGCATGCACTCTTTTTTTATGCCTCAATTTTATTTTATTTATTACATGCTAGAAGCCTAGAACCATGTTCAGGGCAAATTTTCTTAGTCAAGGGATTACCTTAAGCATTTAAATTTAAGTTGGGCATCCCTTGGAATTTGTTCTACAGCTATTCTTTCTATGATGTGCGTTTGGTTTTTCTGTTGTGGTCATGGTTCAGAAGTCCTACAGCAGTCTCTGATCTTCTGCTTTACAGGTTGTCGGCATAGAGGGTATCATGTCTTCATATTCATTGGCCTTGCACAACCTTTCTCTTTCTGGACCGACTTTATTTGGACCTGTGATCAACGAGGCTGCGCGGATTGCTAGTCAGTCCCTATCCTCTTGTCAGAATAAGTACTACATACTACTAATCATCACGGTGGGTCGAGGAATTTTTTGTAATCTTTTTTCTGTTGATTGTTGCATGTGGTTCTCATATGCTAATTACTCAAGTGCACTATTCAGGATGGAGTTATTACAGATCTTCAGGAAACTATAAATGCTATTGTAAGAGCATCTGATTTACCTCTGTCAATCCTCATAGTTGGTGTGGGAGGTGCAGATTTTAAAGAAATGGAGGTACAATTCTCATCCCTTACAACCTCTCACCTCTAGTATTTAAATATTTTGATAGATGAAATTAAATCCATTCATTTTTGAAGTTTCTGAGCTGTTGCACCTGGCTTATTTTTTTTTATTTTTTATTTTTGATAAAAGTGGATAAACTACGTTCATTAATTAAACGAAGGTTCCTAGTTGAACTGTGAGTCAAGGATTGTCCGGGTCATAGTGATCCCAAGAGGACCTGTGTACATGGAGGGGGTACAAGGTCAGGCTAGGTTAGGCTAGGGCGTAGAACGGGAGTGGGTGGGAACCCGCCTCCTATGCTAGTACTCATCCTCGGTAGCATTTACTCTCACAGCGGGACCTTATAATTAGTAATCCCTTAGCCAGGGTGCTGTAAGCCATATGGAGAAGTTTCGTGCGAAGTGGGACGGGGTTAGCGGTAAGAAGCTGGTAGGGCTGGCCAAGCAGACCATTCACATGCACATGGCTTATTTACTCATTACAATTTGTTGAGCTTTTAGGGGTTGGTTGTTTTAGCTCAAGCCCCTATTCCCTGAATATTTGCTTTGTATTGTTTATTTTTCATGTAGATCTTGGATTCTGATAATGGAAAACGATTAAAGAGCTCTACAGGTCGGTTGGCTACACGGGATATTGTGCAGTTTGTTCCTATGCGAGAGTTGCATGGTGAGTCCTTGTGCTTCTTTAGCTTGTATTCCCAAAAAATCTGAAAACTGCCTACTTTGAAATCAACCTATACTTGAATAGAAATAAAGATACATCAAGAACTTAATCAATTATTATGCAGATCATGTACTCTAGACAAAATACATTTAATTGCATCCTTAACCCTCAGCACATTTGTTTAAAAATCTAATCAACCTCTCTGTTCTCCCTTTTTGTGGATTACAATTGAAGCTGTAGAGTATATAGCGTACATATACAGCGATGCCATTTCTTTCCGATGCTGTTGAGTAAGGCTTAAATATTACCTCAAATCTACACTAGTGCTGCTTTTCTAGTTCTCCTTTTTTATGCATGGAGAATTAATACCTCTTAATTGCAGAAATAATAATGATGTTATTCACATGTATGGTTGCTCGGTAAGACAGAAGCCATATACTTAGTGTTTTCTATTCAAAACCTGATTATGCAGCATGGGAAATTCAAGGAAACAATGGAGCAAAGTAAATGTATGGTGATCATCTATGTAATGTACCACAGTTGTGCATGTTAAGATATATCATCAGGATTAGAATAAACAACACCTGAAAAGTGACGAGTGATTCTGACATGATATGCCTGACAACATGATCTATTGCTCTTTATTTATTATAAACCAAATTTAATCTGCTTTTTGTTGACAGGACAAATCTCCATTTCACAATCACTTCTGGAAGAACTTCCATGGCAATTCCTCGAGTACATGCGAAACAAGGGTATTGAGCCTCTATATTCTCCTCACACTAAGATCATCTCTTGAGCTGAGACAAGCTGTTCTTCTGTCTATGATCGATACATTCTTTACTGACACTGAAACTTTGTTTCCTGGATCTTGCCGCTGGATATTTTTTAATCCATCTACTAAAATTCACAAGTATTCATGTAAATAGATAAGATGGGAAGCTAGTGGTAATCTGCAAGAAGACCTGGAACATGTTTGGTGTGGCCATGATAGTGTTCTCCATGACAGCAACTATTCCTTTTGCTGACATCTACGTACCTTGGGTTCCTACTTGATGCACATTTTATAGATCTCTTTTGTAGATTTGCAAAGCAACTGGAGAACTTTAGTTTTCAGTGCTAACTACTATGCACATTTCAGTGCATATACTGTTCTTTTTATTGATCATTTTCATTCATCTCTTTCCAGCCTTTTGTCAAATACCTTATATTAGTCATCTTACAGCTTTACAAGAAACTTATTCTATTTAAATGATATGACATAAACAACTTATTATATTTCAAAATTCAAATCATGTGTAAAATGTCTACATTGCACATGCAAGCAGGGGAGGTCTTTTAATTCAATGAAACAGAGTCACATTTTTACAAATTCCTTTACTTGAGAATACTAATGTTAGTTAGTTAGTTCAATGAAATGCAAATAATGCAAACACTAATAAAAAAAGCCAGAGCCGAGCTCATCTCCATCCTCGACTCCACCTCCACCGTGCTCCACCTCCACCAACTCCTAGCGCGCGCCATCACCACCGGTCTCTGGCACGACCCCTTCGTTGCTGCGCGCCTCGTCGCGTCCTGCGCCTCCTCCTCCGACCTCGGCCTCACGCAGCTCGCATTCGACTCCTCCCCCAACCCCACCGCCTTCTCCTTCAACTCTATCATCCGCGCCCACTCCTCCGGCCCCTCACCTTCCCTCTCCCTCATCCTCTTCCACCGCATGCTCCGCCGTGGCCTCCACCCCGACCGCTTCTCCTTCCCCTTTCTCCTCCGCGCCGCCGCCCGCACCGGCATCGACCTCAACCTCGCCCATGCCCTCCACGCCCTCGCTCTCCGGCACGGCGTCGCGCAGGACCCCTTTGTTGCCACCTCACTCCTCCACGCCTACGCTTCTTTCAATGTCATGGATTCCGCTCTCCAGGTGTTCGACGAAATGCCTCTCAGAACCATAGTCACATGGAATGCCATCATCTCCTGCTGCTCCAAGTCCGCGCGCCAGCTCCACGGGTTATCACTCTTCAACACACTGCTGCTCAGCCGTCAGGACGACGTGCGCGTGAACGCTGACACTCTCGTTGCGGCTCTATCATGCTGCAAAGGCATTAGCGCTCTGACTCATGGGAAGAGCGTGCACGCGCTCGCCATACGCATGCACTTAATAAACACTTTACTGGAGCTAGGCACGAGCTTGGTGCACATGTACGTGAAGTGCGGCGGATTGGAGTATGGAAGAAAGGTATTCGACGAAATGCCTGACAGAGATACATCTGCGTGGACAGCAATGATCGGCGGGCTGGCGCTGCATGGGCGTGGGGACGAAGCTGCAGGGTTGTTCAAGCAAATGAAGGTGAGCAATATTCTACCAGACTCCATGACATTCACCAGTGTGCTCCACGCTTGTAGCCATTGTGGATTGGTGGGCATGGGAATGAGCATATTCAATGAGATGAGGGAGAGGAAGGAGCTGAGAATGGAGCATTATGGGGCGATGGTGGACATGTTGGGGCGTGCAGGGCGTTTGGATGAAGCCGAGAAGTTTATTGAGAGGATGCCATTGGAGCCAAGTGGAGTGGTTTGGGGTTCATTGTTGCATGCTAGTGTCATGAATGGGGAGGTGGAGCTTGGGGAGAAGTGTGTGAAGTTAGGGTTAGGGGAGGATGGTGGTGGTGGTGGTGGTTCATTCTTGGTTGGGGCTTCTAATGTGTATGCTAGGGATGGCAGGTGGGATGAGGTTGGGAGGGTGAGGGAGAGGATGGTGGAGAAAGGGGTGAGGAAACAAAAGGGTCTTAGCTTGGTTTTGTGAATGGAACCATGAAACAAAGCCTAGTTTGTTCGTCTCAAAATTCTTTTTCAAAACATAATGGAAAAATTTTAAAAAATTGAAAAACAAAAGTAATTAACTGAACCAATTAACCATTTTAATCTGTTTTGTTTTGGATCAGATTTCCCAAAACCCTAGTTCAATTAACTGGTCCATGCCCACACCCCCACTCACAGTCGACCGAAAATGAATTGTTGAAGGTAGAGATGGTGGTGGATGACTATAATGCTATTATCTTAATCAGACTTTTAATCACCCTAATTAGTAGATTATAAGACCATGATTAATATCTTTTGTTTATCTTTAAAAAAATATCAGGTGATCAACAAAGGGTTTGGGTCTTGAAATTTTTTGAAAATTTTGAAAAACAATAAATTAGCTTGAGGCCCTAAACAACACTAGGATTTTTGTGTAGGCCATGGTCATAAGTAGTATTCCAAGTGTAGAACAAGGTTTCGGGCCGACACAACATGCATAGTGTCGAGGTTCAGCCAAGGACGAGGCACGGCCCGGCTAGGTCTTCTTAGTTGCGCTATCTGGGTTAATTACACAAGACGTCCCTCAACTTTACCTCAGTTCCCATAATGGTTCCTAACCTTTTTTTTATAACAAAAATACCCTCCAACTTTCATTTTGTAACATAATGGTCCCTCGGGTCGGTTGCCGGTCTAAATCATGCTGACATGGCGGTGAAAAGGCTGACTCACTTCAACTTATTGATTATTTTATAATTATTTTTAAATAAAAATATATTTTATTATTATTTCTTCATCATCTCTCTCTCCCTTTTCCTCTCTCTTTCTCTTCCTCGCCGTCGAATCTCTCACTGGCATCCCTTCCCATCTCCACCGCCTTTTCCTCTCCTCCCACCGCCTCCTCCCCTCCTTCTTCCCTATCCTCCTATCCCCCTCCTCCGCCCTCACTCTCCATCGTTGGTTTAGGGTTTAAAATCCCCAAATCTCATAGTTTTCTTACCGCACCTCGCACTCTGCCGTGTCGTCGCTCCATGATCTGCATCTCTTGCTCTTTCTCTATTGGTTTTCTCTTCACATCCATGAGTTCAGAACTGACACTATAATTCAAACTATTCTTTCAGAAATGTTGTACATAGAAATCAAACTTCTCTCTCAACAACTTCAATTCCTTTTCTCTATCCAACAACAAGCCTTCTAATATGAAATTCTCATCCTTGAACTGAGAAATGGTTCCATCAAGGCCTTCGAGGTTGAAGTTGCTTTGATTTAAGCTCCACACTGAGCATCTGTCATCCGAAGCTTCAAGCTTCTCATCTTTGAGTCTCATTTGCTCTGTAAATGCTTCAATCTCTACATAATGCCTTTGTTCAAGAACCATTGCATACTTCTCTGCCTCCATTTGAACCCAATCCCTCAACTATTGCATATCATCTACACAAACTTCAACCAAGAAATCAAAGAAAAAATTAAAGTAGTGAGCTTTTGGAAAAACAAAAATGGCAGAAAGAACAAAAAAGCTCCTCCATCTATCACTCTCCATCTCCACTTGCTTCTTCTTGGCCTAAATCGACGGAACAGTGGGATAGCGAGCAAGGCAAGGAGGAACGACGACACGGCGAAGAGCGAGGCGCGCGAGACAACTATGAGATTTGGGGATTTTAAACCGTAATCTGATAGTGGAGATTGAGGCTGGAGGAGGGGGGTAGGAGGATGAGGGAGGAGAAGGAGAGGAGGTGGTGGGAGGAGAAGATGGGAAAGGACACCGGTGAGGATTCGATGGCGAGAAAGAGGGAGGAGGAAGAAAGAGAGGAAAGAGATAGGAAATAATAATAAAATATATTTTTATTTAAAAATATTAATAAAATAATTTTTTAGTTGGAGTGAGTCAGTTTTTCACCGCCACGTCAGCTTTTCTTTAACTGGCAATCTGCCTGAGAGACCATTATGTTACAAAATGAAAGTTTAAGGGTATTTTTGTTACAAAAAAAAAGTTAGGGACCATCATGGGAACTGGGGTAAAGTTGAGGAACGTCTTGTGTAATTAACCCTGTGCTATCTAATTGTGCTTGGCACATACCTGTATGGCCCAGAACCCAACACTATCCAAGTGTCAACTAGGGTCAAGTCCAACCACCTCATCGGCACTTGGGGAGCTAGTAAGGGGTCAAGCCTATTTAGGCTCCTCTATGGGCCCTAAACCACACTTCCTTTTAGGTGCCATAACCTTCTCAACTCACCATTTTGCAACTTAATTTATGCTTAATCACTAATTTTTGTTCATTAATATGTTTATAAAGTGTTATATGTTTTGGAGAATGGAGGATGAAAAAAAAATGTTGATTAATTAGAAAATAATTGGCATAATTAGATCCATGGGTGTTTATATAAAGGGGAAATTGGTTATATAGCCCTCAAAAGTTTCATAATTATATATTTACCCCCGAAAAACTCATAATTGCTTGTATACCCCTGAAAAACAAGTTGAATTGCGGATATGCCCTTGCTGTTAGGGTTTGTTGACAGAAGTTAACCTTATAATCTTAACCATGGTTACAACTTAGGTTAAGGGCTGTAAAATATCCAAAATACCCCTCTTTATATATTTTAACTATTATAAAATTCAGATTTTTAAAGAGATATTTTTAAATCTACAGTCAAACAAATTTTTCAAGGATATATATGCAAAGGGTATAATGGTCATTTTGCATGTCTACGGTTTGTTAATTATAATTTTTTTCATCTGATTATAACCCCAGGGATATATACGTAATTATATCTATTATTTAGGAGTACGTATGTAATTATGTTTTATTCAGAGGTAAATATGCAATTTCAAAATTATTCAGAGGTACACTTGTAAAAAAACCCTTATATAAAACACCCATATATTGGGAAAAAAAAAGTTTGAACCAATCTTTATCAAACACCCATATGTGTAATCAGCAGGGATGTAAATAAGTCGAGTTTGATCCATCTTGGTTCATATCAAAAGCTTGACTCAAAACCTTATTCATAAAACCGGGTGCACCCTAAACTAGAAATGAGCCCAAACCCATTAGAATAGGGTTTTGCAATTTTCTCAGAATTTTAGAATTTTTAATTATAAAAAATATTTATCTTCATTACTAAGTACGAATATATTTAATTTTAAAAAATATATATCTATCTAAATATTTATGAAAGTATATCCCATAATTTCTAAAAACAATCCAAATTTTTTTAATTAATATATTTAAAAAAGTTTAAAAAATATCATCCAAATAATGGAACCTTACATTCCAAATTATTCGTTTGAAAATTTATTTTTAAATACTTTAAAAATTAAAATATTGAGTTTTTATTTCATCGAAAGTAATTCTTAAAATTATTAATCAGTTTTCAAAATTTGTTTAAAAATCAAATCTTATATTATTTCCTTTATTCATTTGAAAATGTATTATTTAATACTTTAAAACGTTAAGTATTTAATTTTTTATTTCATCAAACCCTTCATTCTTTTTTTTTTAAATTTTTAAATATCTAAAATCTTGAAATATTTAGAACCATTACTAATAAAGAGTTTTCACTAAATAAAAACTAACAAGCCTGCTTCATGTATCTCTTTAGATTAACTTATAAAAATTATGACTCTTATATATCAATATCAAAAAATCAATATTATATTTAAAAAATAATAATATATTTAAATAATATTATTTCAAAAAACCTGAGCAATGGGAAGGGCCATTTGCTTGTAATAAACCTGAAATTATGAAAAATTGAACAACAATTTATTTACACACATAACACACGGTTTGAATAAAAGTAATTCTGTGTAATGAAATGTTTATTTACACACATCACTACAACTTGCAATTATAGTATATAAAAACTTCAAAAAATGCTAAATAGTGTGAAAATAACTAAGAAGATTTTGAAACAAATAAAGAATACAATTAATTATAAGAACCCCGTGCTCCTGATCTAGAACTCCAATGCATGACAATAGATAGTAAATTGACTGTTTGAGAGAAAAACATCCTACATCAAATTCTTGAATTCATGAGCAATTGAGCCCTGAGCAACCATGCACTAGGTGCTTTATCATGGGAAGTCACAAAACTCATGATTCATACAATTACAAAGCAAATATCTAAAACTATTTTGGAAAGTTTGAATTATTAAAACACCATTCTCAAATCTTTTCAACGCTAATCTGAAAAATATCAATTAAAAAAACACAATTATTATTATTATTAAAGTACTTTTGAATTAATATATTTAAACACAAAAATAAAACTTACTCTAAGAAGCCCTTTTTTTTCAAAAGCACTTCTATCAAATTGACAAAAAAAAAAGCTTTTTTTATGTAAGCCACTCCAAATCGGGCCTTAATATAATAAAATAAAGGAGAAATTACACTAAACTACTACATGTATTTCACTCTTTATCAATTCGAGGTGCATGGTTTTAAGTTATAGCTTTAGTACTCTACTTTACTCAAGTGAAGAAAAATGTAAGAAAAACTTAACCCCGTTAATATTTGCTGATGTGGCATTAAAAAAAATTCAAAAAAACACAAAAAATAGGAACCGAAGGAAAAAATCTAAATAGAAAATCCCATATATTAAAAACATCATAAATAAAATCAAAAAATTATTAAAAACATAAAATATTTAAAAATGAGAAAAATGAGAAAAACTTATAAAACTCCCAGAAACCACTTAAATTCAAAATAAATAAATAAATAAATAAATAAATAAAATTATTAAAACCCAAAAAATAGAAAAACTTCTAAAAAATAAATAATCTATGAAATTCGGGAAAAAATAAAATAAATTTAGAAATTTCCCAAAAAAACAAAAAAATCCCACAAAACTATTTAAAAAAAATAAAAATATGAAAAAAGTAAGAAGCGTAGAAAATCCAAAAAAAATCCACAAAATCCCCTAAAAAACTAAAACAACCTAGAAAAATTTGTAAAATTCCATAAATTTCCCAAAATATCGAAAAATAAATATATAATTAAAACCCAAAATCTGTATATAAACTTTAGATTTTTCGATATTATGGGATTTTTTAGAAATTTATGAAAATTTCTGGAATTTTTGGCAAAATCTGATTATTATTTTTAGATTTTTCGTGAATTTTCTCGCTAGTTAAACAAAAAATTCTAGGTATTTTTAGTTTTTAGGGTATTTTTTTTGTTTTTTTGTTTTTTTTTCGCACTTTGTACAATTTTTTCCATATTTTTTTGAATTTTTAAAGAGTTTTGTGGTTTTTTTGGGAAATTTCTAAACTTATTTTATATTTATTTTTTGGAATTTCATTGATTACGGTTTTTTTCGAAGCTTTTTCTAATTTTTTGGGGTTTTAATATTTTAAATAATTTATTTATTTATTTATTTTTGAATATAAGTGATTTTCTTGGGGGTTTTATAAGTTTTTCTATTTTTTTGGATTTTTAAAGATTTTATGTTTTTTTTGGTAATTTCCTGATTTTATTTATGAAGTTTTTAGTATATGGGATTCTCTGTTGTTAAGAATTTTTTCTATAATTTTTAGTATTTTTTGTGTTTTTTTGAATTTTTTTGAATTTTTTTAATGCCATGAAATATTAACGTTAAGTTTTTGTGACTTTTGCTCACTTGAAAGAAAAGTATAGTCTTAAAGCTATTCTAATTTAAACCACAAACCCCAAATTGATATAGAGGCAAACCACAGGGTAGTTTAGTGTAATTTCCCTTAAAATAAATTAAGCTCATTCTCCTAACCCTCAATGACTGGCCCAATAATGGGCCCGCTCATGTCCAAAGGCCCGCCGGCAAATTTTGAGAGTGGCCCAGACAACAAGGAGTGGCCTGACCCATCAATATTGAAGCCCAAAAGGCTAATGGGTTGGACTGGCCCCGAGCCCAATTAATGGGCCCAAACCAACTCTAGTTAACACAGGCCCGGTTCCAAGTCCACTTAGCCTTGAATAGGCTCGAAACCCACATTCTCAACACTTTGGACTCACGGTGTCAAACTAGACTTATCATAGGTATTTCTCAATTGCATTAATATATAGCTCATGGAATTTAATGTCAAATGCAGCATGGAGCATTCTAGTAACCAATCTATAACATACAACAAACAATGAGATCGGTGGAACCAACAACTAATCCATTGGATAAAATGATGGTTAGTAAAATCCATTAGATTTCTTGTTTTTGATCTGTTTTAGGACCCGAGGAAAAGGACCAAAGCAGTTGAGCACTTCTCTCTTGATTGATACATGACTTCACCTCCGACTTCTAAGAACTATATTCTCAGTTCACATGGTCCCAATCGGACCAGTAAAGGTGAACCATGAAGAATTGTTGACCTTAAAGTCAGTAGTGTGAAAAGCTAAGGCCGCCCACCAAGCAGCCATTTCCAAAAACAAACAACTAAGAGAGAAGAGATCACACAACCACAAGTAAAGAAAATATTTCTTTATTAATGACTTGTGGAAATTTATAGGTGCAAAAGAAAGAAAGAGATACACATAAACACTATTGAGGCAAGTCAGTAGACACCTGAGGCACCTCGACCCCATCTAGACCGATGCTTCACGCACCGACAAACTTGATACCTCAAGGTCGACCAACACTTTGACCTCAGCCTCTGGCAGAAGCAGAGCCTCGGGAGCAAGCAGTGAGGGAATCTCGAGGCCAGTTATATATATATCATCCCGACCTCTCCAGTTTTTTCTCCAAGAGATGGAGGAAGGTACCAAAGTATAGTCTTATAATCTAGGATAGAAAGATCTAACTATGGACGACCAAGAAGGATATCCTAGAAGATATTGAATTATTCCTCCACTCCCGCAGAACCCTGCTTGATGACCTCCTCATGGAACTCTCTCGAGTTCTTGAAGTTGGTCACCGCCTCTTTCAAAGCCTCCCGAAACTCCCAAGACATCTTGAAGTGCTCTACGACTTTCTCGGCAGGAGCCTCGAGCATGTCATGATACTTCTGGGAGAACTGGACCGACACCACCGCCTTGTGTGTGGCTTTCTTCTAGGCTTCCTCAACGGCCTGACATATCGCGACCTCTTGTTTTTCCTCGAGATGACAGCTATACTCTCTGGAGACTCGCATGAGATCTTAGATACATTTTATTTCGTCAAGGACCAGGGCCTTGTTCCTCTTCTCGACCTCAACTACTCTTTCGAGATTGAAGATTCGTTCTCTTTGTTGAGCTAGCTTGGCCTCAACTTTCTACAGCCACTCCCTTGAGGGATCACCTATGATGATCTTCTTACAAAGCTTCTTGGCCATATGACCCATTAGGACTGCAAACTGTGTATAAGAAGTGCATAAGGTCGACAACCGACTAATATGGATCAAGAAATCGAAACAAAAGTGAAGGTGGGAACTTACCTTGACGCTCGCTAATGTCAGCCAGGAGGCCTACTCCTTCTTTTTAAGCCCTTCCAAGGTAGCAAGGTCGGAATCCAAGTAAATGGCCTCTTGGGCCTCGGTATTCGCCACATCATCAATGAAGAAAGACTCCGCTTTAGTAGCAATAGAGGCCGAAAGGTCACCTTGGAAGTAGAAGGCCCCCCGACCTCAGAACAATCTGTGTAGGTGTGGTCGGAGGGGAGTTAGGCTCGGTATCTGACTCAACCTCTAGCACTACTTGGCGCCGAGGCCTCGTCACCAAGTCGATCGAGGTCTCTGGCTCCCTTGTCCATAGAGCCATCAGCGCCACCAAAGAACTACTAACAAACGCAACCCCGAAACTTTCCTTTCTAGAAGGTAGTGATGAGATCTTCATTACCTGAGTAGAAGAGAAGAAGAAGAAAAAGAACTACTCGGAGGGAGGACAAGGGATTCTCTAGAGAAGTGACAGCGAAGAGGAAGACGACTACCACTAAAAGAGAAACCCTAGCTCTCTACAGCCTTATTTATATGTAGAGCACGCAGACATGCTCCTTAGAGTGTGGTTAGTTGGGATCCAAAGATTCAAGAAGCTCTTTGAACACACACGCTCGCGGACAAATGAACATGGGCCACTATCTCGTTGGCGCTTCAGGATTGATCCATCGAGAATCACGACCACGATCTCCACCATTGAATCTAGCATTACTTTTTAGACAAGTACGCCTTGAAAGCCAAAGTGTCGTGTCTCTCAAGAGTCGCAATTCGTCAATCGAGATTGTTGCAAGCACGCAATCATGTCAGCTCAATTGTATCTTGAAAAGCAACTTGTAGTCGAATACCTAAGCACTCTCGACCCATTCCATCAACCAATGTCCAAACTCCTCAGGCTGAGCCAAAGTAAAGACAAGTCAGTCTAGAGAGTTGGGGGGCAAGTGTTTTGGGGTAAATAATTTTAAGACACACATGGCACAATCACGAGGGCTCGAATGAAGACCCAACTATCATCCAATGACCTAGTCATTCGACGGTGGAGATTAGCCCTCTTGAAGGCCCCACAAAGTTCTAACAATTGGCACCTAATTGCCTCCAACCTGGCGCCCAGCTGTATCCAAGCCAGGTCTTGTTAGAACCCTGCTGGATCAAAGTTGGTTCCTCTTTGGCATTCAACTGGATCATCCTTCCAACGAGACACGATCCCTGAATGTCAGATCCCCGGAGCTGCTAGCAGACAATCCAGCAAGCGAGGAGTTCACTCGAAGAGTCGTCCATACACCTGATCTTTCTCTCCAAATTCTTGAAGTTTCTCCATCTCTCTTATTTCTCATCCGTTGATCTGGATCTATTCAGATCTCAAAGAAGATCAGATTGGCATCAACAATAAACATTCCAATAATATTTTAAATAGAAAAACACTGAAAATTAAAGTTCCCAAAAAATAAAAATTTCAATCGAAGACTGTTTTGTTTTAAATCCTATTACCAAATTGTAAATAATGGATCAATTAGAAAAATCTTTACCCAACCTATGTACATAGATCTCCACAAAATCTACTATTGGTTTTTACCAATATGCTTAATGATGTTTGAGATTTATATGGGAATTTAAAAATTTTAAAAAATCAAAATTATGAAAATGTCCTCTAAAAATACTACAAAATTTTGAATTAATGAAAAAGCCTTGGATATTACACAAAGGATATCAACTCATAAAAAATTCACAACTTGTATAGTCCATTAGAATTCATGATTTATATTGCATGTATATAAATAAATCCAAAATTATTTTCTGATGGTCTGACCATATAAAGTTTATAATTTATATTTTGTATTTTAAATAAATCGAAAGTTATTTATAGTTGAAATAATAAGTAGTGATGAAAGATAATATGGATTTCACACAAGGAGCTAGAGGCGTGTCTGACTCATGCTCCAAGATCTAGCTTATTCATTACAATTTGGTTTAGAACTTTGTCTTGACTACTTCTTTCTTTATTCTTTTCTTTTTCTTTTTATTTATGAGAAAAGTAAATAAATCGCATTTATTTATTGATAGATAAGGTTTTACAGGGCCCCTTGTTGGGCCAAGTATTACAATCAATGCCCCTAGGGGTTAGGTGTCCGCCCTTGGGTTGTGTCCTTTGGGATCTTCTTCTTCAAAGTCCACTCCCGGGGGTCTCGACACATGGTCCTCTTCGGTAAGTAGGAGGCTCCTTTTGATGTGGGCGATCATTGGCCTAAGATGTGTCTGTTGAATCGCATGTGCACTACCGAAATGAGAGGAAGAGGGAGTTAATGTGACCTATGTGTCTCTTATAAACACGAAGTTTATTGTTGAAGTATCGTGCGTTTCTTTCCAACCAGAGGCTCCATGGAACGTTCCAGCCTTTTCGTTGTCCTAGCTTGAGGTTGATTGATGAGTCACCCCAAAGATCTTGTATCTTAATGGGGATGATCCCACCCCAAAGAGGGAGGTACAGTGGGATCAAATCCCTGCTACATAGTGGCATTTGACTAGTAGGTGGTCGGTGTCTTCCTCGCGATTGTTGCACAAGAAATAATGCGTCCTTTCCCCTTGTTAGTTTCTTTTTGCCAGGTTGTACGTAACGTTGGGAGCTTATCTGCCCATACCAACCAGGCAAATAGTTTGACTTATGTGACCTATTTCCACATTACTTCTAGAACGATCTATGTTTGATCAGGACCTGATTATTCTTATTCTTAATTGATTTTATTTTAATATTATGATTATAAATTTATAATTGATTTTGTTAACTCCTTTAATTAATATTTATAAGATTAATTTTATTAATAACTTGGAAAAAAAGACTTAGACCAGCTAGCTATTTTTACAAAATTTAATTAAATAACTAAATTTATTAAAAATTAATATTTATTTTAATTAATTAAATTCAGAACACAATGAACTTATTAGAGATTCCTCAAAGTTTATGAATCTCTAAACAAACTCACTAATTGATTCTTTGAAAAGTAATCAAAACCAAACTTAGTTAAGACAAGGACAAAAGAATATGAATCACATGCATGCATGAGGTGGCACAAGGTTTCTTAATTAACAAAACCAGCTGCTAGCTGGTCAGTTTTGCTTAAGACTTAAGAAGATATATATAGCCAACAGCTAGCATTAAACTTCTAGAAGGAAACAGGACATACATTACATCATAGCTAGAATGCATGCATGCATGTATTATTAACTTTGGTGGTCATATCTTTATCAGCACAAAGGACACAAGCAATGATTCAACCAGAGGGAACCAGGTACTCAATTTGGCTAAGTATACTACAGATGAGCTAACTTATCCATATCTCCTTCAGTCCACTTCTAGAAGAAAAACATGTCCCCCTTTATCTAAAGACCATCTCCATTAAACCTCTCTCTTTCTTTCTAGAAGTAAAGAGACACATCTCATGATAGCAACCTATACCAACCTTACCATCCTAGCTTGTATATATACACATATATATGGATGTATTGGCAGCTAACAAAAAATTATAAAGAGCAAGTAATGGACTTCAGCCTGCATGAACCACAAGCACCACCATCTCCTCCTCCTCTTCCTCCTCAACAAGTGATACCATTAACATTGTTAATGGAAAAAGTTGGTGACTCTGAGACTCATGAGGCTCCATTAGAATATCAGTACCCTATGCTGAGCTTGTTAGAAGGTGGTGGTGGTGAGGATGTTGAAGACAGTACTAGTGAGTCAAGCTGTACTGGCACGTGTAGCCATGAATGTCTCAAGGAGAAGTACTATGGTGAAAGGGATATTGATGGAGAAGCCGAAGACGATGATGATAGTCTCCGAGGATGGTCCCCGGAGTTTGGTACAATGAGTTCAGAGTGGTTTAAGAAAAGGGAGGAAGAGGAGGAGGGGATAAGAGTACTGGTGGACTCTAGAGAAGAAGACAGGCTTTTCTGGGAAGCTTGCTTGGCTAATCGTTACCCTTACGACTAAATGTATACGTATGTGTGTGTGTATATATATATATATTCTCTTTGTTGTCATGTGATAAGTAATTAGGGTTCTATATATTTCAACTTGCTCTGATTAAATGATTGTTTGCAATTGTATATTATGTTAGGTTAATCTAGCTGTGATGTTGTTGGATTGTATTTGAGTTTGGTGTCATATATATCTGAGTACTTTGTACATGAGTACTTGTTAGAAAAATTAATGGTGTTGCTTCCTTGGGTATAACTTTGTTTTCTTTAGGATCACTCTTCTCTTTGATCTCTCTCATTCATAAGTATGCTTAACAAAATCAAATCCAAAATATTTGATTGCCAAAAATAATATCATATTTTAAAATTATTTTTTTGTAAAATTTATAGCCATAAATTTATATCTTATATGATTTAGAGTTCTATATAATAAAATCGGGTAATTAATTTGATTGGTTTGATTTTAGTATGATAAACTTCTATCTCATTCTAAACTGAATATAAATGTAAACTTTATAATATCATAATTGAACCAACCAAATTCAAATCATTGATCAAATCCATGTTTTTTTTTTATTTTAATTTTTAACTAAGGCGACAAGCGCCCCCAGAAGGACCTCAAGTATGTGTACAGGCTCAACAGTTCAACACGGAGGCAGATTCATGCACCCGGATTTTCGGATTCGGTAGCTCAAGCGGGAACATATCCGGACACCTAGACCCTCACCTTGCAAGAGGTGGGATTCGACCTTGGGCCATCCACAAGGAAATTCCATTTTTTAACAAGGAACCCGGTACATCCAGTAAAATCCATGGTTTTTAATTGAATCCATAGATAATAAAATGTCAAAGTTTTGAATAGGTTTTGACAAAATCTTTGGAAGTTGATAATAATTTTATTTTTATTTTTATGGATAACTAATTCCTTAACAAGTTTCTTAGAATAATATTGATCTCAGAATTCATTGATCAACAACTTGTTTTGTTGTTTCTAATCCACCTCCCTGGATTAACAAAAAAAAATCTAAAAATATATACTAATATTTAAAGTTTATAAATTAGAAAAATAAAAAGATGTGGGCTAGGATTGCAACAACTATTAGAAATATATTTTAAACTTACCATTTAATGCATTTATTAACACAAGAAGTTATTGAAGCTTCAAACTCACTCCAATTACTGTTTCTTTAAAGGACAAATGTTTAGGGTTTCAATCAGTTTGATAAAAGGAAAAAAATCAACTTCTCCCCAATCTTAATATCACTTTAATTTCAAGTTGAACATTTTTATCAAAAAAAAAAGAGGTTCAAGTTTCTACCATTAATCTCCTCAAAATCTTTTTTATTTTTAAACAACACTTTGATTTCTTCCCTACATACATAAAAACTCTTTTCTACTAGATCTCACTGAAGTTTTACTATAATTAATAGATAAGAAAAAAAAAATTCATGAATTGAAATACATTCGACTAACATGTCATTCATTCTTTCATTCTTTCATTCTTTCTCAATTGGAAGAAAGAAATAATAGTGGTAAATATTTATAATTTCAAGTTAATTCCTCAATTTTTAGCATAGAATTAAGAAGTTGATAAGTTTTTCAAAGTCCACAATTTCTTTGCTTGTTATATGGTCAAATGAAGTGGCCACAGTTCATTAGATTTCGCATATTATATCATATTGTTAAAATCTTTCGGTTGATTTGTTGTCAATGTATGATAGTGAACTTAAGTCTAATATAACTCATTCTGTAGGTCTCTCAACTTTAATGATCCATATGTGAAAAAAAGACTAACATATTAATTTTGAATTGCTAATTTGTTAATATATTGAACTAGTAATTAGTTTTTCAAGATCAATTCTCACCGATTTAGAATTAATATTTAATAATTTTTGTTTTTTCTTTGACATAGGGGATAAACCCCTCCACAGAGGGACATCAAGGGACGTGACCTTAGATGACGAGCACTCTTGACCCATCACCGTGCACGTACAGATGTGAGACTCGAATCTAGAAGATTTATGCTCAATAAGTGAATTACTCAAACTGCTACCCTCATTTATAGGGGCGGGGACTCAAACCTGAGAGCATGCTCAATCAAGTGAATTACCCAACACACGGGACCCGAGATACCATTAGATCAATGGTCCTTTGGTTTTAATAATTTTTTTAATAAATAAAAACCCACTCTTCAAGCATTACATTATGTTCTTGTATCAAGGTTTGGAAGTTTAAACACAAATTTATGTATAAAATCATTTTATATACTTTGTATATTTTACTAAAGTACTCTATTATTGTTCCTAAGATAATTAGTATCTAATCAGAGGAGATTGGATTAAAAATTAGAGATTAGATCCAACAAACATTTATACTCGTACACATACTTTGTATATTTTGAATGGAAGCTTGTTTATTTAAAAAGTAGCATCAAAAGAAAGGAAACATAATCATGTTATCGCTTTGTCATTAGTCTCAAAAGAATACAAGTTAAGGCTCTAACATATATCACTTCCAAGTCTTTCCACAACCACCAAATCTCTTTGCTTTGTTGATGAACATGAGTGTAAATAAAAGAAAATCTTTGACTCAATGCTCTTTTTGAACATGAGCAAATGAAGAGAAACAATAAAGAGTAAGTAAGTTACAGCTGAAACCATGATGATAAGCTTTCTCCCATTCATTTTTTATTATTATTTTTTTTATATTTTTGGTAAAAGTGGATGAACCATAGTCTTTTATTTATAATAGATAACGATTACATAAGTGGCCCTTTAGTGGGACCGATATATATAAGGGTATATTACCCATCAAAACATTCCCTTCTGTCCCGTAGATGGGTCCAGAAATGCCCAAAGTGCCCCAAGCATGCCAAGTACTTGGAGTACTTGGAAAGCATCCTCTAATCAACTTGTATATCTTCAAAGTCCCTCCATGGTGAGTCTTGCTGGTCCTCCTCCCTTGTGAATGTAAGGATCCGCTTGATAATGGATTCTAACTTGACCAGCTTCGGCCTCTTATAAGACGCATGAGCTGCATCAAACCAAGACATGGTTAGGAAGTCAATGCCACTGATAGTTTTCTTAAAAACGTGTCGTGTATTATGAAAACATCTCCTATTGTGTTCTAACCACATGGTCCATGAAATAGCCATGGTTAAGAGATTCCATCCCATGCAGGCATCTCTGGGCAAGGAGTGAGCAATCACAGTTCTTCTCCATAGATCATAAACCCTAGAGGGAGTTACATCTAGCTGAAATAGTTGTATGAAGTGTTGCCAGATTCTTTTTGAATATGGACATTGCAGAAGAAGGTGTTCTACCGTCTCATCATTTTCCTCACACAGATAGTAGGTTGTTTGTGGACCTCTCCAGTCGTGTTTCCTTAAGTTGTCTAAGATATGGGTTTTGTTATCCAACGCTAGCCAGACAAAGGCTTTGAATTTTAGTGGGCATGGTAGTTTCTAGAAGCTTTTCCCAGTTTCTGTCTTGATACCACCATCCATCAAAAATTGATAATAGGAGCACACTGTAAATTCCCCTTGGGTAGTGAGCTTCCAACGCCTCTTATCTTGTTCTGTCTCCGGGCAATCGGTTAGCTTTCTGGTGAGGTGTTCCAATTCATTTGCGCCTCTTTCAGGGAGCAGCCCATCTAAGAGGATGGGGTGGCCATGTGCAAGTTGTTGTCTTATAGTTTGCACTGTGTGTCTCTTATCTCGGGCCAAGTCATATAAGGTTGGATGTGCGGCGTGTGGGGCTCCTCCGTCTATCCAATTGTCTGACCAGAAGTAAATTGTATTGTTTTTCCCCTTTTCCTCCGCCATGTTGTGTAGTAGTGCTTTCTGTTGATGGGTGATACCTTTCTAGAAGAAAGAGGCTCTCGATGGCATTGAAGCATAGGGGTTTAGTTCGCTTCCTTTGCGATATTGGTTTTTTTTTTCAGTAACTATGCACAGTGACCAGCCTGCCCAGTGAGTAGTCTCCACCACTATTTCTCTAACACGGCCTTGTTAAAACAACGTATATTGATGATGCCCCATCCCCCAAATTCTTTCGACCTACATAGACGGTCCCATCTCACAAGATTGTATGTTTTAGCCTCCCTTTCAACTCATTTCCATAGGAAGTTCCTTCTGATTTGGTCAATCTGTTGGGCTGCCCACTTCGGTAGTCGGTAAATAAATAGCCAGTAGTTTAGTAATGTTGTGATTATTGAGTTGAGTATAATGATTCACTCACGAAGTGATAATAGTTTCCCTTTCCATGCGACTAGCTAGTTGTGCCTTTATTTTAGGGTTAAAGCCATTTTTGGTCCCTGAAAATAGGTCAAATGTTCATTTCCATCTTAAATTTCAAAAGTTGTTCAATATGGACCCTGTGTTTTACGTATTCTGTCACATTTAGTCCCTGACACTGATGTGGCCGTAACGTGGTATACGAATGAAATACATGATATTTATTTATTTATTTTATTATATAGGTGGCCGTATTTTGATGACATGGCGGGCCAGCTGGACTTGACATGGCATGCCATGTGGCAAATTATCTTTTTATTAATTATTATTTTTATTATTGATTATTTTTTATATATTTTTTATATTTTATTTATTTACAAAGAATATAAACAAAAACAAAAAAAATTAAAAAAAAATTAAAAAAATGCCACGTGGAATGCCACGTTAGCAGTTCAGCTGGCTTGCCACGTCACCAAATACTGCCACCTATAAAATAAATAAATAAATACATACATTGTATTTCATTCGTATGCCACGTTAGCGCCACATCAGCGTTAGAGACCAAATGTGACAGAATACTCAATACACAGGGACCACATTAAACAACTTTTGAAATTAAAGATAGAAATGAACATTGGACTTGTTGTCAGGGACCAAAAATCGCTTTAACCCTTTAATTTATCAATAACCATTCACTAGTCCTCCGGAAAGTGGGAGGCCAAGGTATCTGATAGGTAGACTACTGGTACTGCATCCCAATACCCGCTCGAGGTCTTGTGGGTGTAAGTTAATGCTTTAATGGGGATGACCCGCTTTTCTGGTAGTTTATTCTAAGGCTCGATAATCCCTCATAGATGGAGAAGATCATTTTCAATATTCTTAAGGGTTGTATATCCCTCGAGCATAGTATAAGGAGGTCATCTGCATACTGCAATGTGGAGGTCTCCTCCCCTTCAGCTGTTCCAAATCTAACACCCCTGAATAAGTTGGCTCTCACGGCGTTTGTCATCATTGTGCTGAATATATCGGTGACCAAAACAAAGAGCAGGAGCGATAGTGGGTCTCCTTGTCTCAACCTTTGCTGGTGTCGCACATAGCTTGTGGGTCTGCCATTTAGGAGGAGCTTGGCATTGGATTAAGTGAGGATTATTTTAATCCAATTGATACATCTAGGGCCAAAACCTCAAGTCTGAAGGATGTCCAAGAGGAACTCCCAGTCGACCATATCAAACTCTTTTTCAAAGCCCACTTTGAGTAGTACCCCGTTTGAGCTTCCTTGCTTCATTTTGTGGATAAGTTCCTCTGCCGTCACAATGTTGTCTTGAATGCATCTCCCCTTTATAAAGGTCGTTTGTGATTGTGTTGTAGACCAATTCATTCATCTCCTTTCTGAGTTTGTTGGCCAGTATATTCGTGACGATCTTTATTGAACAATTTAATAACTAATCGGTTTATATATAGTCCGATATGGTTGTGGGTGAGTTCTTTTTGGGTAAGAGAGTAATATAGGCCCAGTTTAGCTTTTCCATGGATATATTCCCTTGATAAAAATTGCGGAACAATGCCAATACTTCGTCTTTCATGAAGCTCCACCCTTGTTGATAGATTGTCATTGGGAAGCCATCTGGGCTTGGGGCCTTATTCGGGTTGAGTTCCTTGACTGCTAGCCATATTTCTTCTTTTGTAAAGGGGTTATCAAGATGCTGGAGGTTAGGTCGTTCTTTGTGAGCGAATAGCCTACCCCAGTTGGTAGATAGTCTACTTTGCCTTTTAGTGCCGTATAGCTGGGTAAAATGTGTATTAAAAGCTGCTGCCACAACCTCGAGAAAAACTTGCATGGGGCCGGCTCCACTTATCTTTAGGTGAGTTGGCCTCCATTTTACTATTTAGAGAATGTTTTAAGTATTTCCAACCGTACGGATGGAAAGATTCATCGAAAAATAAGCTAGCATTTTCAGAATTTCAACCGTTAAGTGGTCGGACCAAACGATCACCAAATTATATGAAAATGGACATGCTAGCTTATTTTTCGATTATCTTCCTATCCGTACGGTTGGAAATATTTAAAACATTCTCTAAATAATAAAATGGAGGCCGACTCACCTAAAGATAGGTGGAGCCGGCTCCATGCAAGTTTTTTTCCACAACCTCATGCCCTTCCATTGTGCTATCGCCTATTTGTACTTTATGTATCCAGTTTGAGTTCCTTCTTTTATTTACCACCGTATGGAAGAATTTTATATTGAGTTAAAGTCATTTTTGGTCCCTGAAAATAGGGTCAATGTTCATTTCCATCACAAAAATTTAAAATTTGTTTAATATGGTCCACATCAGTATATACTGACACTTATCACTCCACATCAACAAAATAACGACCTAAACATAATAATAAAAAGATTATATGCATTTCATTGGTATTCCACATGACTGCCACGTCAGCAATAGGGACCAAAAATGCCAAAATACGGAATATATAGGGACCCAAAATGTCAAAATATGCAATACATAGGGACCAAATTGAACAAATTTTGAATTTTGGGATGGAAATGAACATTGGTCCCATTTTCAGGGACTAAAAATGGCTTTAACCCTTTTATATTCTGATCCCCCTCTGTCAGCCAAGTGATACGGGAATGTTGTCTCCAAAGTGCCTCTTCAGCTCTAATGAGATCTTCGTACTCCTTGCATGCAAGTTTGACCCGCTCTTCATTTTCAGTCAAAGCAGTTTAAGTAGAGGGAAACTCCACGCTAAAGAGAAACTCTGCCATTATATTATACTTAACAACCATCTTTTTTCTTTTTATATAATTTGCTAAGATTTAGTGTTATTAAAATGAGATCATTAGTCCTAGAATAACAGCCACACCAAAAGTATTTGTAGGGCTAATACTAATTGTAATTAGGAATAAATAAGAATAATCTCAATATATATTAGCTAATAATTGTGAGATCGAAGAGATTAATTATGAGATTAAGATACAGCTTAATTTTAGTCGTCAACTCGTTTAACTTACCTAACAACCATAGGATACATTTCTCATCTTCTTTCAATCTCCACGTACCATGCAAGTACTTAATTAATTTGCTTGGAAAATGGATTTTGATGTATTAATATATAGGATTAATTACATTTTTCGTCCCTGAAAATGGTGTCATTGTTCACTTTTATCCTTGTATTTTAAAAATGTTCAATACAGTCCTTATGTATTGCGTATTCTATTCTATTTTGGTCCCTGACGCTGATGTGGCAGCCATGTGACATACAAATCAAATACAATATATTTTTTTTTTCCAGGTGGACGTATTTTTGCTTGTGTGTCATGACAGTTGCCATGACGTGGCATTACTATGTGCCACGTCAGAAAAAATTTATGGTTTAGAATTTTGTTTAGCTGACGTGGCATGCCATGTCAGCATGCCACGTCAGCATTTTTTTTTAAAAAAAAATGGATTTTGCATTTTTTTTAATCCATTATATATATATATATATATATATATATATATATATATATATATATATATATTAGGTTAAACACCTTTATTTTGACACACCCTTTTACACCCTTTTTCATCCATTGGATTGAGATTATTTTAAGGGTTGAAATTCATCCTTTTTTTTTAATATTTAATATTAATTAATTAAAAAAGTAAATATTATTTAGGGTTTGTCTCTCTCCACCTCGTAGGAACGGTGGCATTAGATTCTAATTAGATCTTTCTTTTTCAAGGGGCAGTGTTCACAAGTTTGTGGGCCATGAAAATCATCATACAGTGGTCAGGTGCCTGATCAATCACTCTTCAACTATAATTGCCTTGTGTCCAATGAGGAGAGTCTATCACTTCTTATAGAACTTTACTTGATGTGTTCCTACGGTGAGAATGCAGCCGTTCTGATTTAAGTTTCAGAAAGGAAGACAATGATCCTTAGTCCTTCTACTGTTTTTTTCTTCCAAATGACAGATGAGTGCTAATCTAATGTCAGGCAAAAATCAAAAACAAAGAATTCATCGAATTTGAAGCTTCCATATATCAGTATAGGAGAGGAGTAGTTTCTGATTTTTTCTGGATTATGAAACAAATCAGAATAGGATAGGGTGCGATCTAGGGTTTTGGTGAAGGAGGAGGAGAAGGAGCGCGCCTCCCGACGTTCAATCCGACGCGAACTCAGGGTGAGAATAGGGTTTTGGTGAAGGAGGAGGAGAAGGAGTGCGCCGGACGGCCACGGGCGGGAAGGGTGGCGGGAAGGGCGCTTCACGGCCACGCACGGCATCCGCCCTCGCCGTGATCCTCCTGCTCCTCCGGTGGATTGCCCTTCTTACTTTTTTTAATTAATTAATATTAAATATTAAAAAAAAAGGATGAATCTCAACCCTTAAAATAATCTCAATCCAATGGATGAAAAAGGGTGTAAAAGGGTGTGTCAAAATAAATAGGTATTAAAGTAGGACGTATATATATATATATATATATATATATATATATATATATATATGCTGACGTGGCATGTCATGTCAACATGCCACATCAGTTTTTTTTTTGTTGAAAAAATGGATTTTTGTATTTTTTTTAAAAATCTATTTTTTATATACATATAAAAAAAATGCTGACATGGCATGCCATGTCAACATGCCACGTCAGTTTTTTTTTTTGAAAAAAATGAATTTTGCATTTAAATGAAAATTTCCATTTTTTTATAATGTTGTGCCACATCAACATCTGCAAAAAAAGAAAAATAAAAAAATATTATATTTGATTTATATGCCACCTGGCTGCCACATCAGCGTCATGGACCAAAATAGAACAGAATACGCAATACATAAGGATTGTATTGAATATTTTTAAAATACAAAGATAAAAGTGAACAATAACATCATTTTCAGGGACGAAAAGTGTAATTAATCCTAATATATATCAAGATCCCTTGATCTTATGACCACCGTCTAAAAACTGAATATATATTACAAATAACATGTTACTACGTGAAGAATTAATACTCAAATAATCACATTCACATACTTTTGTATTAGTATTGATCATAAGAGAGATAGGTTAGAAACCGATTAAGAAAAGTAGAATAGAATAATAAGGGGTTTTCATATTTTATCAAAAGTGTCCGAAAGGGAAAAAGTGAGCCGAAGTCCCAGTTCCCCAAAATGGTTGGGAGTGAGGAGAAATGAATTTTGTCAATGATAAAATATTGTAACAAAAGGATCTCAATAAAAGTGCATATATTCACATGAAAAAATAAAAAATAAAAAACCCAAATTACAGTACTGCAAGGTGAGATTTCACACTAGCTCCCACCAGGTCTTGAGCATGCTTAGCACGTGACAAGTGATCAGAACAAGTGCTTGTTGTGCATATATATATTGTGAAAGCATTCAATTCTTTAGGATTAATGGAGTACTGCACCAGAGAGCTTCATGAAGATCATGAAGAACATCTTCATGAAGATCATGAAGAACATCTTCATGAAGCGAACTGCGAGGAGATTGCCGATTCCGAGGAGATGTTTGATGTGATCAAGACAACAAATGAAGACGACGATGATGATGCCGATGATAATAAAGACGACGCAGAGTCATGCAATAATGGTGGTGATGATGATCATAAGATTGACAATTATATTGGTCATGATGAGGTGAGTAGCAGTGGTGTTATTGTTTGTGATGAGAAGAGAAAGAGTTGGATCGGATGCTTGAGGCCAGTACTAGAGAGCTCATCATCGTATCATGAGGTTGTCGGAGAAGATCAGGTGACAGCCAGTGAGGAGCACCGGGACGACGCCGGAGTACTTATGACGGATTGTTTACACTTGATAGAGGATGATAAGCTCTTCTGGGAGGCTTGTTTGGCACAAGGTTATTGATTAATTATCATCTATCTAACTTAATTTGCATTTGATCCTTTGGATATCTTTCTTTCTAATTGTGAACCATGTTTAGGCTTGAAGCTATATATATATATATATATATATATATATATATATATATATATATATATATATATATTAAGGGTTAACCAGAAAATTAAAGAAATTGTGATGTTTAGGGAATGAATGAGTGAGGAAATGTATTTGCAGGTAATTATATATTATGGCTTTGATTTGTTTGGATCTTGGTGTGAATTTGGATAAAAAATAGTGAAAGTTAGTCAATGAATTCATCACATTTTGTTACTGTTAATATTTGTTAATATATTCTACTGTTTAATTAATTGGAAGATTGATTAAAACTCGTGGAATTTTTGGGGCCGGCTTTGACCATTGTCGCACTTTTTGACTGGTCAAACTTAAGAGTTTGGTGTGTTAGGCTAATTAACAAGTTTGACATTACTCTTTACCACCATACTGTTTAAAGATCAAGCGCCGCCCAAAATGACATATATATATATATATATATATATATATATATATATATATATAGGGTCATGATATGGTGCGGTCGGCCTTATCATTTGTCTTGAGTGTGCTTTTCTTTTTGTATAGTGTTTTGAGTAAATACAACCGTATGGATGGAAAGAACATCGAAAAATAAGCTAGCATGTCAATTTTCATACAATTTGGGAACTTGTAGGGTCTTCATCTTAACGGGTGAAATTTTGAACCGGTAAGATTTCTATAAATTTTCACCCGTTAAGATGAAAACCCTACAAGTTCCCAAGTTGTATGAAAATTGACATGCTAGCTTATTTTTCGATGTTCTTTCCATCCATACGGTTGAAAATCATTCAAACATGCTCCAGGTGGCCAAATAGGAGGCGACCGCAAATGAACAGTGTTTCCGGCCGACCTTACCTTATCATGATTATATATATATATATATATATATATATATATATATATATGTGGGAGTGTTTGTATAAAGTACGTAGGAACACATTTTGTTAGATTTAAGGTCTCCCATTAAAATTTTGTACAGTGTTTTAAGGATTTCCAACCGTATGGATGGAAATAACATCAAAAAATAACCTAGCATGTCAATTTTCATACAATTTGGGAACTTGTACGGTCTTCATCTTAATGGGTGAAAATTTATAGAAATCTTACTGGTTCAGAATTTCACCCTTTAAGATGAAAACCCTACAAGTTCCCAAATTGTATGAAAATTGACATGCTAGCTTATTTTTCGATGTTCTTTCCATCCATACGGTTGGATTTTCTTAAAATATTGTGCAAGTAGGCTAAAATGGGGCGACCGTACTTGCACAATGTTACGGTCGGCCGCACCGTAACACGACTCAAATATATACATGTATATGTATATATATATATATATATATATATATATATATATATATATATATATATATATACAGAGAGAGAGAGAGGGGGAAAGAGAGAGAGAGATTGGAAAAAAAAAATTTATTTAATGATGCAAAAACTTGGTTTAAAATAATAGGTAGAATACCCAAAATAATCCTTTTACTTTTCTTTTTCTAATCTTTTAGTCTCCCTACTCAAAAAAGACAGAATTTAGTCCTTTTACTTTTAAGGTAGTGCCAATGTAGCTTAAAATTTAATAGGGCCGTTAACCTCCATTAATTCATACTGACGTGGCTTTTTCTAGGTTAAAATATTAATTAAAAATAATAGAGAGGTATTACTACCATGTTAAAGTGGTTAACTAGTCAAATAAATTAAAATTGATCATATTAATAAAAAAAGATAGCCCAATGCTACAAAGCTCCCGCCCAACCTAATCATGTTTTTTTTATAAGAGATTGTTTTGACGACTCGAACCCACGATCATATTAATAAACATAATAAAATTTTCAAATTATTCACCAAACAGATCAAATTAGTATCCAACCAGTCAACCTGTTTTTAAAACCTTGAAAATAAGCAAAATTTGGGAAAACATAGAAACATCAGTAAATACAAATCTCAAGTAGCATACATATATCAGAAGAGAAAAAGAGTGGAAAAAGAATAGTTAAACTCAAAATCAAGGTATCACAGTTGATCTCAGTTCAGAGTTGGAGCTTATATTTTTTATAATTTATTATATGTAGCATCATCACAAGTTATTGTAAGAAAATTCAAACTTTAAATACATAAATTATACTGGTACAGAACCCCATTAAAATCTCCAAAGCAAAAGAAAAGATGAGGACTGATAACTAAACAAACTCCATGAACACAGGGGCTTGCACCAACTCATTTATAGGATATGATTCAAGAGGCTGCAGCCAAGGACTCAATAAGAAGTTGGTAGCCTTCAGGGATTGATGTTTGCCTGAGGACACATTCTGCAAGGGCCGGGACATCAGCGTTCACATCTAAATACCTCGCTAGTAGAAGCAGCAAATGGAAGTCGGAAATGCGCTTGACAAAAGAAAGGTGTTTTGTTCGGTCGAGGTGGTTCTTTAGCGCCCTCAGTGTTACAGTGGTGATCCTGTTCTCCACTGGAAAACTCGACGAAAGTGGCCCCTGTTTGTGATAATCAAATTGCATTAGAAACAGCAAGAATAATTTAAGTTTGGAAAATACTGCACCTCAAAAGTTGGAATAGTAACATGCAGTTGTGATTACTGAAAAGTACAATCTCTTATCTACTCTTTTTATGCAAGAGAATGAGAATCCTAAAAGCCTAGAAATTTTGTAAAGCAAATCTAATCACAGCCCAAATCCTAATTTTGAAATTGAAAGCTCTAACTATATTAGCAAAAATTCATAACTAGAAGTAAACCAAAGAATCAGAAACTCACACTCCAACCAGTGGTTGTAATATAGTATGGCCAGGCATATTCAAACGGGAGTTAATGATTCTACATTGGATACAGTAATGTACACTAACTTAGTCATCAAAAATATTTTTCTTACAGACTAATACTTAAATCCCCTGATCACAAAAGACTTAACAGCCACCACCATTCACAAAAATGATAAATTCATATTCTGGATCTTTAGGGTTTTAAATCTTTTCCATTATGATGAAAAAATTTATATTGCTTTGAACCAAAGCAACCTACATAATGTCCATATTCTAGTTTTTGGTTTTTAATAAGGAATATAAAATGGTGTGGATCTTAGAGAATTGTTCTTATTCTGGATGCTTTCTTTATACAAATGCATGTGGGAAACGCCTACCGCCTTTAGTCTCAAACCCCAACATACAACTAGAAGCAACTTACCCAAAACACCAAATTATGCAATGGTATTAGTAGTTTGGTCATGATTTAAAATTAAATATCAGAGACAAAGTAATCATAGACTAAAACCACACTAAAGCCAATGACGAGCAAACCCATCTCCTGAGATAATAAAATTATTATAGCAGGTTAGATTTCTAGCTTGAGGTCAGCAATTTTACAAGTCAAGCTAGCCACTGCCAGGTCAAAAATTGACATGACCTTGAGCCACAAGCTTATCATCCAAACCTATCTTCCAGACTGATAATCAAACAATTCTCTATAGCTTATTAATAAGGTACAATTCAGCTACAGGAGCCCTCTCTTCTTCCTCATGTGCCAATTTGTAAATAACTCAAAATTCAACTTAAAACCCAATAAAATAACAGGAAAAAAACCCCTAAAATCAGACAAATCCATTACCAAATATAGATGAAACTTTTCAGTGATCCTAACCATCTAAACATCCGAGTTTTTGAAATCATCTACCTTATAATTTCCAGATATAAAAGATGACTTTGACATGCACATAACAACTTCTAAAACCAACTACCAACTAATCAAATAAGCATCTCTATCAATTACCACAGAATCAGATTAGATCCAATTTAAGAATCAATATCAAAAGCTAATTGATATCCCACTTTATCTTGCGTAAAAGCTAGTGCACTTGGTTAACAAACTACACTCAATGCATGAGACATGGACAAAGGAAAACTGTAAATTTCTACAATATCCACAATCTAGATTGAGCAATGTTGTTCCATGAGTTAGACAAAATAAATAAACAAATAAACAAGTGCACAAACAAGAGACGGCAAAAGATTCTCAAAGGCAAGATATGAAGTGAAAACAAGATACTACAGTTATGGAATAATATATGCATGTTATATGGAATAAAAGTCACAATAAGGTCAATTAATAAAAAGCTTAACTCATTAAAGACAATGTCTTAATAGCAGAATATCTTCTTTTCAAGAATCCTTCTACTGAAGTGACCTTACTTAATAGTAAGTTGTGTTGTTTTCTTGCAAAACAAATTATCTCTTCCTTGCCCATCATTCTTCGAGAATAAGAAAGAGAGGTTTTTTTCTTTTTTTTGGTTATGTTCAGGGCATGCATGAGAAGAGCATCCCTTTCACAAAATGGTACTCTAATGTTATGATCTTATCAGTGAATCCCCTTAATCCACTACAAATAACAAAGCACTAACACTATCTGTTTCAAACACAACACAACTGTTGTATGTCCTAATCCATCAAACTATAACACAAACTCCATTGTTAACACCTAACCCTTCAAACTGACTCTACAAACAGGGGACAAAAAAATTGGAACAATCGACAGATACACCAAAGATAACAAACTTCAGCAGCAACTCATATAGCAATGAATTCAAATAGCACAATAAGCATAATAAGAAAATGACGCAGAAGCTAGAGAAAAAGGCAAAATTCAGCAATGAAGCTAACCTGGTGATCAGAAATCTTCACAGGCACCAAGAAGAAATCATTATCAACCTCCCTGGTATCTTTCACTCCAACAACAACATCCTTCTTCATCCTTGAAACCCTTGGGTTATCATCATCACCAATCTCAGTTACAAACAATCCATCCTTGAACAACTTCACACAATTATCACTCATCTGGAACGCTTCAAAGTGGACATCAGCCGCCCCATCTTCGTTCACCTCCAGCTTCACCAATGCAGTCACCCATTCCTCAATCCCGCCCTCAGCGTGCAGCTCGGCCGCCTGCAGCACCTCCCTCGCGGATAGGGTGTACTCCCCCTTCCCCATCCTCCCCACCGATTGAGTGAAGACGAACCCCACCCTCCGCATCCCTAAACCGGCCGCAATTGCCTCCACGAGGGCTTCCTCATCGGGGTCTCGGAGTAGAAGGAGGGCGTCCTCCGTGCCCTGCTGCGGCGGCTCGTAGATGAAGTCAACGAAGACGACGCCGCCCTCCCCGACGCGACCGTACATGAATCCGCCACGCTTTACGGCAAAGGCCAGAGTCTCGTTGACGTAGAGCTGGAAGGCGTGAGCGGCATCGCGATCGAAGGACGCGGTGTCGCAGTGAGGGGTCTCCTGACGGGATACACGGACCTGGCGGGCGATGAGGTCGTCCATGGTCATCTTGCGGCCGAAGGAGCCGGAAGGGGTGATGGGTGGCGCGCCGATCACGGAGCGGGGGAGGTCAAAGTAGGAGAGGAAGACGACGGAGCCATGGGCGACGCCCAGAGAGGTGAGAATCGCGGCGGGATCGGAGAGGTCGGTGAATCGAAGGGCATCACCGGGGTTCTTAGCAAGTAGGAGGTCGCGGTTGAGGGAGAGGAATTGCGCGGCCACAGGCACGCCGAGCTGGGATTCGATGATGGATTTGAGAGTGGAGACGGTGGCGCGAGAGGGATCGGGGAGGGTGACGCGCTCGAGGCCGTCGCGGCTGCGCACGCGGACGATCATGGCGGACGCCTGAGAGGTGTTCGAGATTGGATCCCAAAGAAGAATGACTGGCTTTCTCGATGCCCGAGAGGTGTTTGTGATTTAATCGCACTGAACTGAAGAGACTGAGATAGTTATTATATTATAGTGATAATTAATCTCTGGTCGAACTCGAACACCAGAAAGCACTCGAACTCGAACTTGGATTACAAGTTGTTACTTACTTTGAACCAAATATTTTATATAACTATTTTGCATATATAACCCCTGTAAAGCTGATATTCATGAAGATCATGTTTTGTTTTGAACAAAAAAGAAAAAATATATGAAACCATAATTTTAAAATTATCTTTGGCTTTTTAATACTATTTTGAGTTGAAATTTGAGATACTTGAAAAGATTTTATAATTGTTTTTTTATGTGATTGTATGGATAATATTAATATATGTGTATGAAATGTGAAAATATGTTTTAACAAACATATAAAAAAAATATATTATATGACAAAATAAAATAAATTGAATAAAATGTTTCAAATGTAAACTCAAAATAATATGATAAATTTCAAAAGGTATTTTTGAAAGTTTAGTTTTTGTTTATAATTTATTTATTTATTTGTTGCTTGTGTTATTATCATAGATTTTAAACCCGGACCGGCCTGGTGGTTTGCCGCTCAACTCGGTGCTTAAATCGGTTCAGGTTATTAATTAATTCAGTTATGCAAGCGACCCGACTTGACTCGGTTTGAATCGGCTGGGTCAATGTTTTTTTTTTAAATGACTTTTTTATTCTCAAGTTTTTTAATTTTTTAATATATTAAGGGGAAAATATGTTATTTTATTTTTTTAGAAAAACCAAATTTCACTAAATCTCATATTTTATGATCTTATATTATATTGGATTGAGTTTGGTTTGAAGTTAAATTTAAACTTTTATCATGGATTAGTTTAATCTAGAGATTGGATTTTGAAGTTTTGTTATGTATTGGTTTTTACTTTTAAGTTATTAGGTTTGTGTTTTTATCTTCAAGTTATTTATTTGATAATTATTTTATATTAAAAAATAATTTATAATTTTAAAAATAATATTTAAAATATTTTTATTAACAGACCTGAATGACCCAACTGTTGAACCGATTGACCCAAAATTTAGAGCCTTGACTGGGTGGATGTCCGGACCGGATATGAAAACTATGGTTATTATTGAGCATATCATACACGAGAATATCTTCACATTTAAAAATATTTTCCAAATCTCAAGTGCCAAAGTAATGCTAGTGGACCTCCTCTTTCTCTTTACTTGATGATGAAGAAACGTTGTGCGGTGCTATCTCAAGAAACTCTACATAAGACAGTGATCTTGCAAAAGTATTGAATTCTAGAATATAGCTTGGATAGGATAAGACAGTAGCATATCATGGATGCCCTCTAAAAGGAAATTTCCTATCCCACCGGGGGCGGCTCAAGGGTAAAGCGAGTGAAGCGATCGCTTTAAGCCTCCAAATTTAGAAGGCCTCATATTTTTTTGTTATTTTTTAAGATTTTTTTTTTAAAATCTTATAATAATAACTATAATAATAAATTATTATAATGTATTGATATTTAAATTTTTTTTAATTTAAATTTTAATATCTATTGGAGGCCTCATATTAAATTTAAACCTTAAAATTTTTTAAAAGCAGCCCTCTTATAATAATAACTATAATAATAGATTATTATAATATATTAATATTTAAAAAATTTTAATTTTAATTTTAATATCTATTGAAAGCCTCTTATAATAATAACTATAATAATAGATTATTATAATATATTGATATTTAAAAAAATTTAATTTAAAATTTAATATATATTGGAGGCCTCATATAAAATTTAAACCTTAAATTTTTTTAAAAGCTTATTATTTTAGTTATAATAATTATTTGTATGATAAATTAATTTTTAAAAATTTTAATTTAATATCTATTGGAGGCCTCCTACTACATTTGAACCTCAAATTTAGGGTTCTTTAATTTTTTTTAATTTAATATCTAGTCAATTATATATCTTTTATCATCTAACTTTTAAAAATAAAAGATAATAAACTAAATTTTTAATTTTTTTAGTTTAATACATAATTAAATTTATATCTTCTCCCAACTACCTTATTAGTTATTAAAAATCTAATCCCAAGAATTATTAAATATGTAGCCGTTTGTAATTTAGTAAGTAACGGTCATTCTCTCTATTATAAATTGAGATTGTTTTTAATTTTTTTTTATGTTTACTTTTTTCAATCTTTGCTTTTGAGTTCTTGTTTGCAATACTCATTGATCAGTGAATGTCTCAAGAAAGATTAAATGGATTAGCCACATTATCAATTGAAAAAGAAATATTATAACAAATTGATTATAAAAAATTAATTAATAACTTAGCATCAAAAAGTAAGAAAAATAAATTTTAAATAATTTTTTGTAGTAACTAGTTTTTTTTTTATATATTTTCCAAAAAAAATAAATCTCTTTTTATAAAATAATCTATTTTTATTCTATTGTTTAAATTTTTGTTTGTTTGTTTAGATTTTTTTTTATTTTTATTTTTGGAGTAGTTATAGAATTACTTTCCTATCAAAACCCATAAGAGTTATTATGTTAATATATAAAATAACTAAAAAAATATCTCATATAAGTGGTTGTTAAAAAAATAAATAAAATTTAATTTATATTAAATAATTAAAGGCCTCATTTTAAAATCTCGCTTTAGGCCTCCAATTCTTTTGAGCCGCCCCTGTATCCCACGTACCTAAGGAGGCCGCTTGGCCGAATGGTACGTGGGTTCCTACCTCGCACCGGTCCGAGGTTGAGTGTCTCGGGAGTGTATTTCTGAGCGTCTGTAGCACGGGGTCACCTCGTGATGACCAATATCCATGTGCGCTTGCTCGGGTTCGATCTCAGGCGCTCCCGTCCCTTTGGTTCTTAACTAGCGAGTGGCTAGCCACTGGCTCTTTACGTCCAAAACAAAAAAAAAAAAAAGGAAATTTCCTATCAATTGGTGGTTGGATAGAATTTCAAAAAATAAAAGATGAGAAGGAAGTAACCTAGTTGCACACCAACGGTCATAAAGACTTATTGGTATTGAGTTATTTTTGTTAAGAAGCTCCACTCTCTGGAAATAAACTTGAGATTGAGTCCCCCTCTTATAAATGTGAGAACTCAGGTATATTGAGTGGGTTTTATGCTTGACTCTATCCTTGATATCTCTTATGGGTGTGCTTGTCACGTTAGTAATTAAAAATAAATAAAAAAAACCTAGTTGCACAACTATGTTGAGGGTTTAGATTATAATTCTAATGTATGTTTCATTCATGCTTATAATAGGCAGAATTAAGTATTGATATATATATATATATATATATATATATATATATATATATATATATATATATATGAAAAATAGTTACATCTTTTTTTAAAGAGCAAATTGCCAAACAGTTCCTGCACTGTTTGGTAAGTCCCTACCCACCACACTATTAGCTACACCTCCACTCACAAATACCCCAGGGACCTATAGTGAAACTGGCACTGTTTCAAGGACTAAAAGTTCATTATCCATTTTTAAAATACAAGTTTTTTTTGGGTGAAGTTTTCATTTTCAGTGAATTTTGAATAGTAAAATAATGTCTATTATTTAGTTAATTCATGGGTGTGCACGGTTTAAAAAAAAATTGAATTGCTAACATAACACTTGTCCATAACCATAGAGGTATTAGACAAGGGGATCCCATCTCACCATTCTTGTTTCTTCTTGTATCTTAGAACCTCACTGCTCTTCTGAATCATGCTATGGGCTTAAACTTGATACCTGGATTTGACAATAGATTGAATTGCAATTTCAATCACTTAATGTTTGCTGACGATTTGATTATTGTCTCTACAGCTTCTAGAAAGGCTGCCAAGAATTGCAAAATGTGTTTAGATATCTATAGAGACTTAACTGGCAAGCAACCTAACCGGTCTAAGTCTACCATTCATCTCCCAAGCTGGTGCAATAAAAGAATTAGAGATTTTATTGTAAGTAGCCTTGGTATGAAGCTTGGTACCTTTCCTTTTAGATACCTAGGTGTCTTGATCTCCCCGAAAAGAATTACAGTTCACCAGTGGAGAAGTCTAGTTGACAGAACTAAACATAATTTTAATGCATGGAATCCATCCACCATTTCCCTGGCAGGAAGAGCCATTCAGGTTAACAGTTCCCTCATGTCTATCCTTGTTTATCCACTGTCATGTTATCCCGTGCCTGATACAGTTCTTGATCAAATTTCCAAATTAGCTAGAAATTTTCTTTGGGGGAAGAGTACTGCTGGTGGCAACTTCCATTCCATTGGTTGGAACACTACTACAATACCAAAATCTGAGGGAGGATTGGGAGTGAGGAACTTGAGGACTACCAAATTATCTCTTATGACAAAAAATATTTTTTCAGTCTTAAACCATGAAAATAAGCATTGGGTTCAGATCTTACACCTTAAATATGGAGAACTGCATCCCTGGGCCATCCCCACCCTGTGTAAGGTATCCTGGTTCTACAGAATGCTCTGTAAAACTGCTAAAACTATCAAAGGTAATCTAGGAGTCACGACCTGCAATCCTATGCTCACAAGTTGTTGGAAATTATGGATAAATTCCCATTATTTTGTTTTAAATTTGAATAATATTTTATGGATTTGATTTTATCTTTTTGACTAATAATCATATTAAAACTTAGAACTAATCTTATCCAAACTTATTAGTAATCCTATTTGAGTTTGAATAAGATTATGATAGATATCCTTCTTCATGAGAGATGAAGAGGTTATAAATATAGAGGGATCCACCTCTCTCAAAATATACAAAATAAAAACACACAAAGAAGCTTTTCTCTTTTCCCTCTTCTCAATTTTTCTCGGGCTTTTTTTGAGCGGTACTAAAGACAGTTGGCAGATTCGTCACCCCGGCCAGCGCGTACCGAGGGAAGGGGTCTGAGAAAGAGAAGGGTTGAATCTTGGGAGAAGAGCGCCAGTAAAGCCCTGTACGTGAGGGGGCGTAATTCTTCTCTAAAGACAGCGTCTTTAGATGTGCCTCTCATCTCGGTTCTCAGAGATAAGTATTTTAATCTTCGCTATATCTTTTCTGTGCTTTTTTCTAATAAATATTCCAACACAAGTTTCCTGGATGATCCTTAGCTTTTTGATATTCCCATTGCATTAAAGCCTACTTTCCTTAACATGGAAGCACCTGTGGAAACTATTAATATTACTGATTTTCTAGATGAAAGTACTTTAAATTTAGCTGTGTTGATGCATTGTTTTGGTAACTGCACTGATTGGAGCCAAAAATGTAAAACTAAATTTGATCTCACTGACTGCAATAAGTGGAGTTGGTTGGCTGGCTCCCCTACTGCTAGAATCACAAGTAGGGTGTACACCCATTTTATTCATAGTCAGCAGGATAACTTGGATAACTGGGAAGGATGGCACATAATATGGAAATTGCCAGTAGCTCCTAGAGTTAAAACTTTTCTCTGGAAGCTATTCCATGGCAGAATTCCTATATACCAGCTCCTCTACAATCTAAGTATTGGACCACAAATGCAATGCCCCTTCTGTGGTTTAGAAAATGAAACTATAACCCACCTTATGACTGGATGTGTTGTCTCCAAACAATGTTGGAGACTAGTGGCTAACTATATTGGAGTAAGTTATACTGATTTTGAACAAGTGGTAGAAGGACAATGGCTTCTGAGTCATTGGAGGAATGGGAGGGTAATGGAATTCAAGGCATTGGTGGCCACCTGTGCATGGACTTTGTGGAAGGCTAGATGTGAGCTTGTCTTCAAGGACAGGTGGACACACCCACAGCAAATACTCCAGCAAGCTGTGCATGCAACTCATGAATATCTTTGGAGAATGAAACAACAGATAAGGGAGTTTCTTAACATCTCACCTTATACTAATATACTTACAATCATGTGTGATGCCTCTTGGCATGAGGAGTATCCATTAAGTGGAATTGGATTTGTTATTATTGCTGGAACTGATACAGTTATTATTGCAGGCTTCTCAGGCATACAAGCACAATCTAGCCTTCATGCTAAGTTGCTGGCAGCAGCCAAGGCAATGGAACAGTGCGTAACCATGAATCTAAAACCCAACCGCCTGTGCACAGATTGCCTAGATATGCTCACCATAATTAAGGAAGATGAAGCTTGGGACATGAGGAATCTTCAGTTTGATAACCACATATTCAGGGAGATCTTCCATCGGGACGTGAACATAGACATCAATTACTGCCCTCGGGAACTTAACAGTAGCAGATGTGCTTGCACACTTTGGCCGATTGAACCCGCAACTCTCCTTGTATCATAGAGGAATAGACAGCCCATGATGGTTGGAGGATGCTGTGAGCAAGGCTGGACTCAAGTTTTGAGTTGATCTAGATGCTTTAGTTTTTGTTTGTTTGCTAGCTACTATGTAGCTCCTTCTTGTCAAAAAAAAAAAAAACATAACACTTGTCCAGTTAAAGCATTATTTTACCATTTAAATATTTGAGTAGAAATGTCAAACAACACTTGGCATGATCACAACTAATCCGACGAAGACTCCATTGATATCTGACTATCTAGTCATCTAATGGTGGAGATCACCCCTCTGAAAATACCCAAAAAGTTATAACAGTTGACACATAACTATCTCCAACATGGCATTCAGTTGTATCAGAACTAGAGCCTTATTGGCATCTTGTTGGATCCGAGCTGGCGCTCCACTGGCATTAAACTAGATCATAACTGCCTAACTACCTTAACATACTATAAAAGGAATTTTACTCACAAACGAGGACATATGGTCTTCAGTACCTAGTATGCTACTCTAATCCCATTGAGAGTGATCGCTTACTAGTGTCTTTCTCACTTGGCCTCTCCACTCTCTTCCACTCTTCTCCTAGCTCTCAACTTCTTTGGAGCCTCTTTGACTTGAGTGTCGAAGGGAACGAGCACCCAACCCTCTTCTCTCTACAGATCATTTTTCTGACAAGATTGATTGCTGGAGGTCCAATCCCGAGAGTAAAAGATGGTCTTGTAAGCAAGGAGTTCACCCGAGGAGTTGTCCACAGAGCCGATCTTTCACTCCAAATCTTTGAAGTTTCTCCATCTCCACCGATCTCTTTCATCTATTGATCTGGATTTGCTCCGATCCCACGGAAGAGCATATCTCGACATCAATAGTTTGGCGCCGTCTATGGGAGAGATCATTCAAGAAGCTCTGAAGCTCTCAATAATGGAGAGAGGAAAGAAAAGTCAGCTGGACAACAACACCACAGGACGCGTTGTCGTCCAAGAAGCCGAGGGTGTTCACCAGGACCAATCTATGATCCTTGAGGGAGACATCTCAGACCCAAGGCACCGCGACCTTAAGGAGAAAATTGAGGCGCTCACCCAAGCCCTCCAAATGGCGGAGCAACGGATATCCTAGCTCCATCACTCACCGAGAGATATAATGGCAAACTCGTCAAACGATATCCAACGATCCACTATACGTGCACCAGAGCTTAAGGGTAAAGCACTTGCTAGGATAGAAGCAGCAGCCACATCATTAGCGGGAAACTTGGGGTCACCTTGGCCTCAACCTCAATTCGAGGAGTCGCCCAGACCTCGGCACAAAGTCATATCTCGAGAGACTAGGGAACGATTGATGTACATCCTTCGCATCGTCTTTCCTTTTATTTCAAAGATTTTGGAGACATCATTCCTGGCTAGATTTAGGTTGCCATCCATTGAATCTTATAATGCTACCTTGGATCCAATCGACCACCTGGAGTCCTTCAAGGCGGTGATGCCGCTCCATAGAGCGCCGGGTGACATCATGTGTAGATTTTTCTCGGTCATTGCGAGGTGCAACTCAAATGTGGTTTACTAGTCAGCCACCAAAGTTCGTCTCTTCATTTGAATAGTTAAGCGAGCTCTTCTTTGGACAACCCATCAGTAGTAAAAAGTAAAGGAAGACCTTAGTTATGATGATGAGAATCAAGCAACATGAAGAAAAGATCCTTCGTGCCTACTACCTATATCATCATTTCAACATGGAAAAGTTGGAAGTGTTTGACCTCAACTAGGCTTTTGCAACAGAAAAATTTTAATGAATCAAAAAAAGAATTGAAAAATTGGATCTATGTTCAACGAATCACACCCACCAATAAAAAGTATTTTGTTTCAGTTCGGCCTGTAGTCACATATGAAATAGCTGATGTCATAAATTTAGCAACACTTTTCCCTCAGTTGCACTAATGAAAGGGTTGCGCCGATCTCCCATCCAATTCTCTTTATTCAAGAAGTAGCCGAGAGACATAGCTGATCTCCTCTTCATGGCTGAAAAGTACATCAACGTCAAGAAAATCCAAGTTGCATGTAATGCCCGATTTATTTTGAATAATTATCGCTTAATTTTCAAAGAATAAATTGGGGTGATTAACTATTAAATAAAGATTAAAGTAATTAAAATAATATAAATGATAATGATAAGTAAATTCAATGGGCTAACATTTCCGGCCCATTGGGCCCAATCCAACCATTAGAGAATGGAACTTTGGTATAGAAACAATAATCAAATATATATATATATATATTAAATCTTAAAAGCTTTACAATGGTTCTCTCAAGGGAGAAGTAATGAAACATTACAAGTGTAACCAATTTAGCCAAGTATGACAAAATAATCCCAAAGTAATAAAATAATTATTATTATACTTTTAGCTAATAAAACCTAAATGGAATGAGAAATAATTGAGGAGATAATCTTAAATAAACTTAGAGATAAGTTAAATATTAAATTTAATAAATAGACTAGGGTGGACCTAGGATAAGTTGATGATTAAAAGCAAAGTATATATATAAATATTAAGAGGGACTTAGGGCTATGAATTTTAATGGAAATGAATTGAAAACCTAACATCTCTCATCTCCCCTCTCCTCACCGTGCCCTACCACCGCCTTGCAGCCCCAGCTCGGAGCCGCGCTAGACCGGCCTGCGCACCAGCTCCTCCGCGACCAGCCCCCTGCCCGGCCGCCCGCGCCAGCGCCTCCCCGATTGGCTCCCCTGCGTGTCCCCGCGGCCGGCTCATCTGTCCGACGCCCGCGCGCTTGGCCTGCTCCTCCCAGCAGCCCGGCCTCCGCCCACGGTCCTTCGCCGCCCAACGCCGCTGGCCAGAGCCCCGCAGCCACGCCGCCCCAAGCCAGGCTCCACCCTGTCCGCCGGCGACGCGACCAGCCCGCCTCCACGCGTGTGAGCCCACGCCGCCTTCTCTCTCGCGCGCTACCGCGCTGGCGAGGCCCCTGTCCGGTGAGTTGACGGCCGCGCCTCCTCTTCCCCGACTGCGCCCCCTTCTGTCTGACCTGCCTCTCCCCTTTCTTCGACGAGCTCTGTGGGGCTCCGACGAGGCTGCGCCCCTACTGTCCGTGAACAGCGGTGTCCTGCCGCCCTTTTTCCCCTCTCCTGCGGCCGTCGGCGAGCAACGCACGCCTCCCTCCGCCAGTGATCGACAGCCAGCCATTAACGATATGCACCATTGATAAATTGCCCCCAAAGAAAAAAAAAACACAGTGAGTTCTCCTTAGTTAAATGGATAATATGAATTGCGGATAGGCCGAGAATGAGGCCGGGTTTCGGCTTAATTAACCAACCATGAGAATGATTCATGCTTGTAGCAATGAAACCCTGTCATATGTATGAATTTATAAGTTAATGGTGCATGTTTGTATAAGAGAATTAAGGCTAGAAACAAAGGAGGTTCTGCCGAATTTTCATTGAAAACATGCACCCCAAATTCTATTGAAATGCTTTAAAGAGGAACCTTTAATTCATTAGAAACTCTTAGTGAAAGTATTCCCATTCAATGTGTTAACAAGGGTAGATAAACCCGTATTCTTATCAGAATGGCTGCATATAGGTCTTTTGATCTTATAGATGTATTGGATAAGAAATACGAGTTCCATATTCATTAACTATTCCTAATTCGATTATTAGGAAAGGGCAAGGGTGTAGCGGGAGCTGTTGAAGGCCCGAGCCAACCCTGGACGCTTAACAAACTCAGGTGAGGGAACTAGTTGTATAGTACGTGTTTTTATTGTATTTTGTTACAGTATTGATTTCATATTAAAAAACATGAGTTAGAAGTTGTATGAAAAATTTCCTGAGTTTTGGAAATCATTTCATGCATATTGGTAGATCCCCAGTTGGGAATAGATTTCTCTTCCAGAACTCATGCACAGAAATTTAATAACAGAAAAAAGAAATAGATGCAGAACTTGATGGACTACACTTTACCGATTTACCTGCTTGAACCAATGGTGGCGCTTAGAGAGCCAGAGAGTATGGCATTAGGTTAGGGAATTGGTGATTTATAACTCTGTTTTTCTATAGCGAACTATCTATTTTAAACCTTCCAATTTTATAAAATTAAAACCCCCTTTCCATTCTCTCTGAGTGCCTTAGTGTATTTATATAATTTTGGCCCCATGTAGCGTGGATAGATCTACCCGTTGGCCGTTGGTCTCGCAGTATTGAAGTAGACGTGTGGTTAGGGATGATAGTATTGTGATGATCAGATGACTCCGTATTTCCTATCTACTGATAGCGATTAGAGTGATCGTGGAGGCTATTGGTACAGATTACCAAGGGAAATGTCGAAAATTCATTCACAGTACAGAGGATTAAATAATGAGATACGCATCATGAGATTTCCATGCATATTGGCATGATTATACCAGATTGAAGATAATGCATTGACTAGCATCTTTAGTTGCTTAACATTTGCTTTCAGTTACAGTATTTATTTTCAGTTATTTATATATGCATAGTTTTATGCTTCAGCTTTTACAGTTTTATTTTGATATAGGGGTACAGTGTTATATCCGGCAGTATTGTTCCCAAATCACTGAGCTCCAGTAGCTCAGCCCCTTTTCATGACATTTTTATGCAGGCAATAGACAGGAGTCCAGCTAGAGGATTTTTGTCTACTCGCGAGAGTATTTGATGAGTGTCTGTAGTTGGCTCTGACTTCCTAGTGTTGTAGTCCTTTTATGTACTGTTGTTACTGTATTTGAGACAATTACGTCTAAGATAGTATTTATACTTGGTATTGTATTAAACAATGTCCTGAGTTTGAAGTTATGATAGTAGTTGTTTGCTTTAATAGCTTCCGCAATTACTTTGATTACTATTGATTACCAGTTTTACAGCTTTAGGCTCAGGGTTCATTCCCTTGACTTGGCTGGTGTGACACGTGTCCCCTGATTAGGAGATGAGTGTTACACTAGCCAAGAAGAGGTTAGGAAGGACAAACCAAAGGGGGAGCACAATCCAAGCCGAGAACCTCCAAAGAGACCAAAGAAGCCGAGGTTCCAACCTCTCGAGGCCGCAGAAAGGAGGAGCCGGCTCGATTTCGTAATTACGCCCCCTGAATGCCAGCAGGTCGGACATCCTCATGCAAATTTAGAACGATAGGATTACCAAATGGCCGACCAAGACAAAGTATACTTACAACCTGAAGGACCCAAAAAAGTATTACAAATTCCATCGTTATCGAGCTATGATATAGAGGGCTGCATACAACTTGAAGATAAGATAGAGAACTTGATTCGATGTGGTCACCTCTCTTAGTATATGCAATGAGACCTATAGAAGTAGGGTCTATCCTTCCAGTAGGAGAATCAGCCCCTTGTGGGAATCGTACGTTACACCACTAGAGGACCATCCAGGGGAGGTGATAGCAACTCAGCTCTAAAGAGTCATGCCTGAATGTCGACCTGAGAAGAACCCTTGAGGATGAAATAGCGTACTGAGCTTCTGATCATGTTCTCAGACAACGACCTCAAGGGGGTCCCTCATCCCCATGATGACGTGTTGGTAGTCACGGTGCAGGTCAGTAACTGCGAAGTCAGAAGAGTTCTCATCGACAATAGAAGCTTAGCTGACGTTATCTTTTGGGATGCCTATGAGAATGCTGAAGCTGGTGAGATCACCTTTAGACGACTTTACTGGGGAGGGCAGTACAACTGGAGGGAATGGTCATCCTTCTCCTTACTGTTAGAAGTTTTCTTCGGAAGTCCATAGTAGTGGTGAATTTCTTTGTTATCAAGTGCCTCTCCAGCTATAATGTTATATTAGGTAGGTTGAGCTTGAATGCCCTGAGAGTAATGTTGAGCATGTACACACACTCACGCAAGTGCACAAGTTGTCAAAGTAATAAAATACCGGTATGTATAGGGTCAAATCCACAGGAAGTAGGAGATTAGTTAAACTAAAATCTACTAAGGCACTATACTACTTCAGTGAAACAAGTCAAAGGTTGGTAGACTCAAGTTCACACGAGATTAAGTGGATAACGGAGAGAATAAATATGGGAAGACTAACAATAATGATAATCTAGGGTTATATGATGTCCGGGTACAATAAGGATTTTCTTTTGTGATTTGTGTTGATTTGTTGAGTTGGTTGGCAAGGACGTTAGTGACGCACTAGGGACTTCGTACGCATGGATCGTAGATGTTGATCCCTTATTCCTGAGGAATATGCCTACTGTCTCCGCCATATTTCCCTATGGAGCAGAGTGAGACATTACTGATCCTAGGTGGTGCCCTGGCTACAGATGACCCGAGACATATTCCTATGCTGATGCAAATGTCGTTCTCTCATACTGACCTTCCACTCTGAGATGTATAGTGTCATGCCTCGACCCAGATTTCAGGACCCCGGGCACGTGAGCATACCAACCATAACAAAGTAAGGCGCACCTCACTCGGATACAAGGCCTGTGTAATCAAAAGCAGATAACAAAATAACAAAATAATAAATTCTCAAATAATCATCATAATAATAATAGAGTTTCAGCGGAATAAAAATCATAAGTGTCCAGATGCCCTATAAAATACTAGGCCCTATAAGGGTCCTATAACAAATGTCTCACACACAAAGAAAAATAAAAGAAGTCCTCGGACCTCTACAAGATACCCCGTCCCTCGTACGGCTCCTAGGCTAGAATCACCTACTCCTCAGTATCTAAAAGGGAAAAGAAATAAATGTGTGAGCTTTTGAATGGAAAGCCCAGTAAGTAGCCCTGCAGGGGTCATAAAGTCATCATAAATAACAATAAAGTGATCAACAGTCACAAATCAAACAGTGGGAACTCTAACTCTAGGAGTCTACCACAAACATCACAATAGTAACGACTCCTAATCTCAGCAGCTCTCAAAGCTCTGAGATGAATTCCAAAGAAAGCTCGGCAAAGTGTCTCCCCTCGGCCAGCATCATCAGCAATTGCTGGAACTCGACCCTCCTGTCGTACGGCCCTCAGGTCGTATGTTGGTAGCGCTACCTCTTATACGTATCGACACGGCCAGCGAATCATCCCCACTGACGGGCAGGACAACTAGAGTATCGTCTCTTTGGTATGGCAAGCCGAAACGCCAGGGTATCCCTTCTCTGAACGTTTCCCAACGGAGCCCCCACTCTCCACTGATCTAGACGGAAAACCAACAATAAATCAGGGAGACCAACATCCCGAAAACAATCAAACATGCTCAACAGGGATCCAAAACAACCAAGAAAGCATGTATGAACAAATCAAGTCAAGAGCATATCATGAATCATCAAGCATGATAATAATAGCAAGAGTACTCCGGAGAATAGGCATTAGGCAAGTGTACTTACCTCAAACAATGATGTTCGGGATCACTCAGGAATCCCTCCTGTTACGTCTCTATGTCGAAACCTGATAATAGAATCTATATCAGTATCGGTAACATCTTATAATCTCTAGATGTACATGCATGATATTCTAATCGGGCCCGAGTCAAACCGTATGGGCCTTCCCTTGTATTCTATATTATTTTCCTTTAAAGGTGCTTGAACTTCTCCCGTTAACAAAAGTTAAGTATACCTTAGTGGTTAAAGTACCCTGTTATAGTTGTGGAGTCTTTGGTTCGGATCCCACCTTTCTCCCCTTTTTTTCTTTTTATAACTTGGTTAGGTCTAGTGTGATCTCCTTTAACTGACTAAACCTGATTGTTTATTCAAATGCATCAAGGTGGCCTGGTGGTTAAGGCCCACCAAATCTATTGAGGGGTCTCTGGTTCTATTCCCTCCACTTGCCATTTTATTCCTTTAATTTTTATCTCTATACCTGGTTAGACCTAGCTTTAATTAATTAAACCTGACTTATCCCATTAAATGTGAAACTGGGCCCTAGTGGTTAAGGCCCATCATGTTGTGTAGATGGTCCTAGGTTCCAATCCCCTCTTTTACAATTCATTTTTTTTTAACATGAACTTGACTCAACTTAGCCTGTTAACTTGACCGAACCCAACCCCCTTATGGGACTTGACCCGGTTTATATTGATCCAATCCCTTTAATCCTTTAATTGATCTAGTCAATTGAATCTATTTTATTACTTTTGATTTGATCAAACTAGATTTGTTTTACAAATAGACCCAGACCCAAATCAACTTGGCTAACCGGTTTGGAATTAAAATAGACTCAATCCGACTTGGCTCGACCGAATCAATAAATCAAGCTGGACTCAACCGATTTAAACTTAAATCTAACTCAACCTAATTGTTAGTGGATTTAGACCACTAACTATGCTTTTCAGGCTGAACCCAACCCGTTAACTTTTAAAACCGGTCCCACTCTCATCTTCTCCAGACCGAGTCTCACTGGTGAGGGGTGATGCTTCGACCTCACGCGGTGGTCGCCGGCAGTACCTTGGTGGCCGGTGCTTTCTCCGCCTCGAGGTCCTCACCGTTTGGGATATGCTTCACGGCAAGCTCTTTCCTCTCCGGAGTCTGGCTCCGTGACAGATGACAAAACACAATCGTAAAGCCCTCCCGGTGTCTACCCCTACCTATCTACGTGCATGCATGCTATTTAACAGGGAAGGAAAAGAACGGAACCTCACCGGCAATAACTGGTAGCTTGTGACGCCTTCTTTGTCGACGAAGGCACAGGGAAGTAGGAACCCGTGATCAGGTGGTTGGGGGTGATTCTGTTCGCACGAAGGAGGGCGACGGTGGCGAGAAAGAGCCCTTGTGCCTTGTCTTCCTTTCTCCCTTCTTCTCTGACCGCTGCCACCAGAGACAGAGATCTGCTTTCTTCGCTCAGTCGCCTTTAGGGTTGGAAGAGCGACGCATTTCTTATAGGGCTCACGGGGAGAAGTTGGGCGGAATCGTGATCCCATCAATCGCGGATCGAGATTGGTTCTTTCATTCGCCGGTTGGCGCTGTGATCGTGCCAGAGATGAAGTACGCGGTGGCGCTGCTCACTGGCGGAGAAGAGGCGCCGTTGCCTTGTGATTGAATCTCAATGGAATGAGCGGCTTAGATCGCCTACATGGAATCTAAGGGCGGAGATTATATCGGGAGTTCTCGGATCCGTCAACTGCTCAGATGGATGATCTAGATCAAGTGAGGGTGAACGGTTTGATCAAACCGCTTTGCCTCAAACTTAAACAAACGCCCTTGATGGACGATCACGATTAGTCCTGGCTAATAAAAGGGAATGAGTGGCTTGGATTTAATCCGGTGCCTCGAACTTAAATTGATCTATCAGATGAACGGACGAGGGTGAGTCCGCACGGTGGAGGCGCACGCGTCGTTATCCTTGCAATAGAAATGGATGGCTGGATCGACGTCTCGTGATCAGATCGCCCATGGTTTTAATCTCAGCCGTCCATTATTTTCTAATGCAACTCATGCACGAATTTCTCGTGGCATATTGGGCGAATAGACCCTTGATCTTTTTTAGGTTACTCTTAGGTCCTTCCTCTGGGAGAGAATGCAAATTTCCTTTAAGTCCTCCAAAATGTCTAAAATTACCAAAAGGTCCCTGTCATCCTCCATTAACCCTAATTAGGGTTTTAATTCATTAAACCCTCCTTTTCAAAATAAATCCAAATTTGGGAAATTATTTTAATTACCACACTATTTATAATTTTTTTAAAAATCCATTTATTCCAAATAAAATCTTGGATTTTACAATCCCCCCCTTACAAAAATTTCATCCCCGAAATTTAAAATAGAACTCTTTCAAGACTCATCCAGTAACAAATAACTCCGAGTAACGCTCCTTCATGTCCTCTTCGCGTTCTCATGTAGCTTCTTGATCGGAGTGATTGTTCCATCTCACTTTGATCAAAGGAATGGCCTAATTTCTCAACTGTTGTTCTTTGCAGTCCAAGATTTCCAACAGGCGCTCCTCATAGGACATGTGTAACGCCCCGATTTTTCTTGGGAATTATCGGTTAACTTAAAGACGAGAAATTGAGGTGATTAACAATTTAATTAAAGTAAAGAAGTTAAAATAATAAAATGGAGTGGGGATGGGCCTAGATTTCTGATTTGGGCCCAACCCAACCACAAGAAAGGGATGGGATTTAATAAACTTTTGTATATGACAAAATAATCCCAAAGTAATAAAATAATTACTATTATACTTTTAGTTAATAAAGTCTAAATAGAATGGGGAATGATTGAAGAGATAAGTTAGATTTATTGGCTTATGTGACAAAAGCTAGGGAATAAGCTAAATTAATGGGAAAAAAATATTGAATTATTTTAGTTATCATGATATAAGTTATTGAATTTATACATATGGGATTAAGAGTGAAACTTAGGGCCCTATGTTTTAATTAAAATTGATATGAATAGAAGCCCTCATCACCTCCCTCTCTCATTTTTTTTTTCATGTTGAAGCTGATGCCCTAGCCTCCTTTCTCCATCTCCATCGTCCTCCTCGTTGTGCCCTTACTCACGCCCGTCGCCGGCTTGGCCCCGTGCTTGCCACCTGCCGGCCACCGCAGCCCCCCCTTGGCCGCGCAGTCCTTCCCCAGCAGCCCGCCGCGCTAGCTCCGCTGTGGATAGCACCGCCTAAGGTCGTGGGCCGCCGTAGCTGCCACCGCCTTCTTGCCTCGCCGGTGCGCGCGCGGCAGCTGTCCGTCTCGGCAGTTCCTCCCGGCCCTCCTCCGTCGTCCCCTGCTCTTGCACCCTTCTCTCCGGCGATCGGCGCTCATTTTCCCCTTCTCCGGTGAGGCCGTGCCCTGCTGTCCACCTGCCTCCCCCCGTCTTCACTTTCTGCGAGCACTGACGAGCTGAGCTCTTCCTCTTCCTGTTGTCTCGACGTCGGACTAGTTCACGACATCCCCGCGCGCACATCAAGTTCAGATCCAAGTTAATCTAGTCGTCGGTGAGCTTTAATTCTTGAAACAAGGGGGATTGGTTGTTGTTTTGGTGCTAATTCCTTAATTGATTGTAGGAAATGCAAATACAGCACCGGACGGGCTGATTTAAGGTGGGAGACCTTATTATTAGAGTTTTAAACTCAATGAGTGGGGATCATTAACTTAATTATAGTATTAAAAGTCGCATAGCTCTAATGAATGATAATTGAGAACAAATGATTGTATGAATGAGTTTAAATTTGATTTGGATGAATGTTTGTATAATTTCGGGGCCCTCTAAATAGAAGAGGTGTTGCCGAATTTTTGCAGAAAATCTTAAGTAGTTAAACTTGATTATTCTCCCATGATCATACTTAATAATTAATCACTTCTAAAAAAAACATGATTAAAGCCTTTAAATTGTGCATAGGATGATTAGAACTAAATCCTTTGTTTGAGAAATTCCGTATTTTCATTCTTTAGAAATACGAAGTTCATGTAAGGGAAAGCATACCCTATTTAATGTAACGAATTTATCGTACTCTAACGAGTCTAATTAGAGTATAAGATCAGAATACAGATTCCGTATTCTTATGAATTTTTGAAGCATGTGTTAGATTTTAATTAAGAATCATGCTTAGATAGTTTAATGAGTTTTTCGTATTTTAGCGAGTTTAAGTTAGAGTTTAGAAAGAATACGATTTCAGTATTCTTAAATCCTCGTATTCTAAAGCTATAGAACTAAGTTATAGAAAATATGAACTTCGTATTTACTTGGTTACTATTATTAATTCTAGGAAAAGGTAAAGGTCCCGTGGGAGCTTCAATAGGACCGAGTCAAACCTAAGCTTACTAAGGATATCAAGTGAGTGACTACACTATACTTAGATGTTATATGATCGAGTTTTTATCGTCGGATTTGTTTATATGAGTTTTATCTCGGTTTGTGATTTGCCGATGGATTTCTCTGCTATCTTAGCATTGTATTTTCATGCTTGTTATATGCTATGGAATTGAAATAACATGATTAATTATAAAGTGAAACCTTAAATGGTAGAGATGGATATACATCCGTGTCGTGGACTGCTCCCTAGCTAGACATAGATGATTGATCCAGCGGGACTCAGGATAGAGCCCATAAAGGATAGTAGATGATATCGGGTTAGGGAAGGAATTTGTTTTAAATCGTTTCCTTACTAAGAAATGTTTTTTTCAAAAATTATTTTATTTATAAAACCCCTTCCCGACCCTTTTGGGTGCCCGAATTAGATACGAGATGCACGCGTGACGATTGATACAGTTTGGTTGATTATACCATTGGTCGTCAGGCCTCGGATATGAGACGCGTGACGATTGATACAGTTTGGTTGATAATACCACTGGTCGTCAGGCCTCGGGTACTGGATCAGATTATTCCGTAGTCTCCCGATCATCAGGATCTGGTTATCCAGCTGATGACAGCTGGGTTCATTCAGAGTATTGAACTAAGGTTGCACGTTGATACGATACGAGGCCTTATCATACATATTTATGTGATGGTCATATGCTTATGATGATTGAAATTGCATATGTGCTTTATTCGGGTTTTCTAAAATGCTTGGCGTGTTAATCTAATAAGATAATGCATTCGATTAGTATTATTTCTGGGATTCGTAAATCTTTCATTATATATATTTATTTCCTGATATTAGTGATTTTCAATCAAGTGAACTACTTGCGCAGGTAAGTGAGCGTGAGTAATCCAGTAGATGGCTCTGACATAGCAGATAAGGATAGTGCTTGTTTGCACTTGATGTTTAGACTTCTAGAACTCTTCCACAAATTTGTAAACTCTGTATAAGATTAAACAGTTTGTTTATTTTTTACGAATAGTAGTTTGATTATCATGATCACTAACAGGTTTAAATTACACAGCTTATGGGCTGGGTGCACTCCCGATCCAGCTGGTGTGACATCTGTCTCAGTAAAGAGTTGGGTGTTACAACATGTCCTCCTGGACTTCAACCTGAATCTGGGGAATCACGTGATATGGACCACGGATACATTTCTTCAACATAGAAATATGAAATACATCGTGGACTTGTGCTAAGTCTAGAGGTAGAGCCAATCTGTAAGCCATAGCTCCTACCTGCTCCAGGATCTCGAAGGGTCCAATATAGCTTGGGCAAGTTTCCCACGCTTCCCAAATCTCACAACCCCCTTCATTGGTGACACCTTCAGGAACACAGAGTCACCGACCTGGAATTCCAGCTCAGAACGACGCTGATCAGCATAGCTCTTTTGTCGACTCTGAGCAACTTTCAGTCTCTCTCGGATCATTCTGATCTGATACTCTATCTGTTGAACAAAGTTTGGTTCTTCAAGCTTCCTCTCACTCACACCTCCCAAACATGTCGGTATCCGGCACTTCCTACCATAAAGTACCTCATAAGGAGCCATCTGTATGCTCGCTTGGTAGCTGTTGTTGTAGGAGAATTCTGCCAGACTCAAGTGTTTGTCCCACGAGCCAGTGAAGTCTAAGGCACAAGCTCTCAGCATATTCTCCAGAATCTGAATGGTTCTCTCCGACTGACCATCTGTCTGAGGATGAAAAGCCGTATTGAACGTTAGACGAGTGCCCAAGGTTGTGTGCAGACTCTCTCAGAATCTCAAGACAAACCTAGTGTTACGATTAGAGGTGATCGACACTGGTACTCCATGTAGCCTGACGATTTTGTCAATATACAACCATGAAAACTGCTCCAATATGGCCCCCGTCCACAGGGGTATGAAATGTGCCGACTTGGTCAGACAATCTACTATCACCCACACTGCTTCGTGCCCCTTCTGGGTCCGAGGTAGCCCTGTTACAAAATCCATATTAATGTGCTCCCATTTCCACTCCGGAACAGGCAAAGGTTGTAACTTCCCAGCTGGTTTCTGATGTTCCGCCGTAATCAATTGACACGTAATGCACTGTGCTACAAACTCGGCAACTTCCCGTTTCATGCCTTTCCACCAGTAGTGGTCTTTCAATCCCTTGTACATCTTGGTACTTCCTGGATGGATTGCGTAGCTCGAGTAATGGGCTTCCTCAAGAATTTCCTTCTTCAGTTCTGATATATTAGGCATACAAACTCGCTCATCAAATTTGAGATTGTCATCCTCATGAATCCGAAACCGTGTCGGTACACCCTGAACAACTTGACCCTTGACCTCCTCCAGATACGGGTCTTGCATCTGTGAGTCTCGGATCGTCCCCAACACCGAGGGTCGTATGCATAAAGTGGCCAAGCTTACTTCCATATTTGGTATTATGATCTCTAGCTCCATTCTCCTCATATCCTCCAACGAGGGCCTCCGAGAAGTCAACAGTGCGGCGACTCCGTAGTTGGATTTCTTGCTCAATGCATCTGCCACCACGTTAGCCTTGTTCGGGTGGTAATGGATGCTCAAATCATAATCTTTGATTAATTCCAACCATTGTCGCTGCCTCATGTTCAGCTCCTTCTGTGTAAAGATGTACTTGAGACTCTTGTGGTCGGTGTATATCTCATAAGGCACACCGTAGAGGAAATGTCGCCAGATCTTCAGTGTAAGCACGATCGCAGCAAGTTCCAGATCATGTGTCGAGTAGTTCTCCTCATATGGTTTCAACTGACGAGATGCATAAGCGATAACTCGTCCTCTTGCATCAGGATAAATCCCAAACCCGTTTTGCAAGCATAACTGTAAACTGTGTATCTGCTTCCACTCTGTGGCAAAGCTAGGACTGGTGCAGATACCAACTTCTGCTTAAGCTCCAGGAAGCTCTTCTCAAAAGAATCATTCCAAACAAACTTAGCACCTTTTTTGGTCAACCTAGTCAACGGTGCAGCCAAACGGGAGAAGCCCTCAATAAACCTCTGATAATAGCCGGCTAATCCCAAGAAACTTCGTATCTCTCTAACGGTGGTCGGTCTTTTCCAATCGACTACTGCTTCTATCTTCTTGGGGTCCACTAATACTCCAGCACCGCTGATGACATGCCCCAAGAAGGCTACACTGTCCAGTCAGAACTCACACTTAGAGAACTTTACATAGAGCTGGTGCTATCTCAAAGTCTCCAATATGATCCTCAAGTGCTTCATGTATGCCTGGAGACTGGGAGAATAGATCAAAATGTCCATCCAGAACTCACACTTGGAGATCTAATTGGTGATTGATGCAATCTCTGATTGATGCCAAATCGAGATATGATTGATGACCATATTTGGTACGCAAATATGGTGAAAACTAATGAAGCATTCTGGAAGATTGGACAACCAAAACTGTGATTGAGAAGATCAAGTTTTGGATGATATTTTGAATGAAGATCTCGCGCCATTGGCGGTGAGATGTTGATGGGCTGAGAACGTGACGGAGAGGAAATCCAACTATGTGCGGTGGTTGGGATTAGGTGGATCCGCCGTAGTCGACTCAGAACTCAACCAAGAGGATTGCAGGTGTCTCGAGGATGAAGAACAATGGAAGCTAGAGCCTTCGTTAATTCGTCAGCCGGGCCGCGTTGTAATTGTAGTTGCAACTAGGTTGCAACGGCAAAATGTGGAAGGCGTCCAATTTAGTAGCTGCGAAGATTATGGCGATACTAAAAGAGGAAGACGACATCTTAGGCAAGTAGAGTGCCTACTGTAAACCCTGTTGGGGTAAATTGACGGTGAACCATAGGAGAAAACCTTGAGGGAGAGGTTAGTGGAACTGACAATTGGAAGGACAAGGTGATGATGTTGTTGTGAGTGTGTGTGTGTGTGTGTCATTTGTTTTGTACACATGTTTTCCACCCTATTTTAGTGGATTTTTATCTCTGGGCTTGGTCCCCCAGATGTAGGCTTGGAAGCCGAACTGGGTTACCAATTCTTGTGTCCCCTTTATGTGTGGTTTGCTTTGCTTGTGTGTGAATGTATTAGTTATTCTCCTTCAAGATATTCTGTGAGCAGTGAGTTGCAATCGGCGTTGCAACACATTATACAACAGGCGGACAACCCGACAGAACTCTCAGAAATATTTAATTGAGTTTGTGTAGGGTCATTTTGAGTTATAGCATGCTAATCGACATACCTTTTAAGGTGGCCGGTGCCACTGATAAATTGATATGAAAAATCTTTTTTACATTTTTTGCAAATAGCCGGGGGCCTTTATTTGCAACTTCGACAATATCAAAAAATGACCAAACCCCTGAAGTTCTCTTCCTGTTGTCGGTACTCGTACTTGCACCCAAAGATGGTCCAACATCGATATCGACATTAGATTCATCAATACTTTGGGGTTCATTTTCATTGAGATAAAAAGGAGTATTATCGGAGAGAAAATCCCGGAAATCCGCCATTATGCTACGAAAATTAAGAGTTTCGAATTACCTCGATTATTTGACGAAGAATAGAAGAAAGCCGGAAAAAATTGAAAGTAAAGAATCACTTCAAGCCTTCAAAGTTGAAGTTCAAGTTGAAAACTGGAAACTTGCTCAAACTCTTCAAAGTGGAGGGTTGAAGACTTGAATGTTGAAAGCCAGAAAAATAAAAGAGTTGAAGCCTTCAAATCTTGAACAAGCTTGCCTTGCTCCTTGATTAATGAAAAGCTTGCACTTAAGAATCTTGAACTTGAAGTCTTGAAGAAGAGTTGATGATGAGAATTGAGAATAAGAGAATTGAGAATTTTTGAACAATGAGAATTCTTGGTGAAAAATACTTTGATGGATTAGAGGGCTTTTTATAGATTTTTCATTAATTTTTCATTACCCAAAATACTCTCATAAACTAGCCGTTTATAGTTGTTGGGAGGGTAAAAATGTAATTTTATGAAAAAGACATAAATACCTTCAAAAATAGCCATTTTATAGCTATTATAGGGGTTAAAATTGACTTTTCCAACTTTAAAAAATCAAAAAAAATTTAAAAATTTAAAACAATTAAAAAATTAAAATAATAAAAAAATTCAAAAAATAATAAGAAAATTAAATAAATTAAAAAAATAGCCGTTGGAGAAAAGTCCAACAACTGGTGGTCCAACAGCTGGGCAGACGTTGGATCAATGGATCATCGGCTGGATCATTCAGCCGTTGGATCCAACGGCTAGAATGATCCATGCGCTGATCCAGTATTATTTTAAATAAAAATATTTATCAAATATTCTACAGGATAAGCCAATTGGAATATACTCCCTTAAGATTGATTTCCAATAAAGGTCTTTGGGTTTAATTAAAGGAAGAATCATCAAAATGTTAGATACTCACAAAACAGAGAAGAAATTGGGCATTAATCAAGTATGGAAGATGGTGTTTATGGATATTGAGGTATGCAAAATATTACAACTTATTTCAAAAGATAGCATTTTGTGTTAATCAATATTTTTTTTTCTATTCTTATTTATTATATTTTTAATTTAAGGTTTCGAGATGGAGGCTATGGTAAGAAATGAATGTATATGTTGATGCTATGCTAAAATCGGATTTGTCTTGAGATCAAGCCCAATCTCGCACCAACGGTTAAATTTGTTTGATTTGAGGGACAAAATCACAAGAATGAGAAGAAGATTATCCAAGCATGTAAGAGGAGGAAAGATTTACGTGGAAAACCCAATGAAATCGGGGAAAAACCACGGTGCTCATGTGCAAATTCACTATGAGTTGGGGATTTTACAATGAATTGATCATGGCCTGAAGAATTCACAAAAAGATGGAGAGAAATTCTCAGAGAGCAGGGGGTGAGGAATTCTCCAAGAGTTCAAAAATCCCCCAATTGATTTTCTTTTGATCTATTTATAGCTTGAGGTTGCTTGGCGTCCAAGTTTCGCTAGCTAGATGCCAGCTTGATGCCAACTGGATGTTTGTTGGATTGCCAACTGGAAATCTTCTAGATAGTTTGCCAAGCTTCTTGAGAATTCTCGAAGTTCTTCCTGTACTGCTTGATTGAGGGCTCTAAATGTTTTCGGAAGTTCTTCTTCCTTTGCAAGTTCGGTTTAGTGGAAGACTATTTTGGAAGATCATTTTGTAGGAAGAGCCTTGTAGAAGAGTGTTTTGGCAGAGAAGACCTTGGCTGAGTAAAGCATGCAGTGGAGACTTGGCTGAATAACAGAGTGCAGAGTAATCTTGGTTGAATAACAGAGTGCAGAGCAATCTTGGCCAAACAACAGAGTGCAGAGTAATCTTGGTCGAATAACAGACTTGAAGTTCTGCTTCTTATGTTGGGTGGATGATGGGTTGTGGTTCTTCCATGTGTTTGTCTAATAAGGGACTACGTGTCATTCCACTTTTACCCCATCAGTATACAATTATTAAAGGATATACTTCAAGTAGGAAATATTTATCAAATTTCGGGTGCAATGCAAGAAGATCGCAAATGAAAAATAGGTTGATTAACAATTCATATATTTTACACCTCACGACCAAGAATGAAATTATACAAATGAGTGATGCATGGCCAAGTAACCTAGAATACAACTATCATCTTATCCCTTTTAGCGATATGGAAAGCTTATGCAACAAGAGATGTTCAATTAATATGTACTTATCTAAATAACTTCTTATATAACTATGACTCAATTGACTAATGTTTTACTTAACTTACTTTGCAGTTATAATGAGAATCATCATCCACATGGGGAATGTGATAGTATCAACATCTTACAAATCACTAAAGAGGGAATTTAATCATAAAAACATATTTGCAGGTTATGGATTATCCTCCCTTATGTTCAGTAAATTCCACATCGATCCATTTATCAAGGAGAGCATTAAGTTATATCACTTGTAGATATCTAATTCAAAATAATGAATATTGATATTTAAATATGTTTAGAGGGTATATTTTAATTTGCACTTTATGAATTTTAGGTCTGACAATGACTTGAGAGTTCAATATCTCAATCCTTTTTATGCAAGATTCGGACTCTTTGCCGATCTAATTGATAGATCAACAAAAATATCTACCAGACGATTAAGTTACCTAAGAGATAATTCAATATCAAGGGTATGTTAATTATATGTGTTTATTTTCTTGGGACAACTAACAATATTTTTGTTAAATTTTATGCAAAAAAATGTTTTCAGCATAGATGCAGATGTCTCATGTATTTACATCAATAAATGCTACCAATATATGACATGTAATAAGTGTTACTGAAAAATAGATTCTGAAAAGAAAAATAGATGCAATGGTTGTAGTATTTGATGAGTGCATAAATATACATGTTTTCATATCATATTTACATGCACTTTGCATATATTTTTGCATGGTTTCTTCAACTTTTGTGCTCTGTTGAGTGTTTTGTTGTGATTGGGCAGATAGGTGCTTAGGAGGAAAGAAGCGAAATCTGAAGCTATTCGGAAGTAAAAAGGGCTGAAACAAAGAGTGACATGGTCATCCACATGGGCATGTCATCGGGCGTGTGGATTCAAAAGCAGATAAACTTATGATCGCGCTTAATTTTCAAGGACACAACCATGTGTCTGATGACACGGGCGTGTAGAAGTCGTGTATGAGACCGTGTACTTAGTAGAACCACGCGAAAACACATCCAGAAGACTTTAGAGAGATACACGCCCATGCACGCGTCCTCCTACACGGCCGTGTGGCGTAAAAATAGAAGTCTATAAAAGTCGCTGGTTCTTTTCTAAAAAATGACTTTTAGAGTATCTTCGGACCGACGGCTAGGGTTTCAGAGAGAGATTGAAGGCAGAGGAAGCATCGTGCTAGGAAGTTTATGATTTTCATTATGTCTTTCTCCGTAGTTCTTGAGATGTATCTTTTGTGGTACCTTGGGTCCTTGGACTTTAGGATGAACTTTTGATTATTTTATATTTTAATACTAGGTTTCCTTTTGATTATTCTTGCGAATTATCTGTGTGTGCTGAATTCTAGTGGTTTGTTAGTGTGAAAGCGTCGGCCATATTATTAGAGTTGCTTGATGCATGATGAGAGATCGCGGTTAGGCGAGATCATAGCATAGATAATAAGGGGGCACACGCCGAGAGATCGGGTACTGGTCGCTTGGGTTGCTATGCAGCTGCAACTCATTCTCCGGATTAGGGTAAAACCTAATAGCGGGAACTACAAAACCCACGCTCATAGCAAGCATAATGTGGACCTATGGCAAAGTCTCTGTATGGGAGTAGGATTTGGGTGTCAAGAGATCGGGACCAAACTAATTTAGGGTTCTCCATTGTCCAGGAATATCAACTAGGTAACCTGTATTAGAAATCTAATCTCAAGGGAGTTTTAGCGGGATAGAGATCCAGGGTGCCTGCTCTCTTGATTGATAATCCTAGATTGCCAACTGTCACCTTAGTTTAGTTTGCTTTAGATCTTTGGTTAAGAACAAATCACCCTCTATATTTTCAGGCTGGGTAATAGATTTCTAGTTAGTATTAGTGTCGGTCCCTGCGGATTCGACTACCCTACCCTCAGGGTACTTTACTATTTAATTTGAGCGACTCTGTGCACTTGCGGAAAGCATAACTGTGATACCAGGATTTTTTGAATTAATGGAATAAATCAAAATGGATTTAATAAAATTGTGGGGGTCAAAATGAGAAATTGCAAAAGAAAAAAAAGGAAAATAATAATAATAATAATAAAATAATAAGAAAAGATGAAGGAAGTTTCTCTCTCGATTAAAAAAAATGAAATGATAAATACCACCGCCTCAAGGATGTTTCTTTGAAATTTCATTCAATAAAAAATATATTATTTTTTATTATATAAACCGATCACACTAAGAAGAGAAGAAAAATTGAGAAAGAGAGAGAGAGAGAAAGGAAAGAAGAAGTAATAGAGAGAAAGAGAAGAGAGAGGGAAGAGAAATCAGGGAAAAGAGAGAGCTGGAAGAAAAAGAGAGAAAGATAGAGAGAAGGAAGGAGGAGAGAGAAAAAAAAGAAGGGAAGAGAGGAACGGTCAGGGAAAAAGGAAGAAAAGGAAGAGAGGGAAAGAGAAGGAAAAAGGGGGAAAAGAAGAAGAGAAAGAGAAAAATAAGAGAAAGAAGAAGAAAAAAGAGAAAGAGGGAAGATAGAGAAAGTGAGTTTTTGTAATTTTTATGATGTTTTTGAGCAATTAATTTAGAGGGATTCTGCCCGTTTAGCTGCAGCAACTACAATAATTGGGAATCACAAAACATCATTTTGGAAGGTTCCACCAAAGTAGGAGGGATTACCAGGAGAGTTGACTACAGATGAACTTCAGTATTTTGATGTGTTTGCCGGGTGTTTTATCGATGTTTTTATCGATGAATTATGAAAACTAGTACTTTTGATATGTACGTGTATTTGCTCTTAGTAGAGCCAACATTTTATGTTTCATATATTAATCTGTGTCTATGTCACGTGTGCACCGGTAGAAACATGTCTATGTCAGGGCTTAGGTCCGTGGGACCACTATGTTTAATGTATGCAGCCGGGGAGGCTGGTTATGTGAATGGAATTGTTAGCACGAGTAGTGCTGTTGAGATTGGGTGCATACGAATTAGGTATGAATGATATATTTGTGATTTACATGAGTTTGTGACATGATTATGTTAAGATTTATGCACGTATGACTGGTATGAATTTTGTTATGTTTTGACAAATATATATGTTACACAAGCTACTATTTTTGTAATGAACCCTGGTGCGATGTTAGTCTCTCACTGGGCTAGTTTAAGCTCACAACTCCCACCATTTCAGTGTATAGGAACAAATCATGGTAGCTGACCTAATTGGCTTGGAGTGGTACAGATCTGGAGATTGACATGGTTGTTAAGTTTATAGATGGCTCTGAGTAGATGTGGACTATAAAATTGATGAATAAAATTCTTTCATTTTCAGCTTTAAGTATGAGAATGTACCTAATCTCTGAACATCTAAACTGAAGACCCTGTGGCATGTGTAATTTAATAATCAGTTTAAAAAAAAGTCAATTATATGTGCTATGAAAACCATGGTTGTTACAATAACGCATCGCATCAGTATCCTTGACCATCAAGTAAAAAGAAGGTAATTTAGAAAGTATATATGAAAAGAAGGGAATGATTTATTTTACTCTGTGTCTTTTATTCATTGGGATATAAAAACCATAAAACAAGAGAAAGGGGTAAAATTTTTGGGAGGTTACCGTACTATTACCTTTTATCACTTTGGTTACCCAATTTCAATTTGTATCTTTTTGGGTACCATACATCGATTTCATTACACCGGGGGGGTACTGGGGGGATTCCGACCAAATTATTGGGGATTCCGACCAACTTAAACTGACGTGGAGGCCACGTCAGTTTAAGTTGCCACGTCAGCCACCTCACCCACTCTGCCCACTCTCTCCTTCATCCACGAGAGGCCGCCAGGGTTTCTCTTCTTCACCGGAGAACCGCGAGGGTCCTCAGCGGAGAACCGAGAGGGTTCTTCTTCACCGGAGAGGCCGTGAGGGTACCTCTTCACCGAAGAACTTGAGGTTCCTCCTCGCCGGGAGCCGAGGTGGCGTAGATCTCTTCTTCATTGGTGTAATGAAGGTTAAAGTTGCGGGGGATGCTGCTCAACGATGAAGGGTGAAGTGGCGGCGGAAGGAGTCATTAAATTTGTGTCTTTTTTTTTTTTTTTTTTTGAAGAAGAAGAAGAAGAAGATCTCAAATTCATATCAATGTGCATGGCTTGCCCAAATTTGTTGACTTTGATGCTGGTCAATTGTATTGTGATGCTAGCTACTCAATGAAGGTTTGGTTGCCAGGATTTTAATCACCCTATGAGAGCTTTTGAGTATGAAATTACCCTCTGTTGTTAATCTTCTTGTTAACAGTTATGTATGGATTTTAATTACTCTCTGTTGGACAGTCAAATTGGAACAATGAAATGGTAACATATTTTCACATCCCTGCTGATTCACACAACTATTGAACTAAGTTTTCACAACATGCTGATTCACACAATCATTGAAATAAGTTTTCACAGCATGCTAATCACCCTGCTAATCAATTAGTAATCTGAAGGAAAAAAAGCAATCAATCTCAAACAGACAGGAAAACTGGTAATTATTTTTCACACTCTGATTAAATCAACATCTGCAATTCATGTCGCATAAAGTAATCAGTGTTTGAGTACATGGAGAATCTTTGCTAAATATTTACAATTAATAAAGTCACAGGACACTGAAAGAGGCAGTAAAGTGCAGTGTGTCACATGTGCAATTTGGCTGGACATACAATTCTTTAGCCACAGAAGACTCAAAATTAAATTACACAAGGTCCCACTGCTCTACAGCCTTTCAAAAATTGATAAGAAAAAAAAATGCACAAGCACATCCTTTAAGAAGGCCTCCCATATGCATCTGCAGGTCCACCACCACCTCTAAGACCTGGTGGAATCCATGCTTTTCTTTTTTTGTTAGGGTTTCCCAGCTTGCTCCTATCTTCAACATCTCTCTCCAACCCTTCATGCTGCAACACAGGGGGCTTTGGGGGGAATTGCTTCCCGGCTTGGAATTTTTGGAAGCCCAGTCTCTTGCCTCTAGTTGTGGTCATATTTTTCATCCTCAAGCTAGCATCCTCTGCAGTTTTGTTGGATAGAATCTGCCCAGGTATGTTTACTACCTATAATTAAAGTTGAGAAAAAAAAATAGTTTTATACCTTTTTCCATTGATGCATAACATAATATTAAAGAAGTTTCAAACAACATCACATACCTGTGAAATTACCTCAGTTGACATGTTTTCAGTTGCTATTGTGTCCTCATTCTTAGAATCTCTTCTCATCCTATCAGCCTTGACATGCCCACACACCCAAGTTAGCAAAAAGGTTAGAAAAAAAAGATTTTTGAGCACTAAAATTCATACCTCCTGGAAATGCTCCTCTAGAACCTGAGGATCAATTGTATCCAATGGATCTTGGTCATTGCTACCACCCTACCAAATTCCATAAATTAATTTAGTCTGTTGATGAATAAGTTAATAAGCAAGTAAAAAAAAAAATTCTGCTCACCTCATTAGTATTGGCAGATGCAGGAGATTTGCCATCTTGTTGCCCACTTGCAGCTTGATTCTTGCCCCATAATTGATGCACATTTATGTTAAGTTAAGAATCACAAACATAGATAAGAAATTAAAATTTACCAAGAGATCACAACCTTCATTCCATGGTATCTCTTGTTGTGCCCTGAAGCCTTACAGATACTGCATGTTATTGTCACTCCCTTCCTGCTAACCTTGCCTTTGGTGAAGCCAACACTATCTTCAAATGCCTCCTTCCTCCTAACTACCTGCTTCCTGCCCCTGTTCTTGTTTGCAGGCTCAGGTGGTATTATGGGGGGTTGGTTGCTCCTAGGCCAACAATTAGAGCCATGTGTTGGGTGCAAGATATGGTTGTATGTTGCCAAGAAGGTGCTTACTTTATAACAGTCATCTATATAGTCTTCAGGCTTATGTTTATTGTAATAAAGGGCTGAAATTGCATGGCAACAAGGGACCCCTGTTAACTGCCATCTCCTACAAGTGCAGGTTCTTCCTTTTTTATCAACAATAAATTGGCCATCAAGCCCTACAACTTGATATTTATCACCCCCAGACCATATTGTTTTGCATGACCAACTGAGTTCCTTTGATTTCTCTAATTTCTTAAGAATCTTTGGACAGTGCTGAGTTACACATCTTTGAATGGAATCTCTTTTTTTTTTGAATCCTCACCATTAATTGTGTCCTAATCATTTCATTCATACTGATTATACCCTTTGTTCTAGCTTGAAGGATCAAACTATTGAAGCATTCACACAAATTGTTTAACAACATGTCACATTTAAATTCTGTTTTAAAGTGTGACCTACTCCAATGATGTGGGTCAATATTTTTCATGAATCCATATGCTTCTGGAGACATCTCTTTTAGGACATCCATGGCTTGATTAAAGGCAGGAATGTAAGTTGATCTAGCACAAGCCCACAGTTGATCTTTAAGGGCCTTGCCTCTAAATTTTTGCCTAAAATTTGTGTGGATATGCCTTACACAGAACCTATGCTCACTGTTAGGAAATAATTGTTCTATGGCAGGTATTAACCCCTATATTCATAGATGTCCCACATACCACCAACAGCAAACAAAGAAAAAAAGGGAGAACAAAAACAATGGAGGAAAAAAAATCAAAGGCAAGAACAGTTTATAAACTTTGCAATTAATAAACAAAGGACTTACTTTTTGTCTGTCACTCATGAATGCCCATCCATAGCTATTGATTATTTCCAAGTCTTCAGCCAACAGCTCAAGGAACCAGACCTAATTCTCATTATTTTCCCTGTTCACCACAGCCCAAGCTATTGGATAGATGCAATCATTTGCATCTATCCCAACAGCTGAGAGCAGTTGACCTCCATAAAAACCCTTAAGGAAACAGCCATCCAAAGAAATGATGGGCCTACATCCTGCTAAGAATCCTGCTTTTAGTGGGGACAAGCATACATACATGGCCTCAAACACACCTTGATTGCATCTAAACTTGATTGTGGACCCAGGGTGTGTTCTAATCAACTCAAGTCTATAATCATATAGCATGGTCATTCGTGTATGCTCATCACCATGAAGCATCCTAGTTTATTGTTTGCATTGCAGAGAACCAAAGAAGAAGAGCCAAAAAACGATAAAAAAAAAAAGAACACAGTTAGCCACCTAGGAAGATATATATATATATATATATTTTTTAAATAGATCCACCAATTAAAAAAATAATCAAGATACCTACCTTGTTGCAATGCATTTGGCCCTCCAAGCTTTCAGCCTACTTATGTCAACTTCTTGATTGGTTTTTACAGCTTGTATGATGCCAGCAAGCTTCCAAGAGGGATCTGCCCTAAATTGCTCTAGGTAGTGCTCTGCTATCCACTGAGCATTCACATGCCTAATGTTATGATCCCTAGTACATTCATGCTTCAAAATTCCAGCCTTAATTTGAATTGTACTCCTATCTTTGACCATTGGTGAAGCCCATAAGTAGAAAGGGCAACCTTTCTTACAGTAAGCCTTGCATCTCCTCCTGTTATTGGGCTTAAAATTCATCTCACACCTATTCTTAATGCCATAATTCTTTACTGCCTCTTTGAACTGTTTGAAGCTTCTAAATTTCATGCCAATCTTGAAATGAGGATCCTTCATATCAATCTCTTCATGGAATTCAGAATACTTAGGCCTATCAGGTTCTAGTTCATCTTCATCTGTTGATGAGCATGACTGTAATTCATCAGAAACAGCATAGTCACTTTGAATATCATCTTCATCAAAATTTTCTCCTGCCCCAATTTCATCAGATGCATCTACCTCAGGCCTACACACTGCATTATCTTCCACAACATCTTCCTCTTCCTCCCCATCACTATGAAAGTTGTATTCAGAATCATTTAGTTCACTTTCTTCATCAACTTCTTTTTCTTTGTTTGTTTCCCCAACCAAATAATCAATTTTTTCAGCAGCAACCTCTCTTTGTTCTACACCCTCACCAACACCACCAACACTAATTGGCACAGCATCACTAACCTCTACATTAGTCAACTTAACATACACCTTAATAACCCTGCTATGATCCACAGCTAGAGCCATTGCTACTGCATCTAAATCATTTTTTATTTGTGACATCCCCAACATTTCACTCTTAGTGTCCTTCCACCAAAAAGTACAACCCTCCACATGTAATTCCAACTCCTTAGCCATGCCTATGAGTTCTAATTGGGATATATAATCAGCAGCACAGTAGTCAATAAATCCACTACACCTATAGTCAGTATGGTTGTGTACATCTTCAAGGCCATAGTACATTTGTATAGTGAAATATTCAGAAGTAGGCACTGAAATAGAATTGGGGAAATAGTCATAAACTATTGTATTGAACAACAACAATCTTAAACATAAACAAACATGAAAAAAGAAACAAAAGCATATTATTGTAATTAAATTAATCAACATTTGGCAGGGTTAGTCATCCACCAGGGCTTTTACCAACTTTAAACTAATTGCACTCAAAGATATATATATATATATATATATATATATATATATATATATATATATATATATATATATATTTAGTCATGGTTATAATTACTTTGGAGCAGGACCAATGTAATAAACATGCAAACTATATATATGTTCATAACAACATTGGTCCTGCTCCAAAGTAATATGACTATTTCAACTTATATCTTCCATAGTAATTTATTTTTCTTGAGTAGAAACATGCAAAATCTAATAAAAGAGAACTCCCCAATCAATATAGCAGCCATTCATTCTTCCAAGGGAGAACCCCAAATATGTTTGAGAATAAATATTTAAAATTCACAATGAATTGAAAATTCTTGCTATTATGAGGTGCAAAAATACTTATTACTATACACAACATATATTTATGTTTCTGCTATGTTGATTTCTTTATAGATAAAGCAAACTAGTTAATTAAAATTGTAAGGTTTATTGAGGTTGTGGTTTTTATGGGATCCAGGTTTTATGAATTTTATCTTATACTTAACTCTAAAAATTTGTGACCCTAAACTTTATTCAACTAATGAAGTTTATCTTAAACTTTGGCTATCAATCTCATCATGTAAAAAAAAAAAAGCAAAGAATGAAATGAGATGTGCCAATAATTAGTTTTCACAAATATATAATGATAAAATCAAAGTTTAAAAGGTGATGCATGATAAAGAAAGAAAAACAATAATAATAAAAATCATTTAGTTTCAAAGCATCATCAAATTTGTGCAAATGGAATGGAGACAATGAACAGACATTTGTTTCATGAAGTCAATTTTTTCCATGCTATATGAAGTTCAAGTTGCAGAAATTATAGGCAATGAAGAAAAAACTGAGTGAATTGAATGTTATAGCACAAATTAAATGTTATTGCTTGTAAGGTAAACATCAGAAATTAATCTATTTCATTTAAAAGTCACTATATTAGAGATTTTAAATAGAGTACACTAGAGTCCTGCTTTTTCAAAGCTAACCAACAATACAAAATGAACATTGAACTGCCTACACATCCCTACTTAGGATGATGATGGCATTACATAAGAGTTTAGTTACAGTTTCAGAGGAGACTTCCAAAGCCCACATTTGGTAGCTAGAAGGGGTATTATGGCTGCTGAGGAATTTGTTCAAAGAGTATTACCCATTGAGGAAATGAGTATAAGGATCCAGAGGAGATGGAATAGAGCCCACCATGAATACATATTATTTTCTGATGCTTCATGGACAGATCAGGTAAGTGAAACAGGACTGGGATACATGATACTATCTAATGGAGGTCATCTCTATTGTGCAGGTGTTGAGATAGAAACTGCTGAAACAAGCTTTGAAGGAGAAGCAAAAGCAATGAGAACTGGGCTCATGAAGCTGGTAGCTATGGGCAGTAGCCATGTGTTAATCCATACTGATAATATATGTTTGTCTAGAGCTATACAACAAGGAAGAGAAGATAGGCAGGGAAAGGGAAAAGAGGTTACTCCAGACCGGTAGGAAAATGCTTAATATGATGAAAAGTCGGGAGATCACATACATCTCAGGGGAGGAAAATCGGGCTACTGAGACTACTTGGCCAAGATGAAGGCGTAAGAAGTGGAAGAACACGGAGCTTCGAGCAAGGATGAAATGCCTCAAGAGCAATCAACTATGGTTCGAGTGATGCAGGATCAACTCAATTGCTGTTAGTAGCTGTTTATCAGCTCAATTTTGTACCAAAAAAAAAGAAGAGTTTAGTTGCAGTTCTTCTTATGTGTTCTGTCTGACTTGCATACAGGTACATTGAAATGGAAATCCACACAAAACCCTACTTCTAACTACATCACATTCCCAAACATAATTTCATGATGTTGATCTCCATTTCATATACAAAACAAGAGAAAGATTAGTTAATCATAGGACTTACAATAATCTGGTGCTTCACCATCCAACGGTCTTATCTCCCAATTCCCCGCCATGATGTGCCAAGATCTCGTGATCTCGCTCTAGTAAATTGCATGCCAGTTTGCGAGGGTTACCATACTCCACTCAGAAGACCCGTGAAGAAGAAACCCTCTACCCAAAGATCGGTGAAAGAAGAGAAACCGACGGCCTCTGGTGGATGAAGGAGAGAGTGGGCGAGAGTGCGGTGGTGACGTGGCAACTTTAAACCGACGCGTGGCCTCCACGCCGCTTTAAGTTGGTCAATCCCCAATAATTTGGTCGTAATCCCCAAAGATTACCCCAGTTAATGAAATCGATGTATGGTACCAAAAAGATACAAATTGAAATTGGGTAACCAAAGTGATAAAAGGTAATAGTACGGTAACCTCCCAAAAATTTTACCCCAAGAGAAAGCTTTGAGGCATATAACGATAATCTTCGTTGAGACATGATTCATTTTACATTATCATTAAATTCGGCAGGTATGTAATACATATACAAATATGTGATGCTTCAGGAGTTGTAGATCTTATTTTATATTGCAAAAATACTGAAATTATATTAAGAAAATGTAAAATACTCGAATTGATCCCTGTACTTTTCTCTCTAATCTTTTAATCCCTCTACTCAAAATTGGCAGAATTTAGTCATTGTACTTTTGAAATTGGGTAAATATAGTCCAAAATCTAACCGGCGTTAAATCTCCCGTTTACTTATGCTGTGGGATTAAAATATTAATAAAAAATCATAAAAAAATAAAATTAACCTACACCTCTCCTTTCTCTCTCCTCTCCACGTCCACGCTTCTCTCTTCTCCGTACCCACACCAACCCCTTCTCCGCACTGCATCCCTCTCCGGTGAGATAGATTTGCCGTGATCCCGGGTTCACTAACGTTTAATCCTTGCTCTCCCATGTACTTGTGTGCCTCTTCTCTGAGCATCAACGTCGCTGCGGCCGCCGCCCTGAAACTTAAAGCTATGGAGGCCGTAAGAAAAAGCTAAACTAAAAAAAAAAAGTTATAAAGGCGCCACCTTTGGCTCTCGCTACTCTGATGCTGCATGAAGAAGCTCATGTATTTGGAAGGGGATGGCGACACAGGCAAACCCGTCGACGAGTAAGAGAAAGCCGAAGCCATGAGCTGCGATGCTCTCTAGCTCTTGGACCGCATCAGCAGCTCATGACACTGCTGCTCTGCTGCCAGAGACTCCATCTTGACGGCGGCGTCGTCGGGAATCCCATGGAGGAATGTACAGTGGGTCCCGTTCTTATAGTTCCCTCTGGCGAACTACAAACATGGTTTCCATCCAAACCCTTCGGATAAGAGGCAGAGGTAGGCGACTGAGCAGCTCCTCTAGTGATGGTTCCCGTTCTCGTTGCTTTTTAAGATCATTGCCTACTCTTTTCCACTGATTTTTCTCCATCCAAAGTTGTCCCTGGCTCTGGCTCATTCCATGAGATCTCTCTACTCCACGCGGGTTGGTGCATGGGTCCCATTCCCACCATGAGTTTTGGTACTAATAAGAAATAACACCACAGTCTGTTCCATGGATCTCTCTCTCTGCACCTCTCTTGCTATCTATCTTTCAGTAAAGACTGGTAAAACTATATAAAAGTATATTGAAGATAAGTGGATGAGAGGAGAGTGAAACCAAGTTGGTGAACAACATGGGCATTGGATGTTATCCTGCATCCAACAGCCCATTTCATCTCATCTTGGTAACACTTTTAATCACTTTGATATATATAAAAATATATTTCTTTTCTTTTTGATTATCATAAGGTGCATGACTTGTCGAGGGAGATGCTCGGCAGCTTCATTTTCAGGCTGCCCATGTGGATATCCAGCAGCTTCACACTTTTTGGCCCACGAAGCATGGATGGATGCTCGTTTAGAAATGAGAGCTCCTCTGGGAGCTGGAACTCGTCAACGAGATCCCCACCTCCTCTACCTCCGTAGAAAGGAGTTTGGTTCTTAATATCATCAGGGTTGTGAAGCTCGTCAGCAGAAGAACCGTTGGCAAGAGAGAATGGGCTCGTTGGAGGCACCCACAATGGTGAGCTCACAGCCAGTGGTCGTGGCAGAGAGATAAGCCGAGAAGCTGAGTTTTGACAAGGGAGAAGAAGTGGAGAAAGAGAAGGAGAAGAAGAAGAAGGGATGATGCCCATCTCGTTGCGCGCCTTGAGAACAAAGGAGTGGAGGAGAGACTCTGGGCCAAAAGCAAGCTGGATCATCTCCATCTCACTATGGTCCTGAATCAAGATCAACCACATGATCTTTGAGGAACTCAATGTACTCGGCTTCCAATTCGTAGAATGAGTTCATCACCATGCCGTAGCTGTGGAGGGTCGTCGAGGAAGGCGAAGGCAAGGAGGCAGCGAGCGGAGGGCGGCGGTGATGAGGGAGGAGTGGGCTCGGGCAATGCGTTTGGAGGGGATGAGGCGGAGATGAAAGGAAGGGGAGGGTGGGAGGAGGAGGGCGGAGGAGCGTGGAGAAAGGGTACGGAGAGGAGAGAGTCGTGGACGTGGAGAGGAGAGATACAAGTGAGGTGTAGGTTAATTTTATTTTTTTATGATTTTTTATTAATATTTTAATCCAAAAAATGCCACATCAGCAATATAAACGGGAGATTTAACACCGGTTAGATTTTGGACTACATTTACCTAATTTCAAAAGTTCTTGGACTAAATTCTGTCAATTTTGAGTAAAGGGACTAAAAGGTTAGAGAGAGAAAAGTACACGGATCAATTCGGGTATTCTACCTTAAGAAAAACACTTAAGGAGTTTTGCAACATCATATGGAACAGGTCATCAAAAACTATTTTCATAATATATATTATACATTTTTCCCTGTTATATTACATTATATTGGTAAATAGCAGAAAAATAGATACATGAGCATCGAGGAATATTTGGCTTCATGTATGTATGAAAGATATATTTTTGTTATATCCAGTAATGATGTATTGACAAGATTAAAATCATTGGAGATATGAGTGTATTGTGTACTTCAATTTAATGAAGTTAAATATAGTCATTTGGAAGCAATTTATCAAATGACAATCAAACAAAAAAAGGTACAACTTCTTTATCTTTTCTTTTTCATATTTTTTCATATGCATTTAAAAATAATTAACATGTTTTAAATTTTGAGGCTTAAAAAATGAAGAATTATGAAAAACTCAAATTATTGTCCATTCGTGCATGTAATTTTTATTTTTATTTGTTTCACATGTACTACATGTAATTTATATGCAAGTATATGAAGATTGTGAAATTTGTTTATATAATTTACAACTTTTTTGAGTAAATTTTAAAAATATGCAATTATTGGGGTTTTATATATGTAAAAACTATATTTTTATATATGATATTGCTTAAATGTAATTTACAGAAGTTCTACACATATACATATAAAAAGTTGCGACTCTCATATCAATATCAGAAAATCAATACAACATTTTTAAAAATTTAATAATATTTAAATAATATTATTTTAAAAAAATTCCTTAGCAACACGAGGGTCATTTGCTAGTTTATTACTAAACAGAAGTATGTCATAATTTTAATTTAAAAAAATTAAAAAAAACAAAAAATAAGATTGGGATTTTGGCTTTTTTCATAATCTTAGATTTTTTAATTTTAAAATCTATTAGATAATTTTAATTTTAAAATTAAATAAAAACTATATTGGATTTTTTAGTTTTCTATTATTTTGAAAATTTACGCTTTGTGATTTGCTCAAACTGATTTAATATTGATTTTGCTGATTTCAAGTTTGTTGTAATTGAGACATAGTTAATTGAATTAATATATATTAGTAAAGCCATTATATTAGTTAGGAATTAATTTAAATCTTGAGCAATGGAAGGGTCATTTACCAGTAATTAATCTAAAACAAAGATAAATCCTAAACCCACATGAACCGATTAATTTAAAAAAATCAAGTAGATAAATACTAATAACAATTTCAAACTATATATATTAACTTTTACAGAAAAAGGTTGGATAGTTCTTTCACTCTCGTAAGGACACGTTGAGGAAAACGTACTTCTAGTTCTATTGACTGTATTTATAAAATATATATATATATATATATATTGTTGGTGCAAAAATCGGATCAAATCCCAATTTCGACCAACACTTTGAATTTATATTGAGGATGAGAGGAGGAGAATCAAGAGATCAAAGAGAAAAACTCAGAAAGTAAAAGAGACTCAACAAATAACGTGGAAAACCCCAAAAAAGGGGAAAAAACCACGGTCATCTCCATGGGAGATGAAATTCACTAGATCTTCCACCATGATTACAGAATAGAGCTCCATTGATGAGCTCTGGGGTAAGAAAATGGAAAAGGAGAAGAAGGAGGAGAAGATGATGGGAGCTCAGCTCTCCAGTGGAGCAGGGCTTCGCCATCACTTCAATTCGTCACTGTTGAACTGGGGGAAGGGGGTATTTATAGGGTCTGGAGGCTAGGGTGAGGCTTGGAGAGCAAGCCACTCAATTTGAGCACGTGAGTGCCACGGCCGGCTCAAAATCCATTTCAAAGATCATTCTAGATGTTTCTAGACTCAGTGTTGGCGGCCAGAATCGCCTAACCGTCTTGTAACCGTCTAACTGATTTGAGCTTCTAGAAGATTCTGGAAGTGGCTGCAGGAGGAGGGGTCAGAGGCAGCTTGCTCTGGCGTAGGGTGATGAGGTGCTCGGGGAGGACCTCGGCATTTGGGGTATTTTCTGAGGTGGGAGGAGCTCGGCACCTTAGTAGGGAGGAGCTCGGCACCTTGGGTGGAGAGGGTTTTGGGAGGTCTGTTGCGATGTCCCTATGTAGTTGATTGTTTGGGTGGCTCCTTGACAATCTCAACCCTATCATATATATATATATATATATATTAGGAAAATAATGTTTTTTTTTTAATGAAGCAAGCACTCAAACAGCAACTTCCTGTGACACCATTATTCCAAACAGAGAGTATATTTTTTTAGTTTATTTTCTCTTCTTTCATTTGGATATTTTTTATTTGACGAATTTTGCCACGTAATGCTGGAGTAGCTCAGTTGGTTAGAGCGTATGGCTGTTAACCATAAGGTCGAAGGTTCGACCCCTTCCTCTAGCGGTATAGTTATAATATTTTTTTTCTTTTAAAAAAAATTACTGATAATGAATTATAAGTCCCTCCAAGTTTTTGAAATGAACAAAAAGTCCCTCCAAAGTTTCCCTTTCCCAAACCATCCCTATTTTTTGAAATAATGAATTTTACACCCTTCCACCCACTACTTCTGTCAGATTTTAAGTCTATTGGCCAAAATACACTCACATCATTAATGGTGAGATGACCGGCAGTATAAGCCCCTCAAGGCACCTAATATAAAACTAGTAAAAATTCAGTGAATGAATTGACGAAAATACCCCCATCTCTCCCAACGAACTCATTTTGAAAACCCAGCCACTGTGACACCACCTCGCCGGAGTCCTCCCGCCGTTGTTTGTCACTACGTTGCTCTGCTCCACAGAGTCCTCCCGCCGTTTGTTGCTGCGCTACTCTGCTACTCTAAGATATTGTTGCATGCTTGGGAACCCTAGATTTTGGTTATTTGGTTTATACATGATTTTTCTGAGTTCCCACTTGATTTTTGTGCTTTGTATGAACTTGGGCGATGGAAGATTGAACACATTGGTGAGTGATTTTGGGTTGCTCGAGTTGCCGGGATATTGCAAGAAGAAATTTAGGGTTTTTCATTTCTGTCTTTCTGATTTTGGGTGGGTGTATGCAAAACGATGGGTTTGTTATACAATTATTACGAATTATATCTACCGGTGTTAACTATGTTTCCTTGTGAAGTATGGTGTTTCCATTTATTCTTCACAATTTCCATTTAAGAGTTATAGAATCCACCGTAATAAATCTCTCTTAGTGCAAGCTACCAAAAATATAGCGCCCAATCTAGTAAACGGTAGGTACTACTTGGTGCCGGTCCACGAAACACTTGCCGAGTTGAAACCCCGTATGACTAGGAGGCACTGGGAACTCATCAGGGGGACACATTTTGCCCCATTATTGGATATCGAACCCGTTCTACAAGAGAGATGACTGCTCGATGCTATGTTACAGAGGTATGATGAGCGCACCCAAAAATTTAGGATTGGAGAGAGCCTGATGCCCTTCAAACCCCAAGACATTTCTCTCATCCTTGGCCTTCGCTGCGATGGGGAACGGGAGGTCTTCAAAAACCAGAAAAGACAATCGGCTTTTGAAGGCAAATACCTGGGCAAAGTCTATGACAGGCATAAAGATGCCATTAAAAAAAATCTTCTTCAGCTCGTTAAGATGAAAGGAAGGGAAGAAGAAAACTTTGTCAAACTAATGTTGGTGTACCTCTTGGGAACGATGTTCTTCCCAAGTACCTCATGTGCGGTTCCTAACTGGATTGCAGACTACGCGGACAATCTAGCTGCATTGAACCGCTATGCGTGGGCGCAAGCCACTCATAAGTGGCTTATAGATGACATCCCGAAGACAGTCACATGTGTGCAGTCTAGGTGTTCTGGGAATGAAACACAGACTGGCTATCTGAGAGGGTGCGCTGTCGTCCTCAACATATGGTTCTACGAGGTCACAGGGACCGGGAAGAAAGTGCACTTTGGGAGGACACCAAGGATCCTCCGCTATGGGGAGAACAGCTTCAAAAAGCAAGCCTCCCTTGATACCCAACTGAATTCCATCAATGGAAAGGAGGTACTCCATCTTTTCTTTCAGTTTGTCATCGTTTCCTTTAAGTTTCCATGTTCTCGTTTAATAACGTGTGTTTTCGTTTAATTATAAGACTTACCATTTACTTTAAGGCTTTTACGCTTAATATCAGGAGTTATCGTTTAATATTCTTGGATTGAAGCAATGTCGAGAGTTCCCGTTTATCATACAACATTTGATTGTTCACAGTTTTCTGAGCTTGTCCCCGTTACACGGGAGGAAGAAGCCACCGTCGCAGCCATGCAGAGCAGGCACGATCAGTGACCCCGACTGGAAAGAAATGAACATGCTGCCACTGCGCCACCAACCCGTAGCAAGGGTAGGAAGGGGAAGACGGACAATGCACAAAATAGGGTCCGGGAACGCTCCCAGTCCAGCAGCCCCCCGCATATCTCCCGATCCAGGGTCATTCCGACAAGGAGGCTAATGGACGAGGTCATTGCAACCCGCCTTAAGAAGGCATTTGAGACGCTGTCAAGAGATGTTACCCGCATCATGTCCCGGCTTGATGAAATTGAGGGACGGAGGCAACCTGTTGAACCACCGGCTCCGCCGCATGAGAAAAAGGAACCGACGGCGGCGCAGGTATCATCCCTTCCCAAAGGGAAGCGATTAAAGAAAAATGCCTACAGGCCCCCTCGGTCTCACAAGCGGATGACCCGGTCTCAGTCTGTGAGGGCCGCTCTCTCCGAAGACAAGCCGCATAAGTTTTCCGTTTAATATCTTTAGTTTCCTGATAATATAATGATTTTCCAGTTAATCTTATATGTTTCCGTTTAATCTGTGGAGTTCCTGATTAATGTATGACGTTTTCACTTAAACCTTTTTGTTTTCGTTTAATATGCATAACCGGTAAATACCATATCATCCCTCCCAAAGGGAAGCGATTACAGAAAAATGTCTACAAGCCCCCTCGGTCTCACAAGCGGGTGACCCGGTCTCAGTCTGTGAGGGCCGCTCTCTCCGAAAACAAGCCGCATAAGTTTTCCGTTTAATATCTTTAGTTTCCTGATAATATAATAATTTTCCAGTTAATCATATACGTTTTCGTTTAATATGAGGAGTTCCCGATTAATGTATGACGTTTTCACTTAAACCTTTTTGTTTTCGTTTAATATGCATATTTACCACCCAAGACCAACATATGGAAGAACGAGTGGTCGTTCACCACCCGAGACCATCTATACACACCGATCAACGAGAAGACTATGGTAATAACGGGTCGTTTAACAAACATTGTTTCCGTTTAATGATAATGTATATAGTTTCCGCGTGTTAGAAAGTATTAACGGGTCGTTGATAAGAGATTCCTGAAAATAAATTCATTCATAAACTAAGAAAGTAAAACAATACACTGCAAAAGTAGAAAAAAAAGAAAGAAAAAAAAGGGAGAAAGGATGATACAAACAATGATACAAACAAAGAAAGTAAAAAAAGATAAAGGATCTAAAACCAGTGGTAGCAGCAATATCTGTTTAATCAGTATCTTCACCAGATGAACTATGTGGGAGATATTGAAGGGCGTTCTTGAAATCCAATGAAGTCAAGTCTAGCTCGGGATAACGACGAGAGATATCTTGGAAGATTTTGTAACCTTCCTCGACACCTTTTCGCTCCTCCTTGCAGACCAGGTCCTGGAATTCGTCGGATTCCTTGAACTCGGCGATAACACGGGAGGCGATCTCGCGTTCTCGGGCGAGGTTCTCATCTGAAAGCTTGTAGAGCTCGACAGCTCGGCGAATATCCATGCGGAAGAGTAAAAACTATACACAGTGCGACTAGCCTTGTGCGGTGACTCACTGAGAAAGAGATGGTGGCAGAGCTCGTCTCACCGGTTCACCGGAGAGCACATGGATGGTAGTAGAAGAGACAAATTTCTCCAGACCGGATGAAAACAGGGAACAAACTGGATAGAGGAAGAAGAAGAGCTGAAAAAGCTGGCAAAAAAGTACATAAGTAGGTGAAACGTTGCCAAAAAAGTGAGGATGTGATGGGTTGTGTGCATTTTTCAAAATTCGTGATGTGACTTGATGGGAATGCAGGAGGGCAAAGTTGGCATTTTATCAAATAGTAACTGATGGAGTGATGTTCAAGGACTGGAAAGTAAGTCTTGCAAAAAGGAGCGACTGTTTGTGCAATTCTAAAGTCAGAGGGACTGTCTGGGAAGTTTGCAAACTTCTAGGGACCTAAAAATAATTTTCCCAAAAAATTATTACAACAAAATAATCTTGAGTTTTTACTTGCCCAACGAAATCATTTGTCACCCCCTTAATTTACACTAATACCTTATAACTCACTACTTTATTTTTATTTTACTTATTACCCCTAAAAAATAACAAAATCATTTATCACCCCCTCAATTTGCACTAATATCTTATAACCCATTATTTAATTTTTATTTTATTTACTATCCTTTGGATCAAACTTTTATTATTTTTTAACTTGTGTTAAAGGTAAAATCTCTTGTTATAATATATGTAAAGTGATCATTTTGATATTTTTAGATAGGGTTAAAGCCATTTTTGGTCCCTGAAAACAGGACCAATGTTCATTTCCATCCCAAAATTCAAAATTTGTTCAAAATGGTCCCTATGTATTGCATATTTTGATATTTTGGGTCCCTATGTATTTCAGATTTTGGCATTTTTAGTCCCTATTCATTGACGTATTAGCGTCATGTGGAATACCAATGAAATGCATATAATCTTTTTATTATTATGTTTAGGTCATTATTTTGCTGATGTGGAGTGATAAGTAGCAGTATATGCTTATATGGACCGCATTGAACAACTTTTAAATTTTTGGGATGGAAATGAACATTGGCCCTGTTTTCAGGGACCAAAAATGGCTTTAACCCTTTTAGATATCATATTTTTTCAATTAATTCTTTCTCATATTCTCAAGGGAAGTGTAACAACAACTCAAAGGGTATATTATGTACTCAATTTTAATTTATGATATATTTTATATTTTATTTTATTTAGAATATAATTATTTTGTTTTACTTTGAATATCTTAAAATAATTATTTTTAATACATGTCATTATAAATTAAATAAAAAATATAGGTTGATCTCATATTTTTTTTATAAAATTAAATATAAATTTACTTGTAGTCCCGTTAATAAAAACATAATTTACTTATTATAACGTCTTTCAGAATATTCTTAATTTCTCATTAGTATCAACCATAAAAAAAAAAGAGGATATTTTTATCTTTTACATGAATTTTAAAATGGTTTTCAATAAATATTCAAGACCTATGGTAGGTAGAACTAACTCAAGGGTGGTAAGTTATGTAAGTAACATAAAAAGAAAAGAAATGGTCTATAACGCCCCGGAAATTCTAAATAAACATCATTTGATTAAAGAATATTCTATTCTTGATTATTAGTCACTAATGAAAATTTTTAACTAATTAAACCTCGAGTTAAGGATTTAAGAAGATACCCCAACCAAGTGCGAAATGGGCTTGAATTTGATCCATATACATTGAGTTATACGAAGGTCTTAATGGGCCGGGCCACTTTGCTAATTCATAACCCTAATATGTTACAAAATTTTTGATAATGATGTTTAATGGAAATCAACAAAATGTTAATGGGCTAGCATTTGAGAGAAGATAAAGGTTTTTGAATTGGGTTGGGCCCTAATGAGACAATTCTATGCTCACAAGTCATTAGCCTAATTAGGGGTTTAAAATTTAATTAAGAGATTTGGGTTGAGCTAAACCTAATCTAACCGGATTAATTGGGACCTAGGTTTCAACCAATAATGGAGGCTAATACGAACGAAGCCCCTTTTATTCATTGTGAAGGAGACAAGGGCTCCTCTGTGCGCGTGTGGGTGGTCGGCGTGATGAGCGGATCTGGTCGCCTCCATCTCCCGTGAATCCACAGAAGGTACTCCATGAACTTCTCTAATTGCTTCATATAAGCCTTGAAGAGAGAAAGGAAAGGGGATTCGTTCTCTAGAGAAACCATCATCCTCCTCCCTTATCACACTCCTCCGAGCTTCCTCCCCATTCCCCTCTCCGAGTTCCAGCAGTCAGCCGTGCCACCATCTCCTTCTTCAGTGGGTGGTTCTTCCGGAGACCTTATGGAAGGAGGCCAAACTCTTTTCTCAGTTTCCTCCCAAGCGACAGAGGACTCCGACGTGCGTTAAGGATGCGACGAACAAGATCCATGAAACACTAGTCATTTTCCGGTGAGATCTGAACATCGAGCCTCCAGCGGACTCCGGCGAGTCAGACGAGGGACGCCCCAACCTAGAGAGAGAGAGAGAGAGAGAGAGAGAGAGAGAGAGAGAGAGAGAGAGAGAGAGTATAGCCACGAAGAGCAACCCCGATGGTCTTCTCCTTTGCCGTGAATTGAGTCCAACACAGGCGAATCATTTCTTAGCCACGGTTAGTACGACAGTGTTAATTAGATGGGGATTTATGAGAAAGTTGGGGAATTAGTTTGATGAAGTTCTTGGTTGAAGAAGTTAACTGATCACTAGATCAAAATATCAAGTTGTAAAGATGCATTCTAAAGGGTATTGTAAAACCCAAGGGGTATTTTGGTCTTTTGAATTAATAAGATGGAATTTCCTTATTATAATTATTTCTCTAAATTAGTCTAAATGGAAACGATGGAAATTTAAGGGAATTTAAATCTTAAGATTAAAAGAGGAAAATGGCGTATATTAAAAAAAAAAAAAAAAGAAGAACAATTGTGGATTTGAGGCCTGCTAAGGACTGAATTATGATTTTTAGTATTGGTGAGGACTTGGAATTAATTTTCCATTCCTTTACACTATGAGCTGAGTGAAATTAGAAAAAAAAAAAGAGGGGCCGGCCGCAAAACCGCTTGACCTTATGCACGTAGAGGCTCAAGGCTCATACTGAACGAACGCCCATCCCGAGGGAGAGTCATCCCAGGTAATCAGCTGCTACGCTACCGCTAACACCACGCGTTAGCCGCATTAGATAGGATTCGGTTATAACTTCAAAGCATCTTATCTCCTCGGATCAACAAATAGGGAACCACGAACCCCTAATACTTCCCTCCCCGCTTACCCTTCCTCCTCCTCACCGTCTCTCCTTGGTCTGAGATCCCACTTGCATAGGCGCTGGCGTCCTTCCGGCTCCAAGCCGCGAGGTGGCCGAACCGTTCCGTAGGCATCCTGAGGAGGTCAGCGTGGACAGCGGCTAGGCGTCTCTGATCGAAGCTACAAGCGTCACGGAGGAGCACCGCCACCAATAAGTGCTCAGTAAGCCTCCCATCCTCTGACTTTTATGCTCTATTGTACATGCATGTAGTTGAGTAGGAGGTGGGGTTTAAGGGGTAGAGAAAGGGTGATGATCATCTGGGGTTTTGAGTGTGATCAGAGATCACTGTTGCGGCTTAGGAGGTGTAGAGAATTGTGATTCTATGTAGACTGCTGGAGCTTTAGTTTTCGAACTGCTTAGTGGTCTGAAAATAATGGCAATCTTGAATTGGAAGTGCTTGGGGGGCTATTGAAGCCTGAGAGAGTTGAGAGCTCTGTGAGGATTCTTTTAATGTTTTGGAAGGATTAGTGTTTTTATTTTAAAACTGGGTATTGGTTCAAGGAAGGTGATCATTGTAAGGTATGTAATGGTGGTCTTACGAAGCTCTGAGGAACTGTGACTTATATAGTTGTTAGATTGGGATTTGGTCTAAGTTGGATGAATATTAAAAGGATGATGTTCATTGATTTTATATTAAAATTTCTGGATATTTTTGTGGCATTCTATATGAATTTTCTTTATTAAGGTGAGGTAGAGATCAGTTCTAGTGGTAAGCAAACATGCAATAGTCCTTAAGTGGGTGGTCTTACTTGCACTCTAACAATCAGTAATTGAATACATTAGCTTCTGAGTGTTTCTTTTTGAGGCTGTTGTGCTTGTATGCAAGTGTGTTAAGAGAGGTGGTTTAATATTCTGGCTTCTGTAGAAAAGATGAGATTCAGGGGGTGAATAGATGGATTGATTTGCTGAACTGGGGGTTTATTATGGTTTTAAAATCCTTATTAGCTAGGATTAGGGGTATGAGGAAAGTTCATTCTATGAACTGGGGAATGTTGAGGATCATGTTTTAGATTTGAACATTTGTGTAGCTCTCTGATAGTATTGGTGATGGGTGTTATTATACTTGAAGAATTCAAAGACTGGGGGGCTTGATTGTAAAGTATGAATTAACTTGAGTTAGTTGGACTCTTGATTCGAGTCTACCGAGAAGAATGGGTTCGGGTCCCATTGGTATTTGATTGTGAATGGTAATGAATAATGAGATAATGTATTGGCTTTTAGTATCTTATCATTATCATGTAATTCGGGGTCTTAGTAGAAATTGATAAATGTGAGAATGAGCTGATTTTGTTAAAATAGGGTGGACCCAACTAGGATGTTGGTCAAGTCCGATAGATGTGTCGGTATGGTTGGGCTTATTTTAGGTGGGCCGGGGCCGGCCTTGTGAGTCACAAGCTTAAGGAGTCCACTAGGTTGGGCATGGACTTAATTAAAGAATAATGTATTTAATTAAGGGATTAAATCAGTTCGCAAATTGGGTTGGACTTAATAAATGGGTCGGGCCCATTTAGATGCACATGCATGATAAATGATACTATTTCGAGCATTTGTATGTGTGTTGAGTATAGATCGCGGTATACGTGATATTGTCGAGGAGCCGCGGGCGCTCACGGGCCGATTCGTGAGCGATCGGTTGGATTGGCAAGTTAGAGGTAAGTCACTCTTTGCCTCGTTTCTACCCCTTTTTGTATGGGTTTTCTTGCCTTGTTGGATGCTATTTGTTAGCATGATCTATTTAGTCCCTCGCTTTTTGTGATTCCATGCACATACATGTTTGATTGTTTCTTTCCCCGTATGTGCTTGGTTACTCGCTTGGTAGTGTTTGATCTACCGCTTGTTGAAATGCTTAGTTGGACTACCACCCGTGGCCAATTTGATCAGCGGGCACATGGTCTTGTGTGCCGGCCGATAAGATGCGCTAACCGAAGTTCGATCTTCCGCTCGCTGCAAGTGGGGTCCGAGACTCGTATCCCCTGCCAGCTGGGGTTGATTTGCTGGCCGCGGTCGACACGTAGAGGTGGCGCTACCGACCGCTGCATAAGCCGCTTCACGTTCTCACAGTTATTGCGCCCCGAGACCTAGCGTTTATTACGCACTGAAGGTCGGCTGTCCGGGAAGCGTTTACTTTGAGTCGATTCTTGGACTTCTCATCCTAGGCCCCGAGGGGTCGTAGTTGGATGTTAGGATGTCTGCTTGTATGGGGTGTAGCCCCTTTGTTTGATGATCCTACGTTATTTGATATCCGCTCCGGTGACCATGTGATTCTTGCAGGTATACTTGGGCTTTCCATTCGAAGCTCACGACTTTTCTCTTCTCTCATTTCGCGTCCCGAGAGTAGGTAGGACTGAGCCTGTGGACGGCAGAGTTGGGACGGATATTCGAGGTTGGAGGACCTCCCTAGTTATTTTATTCTTGTGTGTGAGGACACTGCTTTTTATTTTGTTAGGACCCCTTATAGGGCTGGATTATGTCGAGGGTGTGTAGACCCTTATTTGATTTCATATTGTTTCCTGAGATTCTTATGGATTATTGTTGATTATCTCTTGATGAAATGTATTATCCGCTATCATTTTAGGCCTTGTATTCGACATTGGGGCTCGCCTCCTTTCGGATACTCTACCGACCGTCGACGCGCAGGGTCCCCCGAACTGGCATGCTGAGTATACCAAGTAATGAGTTTATGGTTGTATATTTGGATTTATAGGTACGTATTGTAGACTTGTATTGATGATAAATTAGACATGTTGTGAGCATGTTTGTATATTTTCGGAGCCCTAAAAATAGAGGAGGTGGTGCCCAAATTTTATTAGAATTATATGCGTAAATTGTCTATCTCTTCCATGCTTTCATGTCTACATGTTTGTATGTCATCAAAGAGCTAGACCTTGCTAAGTCGAACATGCTAAATAACATGTTATGAAGGTTATATTTGAACATGTGTAAAGGATTACCTGTTACTAGAAGATAATGCGGGCAAGTTGTAGTTGTCGTAAGCTTAGGAATGGATATAAGTTTTGAAATCCAACTCTAGTATTTATGAGAGATTTTTATAAATTCTAGGGAAAGGAAAAGGCCCCTCAGGAGCGGCTGACGGACAGAGTCAACACTAGACTTAGCGAAGGGCGCCATGTGAGTGGACTTACTGGACATGTTTTCCCATTTGATCGGTTTTTAGTGTGAATGGTTTTACCAATTTGATTATGGATTTCTATTCTAGTTTGTGATTACCGATGAATTCACGCTACTATGATATAGTAGTATTCATCTGTTTTGGTTATTGCTATGTGTGATAAATAACATGATTAAGATAGAAATATAATCTTTAGAATGTGGGAATTTATTGATTATCGCAAAGCTGCACCCTAGCTAGACATACTTGCTTGATTTGCCAGTGATGGCTCAGAGATAAAGCCTGTTTATGCCCGTAAACAATATCGGGTTAGGGAAGGGATTTGTTTTTAAACCGGTTTCTTACTAACCAATGTTTTCAAAGTTGTTTTCAAATGATAAAAACCCTTCCCGACTCCTAAAGGACTTGATAGCGGATACAATTATATATTACCCTTATTTCCTGCCTGATGCCGGCTATGGTAACTGATGATGTCGCCTATTTATCTCTGGGATCATTCATGAGTATTGAACTAGGGGTGCATGCTAGCTAGATCGATATGAGACCGATATCTCTTGTGCTTGATGTATGTGCTATTGCATGATATGTTTTTTGGGTTTTCTGATTTGTTGGCACGTTTAATTCGATTGAAGATAATTATGCAGACATACATGTTTTACATTTGATTATACTTGTACTATTAGTTTATTACTACAGATTTTCCATCGAGACACAAGTGTGTATATTACCTGACAGTAGAGTCTATACTCACTGAGCTCGTGTAGCTCATATCCCTCATGTTATGTTTTTATCTTGTAGGATCTAGATAGTGATCGGGCGAGGGTCAAAGTCTAGTATGGCTCTAGCGTACCTTATTTGTGTTGTACTTGATTATTGGACATGTTATGTGTAGACTTCTGTTGTATTTGGGGTTGTGTTTTCCAAACATTATGTGTGTTGTATTCCATATTGACTTCGGTCTTGTTTAGACATCCTGTTGTGAACAGGTTATGTTTATGCTTATGATTAAATTTGGAGTATATCCACTGTCTTCAGGTTTTAATTTTTACAACCTTAGGCCCGGGAGACCCTCCCGACCTGGCTAGTGTGACATCTGTAGATGGGTGTTACATGGTCATTGAATATTATTGAAAAATAAAGGGAGTAATAATTTGGCTATTTATCAGGGGTTGCAACTAAAAAAACTCAATAATCTTCACCTACACTTGGAACTTGGAACCCCTTCTAATACGCAAGTGTGGAGAATGAAATGACATCAATATCATAATTATCAGAACTGGACCGGATATTGAACCGTTCAAGGTCCCGGGTTACCGGTTCACTGGTTCAATCGCCGAGTCAATTAGATCAATGTCGCGTCAATATAAATATTAATAATAAATTTTTATATTATATATAAATAATAAAATACTATTTTAAATAATTTAATATTTGAAAAATAAAAAATACCAGTTCAATGACTAGTTCACCCAGTTCAACCCGGTTTATCCCGATTCAACTGTAATTCTGGGTCAATTTAAGAACCAGATCGGTTCCATGACAGGTTCACTGGTTCACCCGGTCGGACTGCCGGTCCGGTCCAGTTCTGGTAACTATGATCAATATATCACCAATCAATCCCTTGCATCTCTGATTAATGGATGATTTGACCTCACATTCTTCTTTTACATCTTTATCATTTAAGCCATCCATTGATTAATGGAAGTTTTTTTATATTGTTTGTTTTCTATTTTTTATTATGAGTTTTTTACTTGTCACCCCCTCAAAAATAGCTAAATTACTTGCCACCCCCTCACTTTTCAATAATACCCCATAACTCTCTCCTTTATTTTTATTTTACTTGCCACCCCTTGTACTAAAGTTTTATGTTTTGACCAAGGTTAAATATAAACCTGAGGTTATAATTTATATAAAATGTCAAATTTACCCCTTTATTTATATAAAACCATTTTCAATGTTTTATCTCACCTTCCCTGTTTTTTAAACCTTTATCTTCACATCGTTGAAACTTTTCTCAGAGCCATCCGTGTTCAAGCTCACAACTTTTCTTAGAGATCCGCCTTCAAGCTCAGCTTTTCTCAGAGCTCCATTCGCCTTCATTCACAGCTATTAGAAAGGTATGCAATTTCCAAGAAACCCTAGGATTTCCATCTTATATATATTTTCTAACTATATAACTTTTAAGTTGAAAGCAATTGTTGTTTCTACCTTTACAACTTTGAGGTTAAGGCATTACGTTTTCAACATTGTTAAAATTATATGATTTGCCCTTTTCCTGGTTACTATCTTTGTTTGCCAGAATTTAATTTTTGCATCATTCTGAATTTCAAGCTATTGCATTAGAATTATGGCAGTCATTTATATTTGATTTGATGTTTGGCACTGAAAATCTACTATGAATTCATATCCTGTTTTCCAAATGATTACCTACAAGATTGTTACGCATAGAATAGAAATGCTTCTATGAAGATGATCCAAACTTCTAGACTTCTTTTACTTGAAATACCATTAATGTAGAGGAGGTGGTCAAAGTTTTATATTTAAGTATTTCTTTGCATTATCTAAATTTTTTTTCACATGAAAGTGTTATTATATACTGTGGTAGCATATAGGATGAATTTGTCAATGTGGTTATTAGTGCGTATCACTATAAATTGGAGTTAATATTTTGCTCATATATCATTTAAGGTTGTACAAATTAGCAATAAACACCATTAACTTTGGTTAAAGCTTCCATTTTTTTCTCTGTATAACTATTGAAAGCATTCGAGCCAGTTGCATTGATAATAATATGAAATGTTGGAGGGTGTATTTTCATATTCAATTCACAAATATTATGTATTGTCAATGTGCTTATTAGAATGATTGGATGGTATATTTTCATATTCAATTCACAAATATAATATGAAATGTTGGAGGGTGTATTTTCAAATTCAATTCGCTTAGGAAGTATTTTGAGAAGGGTGAAATGAAATAATAATGAAACTTTGCTTTCGAGCCCTTCAAATTTTATTTATTATATTGCAAGTTGTTCTTTGTTTTTGTCTTGTATTGTGGCACCAGACTTAATGGTTTTTAAAACGCAAGTAGAGAGTATTTTATTTCAACAATGGGAAAAGGGGGGAGGGTGATGATTTAATAACTTCATAAGTGAAGATCATGTTGTTTTTGAAGAGTAAATAATATGAAATGTTGGAGTTGGTCAAAGCATTTTTTGTTTATATTTAAGTATTTTTTTGCATTATCTAAAATTTTTTTACATGAAAGTGCTATTATATAGCCTTAGCATATAGGATGATTTTGTCAACGTGGTTATTAGTGTATCAGTATAAATTGGAGTTGATATTTTTGCTCATATATCATTTAAGGTTGTACATATTAGCAATAAACTCCATTAATTTTTGTTAAAGATTCCATTTTTTCTCTGTATAACTACTGAAAGCATGCAAGCCAATTGAAATGACAATAATATGAAATGTTGGAGGGTGTATTTTCAGATTCATTTCACAAGTGATTTTTGAGCAACTAATCCAAATATCATGTATTGTTCTTAAGTTTCATATGTTGAGCAAGGTTTATTATTAATTATTATTAATCTTTCCATAGCTTATATTGTGTAGATTAATTTGTATATGGATCATGGAAGAGCCATATAAGATCATATTTTACTATGGAGGTTACTGGAAAGCAATTAAGAATAGTGGAAGAGTTAAGAGGGCGTTTGGATGGCAGCAAAGGAATGTGAATGACTCCTTGTGCAGGGTCATTCCCACGTTTGGTTTGTAAGCAATGGGAATGGAGGGGGAAGGCCAAGGAATGGCATTCCCCCAAGTGGATGAATGACACTCCCCCCAAAATTGGGGGGAATGCCCATTCCCTCATTAGGAAATGTTTATTTCGCCCTTGATCAAAGTTGCACCATGGAGTCATTCCCTCATTAGCTGATTATCATCTAATTATTTTTAATAAAATTAATTAATTAATTAATTATCTTCAATAATATTATAATAAAAGTATTTATATAATAATTAATTAATATTATTAAACTTAAATATTTAAAAAATAGTTATCATTTAAAACACCCATTATTGTATATAATATTATGTATTTGCATAAGGGCATAAGAGTCATTTTATCACATATTTCTTCTTTTATTTTTCTCATTCCCAATGAACTATTATTCCATTCCCATTCCTCCTCATTCCCATTCCATGAACCAAACACCTCGTACCACAGTACTACCGTGGAAAGCAAAACTCTCAATATGTCTCTAGTGATAACTATAACTTCATCATGCTAAGTGAAGATGCTTATGAATTGGCAAGAATAAGCTGTGAGCATGTAATATCTCTGAAATACAGGGTTTGCAATACTTGTCCAGCCCTTTATGCTAGTATATATGATGCCTATGATATTTATGCAATGTTTGAGGCTAACAGAGAGAAACATGTATGCTATGTTTATGTGTCATTTGAAGATACAGGTCCACCAAATGACACATCTATACAAGTTTGTCCACAAACTTCATCACAACGATGACAAGCAATGTAAGGTTCTACAATTACAAGAGGTATCTCTATAGTCCCCGATAGAATAAATACAAGTCATGCTCAGTATACGATTCAAAGTAGAGCAAATCTTAGTGATTTCATGGAGGCAAACTTGGATGGGGAGTTTGTGGAGATTGGTGTACCAGAAGATTCTGAAGTAGATGATGATTTTGATGATTGCACATCAGAAAGTAGCTACCACAGTTTAATGGACTCTAATGATGATGATGATGGGGAAGATGTTGATGAAATCAGTGATTGTAACGTCCCGACCCGGATCCCGGGACCTCGAAACGCGATCAACAGGAGGTAGGTATTAAAAAGAAGAGGTAATCTCAACTCCAATACAAGGCCAAAAAAAAATGTGATAAGCAGATAACAATCCATAAATAAACACAAACTCAAGTTCATGAGAACATAGAGTCATTAGGGTCCATAGGCCCTAAAGAAGTCTGGTCCCTATACGGGTCCTACAAATAACAAAGTTCATAGAAAATAAAGATAAGCTGAGACTCCTATAAACCTTGGTCTCAGTCCTTCTCCTCAAGCTTCTCCCCTTTCTAAACCTCGAATGCGTAAAGGAGGAAAAGAAAACACGTGAGCTTTTGAAGGAAAGCCCGGTAAGTACCCCTGCGAGTCCGCAGTGTCATCAAATAAAATGGCCGGTCAATAGGATCATAGAAACAACAACAAAGTCCTAGGAGTCTACCACAAACAAGCCAAAGTGCGACTCACACGCTACAAAAACCCTCGGGCTCAGAGTGAGTTCTAAAGAGAACTTCGAGTTTACTCCCGGTCAGTATGTCCGGCTTTTATGGTTATAATTACGACCTAGATGGTGGATTTGACTCTCCGATCAAGAGATCGGTAGAACTACCTCTTCTTAGCCGTGTTAACGATTGGTGTACCATGCCCATTGCGGCCGGTGAGACCTCCGAGAGATTTGTTTCTCTGTAGAGTTTCGAGAAAGTCGAGGGGTCCTATCACTGAACATTCCTTAAATTGGAGCTTCCCTAGCTCCAAGAGTCCGGCGATGGGAACATAGCAAAGCGGGGACACCAGCGTCCGAGGAAACAAGCATACATGCTCAGGGATTCAAAAGCGGTATGAATAGCATGTATGGCATGTGATTGCATGTATTAAGATTACATAGTAAATCCAAGAAATCCCAGATTCGGGTGGAAACTAGGCAAGTGAACTTACCTCTAAAGAGACTAAGCTGTCTTGGTCTTCTTGGAAATGCCTTACGTCTCCCGAGTATCCGGCATACAATGGTTCGTTAGAGTTATTGTCCAATAATTTCCGTCTCTCTATATGACCATGCATGCCTATCGTCCCTGTTGGGCTTAGGCCCACTAACGGGTCCTAAGGACCATCTCTCGGGTTACCAGTCCTTATCCCTGGTTCAGTGGCCCTTAGTTGACTTGTAGATTCATTTGGGCCTTAAGGGTCAACTCTAGATAAGTTGGTCCCATTTCAAGCCCATTCTTATTTTATGTTGACCTTAGTCCCCTAAAGGGCTTTTTGGTCATTTAGTTTCTTTTACTAAATATTTTATATCACTCACCGATTTATCCAATTTAAGAAATTAGTTAATTTCTAATTATCCCATTTCATATTTCATAATAATAATTATTCAATTATCATGTCACATAGTCATAGTTCCATATAGTTGCAGAAAACTATATAACTATTTGATTAATAGTGTTAACACTATTAATAAAAAATATTACTAAAGGTTTTAATCTTTTATTAAAACCTTATATTTCAAACTTAATAATAACCTTCAATCTTGGAGCACCTTTAATCGGTTAATTGAACATATGTCATACCCTTGGTATCTACCTTTAATAAATTTCATTGATTAATTAACTTTTCAACTATAGTTTTCAAATTATTAATCATGTTAATAATTTGTCACACTCTATTGTTTCTACTAGAAATATTTGTGACATATCAATAGTTCTTCAACAACTATCTCAACTAATTAGTTATTATTTGTCACAATAATCAACTAATATTTCAATAAGCTTGTCACACTAAGTTAATATTTTCATTAACTTTTATGTGTTGTCACACTACCTTAGTTCCCCATTTTAATACTCTACTTAGCATTTTTTATATTAACAATTATAACCAACCAGTATGTTCTCATTAAAAGAGAGTATAAGAGAGAAAAATAATTATTTAAATTAATGTCACACCCCTATGTGTATAATTGTTTAATTAAAACTTTATATTATTATTATTTTTTTTTTATTTACTTCCATCTTCAACCTCACTCTCACTCTCTCTCTCTCATGACGAGCAGCGAGTCACCTTGACCATCATCGCCGGTGAGCTCCAGCACCCGTCTTTCGGTCTCGACGCCGAAAGTTCCTCGACCGCTGGCCAGCCCCTCCGGTAGCGCCACCGGCCTTCTCTTTCAGCGAAGAACCTAACAATTTCTCGGTAGGGACTTCCCGCTTCCCGGCGAGCTCTACCGTCGGCGGCATGAATGCGAGAACGCCCCAAAACTACTCTCTGAGTTTTTGGATGCTACCCAGGAGTTTTGTCGTCTGGGGAGTGTCGGTATGCCGCTAAGCGTCTGTTTCTACTCCGGCGAGCTCGGCGGCGGCTCCTTCTCTCTTCTTTTGCGTCGTCTCGGCGCCGCTCCTCCTCCTCTCGAGTGAGCGGCGGCCCCGGTCCCTACATCCTCATGGCTGATCCCAGAGCTTCGGCAAGAGCTCCTTTTCTTCCTCCGCCCGTCACCTCACCGAGAAGACAATGCTCGCTATGCGTTGGGGCTGTCGAGCGAAGTAAGGCCCTCCTTTTATAGGCCTCCCAGGCATCCAGGCGAAGCGTCGGCTCCAAAGGTAGCGTCAGCTGCGGCTGACGGTCAGCGTTCTCGAAGCGGTCGGAGACGGCCGTGGCGGGCCTCAAGTGAGAGGCGTTGCGGCCCGGCCGGAGGTGGCGGTGGTGCCTCGGGATCGGTTCTCCGATGAAAGGCCGGGATTACTTGATCTACTTCAGCGGTCTAGATCAAATCTCCAAGTCTCGGTTCAAGCACACTTCGATCTCTGGCGTAGATCCAATCTCGTCAACGGCTTGATGTCAACTCTACGCTTGAGATCTAGCGCACCTAGATCAGCGATCGTGATTTTGTAAAGGTTATTGGTTGGATATTAATCCTTTGCCTCGGATCTAAAACCATGGAGGATGAGCGACAACGAAGCGAGGTAGGAGGTCACCTCTAAGTTGTACACTTCTCTTGCCTGCAAATGTCGATCCACGCGATCGGATGGATTAAACTTAAGGCCCGCGTGGCTCTCTGTAAAGCCTTAACGCTTCCACATTAAGATCGTACACTTTCGGAGATGGCTTGATCTCGGTAGTTAAACCATCTCATTATCACGAAAATTTTTCCGGAAGTCCACTGAACCTATTAATTTTACAAATGGGTCCTTGTTACGTGAGAGGGAGAATTTCCTTAAGATCCCTCTATCTTCATAAAATTACCATTAGGTCCCTGCAGACCCCATTTTTTTTTTGTTTTAATTTCCATTTAATTTAAATAAATTATTTAATCCCACTTTAACACTCATCGGGGGTAATAACTTAATTATTTTCTTCAAGGAAGTAACTAAATATTCATGGATTTTACAATGATTTTGAAGGAGAATCATATGAATTGAACTTAAAAGATCCAGATATGAGTGTGGGAACTAAGTTTGTGGATGTTCACCAATTTAGGATGGCCTTGAAGAAGCATTGCATCATAAACAACTTCCAAGTCACAGATGTGAAGAATGAAAAAAATAGAGTGAAATCTAGATGTGCAGCTACACATTGTCCATGGAGGCTACATGCATCAATTTGTGGCAAAGATGATGTTACCTTCCAAATAAAGACAAGTGTTAATGTGCATACATGTGTTGCAATAAACAAGGTTGGAAACAAAATGGCAACAAAGAGATGGGTAGCAAATGAAGTTTTAGATTGGTTAAGAATAGACCCAAAATTATCACCTCGATAAATATGCAACGTGATGAATAAGAAGTATTCATTAGAGCTATCTTATGCTAAATCATGGAGAGGAAAAGAAATTGCATTTCAGATGATGCATGGTGATTTGGCCAAGTCTTTTAGCTTAATACCATCTTTGGCCATTGAGATTATTAGTAAAAATCCAGGATCAATTGTTCATTATACTCAACAAGTTGATGGAGCTTTTCAGAGGATGTTTGTTTGTCTTGATGCTTGTCGGTTTGGTTTCATTCGAGGATGTAGGCTATTGTTAGGGCTTGATGGTTGTCACTTGAAAGGTAAATATAAAGGTTGTTTGTTAGCAGCCACAGCTTTAGATGGTAATTGTGGGCCTTTTCCAATGGCTTTTGATGTCACAGAGGGTAAGAACTTTGAGTCATGGAAGTGGTTTATTGGTTGTTTGATTGAAGCCATTAGAAATGCTCCTAATTTGACCATCATGTCTGATAGGCAAAAAGGACTTGAGGAATCAATCAAATTGATGATTCCAGAAGTTGAGCACAGAAGCTATGTTAGGCATTTATACAAATACTTCAAAAAGGCCTACCCTAGTAAGGTGTTTGAAAGACTAGTTTGGACAACAACTAAAAGCATTTTGCATATTGACTATGACAAGGGATTAGACACTATCAAGGAGCTCAGTGAACCAGCATGGGAGTATCTTAATGGGATTAAGGATTATGTTTGGAGTAGACACCAGTTTGGAACTAATGCAAAGTGCCACTACATTACCAACAATTTCTCAGAATCAATCAATAATTTTATTTCTGATGAAAAGGAAAAACCAGCTGTTGATTTGATAGACACCATTAGGCAAAAACTAATGATAAAGTTAGAAAAGAGGAGAAGAATAGCTTCAAAGTGGAAAACTAAACTGGTTCCTAGGATTTACAATTATGTGAGGACTATCAGCAAACAAAAAGGTTCATATCATATATGGAGATCGAGTGATGAGTTATTAGAAGTAAGTGACCCTAATGGTAGATGGGTTGTAGACATAAAAGCTAGAACCTGTGACTGTAAAAAGTGGCAATTATTGACCGGTGTGCCATGTGTTCATGCTACTCTTACTTTGATTGAATAGGCATGAAGTAGATGATTCTGTTGATGATGTTTACACAGTTGAAAGATATAAGACAACCTTTGCTATACAAATTGCTCCAATGGCGGGGAAGCACTTATGGATAAATGTGGAAGATGTTGCAATAGTTTTGAAGCCTCACACACGCAGACCACCAGGAAGGCCAAAGAAGAAAAGGTTTGTAGATCCAACAAAGAAATAAGGGAAACATTCATATCAATATGGAAGATGTGGTGGGTGGGGTCATAACAAGAGAGCTCGCAAGGAAAGTTTAGTGAAGGATCAATTTGTGTAAGGCTCCAACAACCAAGCTACTCATGTTACAATGGAATCAAGTGCAACATCGAGAGGAAGAGGCATGGCTGATAGTAGAGGTAGAGGAAGCAGGTTTGGGATTAGAGGAAGGGGAAGAAATAATTTATCTCTTCCACCATGTAAAGCTTTTCCTCACTTTTCTCATATTTAGACATTGTTAAATTGAAATGTCTTTGTCATGTATTTACCTTATTTTTCTTTCTTTGCAGGACTAGATTTGACATTCAAATAGAAGATTAAGCTACAAAGAAATGAGTTTCCATGATATATTTTTGTGGTTGTCTTTTATTTTCTTTTTTTTTTTTGAATTAGACATGTATTTTATGGTTGAACAGTTTACATGTATTTTGTAAAATGTATTTTTGTTGGTGTTAAACATGTATTTTGTACCATGTGGATTAAACATATTTTATGGTTCATTATCAGATCTGTTGAGTTTCAATTGTGTGCAATATGCTCTTGAATTGTAATGTCTTTTGAAAAAATTGAGGTGAGATATGAGGTTATGTTTCATCTACAATGCACAAGTAGTTGGAGGATTGGAATGGAGTGGAAGCTATAAGATGATTTGTTGAACATTACAGAGTTGTTTAATTCTGATTAATTAGTGTATCTCTAGCTCTAAAATTAATTGAATCACATAGATGGTGTATCATATTTGCAGCAAGTCTCAATGGTGCCTAGTGTGGTTTTCCTTGTCAAGGTTTTGTGTTTTCTATTATATTGCTTTTAATGGAATTTGATGATTAGATAATCTGGGTCACAGACTTCGTTTAATTATAATTTTTTTATAAATTTATTTGTAGCTCCTTAATAAAATCATAATTTATTTATAACCTTTTAAAAAAAATTAATTAATTGGTAAATATCAACCATGAAAAGAAAGGGTAGTTTTGTCTTTTATCTGCTTTTTAAAAGAGTTTCTAAAAATTATTCAAAACCTTGGATTGGGAAAGAAGGGGTAGTTTTGTCTTTTATCTACTTTTTAAAATAGTTTAAAAATTATTCAAAACCTTGGGTTGGGAAAACTAACTCAAGGGGTGGCAAGTAAAATAAAAATAAAGGAGGGGGTTATGGGGTATTATTGAAAAGTGAGAGGGTGACAAGTAATTTAGCTATTTTTGAAAGGGTGACAAGTAAAGAACTCTTTTATTATTTATTTTTATTCTATTTCTTTTTCAAGCATTGCAATGGGTCTATAAATATGGACCTACTTCAACTTCTTTTTATCTTTACATAGATATATATTAAATTGATTGATACTTGTGTATAATCCAATCTTTGATGGATGGCTTCTTCCTCTTGTTTTTTTTAAATCATTTCTCTTCTAGGATGATGGATGATCACATGGAGACGCGGAGGGTGCTGTGCATGCATGAGGTGTAATCACAAGGCATGAAAACGTATGGTGGAGCCTGTTATGAGGCCAATACTGTGGCCCACCCAGGAATAAGCCCAAGTCCACCTGCTAGTGGTGGGCTAAATTCTCAGCTCAATGTTGGGCTGGATTCTCAGCCCAAGGAACATATAATACTAGCAATCAAAACTCACCCATAAATAAGCCCAAGCAACAATTAACCCAAGAAGAATATCACAACTTGGGCCTAAAGAACTAGAGTTGTTGGAATTGATCAACCATGGGCTCCTGGATCTCAATTACACATCACTCAGAAATATTAATGGTAATTCGAACCTAATTACCGATGAAACATGACACCTGATAAAATATAGGCAACCGAATTCTACCATGTTGTTGACAGATGCTTAGGTTAAGGAGAAGAAAAAAGGAGTATAATAATAACAAGCCCCGAAGGTACAAAAATAATCAACTACAGGGAAAACAAACACAAGACCGAGAAGATGACCTAGGAAAAAACAAAGCCCTTGCAGTACCGGAGACGAAGGCAAAGACAATAGAGATAGGGAAGCAGAGGATGGATCTCTTTGACTTTGAAGGTATGGATTCTTCCCTATCCAACATCTGGCTCACTTTATCTGATTGGTCTGACAGGGACCTATTATCGGCCGCCCTGATGGATGGTGTGGATCTGGGGCAACTTGAGACTATTGATACTTGCCCGCAACACATGCGCCGTATGGAGGCTGAGAGATCCCTCTAGGCCAAGTAGAGTAACAAAGCTACTACCTGATAGACAACAACTAAGTTGTTCAGTTTGGTGTAGGGTAGGGCGATTATAACTAGGAATATGAAGATTATATCATGGAATGTAAGAGGCCTGGGAAATGGAAAAAATGTTTCCGGGTTCGGGACAACCTGAAAGCACAAAAGCCAAACATATTTTGTCTACAAGAGACGAAATTGGCTTCTGTTGATAATGGGGTATGGTGAAGCATTGGGGGTCCTCTGTATGAAGGTAAAATTATTCTCCTAACTGTTGACACCAGAGGGGGGTGTTGCATGGGTTGGGGTAACAATTGTTTCAACCTTATCTGCTCCTATATTGAGCGCTTTACTATTTCAACAATCTTGGAAGACCGCTCGAACCTCAAAAAATGGATTTGCACCAAAGTATACTGACCATGCGATAGGAACCTTAAGCAGGCTTTCTGCGAGGAACTCCGTGAAATTGGATCTAGATTAAGCGACTTTTGCATTGTGGGAGGTGATTTTATACTTTTACTAGATAAAAAGCTAGTGTCAATAAAAAGGCTAATTACAGAAAAGAGTGAATCCCCTTTCCCCCTCCAGCGGGGAAGTATGAATATATATGGTTCCCTTTCAACCATTTCAGGAAAGGAAAGACCTAAAGAATCGACAAACCAGAGCTGCAGGGGACATTAACAAGGAGACACACAACACTCAAAATAGACGCTTAATTGAGTTGTATCGGATTCACAGAGCTAGACGAATATAAACATTTAGGAGTACCAAACCCTATTATATCAGATTCACAATGAATCTCTTATCTTGTACTTTGTACGAAACCTCTACTTTTATAAATAAATAAATGTGGTTTATACACTGTATAGGAAAAAAAAACATTTCTCCTCGTTGTTCATATGAATATTAATTTAATTGATACTTGTTGGTGTAAAAAACTAACAATCAATTAGAAAGATGCATTATTTCCTCAATTTAATTAATTTAATTTACTTGTTTATTATGATTTTTTTTTTATAAAGGAATACAGAGGATATAGACGCACCAAAGAGGGAAAGTATATGCACATTGCTTAGATATATATCCGTCTAATCTGATATGCAAAGTTCTTCACACTTTCAAAGGGTTAGGATTCTCCATGAAGGATTGGAAATGACAGAGGAAATGAGATAGTACTTCCATTTCTAAGAATGAAAATGTAGGTCCCCTCATATTTTATCACCATAGTTTATGAGTTTCTGGTCATGCATGTTGTCAATCTTGAACTCCTGAATGGATTGAATACTATATAGATGGATTTCCCAACAACAATCAATTTAGGAAATAAGTTATTCAACATGTATCAAGGGAAGATACTTTTCCTTTTCTATGATATGCATCAAGTCTCTTTCAGTGTAGGACAGATTGTATTTTGCTTTTGACAATATACCAAAATTTAGAGTATATGCCATAGAAAAGACTCCACATTTGCTACTTAAAAAATCAGCATTTTTAACCAACGGTCACAAAATCTTATTGGTACCAGGGTTTTTTATTAAGTGATGGGTAGAAAAATTTATAGATGATCCGGGTTCGACCCCCCTCCCTTGCAAGATGAGGGTCAAGTGAACGGATCGCTACCGAGCCTATGTGCTCCTGCACTATTGAACCTATACACGTCCTTGACGTCCTTCGTAGGCGCTTGTCGCCTTAGTCAATTAAAAAAAAAACTCAGTGTTTTGAACTTAGTCATCATAAATGGGATGGGGGGATGACAAAATGTATTGAATCAGGATCTTGATTCTTGAGAATGCACAATCAGGTGAAATAGAACTTATTTAAAGTAGTTGCAAGATTATGCACTTTTGTTAACCTCATCCAATCTTGTGCTCTTATATTACTAAGTTTTCCACAATAAAAAGTTTCTCCTTCACAAGCCTAGATGGCACTAATGGGGTTGCAGAGTAATAGAATGGAACATAGCAACTTGAAATATGGAGACAAGATAAGGGTTTTGAGCTGCTCTATCGGTTCTTTGGGGCCGGATAATGTTTAAGATTTTGAAAGAATTGATTTAAGTGGAGATTTGTTTTAAAGTATTTTTTAAAAAAAAATTTTCTAGTGTTGTCATAATTTATCTGTTGCAGTGACAATTTTTTTTTTTTCAAACATGAAAATGAATGAAGATTTTTTATTTTATATCAAGGATGCAGTATGAAAAGATAAACTTTGGCAACAATTTTAAATCATAGTTTACCATTTTAATATTTTTCAATTTGATTTTTTTTTTGGATAAATAAAACTGATTTATGATTTTGTTCCCATTTATTAGCTAGGTACCATGTTCTGGCTTTATTGCTGGAGGCACAATTTTTAATTTTTTTTTTTTAATAAATCATAATTTATTTATGAGTTTTAATAGAGTGTTACATGTGATCCATTGTTACAGATCATAGCAAAGAAAATTAGAACAAAGGGTCATGTTGCTTTCTCAGTTGTTGTTAGGTGTTTCCAATTGTCTCAAGGACTGCAAAGTGGGGAATAGATTCCACAATGACTGTCCTTATATCCAATTGTTGCACAATATATTTATTATTTGACATGTCTTTGGATAAGTTATGATGCTATGTAGCGTGGGTGCACTTTCCTTACATATTCCTTTTCACAGAATCAGGAGGCTTATATGAGTACATTTTTACAGGGGTCAACAAAGTTATATTGAAATAGGCCTCTTTAATGATCTTGAGGCAGACCCCGTCTTGCCGGTGAGAAATCTTCACTAATATTTCTCAAGCAGTGTCCCATTGAATTCTTGCAAGTTTAAGATTCAGCATCCCTCTTGTTCCTTTGGTTGGCACAAACGCTTTCAGTTGACCAATGGGTATATATGCATGTGATTCGGTATTCACCCTTTTTTAAAGGAAGTCTCCTGTGTATCACATCAATTTGGGATATTGCCTATTATGTGCAGGGGTTGGAGGGAAGCTTTCTTCTTCCTTCTTTCAGGAGAGATGGATACAGCTGTAAGGAGGGAAATCCAAGAACAAAACAAAAACAACAAGAGAAGGGACAGCGCACCAAGGAGTACTTTGTGTGGAAACCCTCCAAAATGATGGAAAACCATGGCGCACCTACAATCAAGGAGATGATACACAAGATCTCAAGTTGATGTGCGCCCTAACTTGAGATGAAACCAAACAAGAAGAGGAAGAAACTAAGAAGACACAAATCTGAGCACAGATGCTCAAAGAACCAAGACTTCTACAAACTATAGAGCTTCACTTGTCTTCTTGAAGGTGGAGACGATCACTCCTTCGTCTTTGTGAGGCACCGTTGTCACTGCGTTTTTCTTTTCTCTTCTTGCTTGTTCTCTTGCCATGTGTCTTCTCTCTTGCTTGCTCTAACATTATATGCTTCTGGAGGCATCATAAAGAGCTCTACATCAGTTCTCTGTGAGGAGCTAGGCACTAGCTCTCCAAATAGCTCGGCACACAACAGTGCCGGTGCTACACTACTTACTACAGTACTTGTAGACCTCCAAGAGCTCAATCCTTGAAGCAGCTTCTGAACACCTCAACTACTCGGCTCAGAACCTATTCGGTGCTACAGTATATGTGCTATAGTAATGGTGCTACAGTACCTGCTACAGCACTTACTACAGAGAGCTAGCTGATGTACAGTACCTGCTACAATACTTGATACAGTACTTGCCGACCTCCAAGAGACTAGCTCGGCTGCTACAGTACTGCTACAGTGTTGCTACAGTACTACCGACCTCCAAGTGCTCATCTCGAACCTTCTCGGCACAACATCTCAAAACAGCTTGGCTGCTATAGTATACCTACTACAGTATTGCTACAGTACTGGTGCTATAGTACTTCCAACCTCCAAGTAAGGTCCCCAAGAGCCGGTGCTATAGTACTTGCTTACCTCCATGATCCCAGTCCTCGAAGCAGCTCCCAAACACCTCAGCTGCTTAGCTCACAATATGTTCGGTATTAAAGTACATGTGCTATAGTACTTGCCGATCTCAGACAGACCAACTCGACTGCTACAGTATATATGCTACAGTAGTGCCATCCTCCAAGTGCCCAGCTCCAACCTTCTTAGCACAACATCTCATAACAGCTCAGTTGCTACAGTACACCTGCTACAGTACTACCGATCTCCAAGTCAGGTCCTTTGTAATCAAGTCCTCCTCTGATGTACTCCTCTTAGGTCCTGCTATTGGTCTTGGACTTCATCCTAATATTGTGAAGTCGATAGATGGACATCTAGTAGATGAGAATCAAGGATATCACTGAGTTGATAAGTGTTACTCTTCTTAGAGGCCATTTTTCTTTTAAAGTTTGAGATGATTCCACTCCAGTCATCTTTCCTTGGCCTACCCCCGGTAATTATCACTATGAGGTATTTGATTTACAATGTTGCAATAGGCAATTGATAATTTGAGCGATATAACTTTAGAGCTTATATAACCTCAAGTGGTGTAATCCTCCTACTTGTATCTTTGCCATTAATTAAGTTTATATTGGTGAGTTTCATTCATATATAAATTACTCCCAAAACTACATTATTTATAAACTTTAGTAATAACGTCATTTACAAAAACGAAGGGGATATACTCTTAAAACTAATAACATTATAAAGCATGTTAGTCATCTCTGAAATATCTATTGATCACTAATTTTCTGTATCTTATACTTATCCATCTTTATTTATTCTGTTTTCACTTTACCATTTTACTGGCTAATACAAAATCTGATTATTACATACACCTAGCTAAACTCTAAACCCTAAACCCTAAGACCTAAAGCTAGCCTAATGTAAAATACTAGTTTTGGTGTATGGTGGACACCATAAAAGAGAAGAATTCCAATAAGAACTTAGAAGGAAATAATAGTCTTCTAATATCAAACGGAAAGATACACTTTTTATCTCTTCTTTACAATAAAGTGCGATGAATGTATGTATGATATCATTCATATAACGTGTGGTTTTTGCAGGAATCGTGTTGATCCTGCAGTGCCTTTATTTAGGAAAAATCATTCAAAGGAGGGTGACTCAAAAGCATGAGATCCACAAACGATTTCAGTGACAAATTGTTCATGATCATATTTCGATCACACGAAGAATGGTACGGACAAACTTTTAAGCTGTTTTGCTCATGATCAAATGAATGTTCATGAATATATAAGATCATTCTGGTTGTGTGTGTACATCATGAATAGATCGATTAGAACCGAAGCCTAACCAAGTTCTACTGTTGTAGTTGGGTTGGAGGTGAGGGAGATAAGGAGGACATGGTTGAGGATAAGGGGATTGATTAGGTGTTCGGCATGATAGGAAATGGGAAAGCTAGTTTATGGCAGACCAAGAAGAGATAAAAAGATGTGTGAGCAAAAAAAAAAAAAAAAATTGGCCCCACTATTATCAAGTCTTTAAATTTGTGCCTGTTATTTTGATTGTTCAATCAGATCAAATTTGATAAAAGAGTTGGTGTTCATCTTTAATTCCAAGAACTTGTTATTGCTTTGATTAATTCATGCAATTTCAGCACAACTCCTGATTGTTTCCTGATGTCACTACTGCAGCTAAAGTTGAAGGGGAGCTGCAATCAATCAATCAATAAAGGATTGCATGATTTGGGTGACGACAATGACGATAACAATGACGATAACAAAGAGATGACGATGTGATTATGATAACCAATGATTAAAACATATACGACGATGTGGTTTTACGCTAATCAATGATTATGCGGCCATGAATGCACTGCAGCTAACTTATCGTGTTAGCGTGTACGTACGCTCTCCATGATCAGAGTTTTAGATCAAAATAATTCTTTGAGAGCGAACACTAATTAATCAACCAATCTTTTCCGACTAAATCGAAGTGCAAACAGCTAATAATAACTTCTCATGTTGAGATTGTAAACAAGTTCTCTAATAAGTTGAGTTTCTTGGACTTCTTGGACTCTGGAGGTAATATATGCCTGATTGAAGTTGGCTTACCAAACATGAATGCCTGCCTATGAATCTTGTACAGGTGCATTTAATACAAAGCTTGCTTGAACAAGGTGAGCTCTTGTTTTTTTAGCTAAGTTATCTGATCATTTAATTGATGTTGATAGCTGAGTGGAAAGTGGTTTTGTGGCTCCTCCTGGTTGATTATTCTAGATTCATGACAACTTCCTAAACTAAATGGGTTGGGTTGGGTTGGGTTTGGGTCCGTTTGGGTTTGGGTCTGGTCAGATTACACTAGTGTATAATGATGAAATTTTTAATGGTTAGTAAAATTTAAAAAAAAAAATACAAATTTTCACGAAGCAAGCTGGCTAGCTAGTCTATTTACTCTTATAGAAAGAAAGAGGTTGAGGGTTTAAATCATGACAATGACGTGTTTTCAATGGTTTGTTCACATTTAATTTATAAAAAAAGAAAATGGAAAGAGAAGTCCTTGAGTAATTAGTTAAACTCATCATGATCAACTTCTAAATGTATGGGTTAACCCAAACCGAAAATGGATTAATTCAAGTCAAGTCAAACTTGGCCACCCAAAAAATGGTTTAACTTGAAGACGACAAGGGAATTAATGTTGCATTTCATTAAGCAAAGTTAGGGTACATAATAATATTATTATTTATTATTATTAATAATTTTTAAATTTTTAAGATCATATTTATTAACATGGGTCCAATAGAAGCTTCTTTCTCCACTACCATCTCTCGACAAATATCTTCTTGTATGAGAAGTTGGTGATATATTTTGTTAAATTAATAATATTTTATTATTTTTGGAGACTTGAGTTAATTGATTTTAAAATAGTTATACCTAATTTATATAAATTTAATTATTTTTTTATTATTTTTATTTTTTAAATAAATGTGTATAAGTCACTAGAAACACGCCACAAACATGATTGAAACTTTCAACCTTTTCTTATGGGAAGGAATGTGCCAGCTTTTTTTTTTTTGTGAAAATTGGTACTGTTTTTTAACATTTTAAATTACTATGCAGGACATAAAAATAACACTTGTTACACTTCCATCCATATTCATTTGGTTCTAGAGACTTTGATGATACATAATTTATGTCGACAGAGCTTACAAGTTTTTTTCTAATTAATAATGGTAGAGTCTACAAATGCAAATTTTACGAAGATAACTATGAAACAAGTAAATATAAAAGAGGATTAATAATAATGATAATGCAAATAAAAATAATATAATAATAATAAAGCTAAAAAAGGAAACCACTTCCAAATGAACTTTATGAAAAGTTTGGAGGTAAATAAAATTAAATTGAGTACATGAGGAATGTCTTGTAATGGGCATGGTTGATATGGGACAACGTCCACATGGCAAATGTGGGCTACTTCATTGCTTGATGAGGAGAGCAAATTAATAATTGAGTAATTGGATGGCACTTTAAGTTTCTTCTATGAAATCAAAATGAGGACAAAGATTTGATGAGTATATAAAGAGGAGGGTGGGAGGGGTGAATGGTTGTGAGAAGAGAAAGAAAGAAATCAAAGGAACTCTTTTGGTTTCTATTTGTTTCTTCTCCAGAGAGGAACACACTTTCCCACCAACACTCATGGCCTTCAATAGCCTAAACACATGGGTGCTTGTTGCTGGTGTATTAGGTTTATTTCTCTCTATCTCTTTAACATATATATATACTCTTAATTTGCATGCATATATACACTTATAATACTATATCTTTTTTCAAACATTATATTAAGACATTAATGGTCCAATATTAAGACATTAATGGCCCAATTATATTATGCTAAAGGATATGTTCTCTCTATTTGATAACCCTAATCAATATATAAGAATACATGCACTTATCATTAGTTGTACACATGCACATCCTCATGCACATATATTTATATGAAATATGAATAGCTACAATCAAACACACTCTAAACTTTATATAAGATGATTGAACATCACTTTTAAAGCAACTTATAAGCTCCTAACTCCTTTTATTTGCTTTTGGTTTTGCTTTGTAGGAAATATCATATCATTCATGGTGATCCTTGCCCCAGTGTAAGCTCTTCTATCTAATAAATATATATATATATATATATATATATATATATATATATATATATATATATATATATATATATATATATTTGTAAGCTTTTATTTTCTGAATGATTAACTTAAGTAATATGTTTTCTTGATTGGCATGCATGTGTACAGGCCAACATTTTATAGGATTTGCAAGAAGAGATCAACAGAGTCATTCCAATCAACACCATATGTGGTGGCATTATTCAGTGCCTTAACTTGGATCTACTATTCCCTCCTCACCTCTAATATTTTGGTGCTCAGCATCAATTCACTTGCTTGTGTCATTGAGTGTGTCTACATCTCCATCTACCTTGCATTTGCACCAAAGAAAGCCAAGGTACCCTCTCTCTCTCTCTCTCTCTCTCTCTTTAACTATCTATCTAAGGGGTTTTAAGTAATTAGTTAATTAGGATTAAACTAAACAATTAGATGGTTTACCTTGACTCCTAATATTGGAGTCAGCTTGCCTGGTTCTGGAATCAGGCAAGTCCCTCGTTCCAGCCAATTGTGTCTTAACACCTATCCAAGCATATTATTAAAACATAAAAAAGACATTTAAGTGGACATGTGTCAAAACACAATTGTGTCTTGAACCAGGGACTTGTCTGGTTCCAGAACCATGCAAGATGAATCCCCTGATATCTAATAAAATACTGTTCTTTTAGCAACTTGGCACTTGAAGATATATTCTAGTGAGAGGGATTAGGGGTTTAAGCTTAATAACGCAACCAATATAAACATGAAAAGGAAAAGAAAGACAATTGAGTTCCAAGGTTATTAAGAAACGTACATATATTTTTCATAATGAAAAATGCATGATTGAGGAGTTGCATGGTGTTAGAAATATCAGGGACCATATATGGAGAAAAGGTTGCTTTAAAGGATGGGAAGAGGACCAGGTGTAGTGTTTCTAATGCCACGCAACCCTTTATAATTACTCTCTCATTAAGTGTATGTACAACTGGTAGGTCTATTTAATTCAATCATTAAACTTATAAACCTAGAAACCTTTAAATTATGTCAATTTCATAACCAAAATTCACTAAATAAAATTTACAAACCAAACGTAAAACCTAAAACATTTAACTTTATGTCTTACCTCACATGGTCTGTTTACTCAGTCGATCGGTTCGGATTTGACATATGACAACCATCATCGAAATGATCGAATCTAATTATCAGTTTGATCAATTGACTTATTTTTAATTGAATAATTATCATTTTAATTCCTTTTTCATTGCTCCATATTTTATAAAATATATATTTATGAGTGAATGTGATGTTGTTAATATTCTTGATTAATCTTGCAGCTCTCAACAATGAAATTACTTGTTTTGCTGAATTTGGGGGTATTTGGAATCCTTGTCCTTCTCACACTGACATTACTGAAGGGAACCCAACGCATAGATATCGCCGGAATGATTTGTGCCACCTTTGCTATTAGTGTCTTTGCTGCCCCTCTCAGCATTATTGTAAGAATTTCAACTTTTTTTCACATTATATATTGATCATAAACTATTATCTAATTGAAATTAAACTGATATTAATCTTCATGCATGATTTTTTTGTTTCCTTGCAGAAACTAGTGATAAAAACCAAGAGTGTAGAGTACATGCCCATCTCCCTATCCTTCTTCCTCACTTTGAGTGCCGTTGCATGGCTCAGTTATGGTGTTCTCCTCAAGGATCTCTTCATAGCAGTAAGTAACTCTCTCTTTCTCTATTTTACCAAATAAATTAAACTATATATTCTAGAAAAATTAATATCTATTTTGAACAAATAGTATTACAGTAATTTATATTTCACTGTTTTCGATCCGCTTATTTTCTCGAGTTAAAGAGGTTTTGAATTTTCATTGAATTTCAGTTGCCAAATGTGGTGGGCTTCATGTTCGGAATAGCTCAGATGATCCTCTACTGCATCTACATGAATTCAAAGTGTGAAACTCTCCCTGAGATCCATGATATAAAGCCTGTTGTTGATATTGAAGCTGGTGAAGAGATGAAGAGCGTTTGCGTAGATCCCATCAAAGCTGATGTAGCTGCAGAGACTACTGATGAACATATTGTGAAACCCTAATTTTCTTGAAGATATATAGCCATGCTTAATTAGAAGTACTCCCACAAGCAGTAGAGTATCCATAAATTATTCTAGAGCCTAACAAGCTTTGTTTTCTGTGACAATAAGAGCTTTGCTTATTTATCCATGAATGTACGTACGCGTGTAATTTAGTTCCGAATAAATTGTCATAATTGAGATTAATAGAAGTTTTAATCAAGTACTTAATTCTGTTTATTTACATTTTGGATCAGTGAAGCTTAATTTTGATCTTGAGTAATTAATCTAAGTAAGTCTTACCACTTTCAACAACTAATTAAAGGTTTCTATTTGTTAGAATGTCATTTTTGTATATCACTGTTGTTTGTCTCTATTGAGACCAACACCGATGATTGATCCAATTTTCTTGAGTTTCACTGTTAATCTAAAAGATCTTGCATTGATTTGTCAAAGTAATTAATTAAGAGATTAAAACATTCTCCTTAATCTTGCAAGTTTAAAACTTGGTCCACACCATCCCACAAAGAAGCACTACTTTGTTTCTTTTATTCCATGTCCCTTAAAAAAGACACATGCCTACTAATTAAGCATCTTTTTTCTATTCAGGCACTCATGCAACTCTTTGGCCTAATTAACCATAACCATTTTATTTAATTTTTTAAACAAATCCAAGTCTTATAGCTAGCTAGTGTTATACGATTTAAATTGTGATCCTGATCATTCGAAATTTGAAATTTTCTTAATTTCAAAACAAGTTTCATTCTGAAACTACAAACACACACATACACAAACTCGATCACACACACACACGAGTGAAGGAATTATATATAGAAGAAGATATCGATCAGACAATCTTATTATATACATGCACTGCTGAACTTACAGAAGAAAAGAGAAGGAAAAGAACGATGGCCGGCAAAGACTTCAATCATATCATAATCTCCAGAGTGTATAAGGGAGCCTTTTCTTAGGGTTCTGAGTGCATGGGATCACAAGTACTAAACTAGAAGTAAACTAATTAAATGCTAATTTAATGACTACTCAAAGCAGTGAAACTCCAAATTAAGAAGGAAAGCATGCATCTAATTCTCAAGACAAGAAAAGAACATAGAAAATTAAAGATGATAACCCATATCAAAAGCATCAGCCATTGAAGACACTGATGAAGAGGTTGCAACATCCCATAGAATATTGCTATTATCTCCCATGCTACTGTCAGTAGTGGTGACAGGGAAATCACACTCATTCAGCTGCCACAATGGCTCATCCACCCAAAAGCTACCACCTATCTCATCAAAGCAAGGGAAGCTCTGTGAGCTTGTAGTAGTAGTAGTTGTTGTTGGTGTTGGTGTTGGTGTTGTTGCACCTAATAGTCCACCACCGTAAGCATCAGCAAAGGTTGAAGGAGTGGAGGGAATGTGAGCACTATGCACGTCGTGGCTATGAGGCGAGTACTCTTTGTTTTGTGTGGATCTAAGGTAGCTCTCAGGGATGATGCTACTCAAGTAGCCAGAGTTGGTGTCATGGGAGAAGAGGAAGTCATCGGCCACATTCTCGGTCACGTCCGGTGATGTGATTTCGGTGGACTGTAAGATGAAGGGATTGGTAGTCATGGTGGTGCTAGTGAAATGATATGGTTGTTGTGGAGGTGGTTGTGGTGGAGTTGTTTGGAGTGGGATTAGGGTTTGGATTTGGAATGGTGTGAGGAGAGGATGGAAGGTGGAGATGGAGGTGTCAGTGTAGATGAAGTTGGTCTTGGCTTGGATACCCTTCATGGAAAGGGCAGCCTTATCATAAGCAAGGGCAGCTTCATGAGCAGTGTCAAATGTGCCAAGCCAGTGCCTCTCTTTAGTTGTAGGGTCTCTAATCTCAGCTGCATACCTCCCCCATGGCCTTCTCCTCACACCAAGGAACCTTCCTGGCTCTGAGGGCTTTCTCCTCCCTCTTCTCTCATTGGGAGAGCTTGATGTTGTTGGTGGTGATGCTGATGCTGGTGGTGATGAAGATGATGATGGTATACATTGAGGATTTATAAACCCTAGAGAGGAGGAGTTGTTGTTTTGATCACTCAATGTTCTGTTGGTTCTAGAGGACATTGGTGATCAGTAGATGAAGTGAAGAAGGAGATCAGATGGAAAGGAGACAGAGAGGTAGTTCAAGGTTTGCTAGCTGTGTTTGGAGCTAGCTAGTGAGGGAGTGAGTGTGAAGGGGGTGCAGGGGGTGCAGGGGATTTTAAATTGGTGTTGATTGATTTGTTGGGAGGGAAAGTGACAGTGATCAATAGTAAATGTATATTACACTTCTTATCTCTTATTTATACATAAACTTCACTAATATGTATAGTTCAGTTCTTGTCTAATTAATTATATAGGTGTTGCTAGATGTATTTAGGAGGAAAAAATGGATATTGATCAATAATATATACTTCAAAATCTTAAAATATATTTATGGTTCTTACCTCTTATATATATGCATGTATATATGCACTTCATTGATATTGATATGTATTGAATTGGTATGTTTATCAATATTGGTATATATATGTACCTCTATGTTTAGATTAATGGAATGTAGTTGCTTGTTGATGCACCTGTTAATTAGGAGGGAGGGAAATTAAAGGATAGCTATCAATAGTGAATACAATTCAGTAGTACTATCTTGAAAAATATACAGTTAATAAGTCCACATGTTTATCATATAAATGACAAGGCATGGATGTTGTTTGATACTTTGTTGCTTGTATTGAGAATGTAAATAATTAGGAAAATCAATTCACAGCCTATATAGCTCATTGAAGTCATACATGCATGATTATATATAGAAGCTTATCGATCTACAAATTAATTAAGATGGATTATATACATATAAATAGATATATAAGACTGTTGATCATATATTCATATATATATAGATAGCCTCATTGTCTCTTGGAGCATATATATATATAGAGAAACATATGAAATAATTAAAAACATTAATTGGTTATCGGCATGTGATTCCCGCATTTTAAGCAAAGATAAAATTGGATCAATTAGCATGATAGTTGCTTGTCTGCTTCAAGACTTTCAAATGGAGCAGTTAGGATTTGTCACAGAGTAGTAGTAATAAGGAAAAGCTCAAGTGGATCAAGACATTCTTTTTCATGGCATTGTCTTGCTATGTGGAGGCAATGCACAAACCCTAGTGGGTGTCACATGAGAGTTCCTTAGTAGTAGGCCCCCATGCTTCTCTTCTCTTTGACTCAATGGAGACCAACTTCTATTTGTCTGCTTTTTGTGATAATATAGAGTCCCTCCAAACATATATATGAATATATAAGCAATGATCATGCCAAAGTTTAGGTAAACAATATTCAGTCTTGGCAAGTTGGAAAGGTTATGGAGTTTTGAGAGGTCAAAAAGAGAGATAAAGGAGTAGCATTAGGAATGCATATTGTCACAATTAAGGCTATTAAGTGGGTCATATCATATATCTATAAATATATGCCATTAATTAAATATAATATCAGGAAAGTCACTATTAGTTTAATCTAATTGGGAATGATTTTCTTTTATCCGTTCATGAATTTTGAAAAACTTATTCTTTAAAAAAGAAATACATTTAATGCAAGCGATCCCCCGAAGGACTTCTAGGACGTGTACGGGTTTGGCAGCAGCTCAAGCTTGCAAGAGCAGGAATTTGATCTTGGGTCATCCGCGGGAGAATTTCATCTCTTAACAAGGGACCAGCTGGTACCAATAAGGCATTGTGATCGTTAGTTTTTGCGATTCCTTCTTTACTAATAGATGTTAATTAAGGATAGAAAAAAAAATGTTTTTCAATATCCATCAAATCAATTAAAAGATCAGTTTATTAGTTCAGGAAATTAAGAAATTAAAGCTTTGTTTTAATAAGTAATTAATATTGATAGTTAATTAACCATAATTAAGATAAAGAAAAGCAAAGACAGTATCCTATCTGTTCAACCTTATAAAGGCTAGGGCCACATCAGCAAGACATAAATAATCTAATTTAAACTCCCCACTATATATATATAGTCCCTACAAATACACCTTTGTTCCAATATTAAAAGCACAAACATCAGTAAACTAGATTAGCAGGAAAAGGAGGAAGAAACACCAAGATGATCATCTGAGGTTGCATTAGCATTTTGGCAAGTACATTGGATATTAAATTCATTGGAATCTATGACTCTTGACTTCCCCACTGAGACTAGTTTTTCTTTATTTTCTTTTCTTCTCTCTCTCTCTCACAGGTTTAAACCAAATGATCATGAACTGTGTTTGAACAAGCTCCACGAGGTATGTTTCTTAGAATGTAAGTGAAAAAAATGAATGTAAAGAGAGAGAGAGAGAGAGAAAAAAAAATATATAAAACTTTTTGACTTTGGGTGTTTTATTTAAAAAAAACATGCATCATAAAACTCTTATCGTAAATTTTTTCAAAACCTTCTAATTTAGAAAAATGATCCCATAGATTCGGTTCTATGCATAAGATCATCACTGCCATAAAGGGTGCCTCGAGATTATCCCATCTCGAGATGCCTTTTATGGCAGTGATGATCCCATTGCTTGATTCTATGGATGATCACATGGAACCGAGTCCATGGGATCATTACTTTCTAATTTAACCATACATCTTATATCATTTACAAAATTTTTAATTTTTGAATAAATCACCTTTTGAACTATATAGTCTATCACAAAGTTTTCACTAGCTCTTCAATTTTCAATTTTGTCAAATTAAAGCCTCAACTTCTAATTCAGTTGTAATGTGTTTCTTTCATCTAATTTATCACTAACCAATCAAAATTGTTAAAAAAATAAGAGTTTTTTTTAATTCTTTTAAACCTAATTGTTATTTTTATTTCCCCATATTTTGGCCTCACTACAAAGAAACAAACATAAGCCATGAAAGTCAGAGTTTGTAGTAAACATTGAGAGAAGAAAAAAAATAATATATATATATATATATATATATATATATATAGGGAAATGAAAGGAAATGGATTGAAGAAACAAGGGTGATGACTGATGAGATAGATGGTGGAATTTAATAATAGGATGGAAGTGGGGGTTTTCCTAAGTTCCAAGTGTTAGTGTTTTGATTGTTTTGAGTAATGGTGGAATTGGCACACCACCCAAAACACTTGCTTTTGTCCACATGTAAATAGGTCGCCCGGGATTTTAGGGATGTCTTTTTACTACTTTGACTTCTTCAACTTTTTAGAGAGGGAGAAAGAAATAGTGATAAGTGCCTGCCAAGTGCCCACCATCATCCCCATAATTAGATACTGAAATTAATTAAGCATTATAAAAAGGCTGAGTAATGATTTTTTTATTAATCTTTTAAAATGGAAAATTTGAAAACTAGTTAATCCATAGATCATGATTTTATAGAACTTAGGGATTTTTGGTTAATGTAAACATACATTTTTCTTTTTACAGTGTATTACAATAGATTGAAGTCCCGGAGATTATTTACCAAGTTCAATTCAACTTAAAAATAGAATCAACTTATGCACCGTATGAAGAAGACTGAAGCTCTCAGGTGGAGCAAAAGCGGAGCACACAACAAAGCTCCAAGAGCTGAAGGCTCTTAGGCACCAACAACAAGATAGAGGGTATGGTGAGAGTGGAAAAGGAGGGTGTTACCGGAGGGTTGGGGGAAAAGCCAACCCCCAACCACCTGAACCCTTACGAGCCACAGTGCAAATTGGGAGCCCCCGATGAGACAAAGTCTCCTACACAAAGTCTCCTACACAAATTTCATACACTCGGCCCTCATGATCCCATACAAGCTAGTGGAAATAGATTCCGATGAAGAAGATTGGATGGAGGTGCACTTTAAATGCCGCCGACAACAAAGCCCCAGTTAGAGGCGGCCGAGGAGAACAAAGATGAGAGTTGAAGCGGCATCGTGATGCTCCCTACCTATAATACAGAAACCATTCACGTGCAGATGTACAGGCAATGCTTGCTCACTGGCCACCGAGCTAACGACTGCTGACAAGCAATGACATGCCGTCATTGTGGGGGAATAGGGAACATGGGCTTACAGTGCATGGGAATGAGATAGAGGACACAAAGAAAAAGAAGAGAGAGGACCAAAAGAAGCGGGAGCTCGAGACAGAGAAAGTAAACAGAGGGATGGTGACATCCTTGCAATCACGCAAGGATCATGGGAAAAGAAGAAGATGTAGGGACTGCCGGAAGAATAGAACGTGTATCACATCTCATTGTCGTTGGATAGCGATATGATTATAGCGAAGAAGATGCTTAAAAGCTATTCTATCGCTACTGTAACAGAGATTAGAGATGGGATTATGGACTAATCACCCTTGCGACGGTGCTGAAAGTGGCGCTCAGCTGGAGATGAAGCTAGAGCTCGAAACAGTTCCGAGACCAATGGTTTATCATCTCATGCACCTCGCCGAGGAGGCATGGTAATTGGAAAGGATGGGAACCATTCATTTTCCCCGTTTCTCGTTAAATTTTGAGCCTTGGACATCGGACATCTGGAAGCTTGAGAGGGCTAACAATGAACGGAGTTGGGTGTTAATCAAGGCGCTCTTCTGTTGGCACCAAGATATAGTCGCTCGCCTCTTGAAACCAATCAGAGAGTTAATCTTCATAGATAAAAGAGGAGATGCCTTCACCAATGACGTATGGGCGGTCATCTGGGTCTGGTGAGGAAAACAACTTCCAGCCACGATCAAGACTAGTATAAGCAATCAAAAGCATGCATTTATGGTGAATATGGAGAAGGGACAGCTTGAACTCCCCTGGAGTGAGGAAAAGACGCGAAGTAATTCGCCATAAAACCCAATCCCGGCAATACCTTCACGGCCAAGGAAGGAAGCCCTAGCAGAGCCCTAATGAAAAGGGAAAGGTTGCCCGACGTGAGAGAAGAAATGCAAAGATGTAATTGGAGATGTATAGCATTGGTTAGAGAGACCTTGGTAAAGATCGCTGACCAGAATCTCTATCGAGGAAGACGAGCATCGAGTAGCCCCTTGGGGACGAACCAAGGATAGCAGGGACTGCAGTCAAGCGATTCCTATCATCCAGTGGTCACAACGTTATCCGGATAGGAGCATTGAGGTCGAGTCAACCCTGTTTTGGTGTGTTAATGAACTTGTCATTGGCTCATAACGAAGTAGAGTATGACGAAGTCGTCTACGTTTTGGCTTCTCAGAGGTGGAAGCAAGCTGACAAGGCGGTTGACTGGGCAACAAAGCCCAAAGTAGACGGAAACACAAGCCACACAGGACAGAGTTGAGGTGGAGGCGAGAGAACTTGACGAGTGGATAAGCACTCCCTCATCTCGGAGTATGCCAGGTGGTATGGGGGCCACATTCGTAGTAAGCATCGAGGTGGCAACATATTAGCAGGCGCCGAAAATCCGAGTATGACAACTCATAGTGAAGGGACCCAGGAGAACTACGTCCAACCCGCACCACTCTCATACTGACAAAACCAGGACCAACAAATCAAAAATAACCACATAGCGAGGATGGGTCTCTCAATGTATATGAGGGGCCTGCAAACTAGCGAGCCAGGCTCAACCTGAAAAAGCCAGAAAATCGATTAAACGGTTTTGGAGTGAACCTGGCCCATCCAAGAGGCTAGTAATGCTTGCTAGTGAAATGGTTAATGGCGCAATGAACCAATTCAATTATATGAGCTCTAATGATCAACCTAATTACCAAAATGATCAAACTAATAACACACTAAGGAAGACTAATCCAGGAGAAATGAATAGTAAAATGAGAGTCACAATAACAATAAATCCTTGTCCAAATGCGAAGGGTTGAACATTGATTTGAGTAATATGTCCCTTAGGCTCATCACAGGATCTTGGAATCTGGTCACCGATGCGGCATGGGAGCTATTATTAGAAAAAGAGGAACAAGCTGACATAGAAAATGGAAAAAATGCTCATAAAGGAATAATCTTGCAAATTTAGGAGCCAACAGTGGTACCTCCAAAACCAAGAGGTAGACCAAGGATAGTGAAGCAAGGAACACCAACCATTGGGCAATAAGGAAGTGACCCCAACAAGGAGGCAACACCCGTTAAGTGACAAATGGACCAAATCGACCCAGAAGATATGAACTCTTTCCTTCTACTGTTTTCCTCACTCTTTCTGATTGGCCTAATAGGGAGCTAATCTCGACTTTGTTAATGATGGGTGTGGACCTGGAGCCCTCTTAGGATGATATATCTACATACCTTTCCCACATACGAAATTTACAAGTTGCCAAAACCAAAGGACACCCTAAGGGGAGTAACTAAGCCCCCTACGATATGACATGAGACAAGGATGAAATCAGTAAATCAATGAAGATCGTTTCTTGGAATATAAGGGGATTGAGAACGAGGAAAAAATGGTTCATGGTATGGGATTACATGTACTTTCGTAAAGCATACATCTTCTGCCTATACGAAACCAAACTCCAAATAATAGATGCCAGAATTTGGAGATCACTAGGAGGAACAACACACAACGAGAAACTAGTACTGCCAACAAACAATACAAGAGGCAGATATTGCATCGGATGGAGTAGCAGTAAGTATAGGTTGATCACCAACTACCAAGACACCTATTCACTCACTACCATCCTAGAAAATGTCATCGCAGGTACCAATATGATGCTGACAATAGTATATATATGGGCCCTGTGAACAAACCTAAAAGGAACACTTTTAGGAAGAAATCAAGGCCATCAGGGCGAGAGGAGGGAGATTTCAATGCTACCAAGAACAGGAGAGAACGCAATGGGGGCCCACAAAATATCTTGTATATAGAACACTTCGACAGTACGATCCAATAACTGTAACTGTTTGACCCACCCTTACAAGGATGACTATTCATATGGTTAAATGGGCACTTCAATCTAGCTATAAAAAGATTAGATCGCTTCCTAGTCTCGACGGAATGGCTTATAACGTACCCTAGGATCTAATAAACCTCACTCCCAAGAATTAGATCAGATCACACACCTATAAGCTTAGAATGTGGAGTCCATGAATGACAAAAAAAACTTGTTTAGGTTTAACAGGGATTGGGGGACAAAAGAAGGTTTTTGATAAAAGATCAAGGAATGGTGGAAGGGGACCAGATACTTTGGAAGTAGAGCATTCCTTATCACCAAGAAGATCTCCCTTTTTAGTCAGAGATTAAGAAAATGGAGCAGAGACAATTATCAAAACTCCATCGGGTGAAAAAAGGAACTACTAGGTAATATGGAAGCCCTCTACTAGAAACGAGAGATCTCTTACAAAAGGAATCATAAGAATGTCTAGCCGTCCAAAGGGCATTTGAAGACAACATCATGAAAGAAGGACAATGGAGACAATGATCCAGAATTACATGGCTATAGGAAAGGGACAACAACACTAAATTCTTCCACATCATGGAAAACTAGAGAAGATGCAAAAACTGGATAACAAAATAGAATATCAGGAGAACACACTCATCTCAGTGGAGGAAATATCATCTACCACAACTACCCTCTTTAAGGGGAGATTTGGACAGGCACAGGAAATACGCTATTCCCCAAATAGGTACTCTCCTATAAACCAAGCATAGACCTAGGATATTTGGAGGATCCATTCAATGGAAGGGAAATCAAACAGGCCATCAAGGAACTAAACTCGGATAAGGCTCTAGAACCAGATGGCTTTTCCATGACAATCTACCAATAAGGAGGGAATTCATAAAGGAGGACATTCTAAAACTCTTCGCTGACCTCCATAATGGAAGTGCACAAGTTGAAAGGCTAAACTTGACACATATCCTCCTTGTCCCCAAACCAGAAACATTGGTCGAAATCAAAGACCACCGGTCAATAAGTCTCATAAACTGCTCAATGAAGATCATCACAAAAGTGCTGGCAAATAGGCTGCAAGCGGTGATTCAAAAGCTTGTTAATGGATCACAAGCAACCTACATCAAGGGTCATTGTATTCAAGACAATATAGTAGCTACAAAAGAACTAATTCATAAAATGAAAACTAGCCCCCAAATGGGATGTTGCTTGTTGATTTTGAGAAAGACTTCGACATGGTTGACTGGGACTTCCTACTGGAGTTGCTAGCAGCACCCCTATCCCTTATTTTCATTATCATTATAGCTGACGTCTTTAATGCAATGCTCACCATGACAAATAGAGTGAATCTCTTCAGAGGAATCCAATATGGAGGAAAGTCATAGGCAGAAGAAATAATTTCTCTATAATATGCAGATGACTTACTTGTTCTCAGTATAGGCTATCTGGAACACCTGAGGACATTACAACTTATCTTCTACCTCTATGAAGGGATATTCGGGCTCCGAATTAACTATCACAAAAGCTCACTCATTCCAATAAAGGCATTGATATGCCCACGAGAAATAATGGCATGTATTTTCAACTGTAAGACTAAAAGACTACCTATCAAATACCTAGGAATCCCAGTATCAGGACTAGAGCTGGATTTTGGGCCGGCACGGGCACGGCCGTGTCGGCACCAATTTCGTGTCGTGCCAGGCACGACACGAATTAATTTCGTGCCATGCCAGGCCCGGCACGAAATTACTTGGATCCGGCCCGGCGATCCGGCTGCGGCGGTAGAGTACTCCGGCGCAGCACGGCCCATTTATTAAAAAATTATTAAAATTTAAAAAAACTTAAAAATTATAAAAAAAAATCTAAAAAAAATCTGAAAACTTATAAAAAAATTCTAAGATAAATCTTAAAAAATAAAAAAAATAAGAAAAATTCATATGGAGTGAAAAGCAAGCTTCTTCCACATTAAACCCTCAAAATTAAGAAAAATACTTCAACATAATCAAACAAAAACCCCAAAACGTAAAGCCAATCAAAACACAAATTTTGATTATTATTATTATTATTATTATTATTATTATTATTATTATTATTATTATTATTATTATTATTATTATTATTATTTAGATTTCAATTTTTTCTTTTATAAACTTTCTCAACAAATTTAAAACTATACATTAGTTAAAAAAACACAAATATAAGTAATTAGTGGTATATATGGCCAGTTTCTCGAATTAATTTGAATAAATAAATTGTTATTAAAACATCTATTATAACGTTATTGGGATAAGATCATGTTTTGGGGATCTTATCTCACTTATGCTAATTATTTATTAAGTAGATATTTATAAAAAACTATTGAAAAAAGAGTTTGATTAAATGATTTTTTCCTAATTAATAATTTGTATTAAAAATTAAAAAGTGTTAATCTAGTATTAGTATTAACAAATAATTGTAAAACTGATTTGGTGTTTAACTTTTAAAAATTGGATGGATTAGTTACCATTAATTATAAATTTTAACCATGTTTCTCACTCGTTTTGTAAAATATATATATATAAATAAATATATATATATATATATATATATATATATATATATATATATATATATATATATATATAACATGACACGTGGCAGCATAAGGTGCTGCCACGTATCAATATACGGGTCGTCCTCATGGGCTCAACATACGGCCGCAGCCGTGCACGCATGTGCACGATTTGTTTTGCGGCTCGTGCGTCACGCCGCGCGGTCATGGGGTCCGCCCGGCATGGGCACGTAGACTGCCGTGCACGGCCTCGTTATCGCTCATTCCGCCAAGCACGCCCGGATCGCGGCCGGGTTGTTGGCCCGGGCCGCATCGCCCGTAATCCAAATTTCTAATCAGGAGCAAAGCCAAGAAAGGTGGATTGGTTATCACTCATTAAAAGAGTCAAGAGAAGGATAGGGACCTAGCAAGCTAAGCTACCCTCCATGGGTGGGAGAATCGCCCTGATTAACTTAGTCCTCTCCTCAATCCCAAACTATTGGTTGGACATTTACAAAACATCAGAATGGGTCATTAAACACATTAATGCTCTATGACAAGACTTCCTATAAAGAAGGTCGGAGTTAAAAGGCAAAGCATACCAATTAGTATGCTGGAAGAGACTTTGCAAACCCAAGGAGTATGGTGGCTAGGGGAACATAGATCTACACTGCTTTAACATAGTCATGCTTACAAAACGGTGGTGGAGATTAATCAAGGGAGAGACTGGAATCTGTCGCAAAATTATCCACCACAAGTACTTTAGGAGTTCCTATCTCAACCCCCACAAAAAACCCAAGGCACAAGCTTCCTACTTTAGGAAAGAAATTATCCCACATTGGAAGACTTTTGAGATAGGCATCAAAGTTATTTTTGGAAAAGGGGACTCAGTCAACCCATGGAACAACAAGTGGATAGGAGGACAAGCCCCCACTTCATTCTATACCTTCATATTGTACCTGATCAAGGACCTACACATCATATTCCAGAAGACCAAAAACCTATAGCTTATAGGAGCCTCGTTACTAACTTAAAGCCCTCTAACCAAGAAAGGAAGAAAGCAATGAACTCAAAGATCTTTCAAAGAGGATGGTGTGAACCAATGAAGGAATAGATGATGGACGTACTTGCCTGCTAGAACTAGGTGCTAGATACACTGTTAAATCCTCTACCAATTCATAACTGATGGTATTTGTGCATTGAGGCGGGAGAAAAACCACAACACCTCTTTATCAACTGTATTGAATCTAGAAGATTTTGGGAGCACTTCTATCTAAAATTCAGGTTGAGGCTAGAAACTCAAATGGGGTGGAACCTCGCAGTGATGGCAATCACCTGGAGCACCTGGCTAGAAAGAAACCAAAAATGCTTCAGTGGAAAACGTGTTTTACTGGAATAATCCGAGGGATCAACTTTTTAATGTTGTCTTGATTTGATGCAGCTCATGCCTCCAAAAAACCAATACAGGTGCCAATGGAATCCATCGTTAAGAAGAGTCTCATGTTCACCAACAAGGGGTCATCACTAAATGTAGATGAAGAAGATGACTTTGAAGACACCAACACCCTAGGGAGCAGCATTGGGGACTGAGTTGCTAACTAGGACCCCATATCTATAGAGGAGCTAGAGTCTATAATGTAACCTCGTCTATGATGATGTAACACTATATTATTGATAAGTGTTCAAATGAGCATATTTACTTATCAATTATGCACATGTTCTCATATCAAATGCATTGATTTATAGCCTGTAGGTACTTAAAATGCTTCATATTTTGTAAACAGGGCATTGGAGAGCCTCAAGAATAAAAAGGAAGAAATTCTACATTATTTGAGGCAAAAAGGGGAGAAAATAGAGAAAACTGCAGCAGTCCTGAAAGAGCAGCAAAGATCAGAAATTTATTACAAGAATTATAGGACTCTAAATCGAATCTCTACCGTTCAGATTAAAGATAAACAAGTTAGGAACGCTCGGTTAAAATTTCAGGTCAATCCGACAAGAATTGGTCATCCGATCGAGCGCTTGATGAAGACTGCGCGATGCAGAAAACCTAAACGGGATGATGAACCGCCGTTCAACTGCCGGTTCAGAGCAACCTGTGAGCTGAACCGACTGATGAACCGCCAGTTGACCTGCCCGTTCAGAGCAACCTGTGTTCTGAACGGGCTGATGAACAGCCCGTTCACGGGCCCGTACAGCCTATTTCTGGGCCCGACCTGCATCCGATTTTTTACATGATTTAGCCCCACACAAACCCTAATGTTGAAAACCCCTATAAATACCAATGTTTGAGGGTTAATGAGGTATCTCGGGGCCTTTGGCCACCTTCTTGGCCGACTTGGAGATCTAGGGTTTGGTCTTGAGCAACATTGAAGATCTTTGGGAGACCTCGACAGCTAGGGCTTGAAGGAGGAACATCTTTGAGGACATCAATCATTCGGAAGAGGGGAGATCCGTTGGAGATTCACCATCGGAGCATTGTGGAGACTAGAGGGGAGTTTTCATTGTTTATTTTCATGTCTCCACTTTGTCATTGCTTGGATTTTTGTTCCTCTTCCATGAGGAACTAACTTGTTAAGTACTTGGGTGTGATGAACCTTTAGATTATGCATTAATGTCATGTTGATTTCTATGTTTGATTATCTAATGAATGTTATGTATTGATTGTAATTTTATTACTAGAAATTACTTGTGTGCAATACAAGGGCTAGAGCTAGCGCCTCCTTGTATTAGGAACCTGCTTCATTAGAGAGTTTCATGAGTATACCGAGGAATCAGGTACTAGAAGGGCGAACGATTCTTTCATACGAATTCACCCCCATGATTCTTCCAATACACATAAATTTCCTTGAGCTTCATATCAAGTCCTAGGAGACTAGTTATCCAACCACCTTGGAAGAGGGATTTGATATAATTTAGGGATTATTGGCACAAACATCACTAATCATCAACATAGGGATTTTCATGTATCTTTAGAATACAATCATGGGATTCACTACCCGAGTACCCTCTTTCTATGATTGGTCCACCCCAAGATTTAATCCCGCCATTAGCGATACCCTATTATTAGGTTTTCTTATCCTTATTGTTAGGAATTAGATTCAAACCACCAACTATCTTTATTTTGACTAGATAATAGATTGATAGTTTGTACTAGTGTCTCTTGGTCCTTGTGGGTTCGACATCCGACTTTCATAGTCCACTTTATTACTTGATCACGACCCGTATACTTGCGGAAACATCCCATCAATTATCAAAGTAAATAAACTAATATGATTTATCCACTTTTATCAAACATATATATATATATATATATATATATATATATATATATATATATATATATATGCCTGTTAGTATGCCGCCGGCCGCACATGCGGCCGGCCCATACTAACACCCATAACCCAAAAAATTTAAAACCTCAACAAATATATATATATATATATATATATATATATATATATATATATATATATATATATATATATATTATAATCTATTTAGATTTATATTGATTTATCTATATATTTTAAACAATTTTTAGATATGTATATATAATTTTTAACTTATCTTATCCTCAGAATACATGTATATATGTACATATAAATTTAAAAATTATATATACATATCTAAAAAAAATTTAAAATATATAGATAAATCAATATAAATCTAAATAGATTATTAAAAATATAATATATAATTTTTATATATATTTAATATATATAAGTAGTGCTAGGATGAGGCGGCCCCAAGTGTGACCGCGGCCTCATCCTATAACTACTATATATATATATATATATATATATATATATATATATATATATATAGGGTTAGGATCATGAGACACACTATTTTGACAAACCATTTGACATCCTTCTTCATTCATTGGGTTGCACAGTGTTTTAACCAAATCCAACCATATGGATGGAAAGAACATCGAAAAATAAGCAAGTATGTCAATTTTCATACAATTTAGAAACTTGTAGGGTCTTCATATTAAATGATGAAATTCCAACCGTATAAAATTTTACCCGTTAAGATGAAGACCCTACAAGTTCCTAAATTGTATGAAAATTGACATGTTTGCTTATTTTTCGATGTTATTTCCATCCATACGGTTGGATTTGGTTAAAACACTATGCAAGCCAATGAATAAAAAAGGATGTCAAATGGTGTGTTAAAATAATGTGTCTCATGATCTTGACCCATATATATATATATATATATATGATAAGGTAAGGTAAGGTCGGCCGAAAACACTGTTCATTTACGGTCGCCTCCCATTTGGCCACCTGGAGCATGTTTGAAGGATTTTCGACCGTATGGATGGAAAGAACATCGAAAAATAAGCTAGCATGTCAATTTGCATACAATTTGGGAACTTGTAGGGTCTTCATCTTAACTGGTGAAAATTTATAGAAATCTTATCGGTTCAAAATTTCACTCGTTAAGATGAAGACTCTACAAGTTCTCAAATTGTATGAAAATTGACATGCTAGCTTATTTTATGATGTTCTTTCCATCCATACGGTTAGATTTCCTCAAAATACGGTGTAAATGGGTCAAAAAGAAGCGATCGTACTTGCACAGTGATAAGGCCAACCGCATAATATCATGACTCATATATATATAAATATATATATATATATATATATCAACTTAAAAACTTAAAATGTGTAATTTCAAGGTTTTACAGGGATTCAAGATTTTGCTTGCAACCTTAGTATATGCTGATTATTAATAAATAAAAGATCTTCACATATCATCATATGTTAGATTTTATCTAAATAAATTTATTGGCAAAGTTTCTTTGTTTCATCTCTCCTCATTTTCCATTTTTCTCCTGAAACAAAGACCTAGTGTAATTTTATATATATATATATATATATATATATATATATATATATATATATATTGTAATATTACAATATATAACCAATTTCCCCTATATAAAATTCTGATAAGGTACAATTCGAGAAGGTGTAAAGTCTTCATCTTAACGGATGAAAATTTATAAAAATTTTACCGATTCAGAATTTCACCTTTTAAGATAAAACACTATACCTTCCCAAATTATATGAAAATTGACATATTAGCTTATTTTTTTATATTCTTTCCATCCATATGGTTGAAAATCCTTAAAATATTGTGCAAGTAAACTAAAATGGGACGACCATACTTGCACAATGTTACGACCGACCACACCATATCAGCCCTGATATATAAATATCGAGAGAGAGAGAGAGAGAGAGAGAGAGAGAGACATTATTAAAAAATTTATATATACTGATAATACATACTCTGTGTACAAACCAAAGAATTAACATACTTGTTTCCAAAATGCGCTGGCCAAAATTCAATTAGACACCTAAGACATGGGGCATGAACTTCTGAGATAGTTCCACATCATTCATACAAGAACACAATATGCTGAATTAAATTCTCATTAAAATTACTTAATTCCTAAAGAAAGTAACCAACAATAAGGTTCTCTGGTGAAAGTTTGTGTGACTATTTATACATGTAATCATCATAAATTCCCCTTCTTGCAACCTTGGTAAGGTGAAGATGTTACAAGTGGTTGCACACGAAATAACCCCAAAAAAAAAAAAAAAAAACAACCACCACCATGTGAATAATAACTCAATTCTTTCCTTCAATATGAAATCCTTCCATCTATCTTGGTCTGAAGTATGGAACAATGGACAGCCCTAAGTTCATTGGCAAGAAACTTCATCATAATTTGGATTTCTTCAATTTGCCATTTTTGTGAAAATGTTACAAGTGGTTGAAAAACAACCATGTGAATAATAATTCAATTCTTTCCTTCAATATGAAATCCTTCTATCCATCTTTGTTAGAAGTTTAGAACAATGGACAGCCCTAAGTTCATTGGTAAGAAACTTCATCATGATTTGGATTTCTTCAATTTGCCATTTTTCGGCACCTGCAATGCAAGAGGTGAGCATAGAACATTGGGATTCATCCAAGACGAGCAGCAGAATGATACCTTTTTCTTTTTCTTTTTCTTCGCTTTTTTCTGCTCAATTCGAACATCGTCTTCTTCAGAATCCTGCAAAAATTGAGGTTCATTTAGAGAAAACTTACTCACCAATATGTTTGAATTGCCTTGATTAATTGGCTTTAAAAGTTAACAATGAATACTCAGCTTGATATTCAGCATCGCCAAATGAAGCAACATGCCGGACTTTTACTCCAGAGGTTGAAGCACCACCGCCTGTGTGTGAATGATAAAATCAGATGATAAGCAAGCATACAGAGATCGTTTTGCCAGTATTCTATATATGGAGTTTTGAGGGAGAGGATTAGGGCATTGGTTAAGATGTTCATTGGTAATTGGGTTTCTCAGGATCCTATGTATGGAGTTTTGAGGGAGAGGATTAGGGCATTGGTTAATATGTTCATTGGTAATTGGGTTTCTCAGGATCTCAACCAAAAGTAGCTTAGATATTGTGATTACAAGATTTAGATGTTTATCAAAACAAAAATATAGATAATAAAAGTACAATGAATCAAATATTCAGGCAACAGTGGCATGGATAAATATTCTACAAGAAGGTTATTATAAAAAAATCTTGCAAGAAGCTTCTGACTAAATCATTCTTGTCACATTGAGATCCATGAAAATATAAGTTAACCATGGAGAGAACAAATAGCTGAGCAAGAAAAAAAAATGAAAAAGGAAACAAACAAACAAGTTAAAACTTGTATTATAAGTTTTCAAAACCTTGTCCAAGCACTGATCTCAAGTTGCAATTATTGGAGAGATGCCTCAGCTTGTGATATGAAAGAAGATAGAAAGAAAGAAATGGGTCAACCAGCAAATATTTTTCCATCTCCTCCACCTTGTGGCTAAGTTGTATGGGCATGGATTTCATGGAAATAGATTTGGATGTCCCTTGATGTCTTTTCTTTTACTTTCCAACTTTACCTAAAACAAGTAATTTGGATGATGGAGGTAAAACAAATGGTGAAGGTGGTTATTCAATCTCACATCCATGGTAATTACCATAAACAAGAGGTCATAGTACAACCACTATATCTTTATTGGGTTGTGAGCCATAACTCTATTTCTTTCACTTTCACTCCCTCGAATTTTCTCATGAGATTTCCTTGCCCACTTCCCGTTTAATCCAGTGTTGTTTTCCTCACTGCCTAGGGTCAATAATACTGAACAATTTCTAAGGAATTTTTATTCTACAAAATGAAAAGGGCATTTGTCAGATTTCCCAAGTTCCTGGCAGTGAAAATGTCAAAAATAGGTTAGAGGTTGACAAAGGCTCTCGAGACCTTATTTATGTATTAGGAACTTGATATTTAGTTGTTATACTTCAGATTGCACCCTACCACTAGATTTTGCTTTCAAGTACCTAATGGTACGTCCCAGGTCTGCTTAGCCACTACATCTGGCTAACCGAGATTATTTTCAATAAAAATCAACTGTATAAAGCATATGTCTCATGTTAGGACCTTCCCAAGCTATGAACATCTGACATTAAAAGTTAGGGTTGAGCAAGAAGCTAAAATTTTCAATTTGTAACCAAATTATTTCTTTCAATCAAAGGTACCATAGATCTAATAGACATTAACTCCCCTATTTTTACAAGAGACAAAGTACACCATAATGTGCCCAATTTGGTTGGTGAAATGTAGACAAAAAATACAAATGATGCCTTCCAAAGATGGTCATATTCCATAAAGAATAACCCAGCACATTAAAATGAAACAAATTTTGGATGTTAAGTCATGAATGACTATGGATTCAAGCATCTAACAAAAAAACAATGCTGTGAGATGTTAGAAGTAATGTGTCCTATGGTCAGGGGGTATTTTGGTAATTTAGCCTTTAATGTTTTGTTGCTATCTAGTATGACAAATGTAATGGATCTAATCTATGACTGATATTAGGCAGCTGGAAGAACAGAGTTGTAAATGGGGCTACAGAAATATAGCAGAATAGCAAGGTTTGAGCATTCAACAACCCTCCATACCTATCTTTAATGGGAAAAATTATGATTTTTGAAGTTTGAAGATGAAAACCCTATTTCAATCTCAAGATCTATGGGATTTAGTTGAAAATGGGTTTGAAGAACCTGAGTCTACAGTAGCTCTTTCAAATGCCCAAAAGAAAGCCTTAAAAGGAAAACAAGAAGAAAGATGCAAAAGCCCTATTTTTCATTCAGCAAGCTATTTACTGAAGAATTGTTTCCAAGAATCATGAGGGCTTCAAGATCTAGAGAGCCTTGGATGGTTTTGCAAGAGGAGTTTCAAAGAAATGCAAGAGTAAGGGCTATTAAACTTCAAACTCTTAGAAGAGAATTGGAGAACATGAAGATGAATGAATCTAGAAGTTTGAAGGAGTATTTCTCTAGAATTACTGATGTAGTTAATCAAATAAGCATGTATGGTGAAGTGATTACAAATAAGAAAATTGTTGAAAAAATTCTTATAAGGCTACCAGAAAAATATGATGTTAGTGTCTGTTATCAAGGTTCTAAAAAACGCCGACGCTTCCTAAGGCGGATACCACCAAATACCTTGAGACGATTAATCGGACGCCTAGACGATTTTTTATTTTTTAATATATTTTTATTATTTGTAATAACAAATAAATATATAATAGACTTATAAAAAGCATTTTAATGTTCCAAAATAGCAAAAATTACTTCAAAAATAAATAAAATGTTCAACAACAATGTTCTTGGAAATTTAGAAATAAAAAAGCAATATGAAATAAACAAAGTAGATTCTTGGAAGCCTATGGGGCTATGCCTCAAACTCTTCTTCTCCACATCCCTCTAACACTTCTTCCGTGTCGGACTCGAACTCAAAGTCCATTGCATCCTCTTCCTCTTCATCCGATATAAAATCATCCTCATGAAGTTCTCTAATTTCTTGAAATCTAGAACATCTCCTAGAAACTTGGCTACTATACACTCCCATATCATCTCCATCACTCGTAAGATCCAACTCATCTTCATCACCACCATCAACAATCCATCCTTGTGCCATAGATGCTTCACTAGCAAGTAATACATCCACATTCTTCTCCTCTCTTCTTTTCTTATTCATAATCCTTGCATTGAATTGGACATACACTAGATTGTGTAACCTTGTTGTATCTAGTCTATTACTTTTCTTTGTATGTATCTACATTTAAAAATAAAAAAAATCAATTGACAAACTATATTGATACTTACTACTTACTAGCTTGTATGAGTGCATAACCAAATTAAATGAGTACTTACCCCCTCAAAAGCACTCCAATTTCTTTCACATCCGGATGAACTTGTAGTCAAGCCAAGTATTTTTTTAGCCATTTTTTGCAATAGTGGTACTTGGTTTCCATAAAGACTTGAAAGTTGTCTATACTAAAAGAAGCGAAGTAGCGGACTTGAAAGTTGAAAATCAGAAAATGAGTCAAAACTCAAAAGTAACCCGAGCGCCCAGCCCGCCTAGGCGGCCGATTAATCGGCAGCCGCCCAGAGTCACCGATTTGGCGAAAATCGGGACGCTCGCCCTCCGCCCAATGCCTAGGCGCAGCCTAGGCGGCCTGGGCGGCCGTTTTTTAGAATAGTGTCTGTTATTGAAGAAACAAAGAGATCTCTACATTAGGTGTTCGTGAGTTGATGGCCTCATTACAAACTCATGAGCAAAGGTTGTTAAGACACTCTGTAAAGTCTGTTGAAAGTATTTTCCAATCTAAGATCAACTTGGCAATAAAACCAAGAAGGTCATCATCTGAAGAGCACCAAAAAGGAAAATTGTTCAGAGGAGGAAAGAGGAAGATTTGGAAGAGGAAGAGGAAGAAATGTTTTCAACTGTTACTCAAGTGCTGAAAGTTCTGAATAGAGGTGTAGCATTTGCAAAAAGAGCAGCCATACTGATAAAGATTATTGGTTTAAGGGAAAACCACAATGCAACAATTGTAAAAGGTTTGGGCGCGTGCAAAAAGATTGCAGATTGAAGAATAAACAACAAGCAAAGGATTCTGAAGAAAAAGACAATGAACAAGGGAGTGTGTTTTATGCAAGTTGTTAAGTAGCAAATAAAAAAAAAATGATGTTTGGTTGCTTGACAGTGGATGCAGTAATCATATGATTGGTGACAAAAGTGTCTTTATGAAGTTGGATGTTAGTGTGAATGCTCAAGTGAAAATAGGGAATGGTATTTTTGTTCAGTCAAAAGGAAAAGACACAATTCGTATCCAGATAAAAGAAGAAACAAAGTTCATTCATAATGTGCTACTAGTTCCAGATTTGGATCATAATTTACTTAGTATTGGGCAACTTTTGGAGAATGGATATGATGTCCATTTTGAAGATGATGGTTGCACTGTATATGACAAAAAAAAGGGGAGAAAGCTTATAGTAAACATAAAAATGATGAGAGGAAGAAGCTTTGAATTATCTTTCAGCTATGGTGGAGATGTTGCTCTAAAGACACAAGTTAAAGATGAGTCTTGGCTATGGCATTAGAGGCTAGGACATTTGTATTTTCATGGCTTGAAGTTACTTCAAGAGAAAAGTATGGTGCATGTTTTGACGAAATTTGAAGAAAAATTTAGTATATGTGAAGGTTGTGCCTTAAGAAAGCATCACCAAGACTCTTTTCCGAAAAGAGAAGCATGGAGAACCAAAAGAGTGTTGGAGCTGGTGCATACAAATGTGTACGGACCAATGATCTCATGTTGAAAACAGGTAATTCATCTTGTTTATTGATGACTTTACAAGGATGACTTAGGTATACTTTATGAAACAAAAATCACAAATATATGATGTCTTCAAAAAATTTAAAAATTATGTTGAAAAGCAAACTAGTCGTCATATAAAAGCTTTGAAAAGTGATAGAGGTAACGAGAATTTAAAAAATTTTGTGAAGATGAAGATATTGAAAGACAACTCGCTATTGGGTACAACCCTCAACAAAATGGAGTGTCTAAAAGGAAAAATCAGACAGTGATAGAGATGGTCAAATTAATGCTCAAGGATAAAGGTTTACCAAATTCCTTGTGGGTTGAAGAAAGTTTGGACTGCAATATATTTGATAAATAGATGCCCAACTAAAACAATGGAAGATAGAACTTTTTTGGAAGCTTGGAGTGGGAGAAAACCTTCAGTAAGCCATTATTAAAAAAAATTTAAAAAAAATAAATAAATTAAAAATTAAAAAAAAAACATAGCATTTGTTATGCTCAAATTCCAAAAGAAAATAGGCACAAGCTAGATAAGACAAGCAAAAAATGTATTTTTGTTGGATACGACAAAGGGCTACAGATTGTATAGCTTGAAGATAAGCACAGTCATTATTAGTAGAGACGTGTTATTTGATGAGGAAGCTAGTTGGAGTTGGGAGCAAGGCAAAGTTCAAAGGCAAGTTGCAATCCTTGAAGAAGAGGCTGGAAATGAAGATAAAAATGTTGGAGAATCATTACCAAGAGTTGATCCATCATCATCCACAAGTGGTGGTTAAAGCTTTAGTTCATCAATCCCAAGTAGTACTCCAAGAAAAATGAAAAACATTGCTGAAATTTATGAGTCATGTAATTATTGTATGGTTGAACCAAAAAGTTTTGAAGAGGTTAAAGAAGATGCTTAGAAGAAAGCCATGGAAAAAGAACTTCAAATGATTGAGAAAAATAAAACATGGGAGCTCGTAAACAAACCATGAGACCGAGAGGTTGTTGGAGTGAAGTAGATTTATAAGATAGAGTACAGGTCTAATGGGTTTATATTTAAGAACAAAGCAAGGCTCATTGCAAAATGGTACTCACAACAGCCGGAGTTGATTTCCATGAAGCCTTTGCACCGGTATCTTGCAAAAACACAATTCAAACTCTTATTCCATTAGGAGCTCAAAAAGGTTGGTTGTTATATCAACTAGATGTTAAATCAACCTTTATGAATGGAGAATTGAAAAAAGAAATTTATGTACAAAAACCAGATGGTTTTGTCATCAAAGATGAGAAGAAAAAGTCTACAAGCTAAAAAAGACATTGTATGGGCTAGAGCAAGCATCTCGTTAGTGGTGCAGCCAAATTGACAACTAGTTTGTTTACAATGGATTTCCTAAGAGCAAAAGCAAGCTAACTCAATATGTGAAGAAGCAAGGTACGGTTATCCTTGTTGTTGTAAGTTATGTTGATGATTTGATATTTACTGGAAATGATGAGAAGATGATTGATGAGTTTAAAATGGAAGATATGAGATGAGTTACATGGGATTATTACATTATTTTCTTGGCCTTGAGATTTGTCAACAAAAAGATGGAGTTTTTATTTCACAACAAAGCTACGCAAAAATGATGTTGAAAAGGTTTAACATGTATGGTTGCAAAACAAGTTGCTAATGAGAAGTTTATGAAGGAAGATGGAGGAAGGTAGTTTGATAGCACTTTGTATAGAAGTATTGTGGGTAGATTGTTGTAGCTTACAACAACTAGATCAGATATAATGTTTGCCTCCAATTTGTTGTTCAGATTCAAGCAAAATCCTAGCCATTTTCATCTTGGAGCAGCCAAACAAGTTCTTCAGTACATAAGAGGAACATTGGGATATGGAATTAAGTATTAGAGAAGTGAAAAGCTTAAACTAATTGGCTTTTATGATAGTGATTGGGCTGGTTCTATAGATAATATGAAAAGCACAACAGGTTTTGTTTTTTCACTTGGCTTAGGAGTATTTTCATGGTCATGAAAGAAGCAAGAATCAATTGCTTAATCCTCCACTGAAGCTGAATATGTATCAGGTATGATGGCAACTTCACAAGCAATGTGGCTCAAAAGAATTTTAGAAGATGTTGGAGAAAAGTAAGTGAAAGCAACAAGAATGGTTTGTGACATGAAACCAATAATTGCCATAGCAAAGAATCCAGTTTACAGCAACCAAACGAGACATATTGCAATAAAGTATTACTTTATTAGAGAGAAGATAGAAGACCAAAAGATTAAGCTCAAGTATTGTATGTTTGAAGATCAAATTGCAGATATTTTCACTAAGGCATTGCCCAAGGAGAAATTTCTGAAATTTAGGGAGCAAATGGGAATCCAAGAACAATACATTAAGGGGGAATGTTAGAAGAACTATGTGTCCAATAGTCAAGGGGTATTTTGGTAATTTAGCCTTTGATGTTTTGTTGCTATCTAGTATGACAAATGTAATGGATCTAGGACCCCTATGTATTGTAATCTATGGCTGATATTAGGCAACTAGAAAAACATAGAGTTGTAAATGGGGCGGCAAAAATATAGCAGAATAGCAAGTCTTTTCTTGAACATATTCTCCATCTTGCTGTTGATTCTCCTCTAAATCCACACTAAAGACCAAAATGCGCACCAGGCTCATGTTCTCCATTACATTTTTATGTTAGCTCTGGATAATATTCAGATAATATGGTTCTTTATATTAGATTTATTAAGGATTCTAATTGAACAAAACTTTGTGCATAATTATTATTCATTACTTGTATCAAGAAAATGATCATGTATGCATTACTAACTCATATATGAGTTCGATACATTTGTAAACCATGAATAACTTAGTCTAAAATTTCCCTACAAACAGTGTAAATCACAAATTTTAGTAAGCGAAAAGAAATGAACCACACTTGGTTTAAACCAAGATGCAAATTATTTGAAATTCAATTCTTCAAAATCCTTTTCAAGAACACGAAACCTAAACTCTCGAGGGTTTGTTTGGTTGGGAAATAATTAGGGTTAAACTAGTCTGTCCCAAGTTATTCCTACCTATCCAACCAAACATCACATTTAGAATAGCTTGGAATAAGAGCAACTTCTTTTGCAAATTTAAATAAATAAATAAAGAATTAAGGGTAGTATTGGTCTCTTAACAATGAGGCTTTGCTGAAATTAGTGTGCCCGAACTACAAAATGAGCCAAAAAAGTCACTGAATTAAAGCAAATGGTCACTAATCACTATTAGCTCCTCTTTGTCATGAACATTAATGGCTCGAATAAAAAAGCTTTTTTTGATGATGTGTACTAATGTTTCCTACATGGAATATGGCATGGCTCAGACACATCAACTATCATGCCATATGTCACCTAGTTTATTTTTTATTTTAAATTTTTTAAAAGACATTGTTGATGTGCCATCAACTCTAGGACTAGCTAAATATTGCTGGTGTGGCATAAGTTGGCACGTCAGTAGCTACAAATATTAAAAAAAAAAAAGAATTAAAATAATAATAAGCGACATGTGTGACACATGGTATATGACATGGCACAAAAACTATGTCCAAGCCATGTCATATTCCATGTAGGAGCATTAGTACACATCATAAAAAAAATAACATTTTTTTTATTTGAACCTTTAAAAGTCACGATGGAGAAGAGCTAATACTAATAGCGACCATTTGCTTTAGTTCAATGACCTTTTTGACCCATTTTACAATGTAGGAACCAATTTGAACAAAGCCCTATGGTTCAACGATCAATAGTACACTTAATCTATAAATAAATGCAATCATTAATTAATATTAAAATCATTAAATATTAATAAATATCAATATGTAATTTTAATTATAAAATATTCAGTGTAATTAATATCAATTAAGTTAAAACAAGGTCAACTAGTGATAAAAATTTTCCTTTTAAATCAAATATAAATTTCAAAACCCTAACCCAACTTATTCTAACCATAGCAAGACACCATTTATTCCCAACCCAACTAAACACACCATCAAGGAGAAAACAAGTGGATGATGGATGGTTGGATTATTTTGCTAGGACAACTACGATGTTCTTTACTAATATAACTTTGGATATACTTTTAAGTTTCAACTAGTTTTATAGAAGGCTTGCATATAATAAAGCAAACTCCAAAATATTGTAGCTTGTGGATGTCTAAAAATAAAAAAAATCCAATGACACAAGTTTTTTTTAGAATTGTCATAAACCCTCAATATGTCACTGTTAGAAGATGACTCTGCCATAAACATTCTTATTTCTCCTTACATAATTCCTCAAAACAATTTCAAGATAACCTGTGACTCTTTATAACATCAGTTCAAACAAAATTTTGCAAAATTAAGCAAAGAAGATTGAAGCATCATACTCCATAATACCCACTACTAAAACTAATCAATGAGACCTTCGACAGAACCGTAGAAACTTTAGCAAAATCCTAATGTATCATAAGAAAATTTTCTCTTTTTAAGATCTCAGATGACAAAAGCCCATTCATAAATTGCTATAACCACTTAATCTAAATCCATCATAACAATAGGCACGTGATGGCAGTATTTTATGTCATCAAGATAACAAGTTGTTGGATGATGTACAAAAAGAGAAACTAACCAGGGGTATGGCCAACACATTTAGATAATATGATCAGACAGAACAAATTTTAATGTTAGAAACCTTAAATAATGAAATTAAAAAAAGTTCAGCTCGCACCTCATGGCAAATTGCACATTTTAGTTGACCAATATATCTAACAATTGATAAATTGGAACATATTATACGTCTAATTGTGCCCAATACAAGAAACCAGTAGATTAGCTCATTTATGTACTAGAAAGAAATTTAAAAAAAAAAAAACAAAAAAGAAGTTGATTTCACCATTGCTAGCCTTCACAGTTTCCTTCGCATTCTTCACAGCCAGTTCAAGAAGATCAGGATCAATAGAGCTGAGTCCATCTGGCTGTTGAAGCTTCCTCTCCAGAAACTTTGCCAATGCAGCAGCCTTGTTCGTAGTCATCGGTCCCCCAGGGTGAGCCAACCTATCCAAATACCCATAAAGAGAGATCAAAATAAAGTAAATATTTATATATCAGTTGGAACCAATCCATACAGTGTGCCACCAAAAAGCAATCAAGATATTACCATGACATTCAAAGCACCACGACGACAAAGTATGCATCTCAATAGGTTCCTCCAAGATTAAAACACCGACACCTAAAAACCCTAAGTTTGCCCTAATACACTAATTGAAAATCTCAAGAACCTAAACCTTAGCTGCAAGAACAGCATCAAAAGCCAGGGACAACTCCCATTCAACATTCTCCAAATTCATATCCAAATTGACGCAAAAAAGGGGTGAAAGAACGACCAAGCAAACGTGAAACAAAATCTAGTTCGCTCTGAGGTACAACACAAAGCGAAAGGGATGGATGAAAAGCGAAAGGGAAGACCTAGGTAGGGATCTGGCCGGCGGCGCCGGCGCCGCCAGCGGTGCGAACTTGCTGCCGCGTAGCGCTCGGCGGTCCTCTTCGCTGAGTTGCTCCATGATTTCTTAAAAAAAAAATTTCCCTTTTTACTCCTCCTTATAATAACAAATTCCACCGAGAAACAAATATGAGGACTGGAATATTTAAAATCAACGGCGGGCTGGTTCACGTTTTTTTTTTTTTCCCTTTCTTTCTTTCAATGTGAATCAGTAAATGAATGTGCGAAGAAATAAAATTTTAATTAAAAATAAATAAAGAGTGTAATTATTAATTTATATTAATTATGAGGGTTTTATAAAGGTTTTTATTTTGTTTAGAAACTTTTTTTTTTTAACTTAGGGCATGTTTGGATGCACTTATATTTCATATTAATGGCCCTTGTTACTATGGAATGAGCCATTACTATGGAATATATGTAAAGGACCTGTTTAGTTACCCTTTTTACATGAAAAAATAACTATGGAATTGGCTCATTCCATAGTTATTTTGTAACTCTGGTCCAACCTCTTTTTTTTTTTACTATTTGTTGCGTTCATTCGTTCAGGCGTTCTCCCCCTTTCAACTCTCCAACCAGCGAACTCCTCCTTCACTCGTCCTTTCCGGCTGGCTGTGACGATCCTCTCTCTCTACAACTTTCCGTCTTTTCATCTTAAGTGCGTATAGAGCTCCGCCCTTCGTTGAAAGAGAACTCAATCAATCTTCCAAAAGCCATTGGTTTTGTCTAGAAACCTTTAAAAATCCTAATATAAATAGGGTTTTGGGTGGGGTTTGGTTAAAGGGGAAATAGTATCAAATAGTGTCATGGACTAATAAATAATTACCTCTTTTCTTTTTCTTACCAACCTAATTTTTCATACTCCTAAATTCTTTTTCTTTTCTTCATGGCCATTAAATCTGCACACAAAGTCTTCAAATTATGATTTCTTCATAAACACCGAAATATGAATTAAAATATTAAAATTATGGGTTTTTTGTTTTATTTGCACACAAATCATTATATTTTTATGGTCTAATACCCAATTTAGTCCCTCTATTATATCGAACCGCCTCTTTTAATACCTCCATTACAAATTGAGCCTTTTTAGTCCCTCTATTTTGACGATTGTAAAAATCCAGCCCCTAAAGGCATATGTATAGAGATCAAAAAGGCTTAAAAGACATATGTACATGGACCAAAAAGACTTATGAGAAGGACTGACATTTCTCAATCGTGAAAGTATAGGGACCAAAAAATGCTCAATTTATGATGGAGGGACTAAAAGAGCTGATTCGATATCATAGAATGACTAAATTACTAAATTAGATATTATACCTATTTTTATCTGTGACTTAAAAAAACCTCCAAATTACAAATAAAACCTACTCAACTTTCAGAGAGTCCTTATCTTGCTCACAAACCACAAACCACAAACCACAAACTTTTGAGTTAAACTTATAAATTTGATTTTATTACTTACCAACCCCCAAATTTGAAAATAAAGCACTGAATTAAAGCACTGGTTTGAGTTTAGTGTACATTTAATTGTCCACGTAAACCCCTAAATTTTAGTTTACTAATTGTGGGATAAAAAATACCGCGCTTGACATCGTGTTTGTGAAAAAACACCAAGCAATATATCGAACCACAAATATTTACTTTATTTAAAAAAAAATTGACCAAGGCGACAAGCGCTCTCACAAGGATTAGTCAAATGGGCGAGCGCAGGGTTACTAATTGTGGGATAAAAAATACCACGTTTGACATCGTGTCTGTGAAGAAACACCAAGCAATATATCGAATCACAAATATTTACTTTATTTAAAAAAAAAATTGACCAAGGCGACAAGCGCTCTCACAAGGATTAGTCAAATGGCCGAGCGCAGGGTTTCGATTATTCTCGGGTTTCACGCAATGCAGCTTATTTTACCGTACGGGTTTCACACAGCGTACACTTATTTTACCGCTCAGGTTATTATGATCCAGCACAGAGAAGACTCGTGTATCACATGGGTTGCCCCACTAGGTGGCCCATGCCTTGCGCCCTCACCTCACACAGTGGGAATTCGATCTCGGGTTTTTTGGGTGTCAAACCCCTTACGAAAGGGACCGTGCAGCTCGGCCAAAAGGCCTTTGGCTGTGGTTTTTTATTTTTGTTTTTGATCTTTGGTGGGTTCTTCTATTTCTAATAAAGGTAAATTTTTATTATTAATTACTTAAAAGTAGTTTTGAGAACCTCTGATTAAGTGCTGGGCACAAATAGAGAATAAAAATAATTTAAATATTTATAAATCATAACTATCCGAATCATAGGAATCCGAATAGAACTATAGTATCATCACTGCAGAATGATTCAAGTTGACAGTGCGGCACAAGCTCTTCACTTGGGATTGATGATGTTTTAAATAAATGGCTTCCATGTCCCATAAAGTAGTCTCAAAAAAATTAGCCATGAATGATGGTATATAGATCGGCAGCTTGCAAGACGGAGATCTCCATCCATCCTTGTATTCAATAAAAATCATCTAGCATGTTTTTTTTTTTATTCTTTTTTCTTTTTTGTGTATCTTGAGCAGGTTGCATTTCGAATATTCAGTTAGAATAGGTGGTTTTAAGCTAGTGTACTTATCAAAGATCTTGACACTAAAATCAATATCATGACTATGAATATATGGTAAATTATTTAAATACTTACCCAACTATTCGGGTGCTCCTATTTAAGTTATTAAATTATAAAAAATTTCAATTGGTTATCCCAACTTTAGAATCACGTTCAATTGAGTCACCCATACTAACAACATTAACGGTGGAATAACGTGGCATGACACATGGTGTACAGTACGTCATGTCAGTCATGCCACATGACCAAATACCTTTTAGGCTAAATTATTTAAATAGTCACTCAACTATTTGAGTACTCTTATTTGAGTCACCGAATTATAAAAAATTTTAATTGGGTACCCCAACTTTAGAATCACGTTAAATTGAGTCACCCATACTAACACCGTTAACGGCGGGATGACGTGGCATGACATGTGGCACACAGTACGCCATATCCCACGTGGCCATATATACTGGAGTAGTTGTAAACAAGCTCTTAGGTTCTAAATGACTTCACCTTCACAACCACAAAAACCAAAACTAACAATAGCCAAACCCTAACGAGCAAGGAATCAATTTTCACATTAGCATTGTTATAAGGGAGAGAATCAACGGTGACGTGTGATTCTGGTGACTTTACCCGGATCACCTTCGACTTCTTGGTGTCATCTCGATGGTGCTCGTTAGAGTAGAGAATCAGTGGCGGCATGTGATTCCAGTGACTTTACCTAGATCATCTTCGGCTTATTGGCGTTAAAGGAGTAGAGAATGCATGCATGGATTATGGATCAGTGGGAGGAGATTAGGGATTTAAAACACAGCACGAGAGAGAAGGGTGATCTGGGTAAGGTCACTGGAATCACACGCCGCCACTGACTCTCTCCCCCATATGTCTAGAAAAAATGTATATATATAAATATATATATGCATTGAAAATACCAGGTGCCAATATTTTAAAGGACCAATGATGAAATATTTTATATACATTATGTTTTTAAATTTAAATGAAATATATATTGTAAAACATTCTAAAATTAAGATATTTTAATTCAAATATATATATATATATATATATATATATATATATATATATATATATGGTCCTATTTTGAGGCAGGCTAAGGACATAGATCTCAAGGTGGGCTAAGGCCACAAGACCCAAGATAGGCCGAGAACACAGATCTCGAGGCAATCTCAAATTTCAAGATAGCCCGAGAACATATCTCGAAGCAATCTCAAATTTCAAGATAGCTCGAGAACACAAATCTCGAGGTGATCTCAAATTTCAAGATAACATGAGAACACAAATCTCTAGGCAATCTAAAAAAATGTAAATCCTAAGACAATCCAAGGAAACAAATCCCGAGGCAAATCCAAGATAAGCCAATGGAACAAATCCCGAGGCAAATATAAAACAAAAAAATGAAATAATAAAATAAAAAGATAATAAAAAAGGAGGGGTGATCTTATCCATAACTAGTGACAAAGTTTATTTCATCCCGCAATATTTAAAATTTAAAATAAGACATAAAAAATTTTTATATTATCCGATCGCCCGCAAATCTCTCTTACCATGGTGTCAATAAAAAGAGAAGATGGGGATCGTGGAAAAGGAGGGGGGGGAGTAGAAGATAGCGGCCCCAAGAAGAAGAAGAAAAATCATGTTCCCCCTCCCCGTCTCCTCTTTGTCATCTTCAATATCACTAGAGGAGCGGAGAAATCATCAAAGGAAGGCAGTTGGCTAGCAAAATTTCATTTATAAATATTAGGGTATATTTCAAAAAAAAAAAAATCCATGTGGTTTTACAGATTTGCAAAATAAGAAAAGTGCTTTATTTTTTCTTATAAAATCGTGTGGTTTCTCCAATTAACAAAAAAAGGGAAAAACCGTTAACTCCCGTTAATAGCGTTAACTTTTGCTTAATTGGTAGGGGCATTTTAGTCAATTTTGTATGAAAATTGCCCTAAATTGGACTTCTTTTAAATCTCCATTTATTTGAGAGATCACAACAAAAAGATTTGACAAAAATGCCCCTCCCAACCAAGTAGAGATTAACACCGTTAAGGGAAGTTAACCGTGTTTCCTTTTTTTGTTAACAGGAGAAACCACAAGTTTATATATATATATATATATATATATATATATATATATATATATATATATATATAATAACGCACTTTCCCTATTTTGTAAATCTGTGAAACCACATGGACTTTTTTTTTTTTTTGAATTTACTGTCTTGGATATTCGGGAGACATAAGTAACCCTAGTCTTTGAGGGGGAGTGGGGTCGGGAGTCATAAGCAGAAAAAAAAAAGAGAGAGATTAAAAGAAAAAGAAAGAAAGAAAGAAAAAGAAAAAATAGAGAGATCAAAATGCAAAAAAGAGGGTGTGGTGAATATATATAGGTATATTATATTATATGAAACAGAAGGTCTCTGTGCGCTTCTATGCCGTCCAGCCACCGGAGAATTCCCTGCGCCTCTATAACGCCTAGTCACCGAAAGCCCTGACTGATCATCGCCTAGTCGCCAAGCCCCGACTGATTAGTTACAGGACACCTGAGATCACCCTTGCGCTGCCGCCGCCGAGCCACTGAAGGCCCCTGCATCTTTGCGCCTAGCCACCAAACTCCGGCCGGCAATAAATGCGGCACAGGGTTAGAGAAAGACGCTTACCTCAAACCCCTTGACCCAGCTCGGATCTTAGATGCTCGACCATAACCCAAGCATCCAAGACACTGACCTAGGTTGGCTCAAATTTCACTCAACTACGACCTAGACTCCCGACACACTACAACCAACTCGGGCCTCGGATGCTCGACCACAGCCAGTCTGACTCAACACAGGCCATGGATATCTCGGCCCACCTCAAACCTCTACTTATGCCAGCACGACGCTAAATCTCGGACTGATACCTCTTATCCACCATCTCACCCACTTATCCCAAGACTACAACCAACCTAATCGACCCGCCCTAACTCAGTCACAACTCGGCCTAAGGGGGACTAATGATATGGGTAAATCTGGATAGACACGTGGTCTCATCTCGAGCAAACACGTGGAGACATCCTGAACACCCATCTAGCTAACACAAATCCCCAGATCGAAAATCCCCTTTGGGCAAAAATGTGGCTACTAAAATCAAGGCAAGGGAAAAGGTAATAGGGATATAAGGTGCAGTAGATACCTTGTTAGGAGATAAGTACAGCAAGCAAGGTCCCTGACACAGAGGAAATGGGTGCCAACTCAGGAGGGGAAAATAAGAAGAGAACAAAGAGGAAGGTAAGCAACTTCTTGAGCACCGGATCTCAACCTCCACTCCGAAGTTCGCTCACTAATTTGATCGTCGGAGCTAAATTGGGGCATCAAGTCCGCCTCGATTAGTTCTCTTTCTTCACGCAGGTCTTCCGACGAACAAGGGAGAGCCAAACACTGCCTTCTCCAATGACTGTTGACGTCTCTCAGATCTCAAAAAAGAAATGGTTTTTGCACTAACAAATAAAATAAATATCAAATTCAAGTTCAAAATATAGTATTCTATGATTTTTCCTGTTGAATTCAATCCAACGAGGTACACCAAATCAAACCCTGGTTCAGGGCCACATAATAGTGAACCATTGGTTCTTGCTTTGACTTTGGTGGTGGTGCCATCCCCTCTCCCCTAAAAAATTAAAATTAAAAAAAATCACCCAACACCACCCCAGTGCGGAGAGACTTGACTTGCCTGGTCCTTAAACCAGGCAAGGCGATTTCTTATCTACCAAGCCTAAGACTAACAAACAGCCCGGTCAAATGATCAGTCAGCACCATAGCAAGCAATAAAAGGAACACATTTAGGCACTTATTTGACTACTAAAATTTACATAATAAAAAAACTACGCAAAATTTAGTCACAGTTAAGCAGCTACAAATACTAAATAAATTGATTACACATTAAATAAATAGCAACACCCCCAACTACACATAGTAGATCATACCGACTTCGATCAGACTGATGTGAGGGATATTCAGCGCAACAGCAGGGCCTCGACAGTTCTTTCGGAGGAAAGAGTAGGCAACATCAATGGCAAACTTCTTGATGAATGATGAAGTCTTCCTCGCCTTTATATAAGAGTGTCCCATAACATAAGCAACTCCGGCGTGCTTGGCCTCAACAAGCGCTAAAAGTTCATCTCTCACATGTGAGTCATACTGTTCCTGCTGGGGTAACTCAAATCTAACCTGGCGCCTCCGTGTTATACTCGGAGATTCTTGTTCGTATAAAGACTGCAAGCTCTGCAGAGTCTCTGACTTGCTGCTCCTGATTGTGGTCAACTGGTCTTCACCATTCTCACCAGCCTCCCTTATCACCAGTCTTGAGAGAGACCTTTCAGAAGTCCTTATAACTGCCATCCTCCCATCAAGAGATGAATCATAACTACCTGAGCTTGTTTCCTCAGCTTCCATCTGAATGAACTCAGCTATACTCATCACCAGCTGGTTCTCAAAGTTGTCTTCATCTTTAGGCACATCTTTGTAACCATATCGAACAATGCATCTGTACATGCGATACGCTTTAGGGCCAATCCGGCCTATGAGGTATCGCTCTTCTGGTGGAACAAATGGGACCGGAACAGATTTCACACACACAAAGACTAGAACCTGATGGAAAGCAGGAAGATTAGTGACAAAGTGTGAGAAGATTGCAGGAACTCCTGTCACCAGCTCTGAGTAGATGAGCCCAATGCCAGGGACTCGAACAATTCCTAGGCTGGGGCCAAGCGTTAGAATCCATTTCATAGAGACCTTGTTTTGAAGGTCAAAGAGGTATTTTCGTCGAGTACCATAGTGCCACACATACATAATGAACATGAAAACAAACGAGAGCACGAGGGGTACCCACCCTCCTTGGGGAACTTTCATGACTGAAGATGATAGATAAACACCCTCAATTGATCCAAAAAAGAGTAGGAATAATAGAGCATATATTACACTCTTCTGCCACACAAACATGATGACCAGAGCCATCAGCCCTGTAGTCACAAACATCACAGCCATGCATGCAATGCCTACAAAAAATGGAGCAATATCATCCATGTTAGTAGTTAGAATATGAGGGTGACGAAACCATTTTGCTAAAGAAGGCTAGGGTTGGTGCCCTATAAAGACAAGTCTCATTTGCCAGATAATTCAAGAGAATCAAAGTTGCTACAAGTGAAATAGAGGTGAAGAGCTTACTGATCATCAATATGTAAGTAGTAAAGAATCAAGAAGACTCACCATAAGCATTACCAATAAGGGTTGTGTCACGGAAACCAATTGTAATAGCGAGACAGAGAACCATAAGAATCCAGTTTATTTCAGGTATGTAGATTTGGCCATATATCCACCTTGATGTATGGACAATCTTCACTCGTGGAAAACACCCCATAGCATGGCATTGCTTAACAATGGAGAATGTTGCAGAGATGACTGCTTGGCTAGCAACAATGGCGGCAAGAGTAGCTATCACAAAAACAGGCCAGAACACAGAATCTGCAAAAGGAAAAAAATAAAATAACATAGACACAGACATATGGACATGTTCAACCACTTCTATGGTGTGCTCTTGGACAAAAACAAGGCTTACTTGGAATGGACTCATAAAAGCTTATAGGCACAAAGGAGAAGTTCTTAGAAATAAATGCCGCCTGACCCATATATTGTAGCACAAGGCATGGGTAAATAAAACCAACAAATGCAACCTGCAGATGGCAAGAGAATGTATTGCCTCAATGGCTAAAGGCAAAACTAATAAAAGATTTTAAAAAAATGAAAAAAAAAATAAAATAAAATTGAGGAATAATAATAAACAATGTCTATATAAGAAATGGATTACGAATTTGATTATTGTGTTCAACATTGCACTCAATTCTACAGTGCCAAAATCTACCATGAAAAAGTTTATTGACAAGACAAAGGCACACAAAAATACCTGCTGGTGACAAGCAAGCCTACATTAGTTGTTCTTAGAGCTTAACAACATTCTTAATTGGTTATGCCACTGCCGAAAACGACAGGAACCAGTGTAGGGCAGAGGTGCAAGTCATTATTCACAATATGCAAGTGTATAATGTACATGTACCATTGATACAAAATTACAAATCTCTATCACTTCATATTAGTATTAAATATCTTTTTATGTATCTCAGTGCTTCATTCGGCAAACTTAAAAAAGATTCTTGTCTTCAAGCAATCAATGAGAATATAATCATTATTGCTAATCATATTCTGTGAAGTTAATCAAAAAGCCACACCCAATGCAATATAGCCAATCTAAATGCAAATACTCCGATATGAACACACAAATTCTACATTCATATTCTTGGATCAAAGGTAACCATGTTGGACCATGCCAAAATTATCATCCTAATAGTTCCAAAGTAGCTAAAAAACAGTATACAAATAAAAAATCAAATTTCAAACATCAGGGCAATGTATTAATTCACATAAATTCTTATTAGCGCTTAAAGTTTTTTGCTGTTTAATAGATCCAATCTCAAATTTCTTTTAGCATCTACTTAAAATTATTACAAAAAAATCCCAGATTTTGGTTAATCAACTTACCCTAATAGATGCGTTAGTGAAGTGACCAAGATCTGCAAACATTGCTTCTGTGCCTGCAATTATCATAATACTAAGAATGAGAAAAATAAAATATGAAAAATAAAAAATAAAAAAAAGTTGCTAATCATCCATGGAACAACAATAAAGAATGTCATTTATGGAGTTAATTTCACCTGTGATACTAAGAAGTATCCCTCCTAAAGAAATCCAACCATCTTTTCCTGTCCGCTTGAAAAACTTGTATATGTATACCGGTGATAGAGCGTGGTATATACTGGGGTTCCAATGGATGATATTGTATAAACCAATTACACCAATGCATAAGAGCCAGAGAATAACAACAGGTGCAAACATGAAGGCCACCTTCTGAGTGCCACGATGCTGTAGTGCAAACAAGCCAACTAGCACAATACAGGCAATTATCACAACTGCACCTGTAAATTATTAAAAATACACAGTGATCCAGAATTTAAATAATAGAAAAAAATAACTCTGAAGTTTACCTATTATGCAAAAAGAACATAAAATGGAAGGAAAAAATGGCATCCATAAGGCATAAACATAAGTAACAAAAAGTTATGCTCCTTGGTTACAAATTACTGAATACACTACTGTGCAAACTTATACAGCCCTCATTCTTGATCAACAGGAAATTGGATGAATGGAATAATTTCCTTGATCCCTGTTAAAAGCACCTTTTCTTTGAATATTTTTTTCAATACAGAATGCAAATAAGGATCAATCAACCAAGAAGCCGTGAACTACAAAGGCGCATTCTAGAAAGATGTTAGTACAACAAACTAAAGCTAGAGCAAAAGCACAGGCAGATCATGATCAACTCCTCAACTTCTACATTACAACTCAACTACTCACCATTCATGATCCCCCTAGACCAGCCAAAGAACTTTATGAGTGGCAACGAAATCACAGACAGTCATGAAATCCTTATGCTAGTTTTGCTAGCAAAGCAATTTTAGCAACTTATCCTGAAGTAAGTATTTCCAAAATTAGGCATGCTTCCAACAGAACAAAATCCTAATGAAATTTGTTGGGAAAAAAAAGAAGGTGTTGTTGGCCCTGAAGAGGTTTCTACCACCAATTATGGAGAAATAGCTTCCATAACAATCTATGGGTAAGTTGTAATCATGTTTGTTATGGTCATGGACAAAATTGTGCAAATCAGCCTAGATGGCAACCTTGAAATTTTACTGGCTCTCACTTTGTCCTAGGCAACCACAAAGATGGATCGTCTTTAGTCAATTCTGAGTAGTGTTATGCCACCAGATTTAGGAGTAGACTCATAATTAATGAGCTTACCAACTTCCAAGTTGAAAGTTCAAGAGCATCATAATAAACTAATCCTCAAAACTGGCTAGCAGAAATCACAATAAGCACTTTAATGAGAGCAGCTCAAAGAAACTTAACCTTACCATCATGTAAGTGTCTTGCACGAACTTGCAACCCAGAAATAGATGAAAGAACTGCAACAAAAAAAAAAAAAAAAGATTTAGAGAGTGTGCAAGCATATATAAAGACATACTGGCAGAGGAAAAGGATAAAATGGTGCCCTGTTACAAAAAATCCTCAAAATCAAATGAAGAAATGTAAAGCTTATCGTGCATTACTACCAGAAATAGCTGGTGTGAGAACGCCATCACCTATCACCATAGAGGCACCAAAAAGAACTATAAGAAGCAAACAAGTTCTCATCTTTTTATGCTTCTCAAGAAACCTTTTCAGCGGAGAAGAAATAACATTTCGAGATGTGTGGCCATTTCTATAATATGTTGAGAGCTCCTCATCAGCTGCCTGCTGATTAGGAAGCAAACTAAACTTTGCATGTCTGCAAAGGAGAGAATATAGGGCAAATGTACCACCTGCGCATTATTGAATAATTATAAACATTGGTTGGGAAGATATTTAAATAAAGAGTAGAATAGAACTTAGTACTTGCCTTCACCATTATCATCAGCACTCAGGACAATCAAGACATATTTAAGTAAAGGAATCAAAGTGGTTGTCCAAAATATCAATGAAAGAACACCGAAGATAGTCTCCTCATCTTTATAGTAATGCAGCTTCCCAGAAAATGCACTTTTGTATACGTAGAGAGGAGATGTGCTCAAGTCACCATACACTACACCAAAACTCTGATAGGCTAAGAGGAATAGTTGGCTGTATTTTACCTTCCAATCAACCTGAATGTATAAAGTCAGTAGCTTGGATGCTAAAGAAAAAAATAAAACATACAGTAACATAAAGCAGGTAGATGGTTATATATTCAATGATTCTTATAAACACTATCAAGTACATCTGCAGTGATCCAAGTTAAGAGTTTTCCAACCTCAGTTGGATAGGAGAGCTCCCCTTTTCACAATTCTAGTTAGGATGAGCGGAGGGGCTCGAATGGTGCTAGCGCTAATCCCAGGCCCTCACTGCCCACCAATCTCATAAAGGAAGTCACACGCTAAAAAAGCTACAATCCCTTACATTTTCAGTTATTATTTCATTTTCACGAGCATAGCTAGTAATGTATTATTTGTTTGCATTATTATATCAAAAAACAGACACCAGAATGACAGGATTGAACATGACCACCAATCGTACGTGCAACAAGTTCATTAAGGAAAAGACTTCATTAGTCATTTCGTGAGCTATTCTACATGCTTAACCAGACATTACCTTATCCAAGAACTTCCACACAAACCAGCTAATTTCGACTCATATCACTCTTAAATAACAAAGACCAACCAAGACTACATGGCTTCCACATCAAGGTAAGAAGCCAACCATGAATGGTAGGTCTACCTTTCCAGCCGTCTTAAATGACGCTTTAGCTAAACAAGCATCTGCCCCTGCTCAAGGTGCAATCTAACTTGACATTTTATCTCACGCAAAGCAGTCTAATTTGAGTTATCCACTGTAAAGAAAAGGGCTTTCATATGCCAGAAGATTGTATCTTCATCCTCACTCAAGCAATTCGCATCTAGCAAAGGAATAGCTTCTTGAGTTCCATATGTCTACCTATCCAAGAATTCAAACAAACAGCACACATCCACTAGACATGTTGCTGATTGATGTTGGGGACTCTAAAAAGAAAATGTGACACTTAAAGTCAAAGATAAACACATGACTTTCAGCACACAGACTGATAGAGGATGTGCGGCCCTTCTAAGTTCTAACAATCATTCCAACCAGATAAATACAAACCCAAAAGACAAAATAAAGACTTCTTCCATGGCACATACTACACCTTCTAACAACAAATGTTCCCTGCTTCACAAATCCTTTCCATACATAAGGCAGCACTTATCATAGCCATTATTCTGAGAAACAATTTAACACACACACCCAATAAAAAATCACTTTCCAAATATCAAATCCAGATAATTCTTTATATTGCATGCTTTCCATTGAATAAACTTTAAATTTCCTCAAAGCATGACAATTGAGTAGGTCAGATTCTTCAGTAATTTCCTTCATTTAGTCAAGAAAAGGTTTTGATTTCTGAATCAGTTTTTTAAGTCAAATATCAAACTAACAAGAAAAATAGCCAAGATTTGATTACTTTATAATATAAATATATAAACATAACCAAAAGAAAAAAAGAAAGAAAGAAAGAAAGAAAAAAGAAAGATACAAAGTTAAACCTCATTTTTAATAACACAACAGACTTCAATTTGTAAAAAGAACTTGGTATGTCCACAATTCCAATGTGATTATCAATATCAACCAATCTTCTCAATCTCTCCTTACATATCTCCTACCTTCCATCATCTTTACTTGTAAATTCTGTCAATACTCAAATTAATAGTCTATTCCATCAGCTTCAGTTATCAAGAATGAATAATTAGAGAAAAACAATCCCAAATTCCAACTCAAATCAATCCTCTAAATAATCTCAATTGATCTAATCAACAAACAAGCAATAAAAACGAATCAACAAACCTTATTTCAATCCCCGTGCCCAATATTTATCTCTTAATCAACAATCCAATGCACAAAATTATCCCAAGAACCAAACAAAGAGAATCCAATTCAAGAATCTCAAGATCAAAATAAGAAACCAAACATAACAAAATGCTCGCAATAAAAAAAACCAATCAACTTTTAGCAATCAAGAAAACCCTAACATCTAAAACCTAATCTCATATAGAAATTGTACCCTTTGATCACCCACGTTGGGACGCGAAGACATCGCGCGTTCCTCATCCATGGCCTTCTCAGCGGCGCCGCTGCCGCCGCCGCTCCTCTTCCGAGATACTTCGTCACCGGATCTTCAGAGCTTCATTAACGATCGATCGATCGATCGATCGCTCGAGGGATAGAGAGACAATATCCAAACCAATGGAGCCGCCGTGGTGGGGTGTTGTTTTCACAGGTTAATTCAACTGGGATACGATCACCATCCGGTTGCTTTGCTTATTCTCACCGCACAAACTTTAAATTCATCGGTTTCCTACGGGTCGGGTTTCATTGCGTGGATTAGAAATCCAAACCCGTTATAACGGACACCCGATATGTTAATGATTTATTTTATTTACTAAATATAACAATTTATTAAAGTTATATACATTTTATGGTATCATATTATTTAATAAATAATTATTATTGATTCTCGTTAATTATCGAATAAATTTTGAGCCCATATCTATGATTTATTTTAAATAATAGATAAATTTTCTCTCAACTATTAAAATTTTTAAATTCAGATTTGGTTCAAATCTAATTATCAAGGCAAATTATTGGGAAAAACTTAAGAGGACTCACTTGATAAAAAAAATATATTATAAGGTTTTGAAACTATTATAAATTCTAATTTAAATTTTTTATTTATCTTATCTTCCACTACTCTTTATTAATTCAAAGCAATCTATTTATGTTATGATAAAAATTTGTTATTATTTTTTATTATGTTATATCCAATATTGGAATAACACTACCAAAGTGAATATGTAAGAAAACAAATCAGTTGATTTCTGACCATTAGTATATCATTAAATATTGGTGTTTTGGAGGGATATATATGTAAAATTCTTTTTTTTTTAAAAATGAATCCCAACTAATTCTTATCGGGTTCGGGTTATCAGACTGGAACCCGACATCGGTAGGGAAACGCAAAGTTAGGCCAAGGTGAGAAGAAGAATCCGGTCACCGCGATTATAGAAAGAGAGAAGGTATGTTTGTCGTTATACGAGGTGAAATGGGAGATACACACGGGCGGGCACTCACCACTAACTTAATCCAACGGTTCATGATTCACCAACTGGCCCCCGCGTCGAAGGCGCGTTTGACCACTTTGGAGTTTAGATCACGAGGCATAATGGACGGATCTGATTGAAGGAAGATCAGACGTGAACCACTTAGTGGGCCCCGCGTGACGCCATTCCGTAATATTGGAGGGCCCACCACCCCGTTCTTTTTGTTATTCTCTGGATTCCCAACAGGATATGTTAATTTTAGATTTTAATAAGATTATTCTCTTGGAATTAGCTAATAATTAGGTATTTTTTTAATTAAAAAATAATTATAAATTCCTTCATTATATTATTGGTGGAACATTATAGTTTAGTCCTTGAGTTTTACATTAATATAATAAAATAGTTCAGTTGAACCAATAGTTTGGTGGGTGACGTCGGCCTTTTTCCCATTATCTTGAATTAAAAAAAATTATATATCAAACTAATATTTGTTTAATAACAATCCATGACATTGTCTCCGTAATACACCATGAATTATAAAAAATGTTGTTTTAGTCAAGGAGTTAATTATAAAAAAATCATGTTTTTTTCATTAAGATCCCTAGAAAAGTTAATTATTATTTTTCATTTTTTATACTAACTAGGCAGCCCCAAAGCCATTTTGATAAATAAAATGGCTTTGGGACTAAAATAATAATAATTGCTTTGGGACTAAAATAATAATAATTTTTAAAAATTTATATATGTTTAACCCATAAAAGTTTATAGCCAATTATTTTCAATAACTTCATTTTACTGTTATGGGTATTCAGAATATAAATTCAACTTAAAAAGGAAATATTTATATGTATATATATTTAGTTACAAAATATGTACATAAAAAGAATAGTCTGGTGCTACAAACCTCAAGCATTGTGTGGGATCCGGGAAAATATATATACATGAAAAAAGATTATAAGTTCACCAACTCACAAAAGATATATATATTATTTTTTGTGATGTTTATTTTGGGTGAGTTGAATTTTTTCACTTCTGTCTTTTCCTAATTTTATATTAATCTATGAGTAATTTTTTATAAACTTTGACTTCACTGATATCTAATTTATCCATAACAATCACTAAAATATAATACGATACAAAATAAAAATATATTAATTATTTGCACTTAAAAAAATTTATAAATAGTGAATAGCTAAGTAAAAATTTCATAGGGTTATATATGTAAAACCGTGCAACACGTGTCTATTAAGGCATTATCTTAAGTGGGGGAACAATATCTCACCATGGATAGAAAGGGTGGTAGGGTTTATTCCATGGAATATGATGGTTTATTTGACTAATGACTGATTTTTTAAAAGTTGATAATTATTGATGTTTATCATATAGCAAGTGGAGGAACCTAATGATTTTGGGTGAGATCACTTGGTTAAATTGGTTAGCTTGGACTTTCAATTATTATATTTCTCACCCGGTTAAATTGGTTAGCTTGGACTTTCAATTATTATATTTTTAAAATAAATGTGGACATGTCACTCTTGATTTGGTAGTGGATGTTGTCCCTAAGTGGAAGTCCACCTTTATTTGTGAAAGTTGTTAACTTGTTTTGTTTTCTAATCGGAACAGAATTGGTTGCCAATCAACAAAATTTAAGGTTAGAATTGGCTAAATTTGGATTTTAAAAGTTTGAATTTATTTTCATGAAACCTTTAGCGTCAAGTTTATAGAATTTTAATTTAATTAATAGTAACAGTGGAGGTAACAATCTGCTCTTTCTAAAGATTGGAATGGATCTTGATCAACAAGAGAGATATGTTAGTTTTATTTTATTATGTGGCCTATGTTATTATTGTGCACCAATTTCATTTAGGCGGTGTTTGATTGTAAGATGGAAAATGAGTGGAAAAAAAAACTTTTCCATAGAAAAGTTTGCCGTGGAAAACAAGAAAGTGATTGTTTGATTGGCCATATTTTCCAGCTACATTTTCCATGAAAAATTCATGTTTTTCTATTTGATTGCTCTTATTTTCTATGAAAAATCTATTAGTTTCCATGAAAAATGCCAAATTTGTTGTTTGATTACACCAATTTTCCTTGGAAAACGTAACATTTTCCCTGGAATATTTTTGAATTTCTCCTTGAAAAAAAACATATTTACCTATTTTTGTTGACTACTTATAAATGCTATTTAACCTTTTACATAAGAATATATATATATATATATATATTTATATGTATTTAAAATTTTATTTTAACTATATATATCCATTAATATTTATCTATAATTTTTTTTATAATTTTTATATATATACACATATTTTGATGACAAACAACAATAACACAACTGAGATAGAAACAAATCAAGTGAAGACAACAATAATCAGCAGCAACTAACAGCAATAATAGGGATAATCAGCAACAACTAAAGCAATCAATCAATCAACCAATCATATCCATTGAAAACCAACTAAAGCTTCAATTATTCAAATCCATTGAAAACTATTTTGACTATATTTCCCACACAAAAGTCTGTTTAATTCCTATCTGCACATCCACTCTCTCTTGTAAATCAAGTTTAGGAAACATATAAAACCATCTGAAAGGCATAGAGATTAGTTTAATTCCTGTTTGTACATCCACTCTCTCTTGTAATGCATAATCCCCGGTAATCATGCCATATGCTCTCAGCAAAATAATCCACCATAATCCTGCAAGCATCAAAACACAAATGAGGATGATGTGGCACCATTGAAAAGAAGATTGAAAAGGACGATAGTAAGAAACCTATGCCTGATAGCACGCTTTTAATTAGATATCATGCTTCATTGTATGTACCAAGCAAGTGCTTGTCTATGTACTAAGCAAGTATGTACAAATGATATTGAATTGTCTAAGCAAGTGCTTAGTTTTTCTGCTCTCTCATTTGAATCCTTTTAATTAGATAGCATGCTTCATTGCCTAAGCTCATTTTACTGCTTAATGCCTGTTTTTTTTTTTTTTTTTGGCAATTTGCAGAAATATATGTTCATTGTATGTACTAAGCAAGTGCTTGTCTATGTGTATGCCAAGATCTGTGTGTATGGTTGCCTCTCTATATATAGGGCATAATTTGTAATCTAAGTATGTGCTTTTATGTTTCTATCCTATTTCTTGTTCAGATGATATTGAATTGGTGCTACTACTTACAATAATTAAACCTGTGAAAGAAGAGGAGCACATCTTTTGGCACTTGAATTGCTGCCTTATGGTTTCATCTTTTCACTGTTGAACCCCGTATAATGCAAGCATCAACTAACCTTAAAACTAGTTGACATTAACCCTTGTCCAGGGCTGTAACAATCCATAGTCTTTTCCCATCTCTAAACATCAAAACAACAAAAGTTTTGATTAGAAGAACACAAGTGAGTGCATGGATATTCTTTGTATTTTACAAGCATCATTCTCTCAATCTCAATGCCCAGTTCCACTCTACAAATCTTTCAAGGAAAAAAACACCCCCTTTTTTCTCATTATTTCACTTTCTCTCTATAAGCCCTTCTGAATCTTGACAACCTTCTGCCTTTCTCTACCACAATAGTTAATCTTTCTTTCTCTCAACCTCATCTCTGCAACCTCACTTTCCCTAGCTCATATAACCTTCACGTTTTCTCTATCCCTAGCCCACCATTCTCTCAATCCCAATGACTATTTACATCCTCTAAAGATCACTAAAAACCACACCTTTTCATATAAAAATGAATTGGTGATTTACTAACATAAAAATGAGTCCTCTTTTTTAGCACATAGAGTGGAAGCAATTCATAGTACGAAACAAACGGGAAAGAAAAAAAACCTAGATCAAGAGGAGAGTAGAGTGAGGATGACGAACCATGAACATCGGGATTGGCATTCAGCTCATGAACTGTAGCAATGGCCTTAGCCTCAGAGACATCTTCAGGAAGGTCCAAATTGAAGGACTTGATCCCCACCTCGACGCATGCCTTTTGCTCCATCCTCACGTAACTCTGCGAGTCCTTGCAAGCCCCCACAATCACCACCGCGAGCCTCGGCACCTGCAAGAGAATCCCATCAATCCAACCACCCGCATCTCTGATCCACATAGCAACCTCAAGATCGATATTCCCCAAAGCAAGTCAAGAGTTAAGAAAATACCATCGAAGACCTAACAAGCTGGAGAATCAGACTTAGCGGCTGAGGCCTCCTCCCCAGCGGCGTCACCGTCGGTATCAGTGGTGGGCGGAGGGCTCACCTCCACAGAGACCGGGGAACTCTCAACAGGGGCATAAGCCCTAGCCTTGATAGCCTCGAGTATCCTCTTGTTGATCTCCTTGGAATAGATATGGATCACTTCAATCCCCTCATCGACGGATCCATCATCGGCTGTTGCGGAGGTGGATGCAACACCAAATGCCTCCTCCTCGATGCGATGGGCGACAGTGGAGGCCTCATTAATGGGGAAGGCACCGTAGCACTTGGTCAGGAGTCGAGGACGAAGGAAGATGAAAGGTTCTCCACGAGGCGGCTTTGGTTGGCGTCACGGATGCGTTGAGTCGGCGGGCAGATTTGAAGGGCGAACGACTCGGCCACAATGGGAGAGGATGAGTGAAGAAGAGAGTCGAGCGACTTATCCATTTAATTTCAAAACAAGCCTCTCATTCTTTTCCCTGGAAAACTTTTTCCAGGGTTAAGGCAGGAATCAATTTCCACCGATTTGGTGGAAAATCAGTCACGTGACCTGATCTGTGGAAAACTTTTCCATGGAGAATTTGGACTATCAAATAGTCCCAAATGATGGAAAATTGATTGAGGAAATATTTTCCATAGAAAATAACACCAATCAAACACAGTTAAAGAATTAATGAAAAGGCATATGAATTTTTGATGGAAAAATTCATATTGCTAATAATAATTATACTGGACCCAAAGGTTGCCTCAGAATATATAAAGACCTCTTCTCTATTTGGATGGTTCCTATTCCAAAACGTTTTTCTGCCCAATTATTTTAAGAAACGTTTCTCTCCCCACTGTTTTTAAGGGATCTCATTTTCTGAAACGTTTTCGTCCAATAAGTTTATAAAAAGAAAGAAGTTAAGAAAACGATTGAGTCTCTCTCCATCATCGGATCTGAGGAAAACCATTGAAGATCAGTATTAGCGATAACGCTTGCTTCAAAGATGTCTTCTACCTTTAATCGTAAGTTTTTAAATTCCTTTGCTATTTTATCTTGGGTTTACGGATTCTGAGTTGCTTGTGTTTTAATTGTAAAATACATTATGTTTTATTAGATTTCTATCATTTGGTATCAGAGCAAATCGTAAATTCATATAAGATGCACTATTTCTTTTTTAAGAAATTGATTTTCAATGGTTCGTATAAAAGATATACAGATTCAATTAATTCATATATGTGCTCTATTATGTGCGCACATATATGTTGATCAATGTATTTTATTGGAGATGCAATGTTGGAGACCTTTAACCAAGAGGCATCATGATATGGATCACATGGGATTGCATGTACAACAGGCAATGTCTATATATATGTTGCATTTTGAATCTGTTACTATTCAATAATTATGTATGGTTTTTGTAACCGCCACTTTATTAAAATAAATTTTGTGATTTAAGTTACAATTATGTTTTCACATTTAATAAATTATGAATGGTAATTTTACCAACTTTAATTGCCATTATGATTTATTAAGTGAATTTATTTGTTTTAATAATTCGATTTGTTTCTGCCCAACGGTGATACAAATTAATTTTCATGAAATTACGTTATTACATTTAATAAATTATGAAGGTTAATTTTATCAACTTTAATTGCCATTATGATTTATTATGTGAATTTAATTATTTTAACAATTCAATTTGTTTCTGCCCAACGGTGATATAAATTGAATTTTATGCAAACAACTGTTATGATAGAACTGAAATATAATTTGGCGTTTTATTATTTATTTCCGTATAATTACTGTTAGTCCCTCTATATACAATTGATTTAATGTTATTATGCTATTTGTGGATTTATAGTTGATAATAGTAAGCATTTCATTTTTTCTGAATCTAATGCAACATTGAATAATATTCATGCTTAAATCTCTGGAATAGTACCATTGAATGGAACTAATTTTTCCACTTGGAAAGAGCAAATTGAGATTTGTCTTGGTGTTCTGGATATTGACCAAGCATTACAAATGGACAAACCTACTATTATAGCAACAAGTACTGATGATGAAAAGAATAATTTTGCAAAATGGGAGCGGTCAAACCGCATGTCGCTCATGATTATGAAAAGTACTATTACAACTGCTATAAGAGGATGTATTCCTGAGAAGGATGATGCAAATAATATCTTCACTGCTAAACAGTATTTGGCTTCTGTTGAAGAGCAATTTAAAAGTACTTCTAAGGCTAATGCAAGTACCCTCATAATGAAAATGCTCACTACCGAGTATAACGGGACAAGCGGTGTACATGAACATATCATGATGATGAATGATATGGCCGCAAAGTTAAACGGCATGGATATGGCAATTTCTGAAGGCTTTTTAGTTCATTTCATTATGACTTCTCTTCTTGGACAATTTGGTCCTTTCAAGATCAATTATAATACGCAGAAAGAAAAGTGGAAAATGAGCGAATTAATTGCCATGTGTGTTGAAGAAGAAGAAAGGATTAAGACTGAGAAACCTGACTATGCACATATTGATGTTCAAAGTCCAAAACCGAAAAATAAGGACAATGGTAAAGGTAAAAGCAAAGTGAATACGGCTACTGGTATTAACAAGGCAAGTATATATGGTACAAAACCCGTGCATGCTCCTAACTGTCATCACTGTAAGAAGCATGAACACATGAGGAAGGACTGTGTGAAGTTTAAAGATTGGCTCGCTAAAAAGGGTAATGATTTAAATTTCATGATTTGTGAAACCTTTTTAGTTGATGTTCCCTTAAATACGTGGTGGGTTGACACTGGTGCCTCTGTGCACATTACGAACTCATTGCAGGGATTCCATTCCGTGAGGATGCTTCAAAAGGGAGAAAGGAAACTTAAAGTTGCTAATGGATTAGAGGCTGAAGTCGAGGCTGTTGGAACTCTTCGTTTGGTTTTGAAGAGTGGCTTTATTCTTGATTTACATGATGTAGTTTACATTCCTAGTGTGATTAGGAATTTAATTTCTGTTTCTAAACTTGATGCGTGTGGTTTTATGTTTCAGTTTGGAAATAATGAGTTGAAACTATATCAAAACTCTAAGTTTGTTGGTTCTGGATTATTATGTGATAATCTATATAAATTATGTTTGGATTCTTCCTTTTGTGAATCTCTATTATCTATGAATATTACTAGTGTTAATCATAAACGTGGAGTCAAGAGAAATCGTGATGTTGGGAATTCTTCCAAATTATGGCATCGCAGGTTGGGTCATATTTCAAGAGATAGAACGCAACGTCTCATTAGATATGAAATTCTCCCGGCATTAGATTTTTCTGATTTCGACAACTGCTTAGAATGTGTTAAAGGAAAATTTGTCAAGGGAAATAAGAAAGGAGCCACTCGAAGTGGGGGACTATTAGAACTGATATATGTGGTCCTTTTCCTACTCCGAGTATTAACAGGCATAAATCGTTTATTACTTTCATTGACGATTATTCTCGCTATGGTTATGTGTATCTGATTAATGAAAAATCTGAAGCATTAGATAAATTCAAAATTTTTAAGGCTGAAGTTGAAAATCAACATAACCTTAAAATTAAAGTAGTGCGATCAGATAGAGGTGGTGAATATTATGGTAGACACACCGACCTTGGTCAAAGTCCAGGCCCGTTCACTTTATTTCTTCAAGAAAATGGTATTGTTCATTAGTACTCTATGCCAGGAGATCCTCGACAAAATGGGGTTGCTGAAAGACGTAATCGTACACTAATGGATATGGCACGAAGTATGATATGCAATACCACATTGCCGGATTTTTTGTGGACAAAAGCTTTAAAAACAACCACACATATTCTAAATCGGGTTCCTAGTAAATCTGTTCCAAAAACACCTTATGAATTGTGGACTGGGAGAAAATCGCAATTAGGATACTTACGTGTGTGGGGCTGTCCTGCTGAAGCAAAAGTCTATAATCCGCAGATAAAGAAACTTGATTCCAGAACCATTAGTTGTTATTTTATTGGTTATCCAGAGAGATCCAAAGGTTTCAGATTTTATTGCCCATCACATACCACTAAAATAGTTGAGACGAGACATGCTGTATTTTTTGAAAATGGCAACGTAAGTGGGAGTAATGTAAATAGAACAGTAAACCTCGAAGAAAATCGGACTTATGTTCCAATTCCGATAATTCGAGAGGTTACAAATTCTATACCTCTTGTTCAAGAGGCTAATGAAGAAACTTATGTTCCTGATGTTCCTAATGTTGATGAAGCTCCTATGCTGCCACAAGAACCCTTACGTAGATCACAAAGAGAGAAAAGATCTGCCATACCTGATGATTACATCATATACCTTACTGAGGAGGGTTGTGATATAGGTGATGGAGATGATCCTATCTCATTCAAGCAAGCTATTATGAGTGATAAATCATCTCAATGGTTAGAAGCCATGAATGATGAGATGAAATCTATAGAAATTAATGAAGTTTGGGATCTTGTTGAGTTACCTATCGGGGTTAAACCTGTAGGCTATAAATGGGTCTATAAAACTAAAACTGACTCCAAAGGTAACATTGAAAGATTTAAGGCCAGACTAGTTGCTAAAGGGTTTACACAACAAGAAGGTGTACATTTTGATAATACATTTTCTCCTGTCTCAAAGAAAGATTCATTAAGAATTGTTTTAGCCGTCGTAGCTCATTATGATTTAGAACTACATCAAATGGACGTGAAAACTGCCTTTCTGAATGGTAACTTTCATGAAGAATTTTTTATGAACCAACCTGAAGGGTTTGTTGTTGCAGACAAGGAGCATATGGCATGTAGGTTAAAACGTTCAATATATGGGTTAAAACAAGCTTCACGACAGTGGTATCTCAAGTTTGATGAGGTTATAACCGAATTTGGATTTAAAGAAAATACAATAGATCAATGCATATACCTCAAGATTAGTGGGAGTAAATTTATCTTTCTCATTTTGTACGTGGATGATATTTTATTGGCAAGTAGTGATTTAGACATGTTATATGAGACAAAACGTTTTCTATCAACTAAGTTTGAAATGAAGGATCTTGGTGAAGCCTCTTATGTTATAGGAATTGAAATGTACCAAGATCGGTCTCGTGGGATCTTAGGTTTATCCCAAAAAGCATATATTGAGAAAGTGCTTAAAAGATATAACATGCACAATTGCTCCCCTAGTGTTGCTCCTATTGTCAAGGGTGACAAATTCAGCAAGTTTCAATGTCCTAAAAATGAAATAGAACTTGGTTAAATGACGCACATTCCTTATGCTTCGGTCGTAGGGAGTCTAATGTATGCTCAAGTTTTTACACGTCTTGATATTACATTTGCAGTTGGTATGCTTGGCCGATATCAAACTGATCCAGGAATAGAACATTGGAAAGCTACCAAGAAAGTTTTACGCTATTTGCAAGGGACCAAAGATTATATGCTTACTTACAAGAGGTCAAATAACCTTGACGTTATTGGTTATTCTGATTCAGATTTTTCTCGATGTGTTGACAGTAAGAAATCCACCTCAGGTTACCTATTTACGCTTGCAAGGGGACCAATTTCATGGAAGAGTGCTAAGCAGTCTTTAAGGGCATCTTCCACTATGCAAGCAGAATTTGTGGCGTGTTATCATGCTACTGGTCAAGCAGTTTGGTTAAAGAATTTTATACCAGGACTTCAAGTAATTGACAGTATTGCGAGGCCACTCACCTTATTTTGTGATAACGAGGTTGCTGTTTTCTTCTCTAAGAATAACAAATCAAGTGGTGCATCTAAGTGGATTGACATCAAATATCTTGTTGTTAGAGACAAAGTCAAAGATGGTACTATTATGATACAACATATTAATACAAGAGCTATGTTAGCTGATTCTCTAACAAAAGCGCTACCACCCACTCTTTACAAAGAGCATGTTGCCGGCATGGGTTTAGTTAATGTATTATAATTTTGTTGTTGTAAACTATATATATATATTATGTTATGTACTGAGTATTTAATTATGTATTGACTTTGAATTTATAAATTTGCTTATTATGATGCGCATAATTTTATTTAATCTAAGCAAATTACTTATTAGGACCGAATGAAGATTATTAACCATTGTTGGAAAGAGTACCAATGCTATAATTAATGGGGATCAAATAACGACATTTGTTATTCTGATTACATTAGTTTGGTTTGGTATTTCTAACTGAACAAGTTTACGATTAATGAAAATTATATTGGCCAATTTTGAGTGTGTGCTTTATTATGTTATAACATTACGACCAAGTGGGAGAATGTTAGTTTTATTTTATTATGTGGCCTATGTTATTATTGTGCACAAATTTCATTTAAAGAATTAATGAAAAGGCATATGAATTTTTGATGGAAAAATTCATATTGCTATTAATAATTATACTGGTCCCAAAGGTTGCCTCAGAATATATAAAGACCTCTTCTCTATTTGGACGGTTCCTATTCCAAAACGTTTTTCTGCCCAATTATTTTAAGAAACATTTCTCTTCCCACTGTTTTTAAGGGATCTCATTTTCTGAAACGTTTTCGTCCAATAAGTTTATAAAAAGAGAGAAGGTAAGAAAACGATTGAGTCTCTCTCCATCATCGGATCTGAGGAAAACCATTGAAGATCAGTATTAACGCTTCCGCCTAAAGATGTCTTCACTTCAGAACTGTAAGTTTTTAAATTCCTTTGCTATTTTATCTTGGGTTTACGGATTCTGAGTTGCTTGTGTTTTAATTGTAAAACACATTATGTTTTATTAGATTTCTATCAAGATAGAGATGAATTAAAAATAATGGGAATTCTATTGTGAATTTTGATAGAGAGGTCAGTCACTATCAATAATCCTCCTTCTTATCTATCAAGACCATGCCAAGAAAAATCAGGACATTTACAAAAATAAGGCTAAGATGGAGAGACCCGAAGTAACCAAGAGAAATTTAGAAGAATCTAAAAGATCTTAGAAGGTTGTGGAAGCTCCAAGGAGAATCAAGAAGATTTTAAAACCCTCCTACATCTTCTTAAGAATAACCTAGAACATAATAGAACCTCTAGATCCTTATAGAGAGTTCTAGAAGCTCAACTATGACCATTGGATATAACTAATTTCCACCATCCACTGAGGAGGTGAGGCCTATATAAAGGGGAGAGTCCCCTAGCCATTGTAACCAAGAAAAGTTCTAAAGCTCATCCACTGAAATAAGTGTATTTCTCTCTTAATTCAATACAAAGTTTCTTTCTTCCAAGTGCCTCTTAGCTCTCTAGCTCTCTCTCTCTCTCTCTCTCTCTCTCTCTCTCTCTCTCTCTCACACACACACACACACACACACTCTTTTGTAGAGATTCTAAGGCTTGCTTAGCTTGTTCAGAAGGAGAAAAAAGTCCAAGCACCGTATGAGTAGCAAGTGAAAACTCTCACCCCATGACAGTTGTTATCATAGCTTGGTTCAGTTTCGTGGGAAGAAGCCAAGCTACACATATGGTTGACAGGTCCGGTGCAACCGTGGAACATGGAGCGGATGATGAACGCACCGGGAAAGAGAAGAAGGATAAGTCATGTGATGTTTTTGCTAGGGTAGAGACATAATTGGTTTGGATGTAGAATGCCATGCAAACATGGCGGGTCATCTTGAGGAAGAGATCCCTACTTTCGAGAACCTTGAAGCCACGATGAAGGAGCTTAGAGGTAAGTTTAAGGGGAAACTCAACTCCATGATAGAAAACTTCATGGGATAAGTTCAATCCCAGCGTGACCTTGTGCGAGCCGATATGAACTCATTCCAAAAGGATTTGAAGGAAGTGAGAGGAGGTTTAACATTGTGTTGGAAGATGGTATTTAACAACACTCATGTGGGACATGAGACAACCAAGGAGGATGCTCCAAAGCCCAAACCTATGATGGAAAGAGGGATGCCAAGGAGTTGGACACCTTCTTATGGAAAATGAAGAAATACCTCCGGCACTTACATATCGATGAGGACAAGATCTTTGCAAAAACCTTATTCTACACCAATATAATGCCCTTCTATGGTGGATAAGACGCAGTAGAGAGATCGAGCAAGGAACATTCTCTCTCAACTTATGGGATGAATTTAAGAAGGATCTTAAGTTGCACTTCTATCTTGATAATGCCCATATAGAAGCAAAGGAGAAATTTCAATGGCTCAAACATACTGGAAGTATTCGAGATTATGTTAATGAGTTCACGAATCTATTATTTGAGACCTCATATATAAGTGAGGAAGAAAAGTTCTTTTACTTTATGAGTGGACTCCAATCTTGGGAAATGTGTGAACTTCAACATCGGTCGATGTTGAACCTTGCTCAAGCCATTGCAGCGGAAGAGTCCCTCATTGAGTACAAAAAGTTTGACTCTAAGCTCAAGATACAAAAGGGAAACTTTAACAAAAATGGGTGAGACCATCATAGGAAGAGCAGGGGAGAACATCAAGGTAGGGGAGACAAGGACGCCAAGGGGAAGTTGGATCACAACAAGGTGGCATGGAGGGATTAGCATGGAGATAAAGTGAATGGCCAAGTTTCTCCTTCAAGAGCTTGCTACTTCTGTGATTTCCCTTACTTCATCAAAGACTGTCCTAAAAGGAAGGCCATTGATGCCATAGCCGAGCAACTGGAGGAAAAAGAGAAGGAAGAGGAAGTGCAAATGAGCTTTATCTGACTTCTCAATGTTGTAAAAGCCAAGACCAAGGTACCCAAGGAAAAGCATAAGAGACTCATGTATATGGATGTGTTGGTAGATGGGAAGCCCTCTTGTGCATTGGTAGATACTAGGGTAACCCACAATTTCATGTTAATTCAAGAAGTTGTGAGACTTCAGTTTCAAGTTTCCAAGGAAGGCAGTTCGATCAAGGTAGTGAACTCGACAACCAAACTCATGGAGGATGTGGCTCGTGGGGTGAAGCTGCACATCGGTGGATGGAGAGGCATGGTGGACTTCTCTGTCATACCTATGGATGACTTATCCCTATCCTAGGGATGGAGTTTATGGACAAAGTACAAGATGTTACTATCACATTCTCCAATAGTCTATGCATTGTATAGGAGGGCTTGTCTTGTATAGTGCCGATAACAAGACAAGCTAAGGTGAAGGCATAAGCCCTCTCGGCTATGCAACTCTATAAGGGTTTCAAGAAGGGAGCAACCACGTACTCAGCCACTTTGAAGTTGGAGAATAGTGAGGTCAAATCTCACAAGGAGGTACCAAAGGAGATTGCAAAGGTCTTGGATGACTTCTGGGATGTCATGCCTAAGGAGTTGCCTAAGAAACTTTCACCAAAGAGAGAGGTGGATCATGTTATTGAGTTTGAGTCAGGTGCTACACCACTAGCTAAGACGTCCTTTAGGATGGGCATTACCCAATTCTCCTACAACATACAACGATCTAAAGCAACAGACAAAAGTCCTTAATTTTGAGATAATGGCAGGTCAACAACCCTTAACTCATAGTACGGTAGCTATTGGATATAATGAGCTAGTCCAGCTGCGTGTAAGACTATCAAGGGATGGCAAGATCAAAGAAACTTGGCTCGAGCATATCTAGAGAAGGTGACCAAGAAAATGAAGAAGTGAGCGGATAAGAAGAGAAGGAAGGTAGACTTTCGAGTTTGAGATCTAGTCCTTGTTAAACTCATACATCGACAACTTAAATCGACAAGGGTGTTACAAAAAGGCCTACTCTTGAGGTACGAGGGCCCTTTTCCCATCCTAAGGAAAGTGGGCAAAGCATCCTACCAAGTAGACTTACCACCACAAATAATGATCCATCTAGTCTTCCATGTTAGCAAATTAAAGCCTTATCATATGGCCCTAGAAGACCCAAGTAGAGGAGAGTCACATAAAGCGCCGCCCATCACCATTACTTCATTTGAAAAAGAAGTATAAAGCATTCTTGTAAAGAGGGTAGTACCTCACAATTGAGTACGCCCAAGAACAAAGAGTACTATATCAAATAGAAAGGCTTACTAGACTCTGAGTCTGATTGGGAGAAAAAAGAATCTTTGTGGCAGTTCAAGATCACATGCAGAGACTCCAGGCTAGGTAGGGGAGAATGTCAGGGCCTGCCAAGAAAAATCATGACATTTACAAAAATGAAGCTAAGATGGAGAGACCCAGAGTAACCTAGAGAAATCTAGAAGAATCTGAAAGAAGGTTCTAGAAGGCTATGGAAGCTCCTAGGAGAATCAAGAAGATTTTAGAACCCTCTTGCATCTTCTTAAGAATAACCTAGAACATGATAGAACCTCTAAATCCTTATAGAGAGTTCTAGAAGCTCAACCATGACAACTGGATAAGATCAATCTCCACCATTCATTAGGAGATTGGGCCTATATAAATGGGTGAGACCCCCTATCCATTATAATTAAGAAAAGTTATAAAGCTCATCCACTCAAATAAGTGTAGTCCTCTCTTAGTTTAATATAAAGTTTCTTTCTTCCAAGTGTCTAGCTCTTAGCTCGCTCTCTCTCTCTCTCTCTCTCTCTCTCTCTCTCTCTCTCTCTCTTGTGAAGATTCTAAGGCTTGCTTAGCTTGTTCAGAAGGAGAAACAAGACCAAACGCCACATGGGTAGCAAGTGAAAACTCTCACCCCGTGATACGAGCACTTGTGCTAAGGGGAAATCTCCAAGGATCAAGTCAGAGCTCGGAGAGAGGGGGAGAGAGAGAGAGAGAGAGAGAGAGAGAGGTTTCTAGAAGAGAGATTTCATAGAAGAGTTTTTGTCCAAGGTTTCCTCCTCTCACTAGTAGATTGGCAATCTCCATTTTATAGTTCCTAACTTGACTCGCAAGATCTTGGCGCCTTTGGAGATTCAATCTGTATCGTAGGATGATTGAGTATTCAAGTCTTTGCCTTAACGGTCTGGATCATGCCACATGTTCAAGGATATTTTACCCCATAGTACTTTCCCCCAACTCTCCAAGATAACTTGGTTTTAGCCATGTTCAGCTTGGGGAGTTTGGTCTTTGGTTGAAGCATGATCACATTAGAAAAGCCTGTTTGGTCGCTCGATCATGAGCTGTCTTTAAAGGGTGATACGGAGCCAATAAGGCTACCATTTAGTAGTGACATCAATAGACAATCGTGATTCCCAATGGATAAAGCATCATAACTTTCAAAGTGTCGTCGGTTGAAAAAGTAATAGTAGAAATCGACAGAGGAGATGATGGGCGCGACCACATGGTATCCTCGAGGTGTCAATACAAGAAAATGCATCTTTTGTGGAGACAAAATTTGTGACTTAAAATCTAATAAATAGCCACTACTACTTTTGGTGACAATTTTTTCATTTTGTTACTTGCCGTCACAAATAACCCCGTCACTATTTCATTAGTGACCACATTTAAAATTGTCACAATTATGCAACACTTTTGTGACAAATATGTTAATACTAAAAAGTGAGATATTGGTATAATCACAATAACTCCGTGAAAAGGCAGCCGGACTGGACCAGAAAAGGCAGCCGGACCGGACGGATTCCCAATGACCCTCTACCATCAAGGGTGGAGCTTCGTGAAGGAAGACATCCTACAAACTTTCCAAGACCTATACCAAGGCTCCGCTGACCTCGAAAGACTGAACTGGGCGCACATCCTATTGATTCCAAAGAAGGGAGAAGTATCCTCAATAAATGACTACCACCCGATCAGCCTCCTGAATTGCTCTATCAAGATCATCACCAAGGTTTTGGCAAACCGGCTGCAAGAGGTCATCCATAGCCTAATGAATGAAAACCAAAAGGTGTTTATTAAGGGGAGGTGCATCCAGGACTCCATCGTGGCGGCAGAAGAAATAATATATAGCATGAAAATAAAAAGTGGGGTACTGTTCAAAGTGGACTTCGAGAAGGCCTTCGACTCCATGGACTAGGAGTTCCTTCTTGAGATTCTACAGGCAAGAGGATTTGGGCCACGATGGATCGGGTGGATAAGAAAGATCCTCTATTCATCAAAATCCAACTTCCTTAAAAATGAAGCCCCAATGGGATACCTGCGCCACCAAAGGGGTCTGCGATAGGGAGACCCGCTCTCCCCTTGCTATTCATCCTAGCAATGGATGTCTTTACCATAATGGTGACACATGCCGTGCAGGAGTGCATTTTTGAAGGTTTCCGGATTGGAACAGATGATAAGGATCAAATTTTGGCCTTGCTATATGCAAATGATTTGCTCATTCTCAGTTCGGGGAAGAAGGGTGACTTTAGAACATTAAAGCTCATTTTCCTTCTTTTCGAAGGACTTTCAGGACTAAAAAGCAACTTCAACAAGAGTGCACTCACCCTAGTCGGGATACCGGAGATGGAGGCAAAGGAATTGGCCGAATCAATGGGATGTCGTTTGAACCCTCTACCTGTGAAATACCTTGGAATCCCTCTCGCTGGTAGCCTTCCTAGAAGAGAGGATTGGAACAAACTTATATATAAGGTACGGAGCAAACTGGCGACATGGAAATGACGTCTGATGTCGCTGGGAGGGTGTATCACCCTATTGAACTTGGTCCTCTCGGGGATCCCCAACCACTGGATGGCAATGTATAACCTCCCCAAATGGGTAATCAGATGCATAAAAGGCATACTGAGAGATTTCCTGTGGAAAGGAGCAAACCCTGACTCCAAGGCCTACATACTCGTCAAATGGGAGACATTGACCAGACCTCAGGACCTAGGCGGATGGGGCATTTTGAACTTGAAGGTTTTTAATGAAGCTCTTCTTGGCAAATGGTGGTGCCGTCTACTGCAAGGCCAAACAAGGATTTGTGGCAAGATCATCTCATAAGCATACTTCAGGATGCACAGGTGAACCCTTTTAGCCTCCTCTCTCTCCCTCCCCCCCCTCCCCCCCCCCCCCGGCCCGCTCCCGCCCCAGCCCCTAGTCGGGGGTCTTTCTTCTGGAAAGGTGTAGTGGCGCAAAGGGAACCTACCATGGCCAACATAGTGACCACGCCGGGGTCGTGGGAATTAGTCAGGGTATGGCACGATAACTGGCTTAATGGACTTAGCCCTTCCAAAGCTTTCCCGGAACACTAAACAATGTGGTTTAGAGCGGACTCCACGATCCAAGAGACACGACAACTCCAGGAAAGGGGAGCTCCAATTCTCAAACTGAGACCCTTAACACAAGGAGTGGTGGAATTAATGCAAGGGTTACAAGAACACCTTGTCTACCCAGGAAACCAACAGAGGGATGAGATACTATGGCGGCTAACCCTCAACCAGGAGTTCAGTCAAATCCCTCTATCTCTTCCGCATCAATAGAGGCATAAAGAGCCACCTACCGGCGTCCTTCTGGAAGCAGGCATCCCCTTTAAAAGTCAAGCTCTTCGCCTGGTTAGCGCTGGAAGGCAAACTCCCCACACTACAAAACTTGGCCAAAAGAAACTAGCAAGGGGAAAGGACACATTGCTACCTTTACAACGCGCAGGAAGAAACCGCCAACCACCTTGTTACCCGGTGCCCATACGAATCAAATATATGGTCCCACTATGCGCAACTACTGGGGCTCGCTTCCCTCCAATAAGGTACAAGACCTGTGGGGGAGGGGGAATCATCAATAAGCAAAAACCTTGGGAGAGACAACCGTAAGGGCTGACAATTACTTGCGATAGTGATCACTTGGAATCTCTGGCTGGAAAGGAACAGACGATATTTCAATGATAAACTACGTGTTTCTCAGCGACTCATTCGCCAAGTGAGCTTCCTCCTCCTATCATGGATCGAAGGAGAGCCCGCCACCAAACAGACGCAACTGCAACCCTTGGAGGACCTTATCAAGCACAGCCTCACCCTCACTAGGAAGGAGCAGGAGCCGAGACCCCTAGAAGTTGACTTCGAGGACCAGCCCTCAGATAGAACCTCTCAGGACGGACAACATCTCATCAGGCTGTAAGATTTCCTTAGTTTTCCTTGGGTTCGCCTCAGACTAACCCTGGCTATTTGTACTCTTTCATTTCAGGTTTGTATGTCTCGCTATTTGAAATAAAAGAATGTTGTTTATCCACTTTATCAAAAAAAAAAAACAATGACTTTAACCAATTGTGACAATTTTATTATCTTAAAAAATTCTAAATTGTGTCCGAAAAATCATGACACTAGCGTATATTCACTACAAGAAAATACGCATTTCGTAACGGTTAATACATTTCGTAGCGGTTTTATAACCGTTGCTCGGGCGGTATATTTTGCAGCGGTTTATAATACATTTTGAGGCGATTTTATAACCGCTGAGGGTACCATTTTTTTTAATTTTCTTTCTTTTGATTTTTTTTTAAATTCCCTGTGACGGATACTGGAAACTGATTTTTTATTTATTTTTTTTTTTATAAATACTTATTTGTTTTATTTACAATTATCAAAATATTAACCATTGAAATACATCCATTTTAAATATAAAAATAATAAAAAATTTATTGTCATTCAAAATTAATTAAAACAAAAATATATTTACAAATTTGACCAATCATATGAAATGAATTGTACAATTGTTCTCAAATACAAAAATTTAATAAAAAATTATTTACAAAAATTGCTTCCAAACATTCAATGCAAACGATCTCAGATGGGAGATGGAGGAAAGTGCGGAGAAACTCGATACCATCATTGGTGAGGTACTAGTAGTAATGCATCCATGCAAACGTCTCCCGGACATACTCCTTCAACTTGAATCTCTGCGTCAGCTTTATGACCTACACATTGGGCACGTCGATTAATGGGTGCTTCGCAAGATTGTAGTCCTTATTTGCGTTTAGTACCCCCTCTACAACACCATTCCAAAGAAACCAGTCTCAGAACAAAACCCTAGCTCCAATCAAATAGAAAACAAAGGAAAAAAGGAGGAGAAGCGTGATACCTTGGAAGAGGTACTTGCAGATCTCATGGCCATTCTTCTTTGAGATGATCTTTAAAAAAAATGTATAGAAAAGCTGTCATTAGAGACATAGAGATAGATCGAGAAAGAGAAAAAGTGAAAGAGCGTGAGAAAGAAGAAGACAAGACTACGCGATAAGCCTAGATCTATTTATTTATCTCTCTCTCTCTCTCTCTCTCTCTCTCTCTATATATATATATATATATATATATATATATATATATATATATACGGGAGTATATCGGTTACAGATACTTTTATTTTTAAAAATTCAAAAAAAATTAAATTGGGATTTTGAAATTTTATCAAAATTTTAGATTTTTTTAATTTTAAAAAATCTATCTCTCGGGTCATCCACCAGCGCGCATTGTGGACTTTCTCACCTTTGAGGAGTTGGGGATTTGGTTTTTAATCTAATTAACCGGCTTATTTACCATTAAATTCCCATGTAATGGATAGGAATGAAATGTTAATCTCCAAGTCACCTCATGACCCAACAGATCCAATCCGATTTGAATACATGGTCAAATGTGGAAGCCCATCATAGATTCAACCCATGTTACACTAGATTTGGGCCTTTATAATATATGTGATATTGAAGCTATAACTAGGTGTGTGACACTAATTCTCCCAAGTATATTCATAATAAGTTCTTTAATCAATAGCCCGAGCTAACGGTGAATTTTTATTTAAGTCCCAAAAATTACACATAATTTCTAGGGAAAAATCGAGGCATTACATTTATGGCCTTATGCACACAAGTGTTGCGGCATGTAAAGTTAATTGCATATCCCCAAGCATAGACCGGAATTTTTGTTTTAATCAATAGTGGTCTAGCAATCAATTGGAACTGCTTTATAAATGATTCTGTCAAGCCATTTTTGTGTATGAACATGAGCAACAGGATGTTCAACTTTTATTCCAATGGGCATGCAGAAATCATCAAATGCTTGAGATGTAAATTCACCGGCACTATCAAGCTGAATTGTTTTAATGGCGTGATCAAGAAAATGTGCTCGTAATCGAATAATTTGAGCCAACAACCTCAAAAACGCCAGTTTCGAGTTGACAATAAGCAAACATGTGACCATCTCGTTGATGCACCTATTAAATCCATAAAATACTTAAATGACCCACATTGTGGATGCATTGGTCCATATATATCACCATGAATTCTCTCTAAAAAAAATAGGAGATTCAGTCCCAATTTTATTTGGTGATGGCTTGAAAATCAATTTGCCTTGAGAGCATACTGGACAAGAAAATTCATTTGATTGAAGAATCTTCAGGTTCTTCAATGAATGCCCATATGAGTTTTCAATTATTTTGTGCATCATTACTGATCTAGGATGGCCTAAACGATCATGCCACAAAATAAATACATTTGAGTTAGTAAACTTCTGGTTTACTATAGCATTTGCTTCAATCGTTTGAATATATGTGTAATAAAGTCCTGATGAGAATAAGGGTAGTTTCTCCAATACATGTTTATTACCCGAAGTAATAGCAGTAATGTATAAATATTCATTGTTTCCCACATTTGATGTCTCTATATGATACCCATTGAGACATACATCTTTAAAACTCAATAAGTTTCGATGGGACTTTTGAGAATATAATGCATCATTTATAATAAAATTTGTTTCTCTAGGAAACAACATATTTACTCTCCCAGAGCCTTCAATCAAATTTATACTTCCCGATATTGTATTAACATTGGTTTTACCCATTATTAATTAAATGGGAAAAATATTTCTTGCTTTTAAATATTGAGTGCGTTGTCACACTATCAACAAGGCATACATCCTCATCTTTGATGTTCAATCCAACATTGGACTTGGCAATATCCATATATTCTGCAAAATAAATATAAAGTACATAAGCAAATTCACTTGATAAAATAAGCTGTTGGTTCTTTAATGAATTCCTCATGAATTTTCAATGATTATTCCTTTTAATTGACACCTGATAAAGATTGACAAGGTGCTTTGATGTACGACAAGTACATGATCAGTACCCTTTTACTCCATATTGATATCCATTCTAATGAACATCTCTAAAACTAAGTAAGTTTCATTGTAATATACTAGAAAACAACGCATAACTAATAATGAATTTAGTTCCTTCAGGGAACATGGTATATGTTCTTCCAGAGTCGTATATTAAATCTGTTGTACCAAACATGACACTTACATTAGCCTCAACATGACATAGAGTAGAAAAAAAGATTTCATTTATCAAAATGGTGTCTTGTTGCAATTGTCTGCTAAACATTGATCGCCACCTACCATTGAGTTCAACTAATGCCATAGAGGTTAGTAGACCAAGATGTTAACAAGATGCTTGGGCATACGAGAGGTATGCGATGACCAATGGTCTTTCATGCCACATATATAGCAAGCACCCTCTTTCAAATTATGAAATCAATCTTTTGTGTTTAAGGCTTCAAGTTTTATTTATTTGCACAAGTCTTCAGGTCTTGTACTAATCTTGAAGCCAAATTTTGAAATAATTTTTTGGGTTTAAGGCTTCAAGCCTTATTGATGTGCACAAGACTTTAAGTCTTCTTGATCCTTTAGCTTCATGTTGTAATTTTTTCTATGAAAATTGTAAAATATAATAGAACTTTTTTTTCTTAAATAAAAATGCAAAGTCAATTCAAATAGAAAAATTATGAATAGAATTACCGGCCAAGATAGATTACTAGAAAAGATCATTCGACAAGACTATGACCCTGAGGCCGGCAGTAAACCCGATTCGCACACGGAGAACGAAGAAGAATTGTTGCTTGTAGAGAACAATTCATGCTGATAACATGTTATAAAACTATAGAAAATAATAATGTCACGCCCAGACCCGGTTTCCAGGGACTAGGGCACGTGCACAGACCGGCTGTACCCAAGTGGAGGCGAGCCCCACTCGGATACAAGGGCTAAGTAAATCAAAAGCATGCAATAAAATAAATCCATTAACATCAATAATCAAAGTTCTTATAGCGGAATTAATAATAAAGTTAGGGTTCAAGATACCCTACAATGATCTATAAAAAATCAGGCCCTAAAGGGTCCTATAAAAGTACAATCTCACTCATAGAGAAAACCTGAGGTCCTCGAAGCTAGGCAAGCTATCCCGATCCCTCACGCAACTTCTGGATCTAATTATCTAATCTTTCAAATCTGAAAAAGAGAAAAAGAAGCAAGTGGAATGAGCTTTCGAAAGGAAAGCTCAATAAGCACGCTCGTAGGGGAAATACAAAGAAGCCAAGAGGGATAATTAAAACTAAAAGTGATCCAATCGAAAACATAAATATATTAGAACACAAGAACAGACACAAGGATCACTATCCATCAATCTCGTAACACAGAATACAACAAGCAATAGATAAGTAAACTTTCACGTTGCTCATCGACCTCAGCCGATCATCACTCTTAATCACATCCAGACCCTCGAGTCTGGTAGCGCTCCTACGTGTACGTACATGGCCAGCGTATCATCCTACTGACGGGTGGATATCCAGAGTTTCCTCCCCTTGGTAGGACTACAAGACGTCCAAAGTGTCCTCCCCCTGGACGCCCACAACATATCTGCACCAAGTGGAAGAATCCACAATACAAGAAAAACTGACAAACACCTTCCGAGACAAAACAAATACCGCATGTCTCAATAGTCTTATGCCAGGAGGCTATGCTCAGCGAGCCCGCTCACTCTACTGACGAATACCTACCCAACCTAAACACAAGCACTATGAGTCTCCACAGTATCATCCTGGTCACAAGTGGGTATGCTCAGCGAGCATTCAACAACAAATAGAATAACTGACACACGCCATTCCGGCCAGCGCACAGGCTCACGTGTTGCCACTGTCACGTGCCGGTCAATGGACAAACATGCACAATAAACACTATCTCACACAAAGCAACCATACACATACATGGAAAGGAAACCAAACAACAAGCAGGTATGTGCATGTAACCAATAAACAGATCATCATGAAAGAATAGGCATGCTATCAAAAAGCAATCATCAAACACAAGGAACCCAAAGATGGGTGGAAGTAAGACAAGTGCACTTACAAAAACATGGCAATAGCAAAGTCAAGAAAACCCAAATCTGGGTGAGAGCTAGGCAAAGGCACTTACAGAAAAGAGCAACAAATTGAAGAAAACCCATCGTTGGGTAAAAGCTAGGCAGGTGCACTTACACACAAAAAAAAACATGGCAAAGGTACTTACTTTAGTAGCGATATCCTGAATCCCACGGAACTCCTTCCTGATGTGTCTCTACGTCGAATCTAGTAATAAGAGTCTATGTAAGCTATGGTAGATATTTATAAACTCTAAATGCACATGAATGGTCCACTTATTGGGCCATATTCTTGTCTAATGGGTCCTCATCTGATTAAAACCTCCCATCCATTCAAAAGTGGTCAATCTCCACTTTTACTATTTCTTTTATCCTTTCTTTGTATTACACTAGCCCACAATCATGGCCCATTAGACTTGACTAAGCCCAACTGAACTGAACCCAATCCCTTAGTTGGTTGGACCCAACTTATTAACTCTTGATTTGACTTAAATCAAACCCATAAACTACTAAACTTATCAAACAATCCAATTTAATTAATCAAGTGGTTAACCCAATTAACTGAACTTGACTCAACCTAATCGACTCATCTAAAAATCAAATCAGACACAACCCGTTTAAAAAGAACTCACTTAACTCGGTTTTGAAATTAAAACAAGACTCATCTTAACCCGTTAACAATATTAACCCAAACCCGTTTACATAATCAAACCTATCTGGGTTTGGATTAGGTCCACCTGAACAAGCCCACCCTTAAAACGGATCCAACACTTAATGGATTTGGATTTAAAACAGATCCTACAAACATGATAAACTATATGTTTGACTAACCACCCAAAACCCACAGTTATTGCACTATGCTACCCTTAATGGTACCCTAAATAAAATCCTAGGAAACCCATAAAACAAACACACTAGTAACCATCAAAGACCTCATCATCTATTGCTAATCAAAGTTCACAACTCACATCCAAAAGTCAGCCATCCATCTCAAAACATGCACTCATGCTCCCTTATATCCATGTAAATACATATTGTTGTAGTTTCCTCAAAACTAACACGAGCAAACAACTATGAACCCATCTCTAAAATACTAAACTACCCTCCTCTGAGAATCTCATGACTGCCCATGCTTTAGTTACAAAGAAATACCAATACTTACCCTATATTAAACCCATGAACATAAATTCAACACTCAACCTATATGGATTCATTCATATTTCAAGAGAGGTTCACCTTCTTATCCATCTAAACCCAGGCATGCCTCTATAGTTCAAGAACAACCCTGAACATAACCTTAAAGCAAACATAAACTATCATCATACTCATACAAGTCAATGTGCCCCTCTACCAGAGCCTTCTCAACACCCTTACCTGTAGTTTATACTTGCTCTATATGGTTGTCCAAAAGGTCGTCCATGACAGGGGAAAACTTACAGCAGGGGTGGTGGCTCACGAAGCTCCAATAGTGGGTCAAGATCGTCAACTGCTCGGCGAGACGCTCCTTCGAAGGCCTTCCGACAAGGTTGAGGCCGCTCTGGGTGCCCCAAGCACCACCAGCACACCCCCTCTTTCCTTTCAGTCTCTCTCTCTGTCTCTCTCTTCCACGATGGTGAATCGCCGCTCGGAGTTCTCTACTAGGGTTCTGGGGGGACGACCCTCTATTTATCATGGTTGTCAGACCCGGCCCGGCCGGTTGAACCAGAAAAATCGGAAACCGGGTGGGGGACCGGGCGGGTAGGCCCTCAGAACCGAGGGGTAGTTGGCCCGGCCGGAACAGACCAACCCGGAACCGGCCCGACCCGGTAAATTTTTTTTTATTTTTATTTTTTATTTTTATTTTTGTAATGGAAAGTGGGGAAAAAAAACATGGATCAACAAAAATCATTGGAGCACGGGGAGCCTGAACTCGACCCGACATTCGTGTGTGCATGACGCCCTCGCACATGAGTTTTGGATTTCCAAGTAGATCCGAATTCGACAGGCTTTCAAAAAGTTGTATTTGTATACTTGAGTAACTATGGTTATATTTTTATTGTGTATTGTAATACTTTTGACTAATTTGTTTTGTTTAATATGTGTTTGTTTTAAATATGGACGAAATATAAATATCAAATTTAGTTAATCAATCATATTTATTTTTATTATTATTTTATTTTATATCATATTTTATCATTATTAACTATTATAAATTATATTTTATTATTTTATTATTGACCCCGGTTCAACCCCGGTTGAACCCCGATTGAACCCTTGACCCCTGACCCCTGGGCTTGGCCGGGTCAATACCCCGGGCCGGGTCTGACAACCTTGCTATTTATAGAAGCTTGCGGATAGATTTGGATAGGCTTTGATGAGCTTATCTCTTAGTTTAAACCTCCATTGCAGTTATTCAACGGAACGGATAAGGCTGAGCGACGGCGTGGGTGCTCGCTAGCGAAGGTCTCGAGAAATTTTGCCTCGAGATCAACTTGAGCTCAGATGGACGACGCTCTTATCGCGCGGCAATGAACAGGTTTCTTCTTTTATAATTTCATGCGCTTTTACATGTTAGTTGTCACGTGTTTTCCTTGAAGAACAAATCTTCAAAAAAACATGCACATCCTTATTTAAATATTAGAATTTAGAGCCAAGTGTAGACATACACTTTCAAAAGCCATGAACGAATCTTCATTTGCTCTCATCACGTGATTGCAAGTTATTTTTATTATTATTATATTATTTGAACTCCACAATTCTTTTTTTTTTGATAAAGTGGATAAACCACATTCCTTTATTGAAAATAGATAAAATATAGAGTCATATAGTCTTACAAAGGTCCCTTGTTGGGTCGGGTTTTACATGTGGGGTATCAGAATCCCTGACTGGGGTGTCCTTCCGGGGTCATCATCCTCGAAGTCTGCTCTAGGAGGGCTCGAGCTTCGGTCCTCTCTTGTAAGGATGAGACTGTGTCTGATGAGGTCGACCATGGGATGTAATTGAGACTGTTGATTGGAATGAGCACTATCGAACCAAGAGAAGAAGAGGAAGTCGATATGTCGGATGAGTCACCTACAAACGCGTTGTTTGTCGTTGAAACATCTAATGTTCCTTTCCAGCCATAGGTTCCAGGTGACGGCCAACACCAGCAGGTTTCATCCCTTGCGGAGATCCTTCCTTAGCTTTTGTCCCATCGTTGCGCGTCTCCATAGATCTTGTATCTTATTGGGAATGCGCCCGATCCCCAGGAGATATGTGTAGTGGGACCATACTTCTACAGTGAATTGGCATTGAAGGAGCAAGTGGTCGGTGTTTTCCTCGAGGAGGTTGCATAGGTAACAGTGTATTCTTTCCCTCTTCCAGTTCCTCTTTGCTAGATTGTGTAGCGTGGGTAGCTTGTCTGCCCATGCCAACCAAGCGAAGTCTTTAACTTTCAATGAGGCTGATTGCTTCCAGAAAGCTATGGGGAGGGAGCTTCTCATACCACCGTCCATTCAGAGGTAGTAGAGCGACTTGATTAAGAAATCCTGAGATGGGGTAAGTCGCCACTTCCGAGAGTCCGCCAGATTGGTTTCCCCGTGGTTAAGGCGCTCTTGTAGCCCTTGCCACATCTCCCACGCCCCTTGTGATAGGGGCCACAATTTAAACAGTGGTAGGCCTCTTACGTGAAGTCGTCGCGCTTCCTCGATCGTGAGCTCCGCCTTCGTCCACAACGTCTGGAATTTCGGGCGCCTTCTACAGGGGCTGTGTCCATTAATCCAGTTGTCAAACCAAACTCTGATTATATCCCCTTGCCCTGGAATGGTTGCTACGTTCGCCATGACGAGTTCACGTTGTATCGAGATTCCTTTCCAAAAGAAGGAGGATCAGTTTGGTGCAGATTTGAAAGGGTTCATTTGTTTGTTTCTAAAGTAGGCTTGCGTGATAATCCTCCCGCAGATTCTAGTTTTTCTGTTCAGGAGTCGCCACCACCATTTACCAAGTAGGGCTTCATTAAAAGCTTTCATGGTAATAATACCCCAGCCTCCGAGGTCCTTGGGTCTTGTAATAGTATCCCACTTTACTAGTCGATAGGCTTTGGAGTGCTGGTTGGTTTCCCTCCATAGGAAGTCTCTTTGGATGCCTTCTATGCGTCGTAGCATCCATTGCGGTAGCTTGTACATAGCCATCCAATGGTTTGGGATTGCCGAGAGGACTGAGTTGAGTAGGGTGATGCGACCTCCCATCGACATCAATTTTCCTTTCCATGAGGCCAGCTTGTTCCTTACCTTTTGGATGAGTTGTTCCTATTCTGCCTTGCGGTATCTGTTGCCTACTAGCGGGATGCCAAGGTAGGTTTCGTTCGCCTCTACCTCCATCAATCCGATGGGTGTAATGGAGCTTTTGTTGTAGTTGATTTTCAGTCCAAAAAGCCCTTCAAACAAGTGGAACATGAGCTTCAATGTGGTGAAATCACTCGGCTTCCCGGAGCTGAACATCAAGAGGTTATCTGCGTAGAGCAGGGCGGAGACTTTTTCTCTTCCCGCTGCACCTACTCTAAATCCCTCATAGATATTTTCCCGCAGGGCATGTTTCACCATAGTGGTGAAGACGTCCGTTGCGAGGATGGACAACATTGGTGAGAGTGGATCTCCCTGTCGTAGCCCCCTTTGGTGCCTCATATATCCCATTAGTGTCCCGTTGATTAAGAAATTGGACTTTGAGGATTGGAGGATCTTTCTGACCCACCTGATCCATTGTGGTCCGAATCCCCTTGCTTGTAGAACCTCAAGATGAAATTCCCAGTCCACTGTGTCGAATGCTTTCTCAAAATCCACTTTCGTTAAGCCCCCCGCTTCATCTTCATTCTATAGATAATTTCCTCTGCGGCGACGATGCTATCCTGGATACACCGGCCTTTAATGAAGGTCGTTTGGTTTTCATCCACGAGGTCCGAGATTACATTCTGGAGCCAATTTGCCAGTACCTTGGTAATGATGTTTAATGGAGTAGTTGAGCAGGCTTATAGGGCGGTAGTCCCTAATTGAGGATACTTCACCTGTTTTGGGGATCAATATTATGTGTGCCCAGTTCAGTCATTCGAGGTCTGCGGTTCCCTGGTGTAGTTCGTGGAAAGTTTGGAGTATGTCTTCTTTTATGAAATTCCAGCCTTGTTGGTAGAGAGTCATTGGGAAGCCATCAGGATCGGCCGCCTTTTCTGGGTTGAGCTTCTGGATGGTCGTGAGTATTTCTTGCTCTGAGAATGAGTTGTCAAGTTGGGATAGGTCAATGGGGGGTGAGCCTGCGAACATTCTTGACCAATCCGTGCAATATCTGTGTTGTCTTTTGTTACCAAATAGTGACGTAAAGTGCTCGGTTACCACTTTCCCTATGTCTGACTGTGTACAGTACAATTGATCCTCAACTGTAAGTTGGTGAATCCAGTTTTTATTTCTTCTTTGGTTGGCAATGGAATGGAAGAATCTCATATTTCTATCCCCCTCCTTAAGCTAGGTGACCCTTGAGCACTGTCGCCAGTTTTCTTCCTCTTGTCTGATCAGATTGTCATATTCATTTCTCTTGGCTTGGAGTGTTTCTTCTTCTGATATGGAGAACTGTTGTTGTTCGCTTTTGGTGTCAAGGTTCGCTATACTGCGTAGAAGTTCCTCCTTCTGTTGCGTTGTATCTGCTGCTCCTCTTTGTTCCATTCTCTCAATCGTCCACGCATTAGGGTTAGCTTCTTGGCCCACATATATGCTCCTTCCCCCGCAAAGTCGTTTAGCTGCCACCATTGTATTAGCATGTCCCAAAATCCCTCGATTTTACCCCAACTTCTGTTAAACCGGAAGGGGAATTGTTTAAGTACATGTCTTCCACATTCCAGGGCAATGGGCACATGATCCGATCAGACCCTTGGCAGTGCGGTCTGCCATATGCATGGATGAGTCGCCATCCACTCCGAGGATAAGAGGAATCACAATCTAAGGGAGTGTCTCAAGTTCTAGACACAGCTTCTAATCTCAACCGTTGAAGTAATTCCATCTGATCGGGAGGGTCATGGCCACTCATCCCAGATGGTTTAATCCAAGCCGTTGGACCCTTTCGTTTGATGGAATTAATCACAACGCTCCATCTGAGGGATCCTTTAAGTTCGAGGCACGACAGTTTAATCCCGTCGTTCATTGTGGAGCGATAGTTACCGTCCATCTGATCAAAACACGGATCCGAGACGAGATGATAAGATGGAAGCCGTTAGATCATTGTATGCTAATCTAGACCGTCCATCGATAGCGCGACCCGATCTCAAGACCACAGTCTCCCTTCTCCATCGCTACCAATGCGCGCCGCCGTGGGAGAAATCCAAACCTACCGCCGTTTATGGAAAGAGGTCGTTTTGGAAAGATGGTGGATGATTGGCATAGCGAATCCTCAATCAAGAGATCGCGAATCCTTGACATGCACCCTCAACCCTCTATAAAAACAAGCGTGGAGGGACCCTAGAAGTTTACTGAATTGTGGCGAGTGATCTCACCTGTGAGAAATCTGAGAAGGAAGAGGGTGGTGCTTCACGTCTGCGATTGGAACAAAAGGGAGAAGACGAAGAGAGGGCCGCGAGGAACCTTTCTCTAGCGTTACTGCTCCCCGGTGACGCAGCTTTACGGCCGGAAAAACTTCTATAAGTCTCTCCCTCTCGTCTCTGTCTTTTCTGGTGATTGTCATACATGCATGTAGTTAAGAAGAGAAGGGGAGAATGAGGGTAGCTCCACCATCATCTTCTGTCGTCTTCCGTCGAGTAGATAGACATCGGAGAGGGGGAGGAGGCCCAGCTGGGAACGCTACTCCCAGACAGGGTGGAGCTGTAGTCAGAGGCTGCTTTCTGGGAGATGTTTCTGGCGTGCCAGCTACTGTCGGTCGGTGAAGGCGTCGTGACGGAAGCAACTCCGGCCGCCCGTGAGCCGCCGAGGACCGCCGCAAAGGACAGAAGCGCCAACATCTCGCAAGCGAGCGACAGTGTGTGAGCATTGACTGACAAAATGACAAGCCAATGACTTGTTTCATCCATCTGATCATGTGCACACCAACACTCATGGTCCCTTCTAATTTTTAAATCTACTGAATTATCTAGCACTATACTAGTCCATTTTGTTAAATTAATTAAAGCTCTTCAAACTCCTTTTGATGTTAAAAAAATAAGATAGAACAAACCTTGGTAATTAACTATGCTTTGGTATTTATTTTATTATAATGTAATTTATTGGCAATTAACTATGATTTATGATCACAATCATTCAAACAAATATCACAAAAGTCTTAGCAAACCGTCTCCAGAGTGTCATTGCAAACTTGATAGACGAAAATCAGACAGCCTTCATTAAAGGCCGCTGCATCCAGGACAGTATCGTGGCGGCAGAAGAAATCATCTACAAGATGAAGCAAAAAAGTGGGGTATTGATGAAGGTGGACTTCGAGAAAGCCTTTGACACGGTCGACTGGGACTTCCTCCTTGAAATCCTGCAAGCAAGGGGATTTGGACCACGATGGATCGAATGGATCAGAAAGATCATATATTCATCAAAATCAACATTTCTAGTCAATGGATGGGATACCTGAGGCATCAAAGAGGACTCTGGCAGGGCGACCCCCTCTCTCTTATGCTATTCATTCTCGCGATGGACGTGTTCACCACTATGGTGAAACACGCAGTTCGCGAAAACATTTACGAGGGCTTCTGAGTAGAGTCAGCAAGAGGAGAACAAGTCTCCTCCCTACTCTTTGCGGATGTGCGGATGACCTCCTTATGCTCAGCTCAGGGGAAAAGAGTGATTTTACAACGCTGAAGCTCATCTTCCACCTATTTGAGGGACTCTTCGAGCTGAAAATCAACTACAACAAAAGCGTCATCATACCCATAGGGATATCGGACGAGGATTCGAGGGATCTGGCCTCAACAATGAGATGCCAGCTGAATCCCCTTCCGATAAACTATCTTGGCATCCCACTTAAGGGCAGTAAACCCCACAGGGCAGAATAGAACATACTCATTCAAAAAGTAAGGAACAAGCTGGGATCCTGGAAAGGGAGACTGATGTCAATGGGAGGCCGCATCACCCTACTCAACTCCGTCCTCTCAGCAATCCTGAACCACTGGATGGTAATGTACAAACTACCACTGTGGGTACTCCATCATATTGAAGGGACTCGAAGAGACTTCTTATGGAAAGGAGCTAACCCGGACTCCAAAGCTTACCGTCTAGTGAAGTGGGAGACTATCACAAGACCACAAGAGCTTGGAGGATGGGGCATCTTAAACATGAAAGCCTTTAATGAAGCACTACTCGGAAAATGGTAGAGGCGTCTCTTAAAAGGAAAAACCGGAATCTGCGGAAGGATCATCTCCCAAGCCTACTTCAGAAATGAGCCGTTGAACCCTTTCAAGCCCGCACCCAACCGCGCCTCCTTCTTCTGGAAAGGAGTCATGGAACAACGCGACCTCACCAGGGAAAATGTGGTAGCCACCCCTGGATCAGGAAGCACAATACGAGTCTGGTTTGATAACTGGCTCAATCGACACAACCTATACAGAACCCTCCCGGAATTTCAAACCCTATGGGTGAAGGAAGACCTCACGATCCAGGAAGCGCGACGGTTTCACCGGAGTGAAATACCCCTGCTTAAACCGGGGCCCTTGTCACAAGGGGTAGGGGAGACGTGGCAAGGGCTACAAGAACACCTTGCCCATGACGAGGCTGACCAAACAGACTCATAGCAATGGAGACTCAACCAGTCCCAGGACTTCTCAGTCAAATCCCTCTATCTTTTTAGGATTGATGGTGGCACGAGAAACGCCCTCCCCATATCCTTTTGGAAGAATACGCCCCCCTTGAAAGTCAAGATCTTCGCTTGGCTTGCATGGAAAGACAAACTTCCCACACTTCAAAACCTAGCAAAGAGAAACTGGCAAGGAGAACAGACACATTGCTACCTATGCAACCTTCACGAAGAAAGCACTGACCACTTGTTGCTCAAATGTCAATTCTCTGAGGATATCTGGTCCCATTATTCCCAGCTCCTAGGGCTCGAGAGTACCCCCAACAGGATACAAGATCTATGGGGACACTCGTCCATAGAGCAGAAGATAGGACAAGACCTCCGTAAGGGATGGAATCTGTTGGTTTTGACCATCACTTGGAATCTATGACTGGAAAGGAACATGCGGTGCTTCAACGACAAACGCCGTGTTTGTCAAAAACTCATCCGTCATATAGACTTCCTCTTCCTCTCATGGTTCGACAGTGCCCATGCCAACCATCAGACACATTTGCAACACATGGTCACCCTCATCAAGCGTAGCCTCTCCCTCACACGGTTGACACATACGTTGAGTCGCCCCGGCGACGACTTTGAAGATGAGGAACACATCGGGACTACACCAACAATCGGAAGCATACCCTCGACCCAAGCAGCTAGAACCTAAATTGTAAAATTTGGTCCAGCAAGGGACCCCTGTAACACCTCTATCTTATAATTTTTCAATAAAAGAATGTGGTTTATCCACTTTTCTCAAAAAAAAAAATGTTAATGTTGTAAGGGACACATCACTCATGGTCCCCTCTAATTGCAGACAAAAACAAATTGAAGAATAAAGACAAGTAACCCTAAAAAATAAAGATATAAATAACTAAAAATTGCAGGAAAAAAACTCACGATCCCCTCTAATTGGGTCCACATCACTCAAAATCAACAGCAAAAAATAACAAATTGAAGAATAAAGAGAGTAACCCTAAAAATAAAGATAAAAATAACTAAAAATTGCAGACAAAAAAAAAACTCATGGTCCCTTCTAATTGGGTACACATCACTCAAAATCAACAACAAACAATAACAAATTGAAGAATAAAGAGAGTAACCTTAAAAAATAAAGATAGAAATAACTAAAAATTGCAGGAAAAAAAAACTCATAGTCCCCTCTAATTGGGTACACATCACTCAAAATCAACAACAAACAATAACAAATTGAAGAATAAAGAGAGTAACCCTAAAAAATAAAGATAGAAATAAAATTGCAGACAAAAAAAACTCATGGTCCCCTCTAATTGGGTCCACAGTGTTAGTACCACCTGACCTGACGAGGGGAATATACTGCTCTGGCCGATTAAAGATGTAGAAGGACTGCCGAATGAAAAGCCTCTGCCTTAGAAATTGGGGTCTCCGATGTCTCGATCCTCGCAAGAGGTGGAAGTGGCTCATCGTGGGAAAAGCTAGAAGCTAGAAGCGGTGGTAGTGGCAGCGTCGGCAGGGCAGGGCTTCGTCCCGTCGAGTGGGTGGAAGAGGATGGGGTTGGGAGCGCTTTGATTTAATTCAGGATTCGATTCGATAGGGATCCAATTATTTATTAGGGTTAGTTAAAGTCATTAATTAGTTAATAATGATAAGTGAACAGGGTTAGTTAAGAAAGAAGGGTTTTAAATTTTTCATAATATTTTAATATGATTATATTAATAAAAAATGTTACATCATCGAACCTGATGGGAAAGATAAGGGAGGGACTGATTTTTTTCGATTTATAAAATACATGACCCATTCTCAATTATTCAACCTATTTGATCTAAAATTATTGTAGAATCCCTTGGATCATTCAACCTATTTGATCTAAAATTATTGTAGAATCCCTTGGATTCCATAGTAATTTTAAACATAGGTCTGACTACTTTTTTATTTTCTTTCCTTTGGTTCTCGGGTTCCCGTTGCCTCTCGCGGCCGTCATCGCGCTACTCCTCCGGTTCCGGTTCCTGCTTCCCCCGCGGTCGCGCTCTCTTTCCCGGGCCAGATCCAGGTCCTTCTCATCTTCTTCATCGTACTCCCGCAGTGTGAGTTCGGGGAGCCGTTCTCCTCGTCCCAAGAGGAGATCCTCTCCTCAGCCTCCTAGAAAGTCCTCTCCGCCTCCCAGGAATTCGTCTCCGCATCCAGAGAAGTCATCTCCGGTTGCCCGTAAGTCCTCACTGCTCACCGTCTCCCAGGAAATCGCCGCCGCCTCTAAGAAAAAGGTAAGTTTTATTTGCGAATTTAATTATATAGGTTATGGATTTGATGTGGTTATTTGTAATATAAGTGATTATGAGTTTGAATCTTTGTACAAGTCTTGCTTCTCTAACGGTTTCCTGGTTAGAATTTTCTAATTTCTGATAGAAACATCATTGCAATTTCTAAGGGGGCATCATCTGGTGGAAATTTGTTCACCAACTAGTGGTATTCAGGGTAAACAAAACTAACAAAATGTCTTGATTATGGATAGTTATGTGTGTTGTTCAGTAGCAATCTACACTTGGGTAAAATGCATGATGTGACATGGCTGAATGTGCTGTGGAATTTTTAGGTTTGTGCTTACTTATGGAGTCATACTACTTTTCAGTTTTATTCCATGATTGCATCCCAATTGCTATGCTTATTCTTCATTATTGGAATATGATTTTGGTTATAATGTTCAGATTTTCAGTTTCTGTTTATTTACATGCATGCTTATCTAAATGACATGCATGAGGTCTTGTCCGAAAATAGATGCTAACAATATCAGCATATACCCTTCCTTTTCCTATTCTTCTTCCTCTTTGTATCTCCTTGCTATGTTGTACTTTTATTTAGTATATAATTCTGGTGTTCTGTGTTACATTTGAAGGCTTCTGATGCTAAAGAGAATTACTTGGAAGGGCTTATTGCACTTTGATGAGGTTAACCTGCTGCAGGGCTGGTGACGCTAGGGTACTTGTTAAAAAATAATAGATCGAATTGTGTGTGTCTCGAGTAGGCTTGTTACATATAGTTTCATATGCTTGAGAAGAGGGGGGGGCCTACTCTGTGGCAAGAGCTTTACTGTATCTCCTAAGGAGAACTTTTTCAGAAAATGCTTGCTGAGTTGCTGGCATTTTTGTTGGCCTAAATTTTTTCAGTAATTGTTAAAACATTATTTATATTTGTCCCTAAAGCTAATTGATTGGAATCATCTTTAAACAGCAGATTTGTTGATGTGAGGCATCAGGCAAACTATAATGGATGTTCCTTATCTTTGCAATGTCTAAAAAGTATGGTTCAATAAAGCTATTTATTTATCAGCAAGTCACCTTTCTTTCAGTGCACGCGGACGGCTGATTTGCAGCGGTTTCTCGCGGTTCATCTCTGGGTCTCAGAACTCCCAAACACTGTCAAAGACGACAAGGTTTGCTCTTGCCAACGACAGAGAAGGATGTCGGACTCGGAGAAGGGGGATGTCGATGTGGTCGTGGGGGAGATGCCGGTGACGATGGTCCGGAAGCACATCAAGAAGAGGGCCCTTCGCAACAAATCCCTTTCCATCTCCTTTGACGAGAAAAATCTCAGGTATCTCTCTCGCACTGCCTCTTTCTTTTCCTGATTTATTGTCTGCTCTTGATTCGAAGATGTTTCTATGTTTTTAATCCATTCATGTAGTTTTTTAATCAATGGTGGTGTAAATTGAGTAACTTTGTCATGAATTTGATCCATTTGAATTGTTTGGAGTGTATTAAGGCTTGGTGAATTTCATGAGAAAGGAATCATAGTACGTAAAGTGGAGCTAAAAAAGTATTTTATCTAGTCTTCCTAGCGTTTGTGATTTTGGCCCTCTGAACTATAAGATCAGAGATAATTTTTGGATGATATACGACAGTGGGATACATACTATACCCTATGCTTGGACTATCATACGATAAATATATGTTCTTGCATAGCAATCTCTTGACACTATCCGCAAATCATTAGTGCCCTACTTGTGTTTCCTTTGTTATATCTTGGGGCACACCACGAGAACACAAGAGAGACATTTGAAAAGCTTAAATTTCTCTTTCCTTTATTTTCCCTTTCTTCATGATGTCACTTGCCATTGTTGATTCTCTCATTGAGCTTTGGAAAAGTAGTTGTTATGGGCTGCAATTCTCCTCTGGGCAAAGTTCTTGCCTCTGTCCGATCCTAGTACTTTGAGATTGGAATGGGAGTTAAGGGGTGTATAAACTAGAATCCTAATAATCGATACCTTTTGTATACATTCATAACAACAAAAAGGTACGGCCATTTTTCATTGCTAGTATAGTCATTGCCACTTAAATCAATGATGAATCTTGTCCAAATCATTACAGTACCTGACATAAATATGATCCTTATGATAATTGATCATCTGCATCATGCCAACTCAAACTTGCCAAAGTGCAATTTTTTTCTAAAAAAACCACCTCATACAAGCTAGTATCCACTTGAAGCCCTTATAGCTTGAGATACCTGGATCTTTACCACTTTTTATCAAATTTTTGCTTTTTACCATTACAAATCAATGTTGGTCAAGGCCATTAATATGAAAACTTCATTCACATGGAAATCATCATCAACATATCTCAAACATATAACATAACGTATGCTCAACCTATGAAATTCATTGGTTTATGCCATTTGGGGATCTACTGAATAGGTAGCAGATATAAATGGAAACTATAAGCACGCAAACATCATCTAATAACCCCAAGTTATGTGCCATATGCAGTTTCTTTCTGCAATTGTTATCTTGCGCTGGATCCTTCATCTTTCACCTAACTGTGCCATAAGTGGTCATATAGCTGCAACCATTTGTGCATGTTTAGACATCTTATGTTTCTAATCAACCCCTTGCCCATCAATTTGTCTCAACCATATCTTGGAGTCTAATATGATAACTTAAGAAAATCATCAGAGAATACTATAAAAGGAAACACAATAAAACTATGTATTAGTTGACATGTTGAAGATCTTCTCCCTGTCTTTCTTTCTCCCCCTTTTGTCCTTGTGCATCACTGTTGTGCCTCTCATGGAGCCCCAAGGATTTAGCCCTAACAGATTGTAACTCTGCCTTATATTAAATCCCTAGAAATTGTCTAAAGCTTGCCTACCCATGAGTTGTGATATTTGGAATTATAAATGCTATGAGAGCCAACTTTTATTAGGAGTGGACTTATGTGCCGTAAAAACCGCCATTGACAAATATGGGTATTAGCTATGTATATACTCTTTATATGATAGCTCAATACAACATAAATGACCATAGTGCTTGGTTGATAATTTGCATGTGCAATGAGTTTGAAGGCATACATGATGGCATTTTCATTTGTACATGAAAGATATTTGTTATTTTTGCCTCAAATCCCTCTAAATTATGCGAAACTTTGCCAAGATTTTGCTCTTTGACTGATGTTTAGATGGTGTAAGAGTTTTATTCAATTTCTGTAAATATCCAATGTCAAGGAAAGGCTTGAGCCCTATCTGGTGATGTTGATCTTTGTTTTGATCTTACTCTACTGCATTGTTTTCGATATGGTAATTGTAATCCTATTTCTGGTACTCTGAAATAATAATTATTATTGTGGCAGATGGTTGAGTTATAAAGCCAAATTGATCATTGTATTATCACATAGTAATGTATGGCTATGCATTGAAATAATAATAATTATTATGGCAGATGGTTGAGTTATAAAGCCAAATTGATCATTGTATTATCACATAGCAATGTATGGCTATGCATTGATATGGTGGATTGAACTTGTGCATTAAAATCCTCCGGAGTCACCTTATGACAAATAAGAACCTCCATCACTTGGTTTTAAGAGATAGCTACCTTCTTTTTGGCATTAGTTTGGCAACAATTTTTGCTGAGAAAAGGGATATGTTATAGACCAGGAAAGGGCAGCTTAGTGCTACAAAGCTCCGGCTATGTGCGGGGTCCGGGGAAAGGTCAGACCACTTAGGTCTATTATAGGCATCCTTACTTTGCTTTTTCTGCAAGAGGCTATTTCCATGGTTCGAACTCGTGACCTTCAGGTCACATGTTATAGACCAGGAGATAAAGATAATGTTTGGATGCAAAGGAAGAAAAATTGAAAAGAGAAGTGAATTCTTGTTTCCCGGGCTGTTGGAATTTGAATAATAGAGTTTTGGTTGGAATTCCATATATAATTTGCTTGGGAGTATCTTGGATACTCGAGTATGATGAACACGAAATGTTAGGTTTGTCGTTACGAAGAAAGAGTCACTATCTTATTTTGGTCTAGCGATAAATCTTGTCAAACCTATCCACCAAGTCGGGTCCAAGAGTTAGTTAAGAATTATTCCTTGTGCTTACCATTCCTAAGTCTTGTTCTACATCAAATGTTGTTGGTTAAATTTATATTGCTTTTCTACTTCCTAATTATATGCCTATGCCAAAAGGTTAGGTTTAGTGAGGTCTATCTATGTTGTAAACTAGGCCTTAGAGCTTGTTAGAAAGTAATATACACAAGAATAATAGATTGATGATATTAATTTATTATTCATGACTTAATTGCTAGCATCATTTGTATTTAACATATTTTCCATAATTAATTTAACACATATAGTTATTAGGCTTTGCCACAAGGTTCTAATAAGCTTGAAACTGATATTGTTACCTAGTATTCTAATTATCTTGTGGAGGGTTTGAACCACGCTTTTGATGTACTTCTAGTTGCTTATCCACATTTATAAAAAATATATATATTTATTGTTACCTAATATTCTATTTATCTTGTTAGTATTCTTTTCTGGTTATAGTTATGCCCATATGCCCAATATGGTCTTTGATTCTTGTTACTAGCATACAGAATTTATCTGATTATTCTGTTGCACTCAATTTCTTTTCTTTTCATTTCTTTTATTTATTCAGTGAGTTAAATATTTGGGTTGAACTGAAAAAAAAAAAAAAAACCCTTTGACATGCTTAATATGATAGGGACTATGTTTCTGGCTTCCACAAGAGAAAGAAGAAAAGAAGAAAAGAGGCACAGCGCCAGTTGCAAGAAAAGGAGAGATTGAAACAAATTGAGGCCAGGAAACGGGTATGTTCTTTTATTTGACACTCTCTGTTCATATCTACAGTGAAAACAAAGTCAATCTTTTCAGAACTTTTTAGTTGCCATTTAATATAATTGTTCACTGAGAAAGGTATTTGACGGCATTGATATCTAGCTCATATTCTCACCATTCAGAAAATGGAACAAGCAGTCCAAGATTTTTTCCAATTATCTTCACTAAACAGTAAGGAACATATAACACAATCCTATGTAAATAGTGCAAAAGCTTATTATATTTTATGCAATCTTACTACGAATATGGGTGTCAAAGTATTCAACAATCCGATGGTATATGACATGGGTATTTTGTGAAAAGCCAATACGTGGGCACGACCATAAATATATTGTATTATCTCATTCAGGCAAAAAAATCTTTTTAGTTTACAGGTATAGTAAATCATGTTGCTCTTAGAGAAATGAAACTACCAAATCAGATATAAGATATAAATCAGATTGAAATTTAAATAAGAAAATGATGAGGTAGATGGAAAAAAAAGGGGAAATTTCAAAAAGCTATCATGTGGTTTGCCACTTTCTCAATTCGGTCCTTGTGGTTCAAAATTGAATCACAAAGACCCTGTGATTTGCCCGTTAATCACTTTAGTACCCTGTAACACATTTATGCGTCCCATTTGGCCGAGCATGTTTGAAAGATTTCCAACGTATGGATGGGAAGATCATCGAAAAATAAAAGCGCATCGATTTTCATACACTGATTTGGTAGCTTGGTCCTCCCACTTAACGCGGTTGAAATTCCGGACCGCGTTCGGATTCCTATAAAATAAGAACCGTTAAGATGAAGACCCTATAAGTTCCCAAATTGTATGAAATTGGCGGGTTAGCTTATTTTTCGATGATCTTCCCATCCATACTGGCCGAAATCCTTCAAACACGCTTCTAATACCAAACGGACGCACTCAATGCATAAATGCATAAGTACTAAAGCCGATTAACGGCAAACTATTGTGTTTGTATTCAATTTGAACCACAAGGACCGAATTGAGAAAGTGGCAAACCACAGGGTAGTTTTTTGAAATTTCCCCCCCAAAAAAAAGAAGGTAGAGAGGTAACAGAGGAAAACAAATAGAAATTCAGATTGGGAGAATATGTGTCCCCCACATATAAATATGTAAAATTTATTTGGTAAAATATGACATTAAAGGAATATCAAACACAGAAAATTTTAGGGACTTAGTTCTGACTTTCAATGAAAAGCTTCATACCCAGTGCACCTTTCTTTACTGAAAGATATTCTCGTCCTTTAATATCTTGGAATAGGATCTGGTGGGTAACTGCCAATATACCTTTAACCCATTACCCATTACCCATTACCCATTACCCATTACCCGTTGCTTATCATCTTTCTGAACTAAAGCTGCTTGTGTGCTAACATGGGTAATGAGTTTTGGTTCTTTATAGTTATCTGCTAGAACATAACCCTAATATCTTTTTCCAAATATTCTCTTAATGGGGGAAAAACCAAGGAATGGTGTCTTTTTCTGCTTACTCTCTAATTGCTCCACTCTGAGTACAGTTTCTGTTTTTCAGTTAGATAGATACTTAACATGGATTAGTACTTTATCACAGAGGAAACTAGAAAAGGAAATGGCTATACATGATGGGAACATAACTGAAAATCCAGAACCTGACTATGTTGGTGAGGATGGAGAAGAGGAAGGAGCTGATCTAATTGCATCAGTTTTTGGTATGTGATCCAATTGCCACATGAACTTTAAATGAGAATATTTTCAAAAATGTAATCAGGTATCTTCAATGATTTTCTTGTGGACATTCTATACGATTTTCTTGTGGACATTCTTTTCATTAGTTTGTCTGAAATTTTTATTTTTACAATTTATTTGTATGATTATATTGCTCAAGTTATGTATGGTATGTTTGTGTAAAGACATTCATTCTCAAAATTTGCTTTTGTAGAAACAAAGACATATGAAACTGGTGATACAACCATTAGAGTTACCACCACTGAACTCTCTCGTGAAGATGAAGATGTCCAACTAGTGAACCACATCCCTAAGCTGAGCTGCGAAATCCAAAAGAACCATAGCTTGCCGATGATGAAGAAACCATTAAAAAGAGCTAGAGCACAAAAACCGCAGAAGGCCAGGAAGCATGCACCGAAAAAGAAGGATAAGAGGAAGAGCAAAGTCAAGTGATGGTTAGCGGTTTGCCAGGTTTTAAGCATTCTGAATGTTTAGTTTGGGGCTATACCTGTAATCCTTTGCTGCTTAATATATATTTACACCATTTTGTTTAAGTTGTCTGATGGTTCATTATGGATTTCAGTATCTGCTCCTTTGATGGATGACTCTAAGAATCACAGTTTCCATGTTAGGGCGGAAGTTTGTTTCCAAGTTATGCAAGTCAGTTTGGTGTCTTGATTTATATAAAGTGATCAATCATAATATTTACCCATTTAACTAGCATACATCACAAATTTCTTTGACAACGCACAAGAAGTTAATATAAGCCATAGTCACAGTTGATGCAAGCTCTTTACCAATTACTGAAAAAACTAATACAAGAGAAGAATTCCTTATAGGAATTAAAGTAAATTTCCTTGAAGGCGGCCTCCGAAGCAGATCACAAAAACCATGAATGAGAACTAATCTTTCGAGTGTACAACACATTAAGGCAATTCACTATTGGAAACCAACTGAAAATTTGTCCCTAGCATCTTAAACTCTTTTTACTGCAATAAATCATCATTGATGGCTAATAACACGGGATATTTTCTCAAAGAAAACAGGACACATCCTCATGCTAAAAAACATGTCCTCCTTCATCCAATCTAGGGCCACCCTCTCCAAAGTCCCTAGTGAAGAAACACGGTACATCAGCTATCCTTCACGCCCATCTTCACACCCTATCCATGATAGACTGAATTTGTACCCTTGCTGGAGGAGATTGGAGTTGGAGATCATATTGCCAGATATGGATGTTACTTTGGCCAGTTTTTGTATACGACCTACTTTGTTGGAAAGGATCCGGGAAACACAGTTGCAGGATCCGACCTTGAAGAAGATCTCTGGAAAAATCGAGCAGGGTGTGCCAACAAAGTTTCGGGTCCATGAGGATGGCACACTCAAGTATGGAGATTGGTTATGCGTACCAAATGTTCCAGATCTGAAGGACGTACTGGAAGAAGCTTATTACTCGAGCTACGTGATCCACATAGGAAGCACCAAGATGCATAGGGGATTGAGAGATCACTTCTTGTGGAATGATATGAAGCAAGAGATCTCCAAGTTTGTGGCACAGTGCCTTATCTGTCAGTAGGTAAAGGTGGAGCATCAAAGGCCGGTTGGGCAGCTACAGCCCTTACCAATTCCCGAGTGGAAATGAGAACATATTACTATGGATTTTGTGACGGGTCTACCTCAGACCCGACGAGAGTGTGAGTCAGTCTAGGTGATCGTGGACCAACTAACCAGGTTGGCACATTTTATACCTTTGAGAACTAGGACCATATTAAAGCAGCTGGTAGAGCTGTGTATCTAGCATATAATCCAATTACACGGCGTGTCAGTGTCGATCACCTCAGACCGCGACACCAGATTTATTTCGAGATTCTGGGAGAGCCTACATGCAGCATTGGGAACCCGTCTGGCTTTCAGTAAAACATTCTACCTACAGACAGACAAACAATCAGAGAGGATGATCCAGATCTTGGAGGATGTCACCAGCATGTGCCTTGGATTTTACAGGCTCTTGGGATCAACATCTACCCCTAGTAGAGTTCGCTACAATAACAGCTATCAGACAAGCATTTGGATGACGCCTTATGAGGCACTGTATGGGAGGAAGTGTCGATCGTCGATCTGTTGGGATGATGTAGGAGAGCAAAAGCTTATTGGACCGGAGATCATCCAGATGATAGTGGGCAAAGTCAATCTGATCAAGGAGAGACTAAAGACCGCTCATAGCCGCCAGAAAAGTTATGTTGACAAGCGCCACTCTGGGCTGGAGTTTTAGGTTGGTGATGTTGTGTTCTTGAAGGTATCACCAATAAAGGAAGTTATGAGATTTGGGAAGCTTGGGAAGCTCAAGCCCACGCTACATTAGACCCTTAGAGATTTTGGAGCAGGTGTGAGTAGTTGCATACCGATTAGCCTTACCTCCAGACCTAGCTCAGGTCCATAATGTGTTCTATGTCTCCATGTTGAGGAGATACATCCTTGATCCATCTCACGTGATTCGACATATACCTTTGGAGCTTCATAAGGATATGTCCTACTACGGAGCGACTTGTGGAGATCTTGGACTACAAGGAGCAGCAGCTGAGGAGCTGAGTCATCCTATTTGTCAAGCTGAGATGGAATAATCATTATGATCGGGAAGCTACTTGAGAGCGCGAGGATGACATGAGGGAGCAACATCCAGAGTTATTTGGTACTAATTGATGCAAATGTAGGGGACAAGGCACAAGTTTCAAGGATGAAACTTTTGTAAAGGGAGAGGATTGTAAAGGCCGTACTATTTAAGGGACGAAGCCATTGATAGCATAAACAACCAAAGATACTAAGCTTTGTGTAGTTTGGTGGAGAGTGGAAAAGGGACTCATAAGGAGAAGAAATGGAAAGTAGTGGGTGTGGGCATATGATTAATGAGATAGACGATGATTACAAAGGCATAGTTCCAGTATATGAGCTGGAGTGAGGCGTGAGTGAGTAGAGAAAGACTAGTTTCAACAATATGTCGATGTTGACGTTTTAAGAGACCATTGTGTTCAGGTGTTTGTGGGGGAGATGTGAGATGTGAAATTCCATGAAGGGATAGAAATAGTCTAATGCTTGATATTCCCCACTATTATCGGAGTAAAGAATGATAATGGAGTGTTTGAAGTGATTTTCTACCAGTGTTTTGAAACGAAGAAAGACATCACAAATGTGAGACTTCCTCTTTAAGGGGTAATACAATACATAACGTATAAATTTATCTACGGAAATCACATAATACTTGAAATTATCAACATAATAGATGGGGGAGGTCCAAACATCAGAAAATATGATTTGTAAGGGAGTAAGACAAAACAATTGTAAATGTAGAAAAAGGAAGTTTGTGACTTTTACTGCTTAAACATGCATGAAAATGAGAGTGTTGTGACATAGAATATGGTAAAGAAAATGATGACATAATATGCTGAAAAATAGGTGATGATGGACGACCTAATAGAGAGTACCACTCAGAGAAAGTGGTCTTAATGCTGGAAAAGACAACGAATAGAGAAGACAATTTTAGAGAGGAGATTGGACACACATAGATGTCATTTTAGTATTTCCTGTCAAAAGGATTACCCACATGCTCGGGTCCTTCACATGAAAGACAATGGATAAGAATTCAATAGGAGAATTCAATAGGAACATGATTAGTATTGCAAAATTGATAAATATAAATAAGGTGTTTTTTCATGTGAGGGATGGAAAAGGATATTGTATAGATTAAAGGTGCGAGTAGGGCTAGAAAGAGTGGTTAACTAGTATGGGTAATGTGAAGACCCGAGCCATTATCGATCATAATATCATCAAACCCTGTATGAGGAGTGTGTAGTCAGAGATTATTCAAGTTTACGGTGACATGATGTAGCACCCCACAATCAAGTAGCCATGTGGGGGTGTCGATGATCTCAAGAGATGCAAAGTGTGCATGCGATTGCCATGGAGAAGCTACGTGGAGCCTGTGGATGAGTTATTAATAAAGCTGATGAAGATTGGACGTTATGAAGTTGATAAAGGGAGCATCGTTTGACAGTGTGTCCTTGAGCATCACATCCTTGGCAATACCCAAGATATGGATATGGTGGCGGTTGCTCATTTTGAGGAGCATTGGATTGTTGTCCTTGATCGTGAAATATAGTTGTGGAAGGACGCAAAGAATGAGGAGATGGACGCCAAGATTGATTATTGGGTTGATTGACAGGATTGTCGGTGACCCAAAAGAATGATGGTGGTGCATGTGATTGTTGGAGAGACACTTCCTTGTTGATGAGTTTTCATGAATTTTATCAAAGGAGATAGGCGTTTCACGAGCATTAACTACATCGACAATTACTTTGTATTCCTCTCCAAGGCTATCAAGAATTTTATCAATGAGATCTTCTTCATCAATGGGTTTTCTAAGAAGGGCAAGTTCATCAGCCTGATTCTTGAAAAATTGCATATATTTGGAGATTGTCTTGGATCCCTTGACACAGTTCTTCAATTGGTCCTTGATCTATTTGATGTCACCACGGGATGGTTTGGCATAGGTATTAGCCAAGGTGGTCAAGGCTTCTGGAGAGGTAGCATTGTGAGGAAGAAGAGGTTCGATAGGTAGAGAGATTGTACTTGCACTAAAGAAAAGATGATCTTGGCGCTTCCATATTGTGTAGACCGGGTTTTGGAACTAGATTACCATTAACGGTGACGATTGGTGTTAGACTAGGATGAGAACCATCAAGAAGTCATAGAGATTATATCCTTCTAATAGACTTCTGTTTTGGAGGCTCCACATGATGTAGTTTGTGGTGGTCAGTTTTGTGTGTTTGTAATATTAATGATAACAAGAGGATTATTTGGGTTGTGGTATTTGGAATGGTGATATAAGTAGTGCAAGATGCCGAGGTGTCTTCTAAATCCATCATGGGTAAATAAGAATGTGGAGAATTATGAGAAAAAGAAAAAAGATGGGGAATAAAACATATCAGAAACAATATTATAAACAAGCCGATAGACAACTATGAAGGTGTAAGAATAATCTTTGGTGAAGATCATGCAACTGGATTATATGCAACCTTGATATTCTCGGATTTTGGTAATGCCGGGGATGATGACGTGGACCCAGACACAGTAGTGTTGCGTGCATTGTATCGGAGTGACGAAGATGTGATGGGTAATTCTACACCACTAGATGCTGAGACATCGACCGCATCATCGTCTGTGAACAGAGCGTCGCGTGCAGCTGGAAGAGCGAGAACTTAGGATGATGAAGTCATGGCTGACCTCATTAAGACGGTGGGTGAGATGACTGATGCAATCATGTATCCAACCCATTGGTCGGAATTACTCTATACAAGGATCATGGAGGTGCAGGGATTCACTGACCGGGAATTTAATTGGAAAAGGCATTTAACTACCTGGAGGAGCACGAGAACGAGGACAGATTCATGGTGAAGAGGATCAATATGCGCCATGCTTGGATTAGAATCATTTGTCCCTGAATTGACATGTCGATGGTCTTCAGCTCCTTCACGGCCATGATGCTTGGTTTAGAGACTGTTGCCTGGACAATTAAACTTTTCGTGCATGCATTTATTTTCTCTGTTTGTTGACTTCGGATGCTACCATTTTTATTCTATGTTGTTGCTCGACTTTTATAACTTAGAAACAACTGTTTTGTGTGTTTATATGTAGTATGGTTTTATATGCTTGTTTTTCCTTGAAGGTTTTCGTGGGTTGTGGCTATGATGATACACTTGAAAGGTCCTGGAAAAAGGTCCAATGTTCATTTCCATCCTAAATTTCAAAAGATGTTCAATACGGTCCCTGTGTATTGCATATTCTGTCACATTTGTTCTCAGATGTTGATGTGGCGCTGACGTGGTATACGAATGGAATACACTATATATTTTTTTATTTTTTAGGTGGTTATATTTTGATGGCGTGGTAGCCTAGTTGGAGTGCTGATGTGGCAAGCCATGTGGCAAATTTTTCATTATTTTTATTATTTTTATTTTTGATTTGTTTATTTATTTATTTTATTTATTATTTATTATTTTAATTTTTAATTTTTTTTTACTTTTTTTCTCTCTATAAATAACGTTACAATATACAATGAGAAAAAGTTTTTTTCCTTAAATTTAAGCAAAACAAGTTGTTTCACAGAATTTTTCTGTGCCGCGCGAAGGTAGCCCACAAGCAAAAAATTAAAAAAAAATTAAAAATAAGAAAAATAAATAAATAAATAATAAATATATAATATAATTAAAATCTTTTCCACGTGGCATGCCATGTCAGCAGTCTAGCTAGCCCACCACATTATCAAAATACTGCCACCTGTAAAATAAAAAAATAAATATATACCATGTATTTCATTCGTATGCCACGTCAACATCAAGGACCAAATGTGACGAAATATGCAATACCTAGGGACCATATTGAACAACTTTTGAAATTAAGGATGAAAATGAACATTGGACCTGTTTTCAGGGACGAAAAATGACTTTAACTCTTGTAAATAACCAATTATGTAGATTCCTTGAAGTTTTATAATTTTGTAGGTCTAATACCTAATTTAGTTCCTCTATTATATTGTTTGAGATCTCTCTATTATAATTTGAGTCTTTTTGATCCCTGTACTTTCACGATTGTGAATTTTTAGTCCCTGACAAGCTCCTATGGTCATTAAGTGAAGGGACCTAAAAAATTATCAATCATAAAAGTACAGAGACAAAAAAGACTCAAATTATAATAAAGGGACCTAAAGTCAAAATGGTATAATAGAGGGACTACATTGGGTATTATACCTAGTTTTGTAACAACCAATGTTCCATGTATTTTGATGTATTTGTTCAACTGAATTATATGTACATGTTGGTTGTTAATGTGATTAAACTATGTTGATATGATATTATGAATAGGGTTATTCTACATTTGTACAGCTTTGAATTGAAAGTTGTGATGATTCCATTCATGTTTTTATTTTGAACACAGGTTATATAAATTTATAGAGCTGTTATATATATATATATATATATATATATATATATATATATATATATATATTTTTGGTGCAGAAAGAGCTGAAATCAGCTATTCAAAATAACCACATCTCTGAATAGAGCCTAATACAAAAAGCTATAACATTCTATAACTCCCCATCATCCACTCAGGAATTGCATCTTCAGTTGCTATATGTAATTCTTTTCGTTCCCTTCTAGCTAGCTTTGCCATACCATCTGCACATTGATTGTAATCTCTGGAGATCAGTTGAACTTCACATCTTGACATTCTCTTCATCATTTCTTTACATTTCCTCATCACTTTTGAACTTTTCTCTCCCAGGTCTTCATTTGAACTTGCCAACCATCTGGGGATGAATTGGTTATCCGTATGTATGAGTCCTCCATCCAGTCCTGTCTGCAACATTCTTTTCAGCCCAACATTGAGAGCATTCACCTCCCCTTCATAAGCTGAATCAGCTTTGCAATAGTTTGATCCTGCAAAACGGAAGGATCCAGTATTAGTTAACATAATACATCCAATGCCAGCCCAGTTCTCACCTTCCTTCCATGAGGCATCCACAAATAGATGATATTTGAAATTTCTCAAGTTCCATTCTCTGACAGCTCCTTCATCCAATTCCTTCAAGCTGCTCATTGCTTGCTGTTTCTCAGTATGCATCATCATAGCCTGCTTTGCCACATAATCTGGGACAAAAGTCTTAGCTCTGAATAAGTGATTACATCTATTGATCCAAATAGACCACAAAGTATAAGCAATCAGTTCTTTTTCATTTGAGACAGTGTTCAAGTGTCTTGAATTTTTTTCTTCCAACCATTTTCCTTGAGTCAGTTCATGATTAAGGGGATTCCAGGAATGAAAGAATCCTTCATTCCTGTCTGTGCCATACCAACTGAGTAAACCTGCATTCCATTAACAGATGGTGAGTAGTTTCATATGCTATATTACATAGTGAACAGAAGCCAGGAGTACCAATCCCGAGAGAGTGTAGATAATGAGAAGTAGGAAGTCTGCCATGGAGCATTTTCCATATGAATATCTTGATCTTTGGTAAACGTGCAATTTCCAGAGTTCTTTCCAGCCCCTCCGTTGGAGGGTATGTTCTTTGTATCTGCATTCATCATAGATGGCTGCAGTAATGGATTTGCCATCAGTTCTTCGTTGAAGCCTCCATTTCACCCTGTTTTCATCAACCTGTACCTGTTTCTCTTCAATAATAACAGTTATGGACAAGGGAAATATTTCATGTAATAAGTTCCAGTTCCATTGGTTATTAATTCTCAGATCATTAACCAGAAATGTACTTACATCATGCTGCATGTTGATAAAAGTGGGCATTCTATTCAGGGGGATATCAAAAAGCCAAGGGTCCTGTAAAACATGATTAGAATTTATAACATTTGCTTGAGTGATACAATGTTTAATGTTCTTTGCACTGTTCATTAACCCTCTAAAAGTCCATGATACTTTTTTGAGGCATGGTGCCTGCTAGGGTTCCATTTTACCATATTTGCTAATCATGAGTTTTATCCAAGCTTTATCACCATCATTCATCAATTCCAATGAGTGTTTAGACAGCAAGGCATTTTTCATCAATTTTAGATCCTTAATACCCAGACCCCCCTCAGATTTAGGATTAGTAATCGTTTTCCAACCGATAAGGTGCAATCCTTTACCATTATTGTCATTAGCCCATATAAATTTCCTGACAAGTTTTGTAATGGATTCAAGAATGCAATCAGGTATCATATAAGTACTCAGACCAAAGTTAGGGATTGCCATCAGAGTAGCATTAGCTAATGTGACTCTCCCTGCCATAGTTAAATACATTGTTTTCCAATGTGCCAATTTACCTTCAACTTTGGTAATTAGTGATTTAAAATAAGTGGTGGGAACTCTAGAAGGAGAGATCCAACATCCCAAGTATTTGAAAGGGAAAACCCCATGTTTTAAGGCCAGAATGTCAGAGATGGATTTCTTCATTCTAGAGTTGAACCAGGAGGGGAAGTAGATGTCAGATTTGGACATATTAGCCCTCTGACCAGTAAGGGCATTGTATAAATTCATGCAAAGAATGATGGATCTAGCACTTTTTCTAGAAGTATTGCAACAAATTAGCAAGTCATCAGCATAAAGTAGGTGATTTACACTAAGGGATTCAGAGATTTTAAACCCTCTGATCAATTGAAGTGTTTCAGCTTTGTTCAATATATTAGTGAGGACTTGGGAAACAAGAATAAACAAATAAGGGGAAATTGGATCACTCAGCCTTTAATCCAAAATGCATTGGTTTCACCCATCTTCCAATTTTGCCATTAACAATGAAGGCCACAGTTGTAGTTTCAATGCATTCCCTTATCCAATTGATCCACTTGTCAGGAAAGTTCATACTGGCTAATACATTAATAACAGTGTTCCATCTAATAAGGTCATATGTCTTTTCCATGTCCATCTTAATTATCATCATAGGGTTGGTCTGGATATTGTGTTCTAGAGAATGAGTAAGTTCTTGTGTGAGTAAAATATTATCAAATATACTTCTGCCCTCAATGAAAGCTGATTGTTCTTTACCAACAAGTGCAGGGAGTACATTTTTGAGTCTATTGGCCAAGATCTTTGCAATGAGTTTATAGTTTACATTGCAAAGAGAGATAGGCCTATATTCATTAACTCTTTGAGGATTTTCTTTTTTTGGAATCAAGCTAATATGAGTTTGATTCCAAGACCTTGGGAGTTTACCATGCGTGAAGAAATGTATAATTGCTTCAGATATTCCAGTACCAATTTTATTCCAGAAAGCCCTAAAGAACTCAGTATTTAACCCATTGGGCCCTGGGGCTTTCCCACTAGACATGGATTTCAAGGTTTGGAAAATTTCAAATCTAGTTACTGGTTTAATCAGTGACTCAACTTGTTGTGCATTTAACTTAGGTATATCTTCTGGTATTTCCTGAGCTACATTCAATGGGTCCTGTTCAGAATGATTCTGCCATAGCTTAGAGTAGAAATCAATGAATTTATCTTCAATTTCAGAGGGGTCAGTGATGACATTTCCATCATCCTCTTTAATTAGTGTGATTCTATTATGATGTCTATGATTTTTGGTCATTTGGTGAAAGAACTTAGAGTTACAATCACCATTTTGTAGCCATTGCATACGAGATTTTTGAGCCCAATACACTGTAGATTGTCTTAACAGGGCCTTGTGTCTGTTATACAATGGCCTGAGGATATTCCAGAGATTTCCTCCAGTAGTATTCCTATGTTCATCAGTTTCAATAGAAGCAATTTGATCTTCAATAATTTTGATTTCCTTATCTAGCTTTTGAGAATATCCTTTGCATTTTTTGTTTAAGTCTATCTTAAGATTATTCATTTTATGACTAGTGTCATGCATGGGATTTCCCAGGCCTCTAATCCTCCATATATTAGCAACACTATCATGGCATTACGGGAGATGAATCCAGTTATTATCAAATTTAAACAGTCTCTCTCTAGTGTCCCTATATTTTTGACATGTCACTAGGAGAGGAGAATGATCAGATTGGCACCTGGCTAAATGTTGCATCTGATGATTAGGTACCTCATTTAGCCACTTATAATTACATAAAGCCCTATCCAACCTAGCCCATATCCTTGACTGACCTCTCTGGTTATTACACCAGGTGAATGGAGATCCAGAAAATTTAAGCTCAGCCAAGTTGTTATGGGCTATGAAGGAGTTAAAAAGGTTAGATTTCATACCTGATTGCCAGCTTGTTTGTCCACCTTTCCTTTCCTCTGGATTTCTGACCGCATTGAAATCCCCCATGATGAGCCAAGGGCCAACCACTCTAGTAAGCTTATTCAGTTCTCTCCATACTGCTTTTTGTTCTGTCACAGCTTGTCCATTATAAACCACAGAAATGGTCCATGTTTTGAATTCTGAATCTGATAGTATCAGATGGATGATGAACTTGGAGAAGCAAATAGGAGTTACTTGATGAAATTTCTTTCGCCAAAGGATAATAATGCCACCCGAGAAGCCTCTAGCTGGAATTGCAACCCAATTCCAATTCTTTCTGAACTTTCTACAGAATTTTCTAGTTCTATTCTCATCAACTCTAGTCTCAACTAGACACAGAATTTGTAAATTAAAGGAGTCGATCAAGGAAAGGATACGGCTTACTGTATCTCCTCCTGAAACTCCTCTGCAGTTCCAAGTGATCATATTCATGATAGACAGATGTCAGGGGTTATTTGTGGCACCTCGGGCTCATTTCGTCCCTTCTTCTTTGGTTTATTAGCCTTCTCTGCATGGCTTTCGCTGTTATCTCCTTCTGAGATTGTGAATTGGATGTCAGCAGACTCCTTCTCCCTTCCCCGATCTGGGGGATCATCGTCCTCTGACATTTCATACTCTATTTGATCTGTCCCCTCCTCAGGATCATTCTTTGATAAAGCTTCCTTGACCCTGCCAATCAATTCCAGGTGAGTAGAATTAAAGTTTGGAGGATCAGAATGCATACCTTTGCCTTGATTTAGATCTGGTGGATTTGATTTCCTATCCTTCTCTCTTCCTTCATCTAGATAAGATATCAAGAGTTGATTATCATCTGTATAGTTTGGGGATCTACTTTTTCCCTTTCTATCCAGGTGACATAACTCTCTGTTGGGATAATTCCCTAGTTCATCCTCATTGCGACCATGTTTCGATTTTGATCCCCTGCTCAGAGGATTTTGTCGGTTAGGTCGAGTCAATTCCTGATTTCTGATATTGCTCACATGGGCCATATTCCTTTCAGAGCTGCGCTCCCTCGAAGCACGGGATCTGACAAGACTCGGAGGACGGCCACCACCCCTTCCGCGAGAAAAGCCACCGCGTGATGACCGTTCAACGGTTCTCCCCCGCGGGTTCTCTTTATCCTGGTAATTATCCGTTGTAGCCACCCGTGTCTGTTGGGTCACGTGATCCTCCAAAGAATAGGACGGTACCACACGTAGCAGAGATGGAACCTGTGTTTCCATTGGATCTTCACATGGCGGTAATGTCACGTGATCTCCCATTGGAACGCACGTGGTCGTCCCTGAGCTTCCGACGCTGCGACTTTGGTCGCATCCAGTCATCCCTCCCTGGCCTCTTCCTCGTCCTTTCCCCTTCCGGCCAGGCCTCATCCATGACCCATAATCCAGGTCTTTCTCCTCCTCTGTAGGTTGGGTCATTGATACATCAGCTTGTACACCCAAGTCCCCTGTATTTCGTTGAGAGACTCCGGCCTCCATGGTAGCCACCTCCTTCCCTTTCGGGATAAGAGGATGAGACCCGGTTCCAGTAGTCTCTTTCAGACTCCCAGGGGGCACTTCGTTACAAGCATCCGCACCATGACCAACTACCCCACATTGGTAGCAAAAAAGGGGCAGTTTTTCATAGATAATGGACACGAATGATCTCGATCTAGGCTTTCTCACCCACACACCCCTTTTCAGGGGTTTTTGGAGATCGATTTCAATGCAAACCCTCACAAACTTTGCCCTTCCCATCTGCTGTGTTGTATTGTCTACCTTTACCAGTCGGCCGAAGTAACTGACTAGTGACTCAAGATGCTCCGACGACCAATACTCCACCGGCATGTTGTTCAGATGAACCCAAATGGTCGCTGTAGTCAATCTTTCATACATGGGTTCGAAGTGCTCCTTCCAGCGAAGCAGATGGAAGACCACACCATTGATGGTCCATGGCCCATCAACAAGTAGGTCCTCCGCCATATTTGGCGTCGAGCAGCGTATCACGAAGAACCCATTGGGCATATCAGCAATTGAGAAATCCCCGTAACCTCTCCAGATCCTAGATAAGGCCTCTTTGGCTACTTCAAGGGTAGGAGCCTTACCTAGGACCTTGCCAAAGAGTGTACCCCTCATGGAGTCGTGTGCTCGGCTGAGGGCTTCAGGGTCTAACGAGATCTCATCCGTGATTGAAGCTTTGAGTTTTTCCAGCAGCGGTCCCGGAATCGTTACTGATGGAGAGTCCTGGTAGCTCCTTGGGTCGCCGACGACTCGTGCCCAGGAGCGGCCAGCGTTGGGAACATTCGCCTTCTTCTCCAAACGGGAGGGGTTTCCATAGGAAATAGGGACTGGGATAAGATCGTTCAGATTCGGAGGCCTTGAGGGCCCTGGAGTGTCAGGCGCCATCACACCGTCCCCACCTACCAGAGTAAGTGGGGCTTGGGGGTTGCGAGTATGGACAAGGGTCGTCTCTCAGCGGAGGGAGGAGTTTCTGCTCAGCTAACTCTACTATGATAGCGTTTATTGTCAAATAGGTGTGAGTGTTGTATTGAATATGTCAAGTTTTTTTTTTTTTTTAAAATTTTAAGTTAATGTAAACAAAACTGGATCAAAGAAGAAAACACTAATTCTATTTTATAGGATTTACATAATTTGGTTTACTTTAAATATAATTAGAGTAACTTAAATTATTATTTTGATCAATTCGGCTAAACTTCAAAGATGACCCTCTTATAAAGGAAAAACTAATTTTAAACTTAAAATATTTCATTACAAAAAAACAATATAATTAAAATTATAGAGCTTAATTACAAAATTATACAAGGTAAACAATTCCCCAAATTAGATTAATCCTAAAAAAAAAATTAACAAGGGTAATCTCACCACTCCAGAAGTTATGACCATAAACCCACTTCAATGCTAACCAAACACTCAAAAAGTGTAAAACTCAGACTTCAATAAACTCACTTCTTTAAATCAAACAACAAAGTGCCTGAAAATGGTTGACAACTTCCGTAAACCAAACACTCCGAACTCTGAGTTCGATATCTATGAAAGTGACACTTTTACATTTCCGCCACCTCGGTGGACGTCCATGCAACCAAACCCCATAACATGCCCACTAAAAACAGGATCATTTTACTATGTTTTTTAATGAAGATCATTTTATTGATTTTTTTATTTTAAAAGGGTCCAAAATTAAGGAATAACCATGTTAGCTAGGCAATATCACTCAAGTCTTGAATTTGAATTAGCTACTTGAATTTACTAAACCTCTTTGCAGAACTATGGAACTATTTAACTTTTGAGAAGCAACAATCAACATCAACAAAGGTATTTCTGAAATTATAAATTTTAGACCAATTTTACGGTGGTGTATGTATATAATTCTAAGATTTTCTAGGGGTTTAAATACAAAAACAAAAACATGTATAAAAAAGCACGTGACTTATAACCTCCTTCCAGGTACTACTCCCCTCGCCGCCAATCCAGACCGCATGGGACCCCACGTGTTCCAACACAAAGCGAACCAATGAATCTACGGCGGAGGTTCAAAGGTTATACATCAGTGGATCATATAAAAGGGCTCGCACGCTAAAAGAAATCCATCCGTCCATAGTGCCTGGAGATATGTCCGGCACTAATCTCAAGACCCGCAAGTTCTTTTAACTTAAAATCCAAATAATTGTAAAAAGGTATTTTTACCCTCTGCCCCTTGAAAAGTTTGAAATTTTATTTGCCTCTTCCTTCAGCTTTTGTTTTACCCTATATTAGACTTTATTATTTGTATTTTTCTTTTGGAAATAATCCTTAGATATTTTTTTTTTGACTTTTTAAAGAGTATAATAAATGGTTAGAAGTAAAATATTCTTAGTAAACTTTTTGAATAAACAACTAGAAATGGAAGATATTCCATTTTAATCTATAAGAACAAAAGAAAAAAAATATTTTAATCACAAAATTAACATGATAGTTTCCCTATTAAAAGGGATTACAAAAGCAACTAGCAAAAAAAAATCTTAAAAAATATGATTGCTTTGTTAGTATATATTAAAATTAAATCCATGATGCTTCAGTTTCAATAAATCTGAAATCAATGTCAGTAAATCAAATCTTAAATCAGTTGCAACAAACTATATATTTCAAAATTAATTGAAAAAGAAAAAATAAAAAAGATTTTATGTTCTTCACGATCACGTTACATACATATTAAGAAGCAATATGTGCCCAATTAATCCACCACTCCCGTGTAAGTACTATCCGCTCCATTGGTGGAGGTCAAATCATTTTTATGGGTGATCCCCAACCCTCTAATATATGATCGCGACTCCATTGCATGATCCCACTTGTCTAGAGTTTAAAATCGGTCCATCTAAGAATTCTCAAAAGATTGAGAATTGAGTAGTTGATTATATTAAAAAATTAATTAATTTTCACGTGTGTAACTAGGGCTGTCAAACGATCAAGTTGTTCGTGAGCAGCTCGAGATCGGCTCGATAAGGCTCGAGCTCGGTTTGGAATTTCGAGCTTTCGAGCCAAGCTCGAACTTCAATTTTGAGCTCAAAATTAATTTCGAGCCGAGCTCGAACCAAGTCGAGCTTGATCGAGCTCAGCTCGAAAGTTCAAAATTTAATATTAATTTATTAATATATAATATAATATATGAATATAATATTTAATATTTAGTATTAATATAATATATAATATCATAAAAATTAATTTATTAATAAGTTTTTAATTTCGAGCTAAATCGAGCCGAGCTCGGGATTTCAAAATTATAATTAAGTTCTTAATTTCGAGCTAAATCAAGCTGAGCTTGAGCTTTCGAAATTAAAATTGCGCCAAGCTCGAGCAAACTTAATCGAGCTAATTTCAAGCTCGAGCTAAGCTATTTTGAGCAGATTTCGAGCTGGGCCAAGCCTGATCAAGCTCGGCTCGTTTACATCATAAGAAAATTTCAAAATCTCAATATAATTATATATATATATATATATATATATATATATATATATATATATATATATATATATATTTGGAATTTTTAAAATTAAAATGATCTATAGATATACTCCCATTTAAATAAGGTAAAAGATATGCAAATATAAATAGATAGATACGTTTTAAAATTAAAAAAATCTAAAATTTTGAGAAAATTTCAAAAATTTCAATCTAAGTTTTTTTTAAAAAACTTTAAAATTAAAATTAATATACTCTGCTTATAGATTTGGAACTTTTCAGGGATTTACAGTTTTTTTTTGTGTGACATAGGCCATAAAGACTCCGGGTCAGTCAGAAACGTGACAATGGGCTCCGAAGAGTAAACTCACTCCGCCCCTTATCGTGTGTACAGTTCTTGAGGAGTAAACTCGACTCGAGCTTGCTCCCTCATTTAGCGGGGTGAGGACTCAATCCCGGAACTTGTTTAAGGAGAATTACCCAACTAACGGAATCCAAGATTATACGGCTAGGCTATGAGCGTTTTGGTCAGGGGTTTACAGTAAATCCATCCAAAATTATGGTTTTAACCTCATAGTTGAAGTTCATATAAAACTTTGCAGGGGTATATATAATTACATGTTTTTGGAGGATTTATATGGAAACAGCACACATATGTTTGTTTGCACGGCCTTTTGTCTATTCGGATCGCAGTGCTGTCTCTTGACTGGAATTGGGGGGAAGAAAGAGAAAGAGAGGTTTGGGAGAAAGAGAGGAGAAGACGTCAACCCTAAAGGGAAGAGGTCGGAGAGGAGGGGAAATTCTCCGGCGAGGTATCGGTTACGCCTCGATCTCGTGCCAGGGCCGGGGTTTCTTCTGATCGCCTACGCCACCTCGAATCGACGATCGCCGGTGCCGTGACCTGATCGACGTCTTCGGAGAACCGATCGGGGATGGTTTGGTGTTGGAGGATGGGGGGAGGTTGTGGGTGGTGAGGTGGCGGTTGGTTGGGGGATTGGGAGAAGATTGGATGCTGACGGTGGAGAGTAGAGGGGATGGGGGGAAGGGGATAGGACTGGGGTTTGGGGTGGGGATGGAGGAGAACGAGCTCGAGGAGGGTGAGGCTTGCTCTGGACAGGAGGCCGAAGGCTTGTGTTCCGAGAAGGATCTCGTCAATCTCTCCTATATTGTAAGTCTTTTATCTTGTTGATTAGAATTTGATCTCTTGTTTTTGATTTATGTGCTTGATTTCATGAGAAATTGTTTTGATTTATGTTTTATGAATGGATTTTACGTGAACTGGTTAGGAATAGAGATGAGCATTGTTCCATAGAATCTGATTCTTGATGTTGAATCTGTAACCTTTTTAGTCCTATATATATATATTGCTTCATGTGGCTTTAGATTCTGATAAAGGAGGTATTTTTTCCTATATGGAAAATTCTTTTATTGTGTGAGATCCTTTCCATAACTCTTGCAATTTAGTACCAAGGACTGAGAATTTTAGGCCAACAACTCATTGAATAGAACTGGGAGAAGTTGCTTTTCAATGCATTAGAAATTGCAAATATATAATTCTGGCTAAGTGGTTGGAGTCCTGATATGTGCATGTGGCCTGTCATGATAAATTTACTTTATTGCAAACGGAAAATTTCAACTATTGTTATTAGACGCTTGTCTTGCATTTTGTGGCAGGATGAAAAGCTTCAAGATGTTCTGGGGCATTTCCAGAAAGATTTTGAAGGGGGAGTGTCGGCTGAGAACTTGGGTAAGACATGAAACTTTGTAAAACAGCCGCGAACAAGGAATCTACCATATCAATGCTTGGATGTGAACTAGTTCATTTGGCACAGGGGCTATGTTTGGTGGGTATGGTTCATTCCTCCCCACGTACCAGCGGTCTCCTTCCATTTGGTGCCAACCTAGAAGCCCACCAAATGCATCCAGCCACAATGGTTCAAGATCTCCAGATAACATGTTAGTTGAGGTACGGCTTCTTAGGTTTGGCAATTTATGATCTCAGTTTTTTTGTCTTATCTGAAAAGAAAAATCTGTATTTTCCTAAGCTGGTTTATTATTCTTACAATCTTTGCAGGGTGCACGTCAGAACCATCTGGTTTCGACCTGCGCCTCTATTAACAAAACCCATGCAACCTCAGTAGCACCATCAGACAAGTCATGCAAGAAAGATTTGGGCTTGGGGGCTATTGGCGCTGGAGAGACCATTACTCAGCATGATTCCTTTAATAAACTAATTAATGGGAGTGACCAGAAGACATTGAAGGTCCGAATTAAAGTTGGTCCGGACAGTGTTTCAGGCAGAGATAATGCTGCTATTTATAGTGGTCTTGGCCTTGATATATCTCCATCATCATCTCTAGAGGATAGCCCTTGTGGGAGTGAAGGGCTCTCTACTGAACTTAGAGATGCTCCTGATGAATCTCCTATGACCATCATCCAGGTAATATCTATATATTACGTCAACTCTTTCATATATATAAGGTTATGATGGCAGCCTTGAGTTGATCAAAATGGTTTTTTCTTCATTGTCATGGAACAGATAATGACATGCTTTCCAGTTCCTGGGGGATATTTACTTTCACCTCTTCCTGATAACCTGTTGTATTTGGCAAAAAAAGAGAACTCCTTTCTTAAGAACTTCAAGTCAGGCAAGCTCAACATGGGCATCCCAGAAGCTTGTGCTGTTCTTGCTGATCTTACCCCATCAAAAAGAGATGTAAAAGATCTGCAAAAGAAAATGAAATTGCTGGAGAAGAATGGGAAGGCCATGGATTTGAAGAGTTCAAGTTGCAAAGATGACATAAGCTCAATTTTGAAGAGGGAAATTGACATTGAAACCCAGGATGGCCAAGAGATTGTTTCTGATGCCTTGAATATCCCAATTCTCTCTGGTCCGTCAGGTGTTGAAGAAAACGAAGGTAAGCTAGTTGATGAGTCTGCAAAAGGTTCCAAAATGTTTGATCTTTCCTCAGAGCCCAATAAACTCTCTGTGAAGGGTAGAGTATACTCATCTGAGCTTGTGAAGGATAGTCAAAAAGAATTGATGGAAACCATCGGAGATATTGGAGCTGGTTCCTCAGTAGATGAAATCACCCATTCAAAAGGGAAATTGAACCTTAAAACCAACATGGCGGAGAAGGCACTGGAAGAAAAAGTTGTGACTAACTATAAGAGAGCCTTGTCTGATGGTCAAAATGAAGACAAATGCAAAACTGAAAAATGTTATGGGACTAAAGATGATTATGATGAAACTAGGGGGAAGAAGGATTCCATTGAAGCTCCCAAGGAGAACATTGTCCAAAAATCTAATTTATATGAACAAGATATAGAAATGATGTTTCAGACTAGGGATCAACAGTTTGAAGGTAGAGGAAAACTGAGGAAAAGCCAATCTAGTGGCCTGCCACCTATGGAGTCCAGAAAAAGAAACCCTAAGGCCCATTCTTCTTCAAAATCAAAAGAAAAGAAGAGCAGTTCACTTGCAAGAAAGGGAGATTATTTGGAAAATAAGTCCAAAGAGTTGAAGTCTCAAAATGAACACTCTGGGAGCTTCAGTAAAGAGTCTCAAATAGATTTAGAAGATATGAAGACAGTGGAGAACAGGTCTAGGCTGCTACATGCTAAAGATAAAATGACAGAAAGAGAACATGCTAACGAGGATCACCTCTTGACATTTAGTGAAAAGCCAAAAGAAAGGCCTGTGGTTAAGAAGGTTGATAATCCACCAATCCCAGAAGAAATTGTTTGTGCTCCACTAGTTGCTCCGGTGGCATTGAACATACCAGGATCAGATGCAGTTGCAGTGTCCAATGCTCCTGTTCTTATAAAGGAAAACTGGGTCTGTTGTGACAGATGCCAGAAATGGCGGCTTTTACCATATGGGGCAAATCCTGATCTTTTGCCCAAGAAGTGGCAATGCAATATGCTAAACTGGTTGTAAGTGTTTCCTAAACACTGTATTTATATTTTCTGTATTTCTTCTTTTATGCTTTCCTACTTTTTTTTATTGACATTTTATGTACTGTATAATAGCAAACTTACAAATAAGGTTACTTTAGGTTACAACTCTCTGGTTGTCTGTATACTGTTCAAGTTATTCTTGTTCTTTGTCAACTGCTAGCTTCCATTCTAGTTAGTTGGTTTTGGTTGTGTTGTCTTATTTCCTGACCTTGGTTATCTAAAATTTCTTCCTAGGTCACCTGGAATGAACAGATGTAACATCAGCGAAGAGGAAACGACAAAAGCTCTAAATGCTCTCTACCAGATACCTGTTCCTCAAAGCAACACTAATCTGAATGGTGTTCCTGATGTGGCTCCTTCTAATATGATTTTAGCTGATTCACAGCATCTCAGCCACACACTTGACAATAATATGAACAGTGCAGGTGCTATTGGGAAGAAAAAGCATAAATTGAAGGATCAATCGAATCCAGTTAATGATTCAGTTTTCCTTCCGATTTCATCTTCCATAAAAAAGATCCAACCAGCTTCCATCAAAAGTAGAAGCTTAAATGATGTGAACCAGCCATTAGAATCTAACCTGTCAAGCAAAGTTGTCCTGGAGCATGTTAGCAAGTCGACTGACTTTAGTTCTGACAAACACAAGGAGAAGAAGCATCGGTTCTTGGAACGTCATTCAGATGAAGGTGGTCTTGTAATTGGCCTGTTCTAGTAGCAAATGTTTTTATTTCATTCAAAGTATCAATAACAACATTCTGTGATATTTGATTTTTTAGGTGGCTATGTTGAACGTGTTGGCAAACACTCTAAATCAAAGAGCAAGAGGGAGGTTGGTCAAGAGGGTTTTAAAACATCTAAAAAATTCAAGAGAGACAGATTGCATCATGCTGGTGAGGATAGGCATCCTGAACACAATAATGCAAGTAATGTGGTTTTGTCTACTGATAATGGCCTATCAACCAATACAAGCCAGCATAATATGCAGAAGTACAATTGTTTTGCATCTGCTAAGGAAGTAAAATGTGATTCAGATAGCAATTTGCCTGTTTCTAGTAAGAGGACAAAAGTTCAACCTCAATCTTTACCAAACGGGGAAGCTAAAGAGCTTGTTGGTGCCTTGACCATGGAAAAATCTGTATCAGACTCTGGCAAAAAGAGGAAAATCAAGAACTGGGAAGAGAATCAGGATCATCTGGCAAACATAGACAGGAGTCAGCATCAAGTGGATAGCAAGGCAGCTGTCAAAGAAACTTTCAGTGAAAATGAAATGAAGAGGGAAAAAAAGCCTAAGTTGTCAAAGTCAGAAGTAAATGAATCAAGTACAAGCAAGGCAGATGGCAGGTCTGAGAAAAAAGGTATGAGCACCAAAATCCTTTTGTCTGGTAACACGAAGCATTCAACTTATGAAATGGGGAGAAATGGCCTTGCTGTGAAGGAGAACCAAGTAGAGCAATACCAAGTAAATGCAGCATCTAGACAGGCTTTGGATGGTGTCGAATCCTTTAAGAAGGATCTGACCTATCCACATACCTCAGCTGCAGCTACTTCAAGCTCTTCAAAGATTTCAGGTTCTCGTAAAAGCAGAGGCAACCTTCAGGAAGGAAGAGGCTCTCCAGTTGAATCAGTTTCCTCATCGCCATTCAGGAATTCTAATTTGGAGAAGCCTTTTCCTTTTAGGAGCAAGTCAGGGGGGAAAGATGATGCAGGTTTCTCTGTTATTGGGAGCCCCCAAAATTATTCAGATGGTGAAGCTGATGATGGAAGTGATCATCCTGAGATAAGGAATGACAAGGGTTCTGTCCAACAAAGATCTGTTGAAGGTCATAGAGCTATGGAATCTCGGGTTTTACTTTCTTTGAGAGGGAGCTGTAATAATGAGGACAAGGGTACAAAAACCAGAGATGGGATGCATTTAAAACTATTTGGGGATACTCATGATGATTCATCCCCTACTGAGTTTGAAGAAAGAAATATGGTGGATAATGGTGTGAACACATCAAATCAGCAGTACAAATGTCCACCTCTGGATGAAGAACATACTAAAGTGAATAATCACTACCTTGCAAATGGTTTTGTTCATCGGAAATCAGGTAAAAGCTCTTCTACTCGTTCTAGAGATAAGCAGAGTTCTAAATCTTCTAATGACAAGGGCAAGATTAAGGTGTCCAATTCCTTAAGTGAGCAAGGGGAGTTGTTCTCCTCAAAGAATGAACATAATTGCCAAGACAATGTTCACAATAATTCTTCTGATTGGTTCAATTACCCCAAAGATATGAGGAATGAAATTCACAGTTATCCAGAGAAGGACAGAGGGGATCACTCACTCAAGAAAGAATCAAAATTACAAGCTTCTTTGGGTGCTGTAAAAGGTGTCCATACAGATCATGCAGTACAAGGAAATATAGAGGCACATGGTTCTAGTGTGTCTGATAAACATCATAAAGACTTAAACTCCAGGGTTGTTGCTTCAGGAGCTAGTTGTGGCAATTCTGGTGCTCAAGATAACCCTCAACAGGTTTCCCATGCTGATGACAAGAATCTGTTTGATAGATCAGGAATTTCAGCAGGGAGAGGAAAATCACAGGCAACAATGTCTTCAAGAGATAGACAAGAAAGTCAGACTTATGGATCTCAAACAGTACCTACACATGTTAAGGGAATCAAATCGGAAGGATTCCTTTCTGATGCAAAAAATGGTGATGCATTGAAGGCAGTCAAATCAAGAAAACCTGATGAGCTGATTGGAACTCAACATGGCAGTTTGAGGCAAGCCACGCCTAACAGACCTGATACCCGGAGTCCAAGTAGAAGGGATGGCCACTCTGTTGCCAATGTGTTGAAAGAAGCTAGAGATTTGAAGCATACTGCTAACCGGCTAAAGGTTTGCATCCTCTCCTGGTTCTATAACGTGAACTCATAGATTTGTTCAACTGCCTTTAAACATTGAAAGGGATCGGTCATTTTGCAGAGTGAGGGGCTCGAGCTTGAAAGCACTGGCCTATACTTTCAGGCAGCTTTGAAGTTTTTATACTATGCATTTCTGTTGGAGCCAAATGCTGAAAGTGCCCGACATGGGGATGGTACCCAGTCAATGCAGATGTATTCTGACACTGCACGGCTTTGCGAGTAAGTGCAATTTTAAAGCTTATCTTTTAAGATTCTTCGATTGATAAGAGCAGTAGATAAGAATGAGTATGCTAGCCATTTCATAGCGTAGAACAACCATGTACTTGTTTGCAACATATGACAAATGTAAACCGGAGGAATTTGTAACAAGCATTATGAATTTATTTTAGTATGTTCTTGTCAAATTGGCCAGTGGATTTTCTGAAGTTCTATATCGTAGGGTTTAAACTTTGATTTGGGGTTAAATATATCTATTTACTTTCTCTGCGGAAGCTCATGGAAATCAGCTGATATCCAATTTGGAACTCCACTTGCCCAGAACTTCACATTTGGGATGTTATTAGAGAAGCTTCTTTCTGGATGTTAAACTGATCAATAAATGACAATTAGTGGATTTTTTATGTTGTTTGGTTGAAAATAAACATTTGTTCTATGGAAAGGCTACTTTATGAAGAGTTGAATCAAGAAGCCTGGTACTTCTAGTTGAAAGATATTCCCAGTTGCTTGTCTAATAATGTAATCTACAGCTGAAAATCTTGAAATTGTGCTCATCTGTAGTTTGGAAACCTGCCATGTTCTTCTGTTGAAGTTTAAAATTGGGAAGGGGATTGGTAAAATATGTCAATTTTGTTTTCTGATATTAATAGACTCACAAACATGGCCTTCATCAATTTGTTTAGTTGGCTGAGTGAATTTTATGTTAAACAGATTTTGTGCTCATGAATATGAGAGGTGTAAAGAAATGGCTGCAGCTTCTCTAGCATACAAGTGTGTAGAAGTGGCATACATGAAGGTTTCGTATTTTAAACATTCAAGTATAAGCAAAGATCGACTTGAATTGCAAACAGCTCTGCAAATGGTTGTTCCAGGTTGGTATCATAACTGCCTTTTGGCCAATTTTTATTGTATTTTATGTTACTTGTTGAGACCTTCAATTGGCACTTGTTGGTACAGTTTTCTAAAAATGGGACTCTAATTAGAAATGATAAGCACTTCACGCACTTGAATGTAGGGATCTCCAAATATGGTCGAATCCCATAGATCTATCGTAGTTGATGATCTGGAAGGCTATTGGCTCTTAGTTTGTGTTCAGCAGGACCAGTTGCTATTACTAGAATCTGACCATGGACCTCCAAAATTATGCAGTTGATCTTTATTTGTTTACTTATTAATTCCATTACTTTCTGCTCAAAGCTGCTTCTGTGTAGCCTGCCTTTTGAAACACTTTCATGCAGGATTTTGTTTATTTGGTTATGTTTATTTATATGAAGCATGGGCAAGATCATCTTTTTCCAACTCTATTATGTGTTCACATGCGTGTGTACTCTAAGCATGCCTTCCCTTTATTAATCAAGTCTATAATGTAACGGAGTGCATTTTGAGATATATATATATACAACAACAACAACAACTAAGCCTTAATCCCATACTAGATGGGGTCGGCTATATATATATATATATATATCTTTTAGTGAGAAAGCTACATGGTTTGCTGTTGGCTTGGGGGCTTTATGGGAGTATTCTGATTATGTAATGGAAGTTTGATCCATCTAGGACATGGTTTGGTCAACTTTGGATTTTTTTGAAAATTATGGAGAAGGTTGGGCCTCTTTTGGTCCTATACAGGATACAGCTGCCTAGAAACATCCTATTTGAAGTTGACTTAGTTACATGAGGTAGTGTTTGTTGGGTTGTCGATGAAGAGTTGTAATTGTGGTGTATGTTAATAACTTTCAGTCTCCTCACAGTTCTATTTTTCCTAGGGCTTCAATTGTAGTCTATCATTCCGCTACTTATACTCTAGTTTTCTTCATTGATCCTTTATGTCAATGAGATTTAGGAGTTGTTTAACTAATATGTGTTACATATGAATAGAACAAAAGTAGCTGTTGAAAACAATTGTTCTTGCTATACTAAGCTTTCCTGGCTCAATATCTTTCTAAAGCTTTTATTCTTTTGCTAATAGACGTGCTATGTTTCTTACATTTGATTTTGTTTTATTATAGGTGAATCTCCATCTTCTTCTGCTTCAGATGTAGATAACTTAAACAATCAGGTTGCATTGGACAAGGGTACTTCAGGCAAGGGTGTTAGTTCTCCTCAGGTTGCTGGCAACCACATTATTGCTGCTCGCAACCGCCCCAGTTTTGTGCGGCTACTCAATTATGTAAGTTGAATGCCTTCAATTTTTTCAATATATGATGCTTAGCTAAGCTGCTTTGATATTCTTTTCCGAGTTTAAGTTAAAAGTGGTTTATTATGGATGAACGGCTTTTTCCTCATATTCTATATTACTCTTCTTTATGTATATGTGATGTATTTCCTTTTTATAACTCCCTGGAAACTCAGGATTTTAAGGCACAATTCTCTAAATCATGGAAAGTACTTGTGCGTTGTATCTATCCAAAATTATGGTTTTGTGTGTGTGTGTGTGCGTGTGGTGTTTATTGGATCATAAGTGGATCATAAGTGGATCATAAGCTTTTCATTGTTGGACTATTACCTTATCTTATGGCTTACTGATGACATCTTGTAAGGTTGCATGAGAAGTTTGGACTCATAGCTATAGATTCAAATCTAATACCATGTTCACATTTTAACAAGAATCACACGGTGAATGCTCTCCCATTTTCCTTTTCAAAACATGTTCATTAACATAGATTATTTCAAGGATTTTGACTTGGCTTATCAACTTCATTTATGACATATTTCCTGATCTATGGATAGATAACAATGTTTCTTTTCTCTTTTACAATATATCCACTGCCCCTATGCTATTGGAGTGAACTGGCTTGACAAAGAAATTATTGTTACGGGGAACTATGTTGTGGGGTACAAACTTCCCCATTCTCTTTCACAGTATATGCTCCCCCAACTAATAAATACTTTGGGATCTTCTGAGAATTTGTATTTTGTTGGATATTAAACTGGTTTGATAGTAGTCCTTAAATTGGCATGTGATACTGTATTTCTTCATTTTCTGATCTCATTGTGGAATGAAAACTGCCTTTGCGATTAATGTCCTTAATAATTTCTGTTTGTGGTTTCATTTACAGGCAAATGAAACAATTTGTGCTTTTGATGCTTCAAAGAAGATGCATATTGCTTTTGCTGCTGCCAGTTCTGGCCTGGACAAGAAAAGTTCTGGTCGCTTAGTTTCTGTGAGAAATGTTCTTGATTTCAACTTCCACAATGTGGAGAGACTACTGCAACTAATACGGTTTGCAATGGAGTCGATCAATTGTTTATAGGACTCAAAATTTAGAAAGTTCTGTGAATACATACTCATCTCAACCATCATGGTGGCAATGAAGGAATCACAAAGCTAGTTCTTGTAAATCATGTAGAAAGGATTTCTTGTGAATCTTGTGAAGAATTTTTTTTCTGCTTTTGACATTTCTAGCCATGGATAAGGGCTTGAATTGGCAGCCATGAGAACAGATTTGAACGCAAGTGGTTCTCATCAAGATTCTCATGAATAGATTGGCATCATGTTGCGTGTAAGGTGTATGGCCTCTCATTACTCATGGATTTCAGATTGTCGCCTGGAAATGACCCAGAGGCTGCATCTGGTGTACCCTGGTGGAGCCAATCATTTTAGTGCTTCCTCTGGCATTTTTCTGCTCTGAAGTACAAGTAAAATGTGAGGACTTGGTGGTGCTCCTGAACATCAGTTCTCAGCATGTTGTGTTTAGACCAATGGGCTGAATATTACAACACATCATTACTCGGTTGCTGGGATGAACTGATCATGTAGGTACTGATATGCAATTTACTAGGCATATTTCTCTTTTTGCCTCCTAAAATCAATGTTATGTTGGAGTTATATTCTTTTCTGATTTTAGTGTTTTTTGGTGCTATTTTGTGTTTGTTGGTGAGTCATTACTCGTATTGATACCTGATGTTGTTATTATTTGGTGTTTGTAGGTTGTGATGTAGATTCTTGTTTCTTACAACTCGAGTGTATTCAAGATTGTTAAGGAGGCAATCAAGTATCTGGAATTTGTGTTTCTCAAAGAAAAAGTTGAGAATTTAGATTATGTAAAGATATCTGACCTAACATGAAGCTGGTGCATCTGTTCCCTTTCCAGAGCCATGTCAGTTATTCATAATATCAAAAATTCCATTGAAAAGAGTAAATTTTCCTTACTTTCTATTGTTTGCTCTGTTTCTTTTGTCGGTGGCAGGGTAATATGTTGATATCTATTCACTAACAAAAATTCAGGAGGCATGAATGTTTTTCTTGTTCAGTTTCTGCTGCAGTCAGTTTCACATGTAAAACTTCAACAGGTAATTAATTCTCTTTAATGTGCAGATTGTATCATAGAACTATATCAAAGTCATGTCTGTTGAAATTGATTCTCTTTTGATTTAATGACGACAACCTAGCATTTAGAGTAACCTTGGATAAACATCAAGGTGAGGTGCAACTTGCGAAAGTCCAGCACAAGTATCAGTACCCATAGACTTTTGTATGCAATGCCTTCTATAGGGGAATTCTTGTATGATATATTTGCATAAGTAGTAACATTTATAATTGCCTCCAATGCTGGTGTTCATTAGAACCAAACTTAGTTTTTGCATTCTTGGACATGTTTGGCCTGAAATAATTATGTTGTTTGTTTCAAGTCTCTGTATTCTGTCTAATTTCGGTTTCATATAATCCTACTTTTAAGTTTTACTATAGTCAGGAACCAGCTATTTGTTGTATGCATTGTGACTGGAAGCATTCAATAGCTTGCACACCCTGGAGATTGCCATGATTGTGAGCTAGTAATCCACCTGTTCCTATCCTTAGGCTTTTTGATCTTATTGACCATAATGATTGGTCTGAGTTCTTATTTGGATCTTACTTTGAATTCTATTGGCAGAATTTTGACATACATCCCTCTTTTCCACCTATTTTTTGTTTGTCATGACTCATGGCATGTTGCATTGTGCTAGGGTGACCATACTACTATGCTAGCACCTCATGTCCTATTTTTTTTCTATATTCTGCTTCTGCAGTGGCACTGCTAAGGTGCACAATTGGTTAGGTACATACAAGCTATGCATGTAATAAAACTTGGGGTGTGATTAGATATTGGGAAGACAGTGGAAATAAATAGAACAGGGAAAGGAAAGAATGAGAAACACTGGATGAAAGGGAAAGAAAATTTTATCAGTAGTTTTCCAACCCATCACATTTTTGCCATTTATCCAAGCATAAGAAAGTATTACTCTATTGTTTTCTGTTTGTTTTTTGTTACTCATTTCCTCATGAACTCTATTTTTTATTTTTTATTTTTACAACCATGCACCATGTGAATGTGTCTTGAAAAATAATGAACTTTTTTCTTTTGTTTGGTGGCACAAATATATTATATTTCTATTTTTTGTATTTCAGGTTAGATGTCTGACAACCCATTTATGCCGAGGTAGCATGCAGTAGTCATAGCTTCTTAATTTGAACCTTCCATACCATGTCCCACATGCATCATTGTCGTATTCTTTGAGATAATTTTGGAATAAAATCTTCACTTCTTTGGTCTTGTTTTTGAGGGAAATCATTTTGAGATCTTTTGGTCGTGGATGCTTATTCTAATTCTTATTGCTCTACTTTCACAGGTATCAATATAATGTCCCCTGGTTCATCCAGGGTCCCAAGTTCCATTTCGCCATTTTTTTATTTTATTTTATTTCCCCTGTAAAAATATGATAGTTACAAAATGTGTCTTTATATACTATCAGTTTGAGTGTTATGTCCAAGCATGAAGAATGATCATCCTGGTTTTATGTTTCGGGTGCTTTTTGTTGCTCAAAGTGTAATAGATATATATTATATATAGCTGCACATTCTTACAGGGTTGGCTGGTTAAGTAATCATCTTATTTATAGTTGTTTTGTTACTGTGTTTTAGTGAAAAATTAAGGTGGTGTTTAGTTGCCTTATTTCTATCTCATTGCAACTTGCAAGTCTTTTTAATCACATATTATGTAGAGATATTCAAACTCATGTACGGGAACAAGAGATGAACAAGAACAATTACAAATCATGCTCTTGAAAATAATTTATTCAAATTTATTTGGAACTGAAAAGTTTTCTTTCAAATAAAGCAAGGCTGTTTCAGGAATGGGTAAATCTTGTGGATGATGATAGTACGGTGAGTGTATTTGTTATTATATATATTATATACATACTCATAATATATTATTAATATATGTTGAAAATAAATATTTGTATATATATAAAAATATGGGTATGATACTATGCGGTTGGCTGCATTACTATTTATTTGCGGTTTCTTCTCATTTGGCTCACTTGTACAGTATTTTGAAGAAATCCAATCAAATGAATTGAAAGAATATTGAAAAATAAGTTTGCAGAGTTTTTATTTTTTATCTTAACGGGTGAAAATTTATAGAAATCTTATCGGTTCAAAATTTCATCTGTTAAGATTGACATATTAGCTTATTTTTCGATGTTCTTTCCATCCATACGGTTAGATTTTTTCAAAATAATCGCATGAGTAGAATGAGAGGTGTGTAAATGAGCGATGTCAACCGACCTTATTTTATCATGCCAGTATAGAAATATATGTTAGAGTTTTCATTTAAAAAAATCTCTAATAATTGTAATAATTAAGGGTACACATGGTGGATGATTCTCGGTCTGGTGCACTGCACCACCATGGCCCGGTGCAAGAATAAGCCAACTTTCATTGACTGCATTGACTATTACTTTCGCTGGTTCAAAGGGTTGATGCTCCTTTGCTCCCCCGTGAGCCGTTCTTTTTTTTTTTCCATTCTCTTTCCCTCTCCCAAGAAAAAGTCAACATGTTTTGGACAGCAACAACAAAAAATCAAGGCAGAAGAGAGAGAAAGAGAGAGAGAGATGCTGTGGAGATACCCCTGATGTTGTGTCAAAGAGATCCCACATTTGAAGATTCCCACTCTGTACCTCTCTATTGTCACCCTCTGTTGCCACCCCACTACCTCTACCCACAACCACAATCCTCAGTTCATTCAACGCATGCCTTTTCTTGCTCCTTCTGTCCTACATGCTATATCTTTCTTCAACATTCCATCTTAGTATTTTGATTTTCGTAAAAATTTGAATGATCAAGAGATCTCAGGTTTGATTTGCCGGTGATGGCACATTTTTGAAAACGTGAGCAATAGTTATAGCGGATAGTCTCAGAACCTACATGTGCGCGTGCCTCACCCTCATGTTTACTCCGCCGAAACTTGTGTATGTTCTTAGTTTCTTAGCTGCTTGCCTAAGTTGCAAAACCCCATAATGGACGGCTCTGCTGCATCCCATGTAGCTTTGTATATACACCATTCCTTCTTACGCATTGCTGCTACGTACACCATCTTAAACTCTTTTTGTGCTCCCTCTCCACCCATGGCTCCTGCGCTTTGTTCCACCACTCCTGATATCAAGCTCGGCCACCTTGACGACGTTCAAGAGCTCCGTAGAGCTCGCCCATGGCTTGTGCCTGACCGCTATGTCCGCGAAAACCACGAGAGGCCGTCTCAAGCCTCACTCCTCCACTCCGACAATGTTCCGGTTATTGACATCTCCAACCTCTCCTCTCCCACTGAGATGGCTAAACTTCAGTCTGCATGCCAAAACTGGGGCTTCTTTCAGGTATACCCTATTCCATATTCATCGATCTGTTGCAATCTCCTAGAGTACTTCTCCTGCATTTAAAACTACAGGTGGTGAATCATGGAGTGGAGACATGCTTGCTAGAAAGCATGGAGAGAGTGTCAAGGGAGTTCTTCATGCTGCCATTGGAGGAGAAAGAGAAGTACCCCATGGCACCAGGTACAATCCAAGGCTATGGCCATGCCTTTGTCTTCTCAGAGGACCAGAAGCTGGATTGGTGTAACATGCTTGCCCTTGCACTGCAACCCCATTTCATTAGAAACCCTAAACTCTGGCCTACAAATCCAGCCAACTTCAGGTATTGTACGTACATTAAGAGTCTCAGTTTAATATATATATAGTCCCACATCTCATCGATCTCACTACACAACTATATATATTTCAGCGAGACCTTGGAGATGTACTCGGCTGGAATTAGGAAATTATGCCAGAGACTGCTGGAACACATCGCCGAAAGCCTCGGCTTAAAGCCATATACCTTCAATGAAATGTTCGGCGAGGCAGTGCAGGCAGTGAGGATGAACTATTACCCTCCATGCTCAAGGCCAGACCTTGTGCTTGGCCTCAGTCCTCACTCTGATGGCAGTGCCATCACTGTCTTGCAGCAAGACACAAATTCAGTAGGCCTTCAGATCCTCAAAGACAACGCATGGATCCCTGTCCATCCCGTCCACAATGCTCTTGTTATCAACTTGGGAGACACTCTAGAGGTGAGCCTTCACTCCAAGTGAAGTGAATATGAACAAGTTCAAGTTACTTCACTTGAGCAGAATTTGAACATGAATCAGATCATCAGATCAAGGTTACAATATGATAAATGAATTTTTGTGCAGGTATTAACGAATGGAAGATATAAGAGCATTGAGCATAGAGTGGTGACAAATGAGAAGATCGATCGGCTCTCGGTGGCCACATTCTACGCACCTAGTTACGATCTTGAGCTCGGGCCTCTGCCAGAATTCATCAGTAGAAACCAACCGTGTATGTACAAAAGATACAACCATGGAGAATACAGTCGCCATTATGTCACCAACAAGCTTCAAGGGAAGAAGACACTACTGGAATTTGCTAAGATTCATCCAGAAATTAATGATACCATTGGATATACTCATTAATTAATATTCTCTAATGTATATAATATGATCAAATTTGTAGGACTATTATGTGTGTATAATGCTTTTCTTAAGGTGTGATGAGAAGTGAGTTAACACAGATTTAGTTAAATTAATTAGATTCATCAAAGCATTGAATCAAGTCTGTCCTCCATGTTATATGATGTGAAAGAGAAGAGATAATAGACTCACAGGAAATTAATTAGTTAAGATGATTGTACTGAGGTCACTCACTGGCTTAATTAAATTAGGTCAAAGTTATAATAGTGCAGAATCTAACAACCAATCAGTTCAAAGTTATAAAAGTAATTAGTAAATAAAAACCAATCTTTGGAAGAAAAATAGACAACTTAATTATATTACATACAAACACATATTACATTGTTTTAAAGAGAGAATTAATTTATGAGAATTATCTATAAAAAGTGGTACTAAGTATCTCATGCAAGGATTAAAAATATGAAACTATTCCCATTCAGCTTAAAATTAATCATAAACCCACGAAATTTCAAAGCAAAAATGTATAGTGTGAAGTTTGTAGGAGTTTGTAGGTACTGAAAGGCTTGATTAATAAAGATTAAAGACGCATGCAACTTTTACTCTAGGTTGTCAATTAGATTCCTGAAATGGTATATGGAAGCAATCATAGTTGTTAATTAAAAAATAATAATAATAAAAACAAAGAAAGAAATTAAAAACTCATATATACCACTACCAACACCATAGGTTCAAAGCAGACAAAAGAGAGCTGGACCTAAGATTGTTTGGCTGGGAAGCTCAGACACATCTATTCATGGAGATACTTTACTTTGGTGCCTATAGACCTGCGAGTCTCTATTGTTTGCTTGTCTTTTTTCCTTTTTCTGTTATTATAATATTTTGCTAATTTATAGAATCACATTATTATCAAACAACTTGCTTGATCATGCTGAAAAAAGTAGTGTCTGAGTCATGGGAGACATGCATCAATGTATGCAGTCTAATCAAATTCAAAACCAGAGAAAGAAAAAAGCAAAAAGAAATGAAGTATTTATTTAATAGATGATTCTATTACAAATTATGAGATTACACACAAAAATAAAAAAAAAAATTAATCATACACCATAGGGTAGGGAGTTGGTTTCCCAACTTTTAACCAATACTACTTTTTTTTTGACGAGAAGAGCCAACTGGATAGGCCAGCAGCTAGTAACTCATGGGCGTGCTCATATCCTCGGTTCGATCAGCAGGGGGGGGGGGGGGGGGTTTAAACGCTCAATGGCTAGGCCCCATCACACTAACTGTTCAAATACTCAGAATAAGAGCCCTCACTACGTTTCGAACTCACGCTCATTCCGAGACGTAAACCTTAACGAGGGACCGGGGTACCAATATGGCTCATGGGCCATTGGTAACCAATACTACTTTTTTTAGCTTGATGAGCTAGCCGATTAGCTCATGACAACAACTTCCTTTGATGGAAGGACATATTGTATTGTATTAAGTTTGTGTAGTCCTTGTTGGGGGATAAGAGACACTTGACTTCTATTGGACCTTGATACTTACATGCTGCCTCACAGTTAAGGTTTTTTTTAAAAAAAGAAATAAATAAAGAAACTACAAGAAAAAAAGACCTATAAGGACGGAAAAGCTCATCCCTTAAAATCTGAATATGGTCCTTAAAAAGTCAATAAGGATGAGTCAAATCCGATCCTCACCCATCCTAACAAGCTCCGCCCTTAATGGTCTTTAAGGATGAGAAGTATGATCTGTCTTTAAACCGTTTCAACGTTTAGTTTGATACTCATCCCTAGAACCTCTTTAAGGACCAGATTTCTAGTCCTTAAACAAAAGCCAATCTTATCTTGATGGTCAAAATTCTGGTCCTTATGAATCTTTTGGGACCAGATTCTTTCCGTCGCTAAAACTCCTTAAGGACGAGGTTTGCTGGTCATAAGGACCTTTAGGGACTACTTTATACCTTAGTTTAAATATTTCAAAACATTTTTCCACCATCTCTATGCTATCAAGAGAAGGTTGAGATTGCACAAATTCTTGGATTTGAGCCTACATAATAGGAGAAACACATATATCCAACTCACTATCTAGCAACTACATATAAGATGCATGTTAAATTACTCACACGCACATTTTTTTCAATTGTTTATGGTTCAACAAGATTGTTATTCTTCTTGCGAGTCTCAAAGAAAATGGTTGCCAAGTCCAGTGGGTTGCCATTCTTTCCTCCCTACACATTACAATCAAGAAGACAAATAATGAATCCTCAATTTTAATTAAAAAAATGAAAAAAAATGAGGTTGTGAAGTATAAGAAGAAATTAATGCATATTTTGATAAATAATTTCTCTAACATGCTTACTACCAATATGATGAGGCATCTTTAGCTTAGCTCTGTTAGCTGAATTCCTTTTGCTTGTTTCCTATGTCAATATAACAATATCAAATATGAGTATATATAAAAAGATTCTAATAACACATTTCGCTTAAATATGTATATATTATACCAAATCTGAAAACCTTCAGTAGAAAAATGTTTCTTGACTAACCACTCACATTGCTTCTTGTCTACTCTCTTAGGCAAGAGCCTCTTGGATCGGTTTATCCCACACGTATTTTGCATGCAATTTCCTCTCCATCTATTCCATAATTCCTTCATCAATTCAAAGGCATGTTTGTGATAAATAAGCATATCTTCGCTCTCAAATTTATCCTACAATAATCATTGTATTAGTGTCTTAGTGAATTTGATCATTTATGAGGATTTAGTTGTAAATGTTACCACAACAACATCTTATAAGTGTTGCAGCCTCTCTTACTTAATGTCTTCCCTCGATTCCACCGCTAACGGGCACATATTACTGTCATAAACTAATTTTCCAAAATGTCTCAAAAATAAATTGTGATTCTTCCTAACAGCTCGGTTATTAAAAAAAAAAAATGTAACTTTCAACTTTTCTCTTGGTTCAAGTGTCGCAAATTCTTGGTACTTGTTTAGTAGCACTTGAACCTATACATGCTCAATTACATAAAGCTAAACCTTTTTAGTAAATATTCCAACACTTTATTGCATAAATTAAAATATGTTGTAAACAACTCCAAATCCAAAGCATAACCAAGGGAAAAATAGACAGAATTATAAGCAAAGTTAAATGAAGTTGTTGCACATTACCTGTTTCAACAGATTTTTGGCTATCAACAATTCAACCATCTAACCAACTACATCCAAGCCAATTGGTATTCGGGTCCCTTGTTAAAGCGTGGGGTTCTCTTGTGGAAGAACCCGGGATCGAATCCCTACTCTTGCAAGGTGAGGGTTAGGCTGGTGATGTTCTCCTATGAATTAACACAGGATCGAGCTGCCACGCGGGTGATATTCTCCTGTAAACTAACACAAGATCGAATTGCCTCGCCTGTATACGTCCTTAACTTCCCACGTGGGGGCACTTGTCGCCTTGTCAAAAAAAAAAAAAAAATCAACCATCTAGAAAACCAAAAAGAAAAGGAAAAAAAAGGCATCATCTTACACATATTATTAATAAGGAAAAAATGCATCATCTTACGCATATTCTGATAATTAAGAGATGACACACCTTCATATGTTCATCTTGCCTTAACTACAGGCTAACAACAAGGAAACACCAACTGAAATCTAGGCTAGATATCTTCCACTATACTAACAACTCATGACTTATTCAAAAGCCTATGTGATACTTCACGAGAGACACCATGCACGCACGTTATCAAATACACGTTATATTATGTAAAATATAATAATATCTATTATATTATTATAAATAAATGTCATCCAAGCACGTGGATGAATGGATGATGATAAATTAATTATATGTTTAATATATATAGAGAGAGAAATTTCAGTTAGTTATAATTGATATATAGGTTTGTTTTATTAGATATACTTTATATGTAAATTTATATTTATAGAGAGATATCCTGGAAGAGAGAGTTTAAATCAAGAGATAATCTTATCTAAACCTATCCGCAACCTCCTTGCGAGCATCTATAAATAGAAGAGAGATCTCGAACCCTAGCCATCGCCGCCTCGCTCAGCGCCTGCAAAGAAGAAAGGAGGAGGAAGGAAGAGAGAGAGATCAGAGTGGTTTTACCGTGAGACCGGACCGGCGTTGCATCGTCAAGAACTCCTCACTCTCCAGGTGAGTCTATGATCTTGTGTGAAGGCATGTAGCCCAGTGTACTCATACTTGCATGGTGGTTCAGAGGCTTAGCCTCTTGTTTTGTTTGTGTGCATAATCATATGAAGTTATAGGAATCTAAGGTGGTCATTATCAGAGAGAGAGAAAGAGGTTTTTCTGCTGGTTCGTAGGTGATGATCTGGGGGTTTCTTTGTGATTACTTGCATGTGCTACTTGGGGTCTGAATCTCAGAGGAGGGAGAGAGGGATGAAAGGATAACTGTTATTTCTTTTAAAGTTTCTGTAGATAGTCTAGAAGGGTTTAGTTGTAGATCAGGGATGGTTCTTGAAGGTCTAGATGGTATGTGTGGAGGATGATGTTGGTGGTGTTCTGGTTTTTGTGTTTTAAGAGTCTGTTATGAGGATTCTGATTTGGTTCTTGAGAAGCATGCATGTATGATTAGTTAGGTTCTGGATCAAAGTTTGGTGGATGTTTGAGGTTGAAGGCCTTCATTCATGCGTATAGGTGATGGATGAGGTTCGGAGTGATGATGACTTGAGGATTTGTCATTGGTGGTGAAGTAATTTTGATATACGGTTCTGTGGATTGTTGTGGTTGTGAGAGCTCAATGATAGTCTTGTGAGTGGATTGTGGTGTTTGTCTTTTTGGTGATGAGTGAGATTTGAGAGATAGAGTTTGATGAAAGATTTCATGTCAAGTTTTCAGGGGGCTTGGACTTGAGGAACGGGTTCAGTGAGAGAACTGAATTGGTAGTTGTAATAGATGATGCTTAGTTGTTGAGGTTTGCATGTTTTGAAGATAGTGTGATCATTGAGTGTGAGGCTGGGGTTTGTTAATATCGGTTCAGAGATTTAGGTTCTGATCTTTGTTTTTCATAGGGGACTGTGAAGGTTTCATGATAGTATGGGTGTATTGGATGGACTTTGGATGCTTGGATCTGGTCTTGGTGAATGAGTATTATGGCTGAATGGTGTTCTGTAATCAAAGGGTAGATGAGAATGTGTATGGCTGACAGTTATTCAGATTTGGTGGCCTAATCAGGGTTAACATGGATGAGTTAGTCTCAGTAAGGGTGTTTTAGAGGTCAAACAAGCATGGTGTTCACCTTGATGTGTTTACAAAGAAGAATTGATTATTAGATGTTAATTAGTATGCACGGCTGCTGTTAGATGTGATAAAGGAAGATTAGTGGTTGTGTCCTAGAGTTGAGGGAGGATTATGCTTATGATTTTATGTGAAGGAATGGAGATTAGAGTTGGAGAATGGCTGCTGCCTGGCTGGCCACTTCAACTAAAATCTGGGTAGTGTGTAGACATCAGATAGTGTCATGTAAGGTACCGTTGGAAAGATGAGGAAGAGCTCTTTCCAACAAGCCTTGGATCAACTTGAACGGATATCTGGATCAAAATTTATGGGCTGTTCCTTGGGACTGCGCGATAGATGCAGGAATTCTGCATTAGTGTTGTTGTTAACATTAATAGACATGCATCGTAGGTCTAGTCGTTCATGGACACGTGTACATTGTTTGAGATTAGTATGTGGTTTTTAGGTGTTGACTTGGAGTTTTGAGCTGCGCCGGGAGAGACGCGGGATTGACGGTTGGAGTTGCTAGTAAGGTAAGTTACTCTTGCTTCGCTTCTACCCATTGTTTGGGGTTTCTTGATTTGATGTATGCTATTTGTTAGCATGTCTCTGGTTTGGTACCTGATATTCTTGGTTTCATGCACATGCATATTTTTTGATGTCTTTCCTGGTATGTGTGTGATTGATGTGCTAGAGGTAGTATTAACTGATTATGAGGATCCGTTGATCGGCACGTGGCCGTGGAAACACGTGAGCCTGTGCTCTGTCCGGATAGGAGTGTAAGTTTTACTATCTGTTTGTTGACATGCTTAGTTGGACTACCCACCCGTGGGCCGACACATGATCATGGGCACTTGGTCTTGTGTGCTGGCCGGGAGGTATGTGCCATCTGAGTTCTGATCTTTCACCCGGGTGCAGTGGAGTCTGAGGCTCCATTTCCTTATCAGTGGGGTTGATTCGCTGGCCGTGTCGACACGTGGAGAGGTGGCACTACCGAGTGCGACAGGTTCGTCGCTTACAACCTGAGGTCGCTGTCCGCAGCCCGAGGTCAGATTTCATGGTTTACGTACCGAGGTCAGGCCGCCGTGGGGATCCTTGTCGAAATTCTTGGAATCTCATCCATGGCTCTGAGGGCTGTAGCTGGATTCTTAGGATCATATTGTGTGGGGTGTAGCCCCTTGCTTGATGATTCATTGATTGTGATATCTTGCTTCATCCTGCCGTTTGAGATTCCTTGTAGGGTATTTACTGGGCTTTCCTTTCGAAAGCTCATTACTTTTCCCTTCTCTCATTTCAGGTTTTGAGAAGTAGAGTGACTCGAGCTCAGGAGGCGTGCGAGAGTCGGGGTGCGATATTTGCTGAGGTCGGAGGATCTCCCTGACTTTTGTTTCTGAGTGAGGATACTTGGCTTAGGACCTATGTAGGGCCTGGATTTGTTAGGGCTTTGGACCCCTTGTACTTTATTTTCCGCATTAGCACTATGATTTGTATTTGGTATTATTGGATTAATAAACTTTTGAATTTATTTTGTTATCTGCTACTGTTTACTTAGGCCTTGTACTCGAGTGGAGCCCTTCTCTACTTGGGTACGACTGGTCTATTGACGTGCCCGAGGCCCGGGATCCGGGTCGGGGCGTGACAACAACCCTCCAACCATGCTTCTGTACTTCTTTATATCTACATTTTCTGTGTCATCATTCAGTTGAAGCTTTTCTCTTGTGTTCATGGGTGTACCAACCTTCTTATAGTGCTGCATATTGAAGCATCTGAGAAGATCCTCAGCATATCTCTTCTGTGATACAAATACATCCTTTCCACTTTGTTTGATTTCCAAACCCAGAAAATAATGAAGCAATCCTAGGTCTATCATCTCAAAGATATTCATCATCTTGTGTTTAAACTCTTCAACCAGCGCTTGTGAAGAGCTCATGTAGATATGTTATCAACGTATAAACAGATCACCAACACAATTTACTTCCATAACTTCTCTTATACAAGGTTGGCTCATTTTCACTCTTTTTAAACCCATTCTTTGAGAAGAACTCATCTATTCGATTGTGCCAAGCTCTAGGGGCTTGTCTCAACCCATATAGAGCCTTCCTTAGCTTGTATACTTTCTGCTCATGCCCTTCTATGATGAAGCCTTAAGGCTTAGTGCCATAAGCCTCCTCTTGAAGATCTCCGTTTAGAAAAGCTGACCTGATGTCAAGGTGGTAGATGGATCATCTCAATTGTGCAACAAGTGAGAGGAATACTCTCATAGTCTCAAATATTGCAACGGGTGAAAAGGTCTCATCAAAGTTGACTCCTTGATGCTACGAATAACCTTACGCTATGAGATGAGCTTTGAGCTTTTGAACAGTCCTGTCTACATGAAGCTGTCTTGAACATCCACTTGAGACCCACAATTTCTCTTTTGGCAAGTCGACCAACTCCCAGGTTTCGTTTCTCTGTATAGCTGAGAACTCTTCTAGTATTGCTTATCTCCATTCCTTTGATTCTGTAGCTCTTCATAGGTAGTAGGGTCTAAAATTGAGAGAGCAAAAGGGAATTATTCATATATCTCTCTAACAGATCTAACCTTGCCATGTGGTGCATCTTCACTCTCTGAAGTTGTATTGCTTCTGTAGTTGAGTGACTAATTGAACTTGTTGTGCTTCCATTACTCACAGCTGTAGCAAACCTTCCAGAAATAGGAGCATGTGTGATGGGTTGAATTGAATCTTCTATAACCTCTACAAGAACCTTCTGTTGTTGCTCCTTTTGATTACACCTACTCGAAGTAGCTCTGTCATTGAAAACAATGTTTCTGCTTACTATCACTCTCCTAGTTACAAGATTATACAACTTGTATCCCTTTGTTTCAGTACAATACCATATAAAGATACATTTCTCAAACTTGACATCAAGTTTTTGACGAGTGTGAGAATTAGTTAGTGTATAAGCAACACAACCGCACACCCTTAAATATGAGATTGAGGGCTTCATACTTATGAAGGCTTCACAAGGTGTTTGATTGGCCACCGCCTTTGTTGGTAAGAGATTCAATATGTATACTGCCATAGCCACTACTTCTGGCCAGTACTCATTTGGAAGAGCTCGTTCCTTCAGCATGTTGCGAGCCATTTTCACCACCGTTTTGTTCTTTCTCTCCGCAACCCCGTTCTATTTTGGTGTGTGAGGAGTTGTCAACTGCCTGCAGATTCCGTGGTCTTCACAATAGCCGTTGAATTCTTTAGACACAAACCCTCCTCCTCGGTCTGTATGAAGTGTTTTAATATAACACCCAGTTTGCTTTGCAACTTTTGTGCCTTGAATTTCCGGAAACACTCAATGTTTTATGATTTGAATTTAATGAAATATGCCCAACACATCCTACTGTAGTCATTTGTAAAGAGTAAGAAATACAAGTTACCTCCAAGGGACTCTGTCTGCATAGGTCCATAGAGGTTAGCTTATATAAGCTCTAGTTGAATTGATGCTCTCTATGCTTGACCGGGAGGGAATGAACTCCTGATTTGCTTCTCATATATGCAACCCTCATACACTTCAATATGATCAATGTTTGGTAATCCATTAACCATTTTCTTTTGACTTAGCAGCTTCAGTCCTCTTATATTAAGGTGCCCATATCTTAGATGCTAGAGGCTGGAGTCTTCGTGTCCTCTTGTAATCAAACTGAGGCATCTCATAGTTGAAACTTCAAGGGGAAACATCATGTTTGGTGTTATGTGAACTGTGGGTATTTCGAACCTTGTCTGCTTGTCTTTAATGAAACATTTTACCTCTTCAAATGAGACTAAGTAGCCATTCAATAATAATTAACCAACACTCAAGAGATTATGTGCAATAGTAGGAGCATACTGCACATCTCTTAAGAGCCTCACCTTTCTGTGCGAACCTTTGACAACAACTGTGCCTTTACCCTCTACTTGAATCTCCTTGTCATCTCCAAGCCTCACCTTTTGCATTTGCGTTTTATCTAGCTCCTCAAACAACTCCCTCATACCTGTCATGTGATTTGAATACCCACTGTCAAGTAGCCACACACTACAAGTAGCTATGTTAGTATCATAGTGAGTGACAAAGAAATTGCTTACACTATGCTCTTCGGCTAGATTCACATCATTCTTCTCTTTATACCAGCACTCGGCTTTTATATGCCCAAACTTCTTACAGTTGTGGCATTAAATGTTGCGTTTGGTGTTTTTATTGTATCGTGGCCTTGTGCCACTTCTTCTCCCTTTATCTCTTCCATAATATCTCCCTCAAGATACTCCGCTATCTCGCCCTATGCTTGCACCTCTGTCAGCATCTTTTGTACTAAATGCTTCTCCCTTTACGTGCAGAACCTTTTCCTTTGTCTTCTCAAATTATCTGAGTATTTTGGCTTCATGAGCTTGCATAATGCAACTCATGAGATGTATTCCTATACTGACTAACATTCTTCATACTCAGAGTATCAAATTCCTGTCTTAAGGTCTGGAGCTTCACTGCCACAACCTTAAATGAACCTTGAAACTCTGTTTTCAGTATGGTCCATGCCTTTTTGGATGTATTGGCTGCCACTATCCGAGAAACGATAGACTCATTCACTGTCTGTTGAATGAAGAACCATGCTTTTGAGTCTTTTCTTCTATTCTCCTTCACTCTTACTTCATCATCCATGTCCACAAGATCCCAAAGATCTTGTGATTTGATGAGGGTCTTTATCTTAATGCTCCAATTTCGTAGCACTCCCCTTTAAAGATCGGTAAAGAAGGCTGAGTGACACTAGCAACGTTGCCATTTGTTGCCATACCTAAAAACCTCAACTCGGATACCAAATGTACTATAAGATTTCAAGAGTACTTTTTTAGTAAGGCACTTAAGCAATGCACTCATGTACACGCTTACACCAACGTTACATAGGTACATACACTTAGTCAAAGATAAGAACATGCCTTAACTGCAGGCTAGCATAACAAGGAAACACAAACTAAATCTAGGCTAGATATTTGCCACTATACTAACAACTCATGATTTATTCAAAAGCCTATCTAATACTTCACGTTCTTCAACTTATTGCATCCACTGATGTGCCACATTAGCAACATGTATGCAACTTTAATCAGTCCCAATATTATGCTAATGACAATTCCAATAAAGGTTGGAGTGTCATGCGAAAGATGCAACCTCGTGATTCTTATGAGATCTTGTAGCAAGCAGATGATGATGTGGAATATGGTCCAGAAAATTCGACTCAAAGTAAAAGAAAAAGAACTTGTGAAGATGTGTCATCTCTTAATCAGAATATGTGTAAGATGATGCATTTTTTCTTTTATTAATAATATATAAGATGGTGCCTTTTTTCTTTATTAATAATAGGTGTAAGATTTTGCCTTTTTCATTTTCTTTTTGGTTTCCTAGATGGTTGAAATGTTGAATTTAAATATAATGTCTTTTTATTACATGTTGTTATGTAATGCCTTTTTTTATTATAGATTGTCGATTTATTATGATATGCATTAGGTGATAAATTGTACGATATGTTTTTTTAATAGTACTGATAATGCCTTTTCTATTTGAAGGTTGAATATGAATTCACCAAGGACTAAAAATGGGATGGCATCCACTTCGAAGGCTTCCCAATGTTGAATATGATGAATTGTATGATTTTTTTTAATAGTATTGATTATTTACAGTTTTGTTTTTATTTTTATTTTTTTTTCCGGTGAAGAGAACTAATCACCTTATTTTTATGCAGTTTGTAGGTTTTGATTTTGTTTTGGATTTTAACAATGTCATTTTCTAGACTTCAAAGAGAATTGGTTATCATTTTTTGTTAGGACGATTAGAAATTAGAATCAAATTTTTTTGCTAAAAAAATGTTAGAACTTGACATCAAATTGTTTTGCTAAGTATATGTTTTGTATATAAAAGCGTTGTGTAAATAATATAGTGCTACTAATTAAGAGATGACACATCTACATAAGTTCATTTTTTTTTATTTTTAGTTGAATTTTTTGGACAAGATTCCACATCATCATCTGCTTGCTGCAAGACCTCATAAGAATCATGAGGTTGCATCTTTCGCACGATACACCAGCCTCTATTGGAATTGTCAAACACCTATGATGCTTGGTTTGCTAATACATAAGGTTCATTTGTTTTCAGAATTCACCTCAAATTAAAACTTACAAAATCGTATTCATCTCTTTTAATTCCTTTGTCATTATCATACACTCAAACCAATTACATTAAAACAAAACAACTCTTCCACCCTTGAGGAATTGCAATTCAAGGATATTGGTTAGAATTCCATACTAATCAATGTTTTCTCTATAGTTGTCTGTTTGACTAGCTACAACCACCCCACAATTTTTGAGCCTTTAAATGTTTATCATAATCTTCTACATGAAACCTATATCCATTAGCAATGTAGCCATTAAAATGTGTCACATATTGGGTTGGTCTCGTGATAATGACAACAAATCCTCCATTATTCGACTAGATACTATCTTTCTTATGCATTTCTGCAATTTATCAAGATAAAGTAGGATAATTTAGAATGAGTACTAAACCACTAAATTACCAAAATTTAGGTTTATCTTATACTTACCCTAACTTTAAACCATTCGATGAATTGCCTATTCCATTATGCATTAGAAAGATATTCGGAAGTATCCACATGAATTTGAGAAAACTCTATACAAAATTGAGGTGGACTACACGCAATGCAAAATGAATTTATTTGATAGTCAAATTTATTTCTAAATTTATTTTTATAATGAATTTATTGTTAGAAAAAATATCCCTGAAATAGCATGCAAATCAACTCGGAAATTCAGCAACAAACTCAAGAAAGTCAGTCAAGCACAAAGAGATTAAGTCAGAAGGATCAAGCCTGGGCTTGGCGTGCAGGAGCACTGCCTTAAAAACGATTTGGCCTCCCTCGTGCGAGATTGTCGGCCTCACTCCCTGTGCTAAGGTACTCAAACCCGGAAGCAAGATCATTTTCTCCTTGCCTAGCACGTTTGGCAATAAGATGTGTTCAAAGTATCACCCAAGGTTGAAGATGTATTGATGATTGCTTGAAAGAATGAAAATGAGGAGAAGAAGGCTGTATGAGAAATCAGAGAAACTTAGGAGTAAAAGAAATGGAGGGAGGTGCTTGCTTCTATTGTTGCGGCTAGGGTTTCTCCAACACACACACACACACACACACACACACACACACATATATATATATATATATATATATATAGAGGATATTAGAATGGATGGAAAAATAAAGCCATTGATGTGATCCATTGGATTAATAAAGACTTAAATAATCCCACGGTCAAGCAGTGACCGTTGAATGCCTGAGTGATATTCTCAAGTTTGGATGTACACTAAAGGTGGGTATGGGCCCCACGTCCAACAATCCCCCACTACATCCATAATATGGATACGAATAATGAACAATACAAGAATGCCAATGGGCTTTGAATAAATTTCAAATAATAAGTTTCAAAAGGAAATAGGTACACAAAATATGACTCAAAAGGAAACATAAGGTTAAAATAAGGAGTTGGTGATCAGAACACAAAAAGCACAAGGAAAACACACAACCTTGGGTTTTCATAAGACCATTCTAAGGTGTCTTTAAAGACTTGAACCTTAAACCTTCACTAAGGCTTCCAACTGATAAGGATAGTAGTAAACTAGGTCTTGAACTACAACCCTTTAAATCAGAATTCCATGCACTCTAATGAAGATCCTATGTGATACTTGAACAAAACAGGGTTCGCGCATTATTGGCCATACGCTCGATACCATATTCATAGAGATTGCTAGAGAGTTTGCCCTAATACCCTCATAGCTACGGCCTGACAGCTATCTCCATATAGGTGAGATCTCCAGAGATATCTGTAGTGTAATATCTCACTAAACTTAGCCTTTGATCTCATTAAGAGCTATACTCATCCTCTAACCACTACATGAGAGCACGTGCCATAGGAATGTGGCAATTATAATGATGATATATGTATCTCAAATACATTTAGGGTGCTCTCCTAACCAACTAATCAATAGCTTTCCTTTGAACTTCTATTCTGGGATCTCCATTAAAAGAAGTAGGGTCACTATTATTATTGACCTTTATGGGCTATGCCCCATTCCTCTCAATGCTTTGGCTATCATTTGTCTCGATAGCCCTTTAGTCAGGTAATCTGCAAGATTTAGCTCTAACTTTACATAATCAATGCTCACAACGTTGTACTTCAAGTGTCTCCACACTGACTTGTGTCGAATCTGCATATGCTTGTTCATTTTATTATTTGTACTTTCACGCCTACATAACTCAATAGTAGATTTAGAATCACAGTGTATATCAATAGGAGGTATAGGAGAAGGCATAACTAGAATTTCAGATAGCAAATTCCTAATCCATTCAACTTCAGCACAAGTAGAATCAAGAGCAATCAATTCAGCTTCCATGGTACTCCTTGCATTGAGCTTCTTCTTAGCAGATTTCCATTGTATAGCTCCTCCATAGGAATACTTGGCCAGAGGTTGATTTCAAATCAACTGAGTCAGATATCCAGTTAACATCTGTATATCCATCTACTACATTGGGAAATCCAGTATACCTCAGTCCAAAAGACACGGTGCGCTTTAGAAATATGAGAATCCTCTCAAGAGCAGTCCAGTGCTTTTGATTTTGGTTGCCGGTATATCTACTTAGTCTAGATACCGTATAGGCAATATCAGGTCTAGTTCTGTTGGACAAGTACATCAAAGAACCTATAATTTGGGCATAGAGGTCCTGATCAACAAGTTCACCCTCATTTTTCTTGAGATGTACACTAGGGTCATAAGGTGTAGCTACAGGCTTGCAATCAAGATATCTATATTTCTCCAACACTTTCTTAATGTAGTGAGATTGGGATAAAGTGGTGCCAGAAGTAGAACTAGTAAGCTTGATACTTAGAATCACATTTGCTTCCCCCAAGTCTTTCATATCAAACTTACTGCTTAGAAAGTTCTTGACATCAGTCACAACATGTAAATCAGTGGAAAAGATTAACAGATTATCAACATATAGACACACTATCACACATCCACTATCTACCACTTTGCTATAAACACATCTATCATAGTTGTTTACAACAAAGCCATATGAGATGATTATAGGGTCAAACATGGCATGCCACTATTTAGGAGCTTGCTTAAGTCCATACAGAGATTTTACAAGTTTACAAAACTTGTACTCTTGTCCAGGGACAACAAAGCCTTCAGGTTGCTCCATGTAAATCTCTTTCTCTAAATCACCATTTAAGAAGGCAGTCTTTACATTCATCTGATGGATTTTAAGACTAAATGCAGATGCTATCGCTATAAGGATCCTAATGGTGGTAGTACGAGCTACAAGTGAGTAGGTATCAAAATAATCTAATCCTTCCTTCTGATTGAACCCTTTTGTAACTAACCAAGCCTTAAACTTCTCAATGGATCCATCAGGTCTCAATTTCTTTCTAAACACCCATTTACAGCCTAATGGTTTATTTCTAGGGGGCATGGAAGTCAGAATCCAGGTATTGTTACTCATGATTGAATGATACTCATCATCTATAGCTTCTTTTTAGAAAACTAAGTCAATAGAAGCCATAGCTTCCTGGAAAGTACTAGGAGTGTCCTCTATCATGAAAGTGACAAAATCATCACCTAGGGTCTTTTCAATCCTACCCCTCTTACTTCTTCTAGGTTCCTCCGCAAGAACGGGAACTGATCCAGAAGGAGAGTGAGTGGTCAAAGGCATAGATGGAGTGGGACTTACTCTTGATTTTAAAGGAAAGATGTTTTCAAAGTAGACTGCGTCTCTAGCTTCAATGATGGTGTTCCTGGCTATTTCACTCACCTCTGAGTTAATAACTAGGAATCTTCCAGCATTGCTGACTAGAGCATATCCTACAAACACTGCATCTACAGTTTTGGGACCTATCCTCCTGATCCTAAAGTCAAGAATCTTTACCTTAGCCAAACACCCCATACTTTGAAGTAGTTGAGCTGTAGGGCTCTTCTTTTCTAGAGTTCGTAGGGTGTTGTGCTACGATCCTTAAAAGGAATTCTATTCAAGATAAAACAGGCTAAGAGCAACGCCTCCCCCCATAAGTTCTCCGGTACACCAGACCTTAATGGCATTTACCATGTCCATTAAGGTTATGTTTTTCCTTTCCTTTCAGTAACCCCATTTGACTCAGGTGTATAGAGATCAGCAGTAAATTCATGTACAATCCCATTTTATTCACAAAACAAAGACATTACATTTGAAGTATACTCTCCATCTCTATCAGATCTAAGGGTCTTAATGGTTTTCTCTAATTGATTCTCGGCTTCGGCTTTGAAAATCATATACTTGCTAAGGGCTTCATCTTTGGATTTGATCAAGTGGACATAACAGAATTTGGAGTAATCATCAATGAAAGTAATAAAATATCAGTTTCTAGCTCTAGTAGGAGTCCTACATGAATCAAAAATGTTACTATGGATCAAATCAAGTAATTCTGTGTTTCGGTTGATGTGTTGGAAAGGTTTCTTAGGCAGTTTGGCTTGGACATAAATCTGATACTCGGAACCTTGATCAATCTTAGATGAAGAAGAAGTAGAATCAAAATTTTCATTAAAAGATAAATTAGAAGGTTCACATATATTAAGTCTAAATAAACTACCAAATACAAAGCCTTCACCAATAAAAAGGTTTCCCTTAGAAATTACAAGACGACTGGACTCAAGTACATTTTTATAACCACACTGGATAAGTAGGGAACCACTAACAAGGTTCTTCCTAATATCAGGTACACGCTGAACATACAGTAGGGTAAGGACTTTTCCAGATGTCATCTTCTGGTCAATTCATCCTTTCCCTAGCACGTGTACAACTGATCCATTTCCCAGAGTTACGCTTCCTCCACTTGAGACCTGGTAAGTGGAGAACCATAAACGTTCAACGCATACATGGACGTTAGCTCTAGAATTAAGAAACCATTCTAAGTTTTTGTAAGCTAGATGAACAGAAGGAATGAAGGAGACTGACCTAAAAGGGGTCCCAGAGGATGGTGCACCCATCTCAAGTACATTTTCTTGCGGTTTGGGTAGACTGGAGTTCTTCTGAACAGGTTCAGTCTTCCGGAAGAAGCAATCATGGGCAATATGGTTTGTCCTACCACAAACAAAATTGTGTTTAGTATTTTTCCCAGAAGGTTTAGAAGAAGGGGTTTTGAGTTGCTGAAACTTTTAATGGCGACCTTGGGGAGGTTTGCTCTTAGCTTTAAAGGATTTCCCTTTAGGGGATAACTGATGAGAGTTCTTAGAACTATTAGCGTGTTCTGTTAGAAAGGCCTTGTCCTTTTGAGGTTCGTCAGTCTTGGAGAACAAAAGGTTTGCTTCCTCGATCCTTATGGTGTTGTAGATACCCATCAGGTTCAGAGAGTCTATTTTATGTCTTAGGTTGTTAGCAAAACCGGACCAAGATGAAGGGAGTTTATTTTAGAGAATAGGTACAGTATGGCTTTCATTATAAATGGTGCTACACTTTTCTATTGTACTTAAATGATCCTGGAATGTGTGGATTTGCTCACCCATGTCTATTCCATCCATCATCCTGTAGTTTTCAAACTCTATACTCAGGTGACTAATCCTAGTGGCATTATTAGGTCATATTCCTTTTCTAAGTCAACCCATATACCCTTAGCAGTCTTGTAATCGAAATATTTGTCATAGAGACAGTCAGAGAGAATGCTAAGGATTCTATGACGGCAGTGGAAATCTATCTCCTCAAAGCTTTTTACTGACTCGGTTAGGTCATAAGAGATTGACAATCTACGAAGGGCATTAGACCCAAGTTCAGATGAGTCAGAATCAGGGGCTGATGACAAGGGGGTTTGTAGTCCTAAAGTGTTGAGCCAGAATTCTGCTTGGGTTTTCCACCTCCTAAAACTCACCTTACCGTCAAATTTTTTGGGTCTGCAGGAAGTATCAGATTGTGCACCAGATATTGTGAATAGGTTTGTGAAAATCAATATTATGGGGCAACTAATGTGACCACATAAACCAAATTAAAACAAGTTTTGATAAGACAGAAATGCAGAAAATTTCAGCAAGATGTGGATGCCATATAAATACAAATGCAAAGCAATCACAGGTGTACATGCTTGCAGTACAGCAGGAATTTCAATGAAATACTAATACAAGTATTTCAGATATCTCCAACAAAGTACAGGAACAGATACAGGAAAATACAGGAATTACTGTAGCAAATATCTTAAAATCTAAGCAGAAAAGTTGCAAAATACTAGCAGAGAAACTTTGCAAAGCTTTAGTACAAATTTCAAAAACAATGGATGATGTGTAAAGCTCCAAAAACTTGCAAGAAGAGAATCAATCAGTTTATAGCAAGGAGAGATATCAGTGCATTGTTGGACTGATTTTGAAGGTAAACTACAACAAATTTTGAGAATATCAAACACAATATGACATGTTAATAAAAGGATCCAAATCTGTGTTAAATTGTTAGAAAAAATATCCCTGAAATAGCATGCAAATCAACTCAAAAATTCAACAACAAACTCAAGAAAGTCAGTCAAGCTTGGGCTTGGCATGTAGGAGCACTGCCTTAACACAGATTTGGCCTCCCTCGTGCAAGATTGTCGGCCTCACTCCTTGTGCTAAGGTACTCAAACCCGGAAGCAAGATCGTTTTCTCCTTGCCTAGCACATTTGGCAATGAGATGTGTTCAAAGTATCACCCAAGGTTGAAGATGTATTGATGATTGCTTGAAAGAATGAAAATGAGGAGAAGAAGGCTGCAGGAGAAATCATAGAAGCTTGGGAGTAAAAGAAATAGAGGAAGGTGCTTGCTTCTACTGTTGCGGCTAGGGTTTCTCTAACACACACACACGCGCGCGCGCACACACACACGCACACACACACACACACACACACACACACACACATATATATATATATATATATATAGGATATTACAACGGATGGAAAAATAAAGTCGTTGATGTGATCTATTGGATTAAAGACCGAAATTATCCCACGGTCAAGCAGTGACCATTGAATGCCTGAGTGATATTCTCAGGTTTGAATGTACACCAAAGGCCTCTTGGCCGACCGGCATGGTCCCTTTCGTAAGGTGTTCGTCTCTGGGAAGTCCCCGTTTCGAATCCCCGCTGCAGAAGGTGAGGGTGTAGGTGCGTGGGACACCCAGTGGGGTCTTGCCCACGCTTGCATGTGAGTCTTCTCCGTGTATGGGACTGGTAGTCACGAGCGGTAACATAATGCGCCCCGGCGCACCCTATGGGCGGTCTGTACTTAGTGTATCCCATAGATAGTGAAACTCGTGATAATCCATCCCTTTATGCATGCCCATTTGACAGCCTTGTGCTGAGGTTTATCCCCTTGTTCAAAGAAGAAAATAAAAAAAATAAAAAAAAAATAATGTACACTAAAGGTTGGTATGGGCCCCACGTCCAACATTTATTTGGAGAACCACTCTGCATGTATACAAGTCTTGGAGCTATTATTATTTATTTCATTTTCTATACGTGAGTAATGATTAATTTGAGTACCAACTTTCATTTTATCCCTCAAAATGAATTTATCTGATCCTCTCTACTATTGATAGATTTTCAAATTTATCCGTGTTGTTTGTATCATCATTGTCTTCAGATTTGTCATCATTGTGTCTTTCCTTTGTGCAACGAAGAATGAAAAAAGAGTCATCTACACAAACATAATTTTTTTATTATATCATTGAACTTCTTTCTTTTTTAGAGTTATAAATAATAAATTCATATGTGGTAATCTTGAAGATGTCAACTCTAATACACATGTAACACATCGGTGTCAATTTTTCCACCCTTCACAAGCAACCCGCCATTAGTTGCCATTGAAACCTAAACTTGTCAAAGGGCTTACACAAATTGATAAAAATACTACCGACTTAAGGATTTATTGGTATCCGAGTGATTTGCTAAAAGATGAGATTTTTTGTGAACTAACTTGGAATTGAATCTCCACTCTTACAAATTGAAGATTAGATATGAAGCTGTTCTTCTAAAGAAAAGCCTATGGGATTGAGCGGTCATCTTTATACACGTTCTTTGAAATCCCTGTAGGAGTGTTTATCACCTAATTCATAAAAAAATTGATAAAAATGAATAAATCATATTTATTAATATTAATGAATAATACTGAGAAACTTAAATCATTATTTTCCACATATAATTAACTAGTTTAGTTTGATGTAAGTATTGTTTGAGTTCTTATAAATTAGTAGATTCTAAAAGTAGTTTAGTATGTTCAACTAATATATGTTACCACATTGTTTTCCTTAATTAACTTAGAAATAAAATAATTAAAAAGTCTAGCGAGTCCCGATATTTAAACTGATGAAGCAAGGGAGAACTATCTATTATCACAGGCGTTCAAGAGTCATTAAAAGAGGGAAAAAAAAACCAAAACATTAAAACCATGGATACAACAACAACAACTAAGCCTTAATCCCATACTAGATGGGGTCGGCCATATGGATTCTCTGTTTTCATGTCACTCTCAAATATAAAATAAAGATAAAATAAAATGAAATGAAATAAACTGAAATAAAATGAAATAAAATTAAAAATAAAAATACATAAATAAATAATAATAACAACAGATAATTTTTATGAGAGATTGGGATGTTAGAAGCAGAACAGTATCCCTACAAACAAAACTAAGCTAATGAAAAAAAAACCTTTTAACCGACTTATCAGTAATCCTATACTAGGCGGGGTCGGCTATATGAATTCTTTGTTTCCATGTCGCTCTGTCAAAAGCAAAATCCGGCTCAATATCTAACATACGTAGGTCCTTAGACACCACTTCTCTCCACATAATCCTAGGCCTACCTCTACCCCTCTTCTTATCTTCTACAACTAAACTATCACATTTTCAAATTGGAGCACCTGGGGGTCTCAGGCGTACGTGGCCAAACCATCTTAAACGCCCTTATCGTATTTTATCTTCAATTGGTGCAACATGCACCTTCTGTCGGATGTGTTCATTTCTAATCTTGTCCAATCTTGTATGACCACTCATCCATCTTAACAGCCTCATTTCTGCCACATTCATCTTATGCATATGTTGAACTTTAGTTGCCCAACATTCGCTCTCGTATAGCATGGCTTGTCTAACTGCCGTCCTATAAAATTTTTCATTTATTTTGTTAGACATTTTTTTATCACATAACACCCCCTTGGCACTTCTCAATTTCAATCATTCAGCTTTGATTCTATGGGTTACATTTTCATCTATCATCTTATCATCCTGGAAAATGGAACCTAAATACCTAAAATTGAGAGCATGCATGCTCACATAAATAAAAATAAGTACAATTTAACGAAGGAGCAAATAATTAATAATATAACGTACATAAATGAATTTATGAATCCCCAAAACTTTCAACAATGAAGAATAATTTTCACACGTGTTTCCTGCATGCTAATTGTACAAAAAGCTCATATATATTAAAAGTGGCCAGATTAATAATTAGAGAAAAATAATAAAATAAATGTACAAGTAAATAATAAAAATCAAATATATAGGGCTGTAAACGGGCTAAATTTGATTGGGCTGGGTCCAGCTCAAATTCGGCTCGAAATTACCTCGTTTAGGCTCGAGCTCAAAATTAGCTCGAGCTTGGCTCGATAGCTCAAAATTAAGAGCTTAATTATATTTTGAAATCTTGAAGTCGGCTGGATTTAGCTCGAAATTAAAAACCTATTTATAAATTAATTTTTTTTATATTATATACTATATATTAATATTAAATATTAAATATATATATATATATATATTATATTTATTAATATTTATATTATATATTAATATATTAATATTAAATTTTGAGCTCGAAATTGAAACTCAAGCTCCGCTCGAAATTCCACGCCAAGCTCGAGTTTTTACTAACTCGATCTCAAGCTGCTCACAAACAGCTTGATGACACTCCTAAATATGGGGAAGATAACAAATATTAATTTCGTCAATTCCTGAGGATTAAAGTTTGATATATTTTTTTCCTTAAAAAGAGTAGATATATACTTGAATTCGCGTTCATTCCGCGTCTGAAGAAACTTAAAGCACTGGAATTCCTATTAATGTTGATCACCCCTAAAAAGTAACCCAGAAAATAATCCCAAGCATGATACATAACCACATTCCACATAAAACAAAAGCCAATCACATTGCATGGGTTACTTTCTTTGTGCACGTCACCGTCTTAACAACCAACTCCTTCCTTTGTTTACTGGTCACAAGACCCTTGCCTTCAACTTCTTAGAGAGAGAGAGAGAGAGAGGACGAGAAGATTTCTAATTTTCTATTATATATAGATATTTACAGAATGTATTCATGAGGATGAACCAATTAAGGAGGCCTTCCAAACATGATGGCACTAATGAAGGAACTTGCCAAGAAAGCCTTCTAAACATGACCACACTAAAAAAGGTGTCTTTCAAACATGATCTCACTAATTTACCTCCTCCATACGCTTATATATTTAATCTCTCCTTAATGACACAGAGTAGAGAGAAAGAGAGAGAGAGAATGGCCCTCCAAGAACAAGGAGAAGAGGGTAAGGAGGAGGTCTTTGAGGAAGAAGAAAGTACAGAGGAAGAAGCTCATTCCAATGGGGTCATCGGTCTCCGGCGATATGATTCTCTCGATGCCGAAGCCGGAAAAATCACCTCTACCAAATCGTCCAAGGTCTTCATCTTCTCCTCCTGCTAATATATTAATTAGGAGACATTATTATTATTATTATTATTATTATTAGTATATAAGTTTGATGTTTAATGGATTGAAGATGATGTACTGTTTGTAATAGGATGGAGATTGGAGAAGTATTATGGCACTGGCTTTCCAAAGCTTGGGGATAATTTATGGAGATATAGGAACTTCACCTCTCTATGTATTCTCAAGCATCTTCACTGACGGCATTAAGCACAACGATGATATCCTTGGTGTGCTCTCCCTCATTTACTACACCATCACTCTCATCCCTCTTCTCAAATATGTTCTCATTGTGCTCCAAGCTAACGATAATGGAGATGGTAAGCCAAATTACATGGATTTGATTAATTAATATTAATAAAGAAGCTAATGACAATGAATTATAATTCAGTCTTATATATGTCAACTAATATTGAATATCTTAATTGCATTAGGCTTGTAAAATCAATTAAGTATATATAACATTGATGTGGTATATATTGAAGACTTTGGGTTTTCCTTGGTATTAGGTGGCACGTTTGCATTGTATTCATTGATATGTAGACATAGTAAAGTGGGGTTGATGCCAAGCCAACAAGCAGAAGATAGAGAAGTGTCCAACTTTAGACTTGATTTGCCAAGCAGACGTTCTAAGAGAGCTTCAAAGATAAAGGCATCTCTAGAGAATAGCATGTTTGCAAAGTACTTCCTTTTGGTTGCTACCATGCTTGGGACTGCAATGGTGATTGGGGACGGAATTCTCACACCTTGTATTTCAGGTACTTCCTCACTTATTATTTTAATTCTATTATGTTTTTAATCACCATGTTTTTTATTCGTTAATGAACATTAATTAGCTAAATGAATTTCGATTTAAAAAAGAAACAAATATGTGTGACGAGATATTTTTGATTAGGTGAAAGAAAGAAGCTAAGAAATGGTTGTTGAACTTCTCTTGCTTTTGTTTATTTTGATACTGTGAAAATGAGTTATTATGAGTCATGGGAAATAAATAGTGGTATTAGAATATGAAAGGTTGTCTTGAATATGAAAGGTTGGGAATTATGAATAGGTTTTTGTAAAGCCTATATATTGGGCTTAGTTGGTTTATTTTGCTAAGAGGTTTAGAAGTGATAGAAAAGTTTTTATATCAGGACTAAAATACATAATATTAGAGAAGGACGGACAGCTGACACACAACCAAAGAAAGAGCACAAGTTGAGACAAAGAGAAGGGATCTACAGCCTTTGAGGCTCAGAGCTTGTCATACAAGTCCAGTAGATGCTAAAGAATCAATAGAAGAAATGGAAGACCGAAAATCTGTTACAGTAAAGGCATTACTAAAGGAAATATATCTTAAAGAAACTAGGGTTGCTACCGTCTTCCATTTCTTCTTTTGACTCTTTAACGATCTTTTGGAATTGTACACTGGAATTGTACAAGCTCTTAGTCTCAGGGGCTGTAGGTCCCTTCTCTTTATCTCGGCTTATGCTCTTCTTCGGGCTGGTGTCTCACCGGTCTTTCCTTCTCCAACAAGTTCCATCAAGTAGAGGTCGTTTTCTAGGTTGAATTATTTTTATCTGAAAATTAACACTTCTATAAACATGCGTATACTTGAATTTTGACATGCAAATCCAAGAATATCATTTTTATCAAAATCCTGGCTCCTATGTGTTGTAATTAAATGTATGTTTTAGATCTGTTTACAAGACTCTTATCTTTTGTCAGGCATGTGTTTTTGAGGTAGTCAATCAGTAAACATGGCAAGTCTGATGATTAGATCAATAAACTGGATGTTGTTGTAAATCGTATTCGTTTTATGTTTTCTTTTAAATTTCCTTTTTGCTCTAGAGCTTATTTCTATTTCATTGTCTCTTTATACTTATGATCTTTGTAATTTCACATGCCATGTGAACATTTTGTGAGCTAATTAACAGTGATTTATATATATTTACTAAGCAAAAACAAAAAAAAATCTTTGCTAAACTTATTCCTGTCCTACCTATCACTTGGTCACTCACTTATCATCTAATTCAAAACTTTGTACTGACAGTTCTATCTGCTGTATCCGGTTTAAAGCAGGCCGCCAGTTCCTTGAATGACGGTATGAAAATCAACATGCACATGATCAAATGTTGAATTGATCCTTGTTTTTGTTATTTATGACTCTTTCTTATCTAATTTATCAGATAACATTGCCTGGATATCTGTTGTTATCTTGATCTTCCTATTCATGGTTCAACGTTTTGGCACCGATAAAGTGGGCTATACCTTTGCTCCTATCATCACCATTTGGTTCCTCTGCATTGCAATCATAGGAATCCTCAATTTCTTCAAGTATGATCCATGGGTCTTCAAGGCTATCAATCCAAAGTACATTGTTGATTACTTCAAAAGGAATGGAAAAAACGCTTGGATTTCTCTCGGCGGAGTGGTTCTTTGTATCACCGGTATTTAACTACTTAAAGTTTCAACCTCAAAATTGCATCAATGTTGCTAATGCTATTGAATTTGGATGTAATAGGAGTGGAGGCCTTGTTTGCTGATGTTGGTCATTTCTCAGTAAGATCCATTCAAATTAGTATGTGCTCAATGGTTTATCCTTCTCTCATCTTTGCATACACCGGTCAAGCCTCCTATCTAAGGAAACATATGGATGATGTCTCTGATACCTTCTACAAGTCCATACCTGGTATGCGTGTGTGTGTGTGTGTGTAATATATTCTTCACTATATATTTCATTCATCTCCAATTGCTTCTCAAGATGATCATTTATTGCAGAGCCTTTCTACTGGCCAATGTTTGTTGTGGCTATGTTTGCGGCGATCATCGCCAGCCAAGCGATGATCTCCGGTGCATTCTCCATCGTTCAACAGTCTCTATCCTTAGGGTGCTTTCCTAGAGTGAAGATTATTCAAACATCAAACAAGTATGAAGGACAAGTATATGTACCTGAGATGAACTACATTATAATGGTAGCTTGTGTTGTCATCACTCTGGTGTTCAAGAACACTGAAAAGATCGGCAATGCTTACGGTTTGTTTCCTTTCGATCAACCCTTTAAGCAAACAAAGCAATTCAATCAAATTGGCAGTCTGTATATATATATATATATATATGATCTATGATCTATGTAATGCAGGGATTGCAGTGGTTTTTGTGATGACACTCACTTCAGCATTCCTGGTGATTGTTATGATCATGATATGGAAACTAAACATCATCTTCGTCATTCTCTATATCCTTGTGATGGGATCCATGGAGCTTCTTTACTTGAGCTCAGTGCTTTACAAGTTTAATGACGGAGGCTACATTCCAGTAGGCTTTGCAGTTTTTCTAGTCGCAGTAATGATCATATGGAACTATGTTTACAGAATGAAGTACATGTTTGAGATGGAGCACACGGTAGCAAGTGAAAGGATGGCGGAGATTGCGGTTGATCCTAGTTTGAGAAGAGTCCCTGGTCTTGCCCTCTTCTACTCAGAGCTCGTCAACGGAATACCTCCAATCTTTGAGCACTACATTAGTAATGTGCCCGCATTGCACTCAGTGCTGGTCTTTGTCTCAGTGAAGTCATTGCCAATAAGTAAAGTACCGAGAGATGAGCGGTTTCTTTTCCGGCGAGTAGGACCTAGTGAGCTCCTCCTCTTCCGGTGTATTGTGAGGTACGGATACAAAGACACAATGAGTAGTGAGCATGAGACATTTGACTCCCTTTTGGTGCAAGGATTGAAAGAGTTTATAAAGCAAGAGGGTTTGAAGGTGAATGAGGAGATCGAGGTGGAGGTGGAGACGGTGGAGAGGGAGATGAAGGCTGGAGTAGTTCATTTGTTAGGAGAGAGTGAAGTGGTGGCCAAAGATGGGGCAAGTTTCTGGAAGAGAATCGTGATAGACTATGCTTACCACTATATGAAGAGAAACTTAAGACAACAAGATGAAGTTTTCACTATTCCTCGCCAACGTTTGTTGAAGGTTGGGATGAACATTGAGCTCTGAGCATCTTCAATGTTTCTCTATTTGTTGTCCGATTTGGAAATAAACTTTGATCTGATTTTCAACCCAAATTTATTAACTTATATATACAGCTCCTGATGGAGAGATAATGCATATATATATATATATATATATATATATATATATATATATATATATCCAACAATTTGTAATAGTTGTCATTGAATCTAGATGTTTTACTAATTGTAGTAATTGGAGTTAAAACATTTCTTGTTGTTACTTTAGACCTTCTGCTTGTAACCATCAAAGAGAATATTTTTCATGTGTGAATATGATGATATTAAGATGCAATGTGTTTGGTTCTAAGGTCAGTGCGATTCCATGCGTTGTCGCACCGCATTGTGCGCACTCTATTACTAATTCAACTTTTATTTCTTTTTCATTGTCAACTTGATTCCAGTGAGAATGAAGTTTGTTGATTTGCTTTGTTTCATGATCAGAATCAAGACTGTGTCCAAAGGAGTATTCTCTTTGATGCATTATAATAAATTGATGCCCAAATCAATAAAAGAGGCAATGTTTTCTTAATCCCAACTTGTCTTTGTTGTTATTGGAGTTGTGATTTCTATAGTAGTTATTATAATATATGGACAACCTTCTCAAAGTTTAATGCCTTCTTGACAAGATAATGCACAAACAAACATTCATCTCAATGCACTAAAAAAAGGCTCTAGGGTTTAAGCAAAGGAGATACTTGCTCAATGATGTAATATTTCACTATGAGTTCTAATGCTTGAGATTTCTTTCTTTTTCTCTCTTTAATTATAACTACAGTTAAACATAGAGTTCATATCTATTCCAAATTTACAATGCAACTCAGAATGCTTCTATATATATATTGAATATAATTGTTCTTGTTAATCAAATAACATATTAAAGCTCCTGCACAAAATGCAAAGAAGTGACATGTAGAGTAGAAGAGAATTATAATTACTTCAAGATGGAGAAAATGCAATTGGGAATTGTGAAACATATATGTGTTTAATTAGCATTTCATTCAGAAAGGAAAACTTCAGAAATACAAGAGTACTAATTGAGTGCATGAAATGATACCAATTAGGGGAGTACTCTTCCTCTCTTCCTCTTCAAATTACAGAATTCAACTGAAAAGAAAAAGAGAAAATTATAAGGAAATTAAGAAAATTTCCTCATTTTCTTGAGATCTTTTTCAGAAAAAATTCCGGTCCCTTTTGTCATTATTGCTAGTGTGATCCCTCCGGAGGATTGACAATTCATCAGTGATATCGATCTGGATGGATTTATCATGCTTCTCAAGTGTTGATTTCTCAGCATGCTCCCTATACTTGTGCATGTACCTTTGCATCACATCAGCATATTGATCAAGACCAAGTGTCTTGAAAGCACAAAGAACATCTTCACCATTTATAGTCTTCCGCTTCTCTTTCCGGCACCTTTCAGAAGCTTCTCCAGTAACAAAGCCGATGAACTCTGAGGCGCATTCCTGCATAGTCTCCTTGGCTTCTTTCGATATCTTGGCACTCGGCGGCAGAGCTTGCTTCATGATCTTGCCTACATTGGCTATTGGCAGAAGGTGATCTTGCCCAGTGATGCATCCTTGACTTGAAGTACTATGTATACTATCAGCCATTTCTTTTCTCCAAAGAAGCACTTAAGCCCGTTAAACACAGACACGTTTCCACTCTGCTTCTTATGATCATATGTTTGCCTATATATATATATATATATATATATATATATATATATATATATATATATATATATATTAAATGCACTGCCATTTGTAAAGCTGATGACCTAAGGAAGGTTTTGATGCTTGAAGCCTAACAAAAAGTTTGGTATGTCGGATGGTCTTATCCTTACTAATTATGGATCAACTAGTCTAGACACTAGCATGTGATTCAAACTCATTAAACCACATGGAAAGATATAATTATGGTCAAGATATGTGCTTCTTTGCATAATATTTGTAATCCTTCAACACTTACCACGTTTCCAAAATAGTTTATGAATTAAGGTTCCAAGTAATTAGCTTTCAGTTTAAAACTTGCGTGGATGAAATCCAAGACCAACACAAGTAGAGGCTCCTAGAAGCAGATCCAAGTTACGGAGGACCTGCTGGGAAACAGATATGAGATCATGCCAAGATCTGTCTTAGTTGTGGCTGACCTTTGGCCAAGCTGTTGGGAAGCATATCTGAGATTTGGCCAAGATGTGGCCGAGATCTGACTAAGCTCTTAATTGGGAAGCAGATTTGAGATCTGGTCGAGATGTGGCTGAGCTCCTGGGAAGCAAAGGGTTGAGTTGAGGCTGAGTTGTTGAGCCGAGCTAGGAGCTCCTAAAAAGAAGATAAAAGGTATAGGCCAAACAAAAAGGGGAAAGTAAGAGAAAGAACAAAAGAGAGAAGAAAAGAGGAAGTCGGAGGATTGATTTAGGATCATTTCTTGGTAAGCTTCTTTACAACAAGAAGGGTTCTCACACATCTTCAGTCTCCATCATCAAGAAGATAAATGTTACTCTTCAGATTGTTGTAAGAGTTTGATTGTTAGAGCTTCAGTACTCAAGACTTGTATCTTCTTGGTTAATTTCCCTATGGGGTTTCTCTCGATTTTGGAGGGTTTTCCACTTAAGTTTTGATGTGTTGTCCCTTTGTTTCTGTTTCTCTTTAATAGTTGCATCTCTCCTCTGAGGTCTTAAATATGCTATTTCCATTCCTAACAAGTGGTATTAGAGCTTACAAATTTAGAGGAGAATGGAAGGGAGTTCTAGAACTAAGGTGAAGCTTAACAACTCAAATTAGATGTTGTGGAAACCAAAGATGGAAGACATTCTCTATTGCAAAGACATCTATGATTCTATAAAATGCAAAGGAAAGAAGCCTGATGATATGCTAGATAAGGATTGGAAGAAGATAAATCATGTATCTAACGGTTATATTCAACAATGGTTGGATGACTTCGTTTTTCATAATGTATCCAGTGAAACATGTGCTTATGTTATGTGAACAAAGTTGGAGTCACAGTATGAGAGAAAGACAATAGGAAACAAAGCATTTTTGATGATGAAGATTGTAAACATGAAGTTTCATGAAGGAAGCTCTATTGTGGAGCACCTAAATGAAGTCTAGAGCATTGTTAATTAGTTAGCTACTATGAAGATGACATTGGATGATGAGTTACAAGCTCTATTGATTTTGAGTTTATTGCCGAACAACTAAGAGACATTGGTGGTGACACTTAGCAATTTTGCTCCAAATGGGGTATTCACTATGAGTCTGGTTGCATCCAATCTTCTAAATGAGGAGACAATGAGGTAGTCAATGGGTACTGAGAGGTTAAATGTCTTTGTTATTGAGCAAAGGGGAAGGAGTAAGAGTTGAGGACCTCATGGCCATGGAAACTCAAAGGGAGATCCAAGTCAACAGGCAAGGTGAAATGCTATCATTGTGGCAAGGTTGGACATATGAAGATACATTATTGGAAACTCAAGAGGGAGAAAGAAGACAAAGATCAGGGAAAGGATGATAAGAACACCAAAGAAACAGTCCCAAGTGAAGTGGTGGTTCTATCTATGGAGAAGGAGTGCCTCCATGTCTTTTTCCATGATATAGAGTGGGTGATAGACACAACAACCTCTTATCGTGCCACTCCATTGAAGGAATACTTCCCATCCTACAAGGAAGGAGATTTTGACATAGTAAAAATGGGGCACAACAACTATTCAAGGATTGTTGGAGTGGGTGACATATGTGTACTCATAGACATTGGTTTTTTCATTAACTTGAAGGATATAAGACATGTTCCTAATCTTAGACTCAACTTGGTTTTTAGCTTGAGTTTGGATAGACAAGGCTATGAAAGCTACTTTGGCAAAGGAATTGGAAGCTTTCTAAAGGCTCATTGGTTGTTGCAAAAAGAAAGGCCTGTTGCACCTTGTACAAGACACAATTGAAAGTGTGCAAGAGTGGTTTGAATGCAGTGGAGGAAGAATCTTCTCCAAATCTTTGGCATAAGCGCTTGGCTCACATGAGTGAGAAAGGTCTGCAAATTCTAGCTAAGAAAGAGCACATCCATTGCAAATTTGGTGTGGCTTTGAACCCTTGTGACTTTTGTGTTATTGCTAAGCTTCAAAGAGTCTCTTTTCACAAATCCTCTAAGAGGAAAGATGAATTGTTGTCAATTGTCCGATGTGTGTGACCCTCTAGAGGTGAAGTCTCTTGGTGGTAATGTATGCATATTTCATTACCTTTATTGATGATGCATCGAGGAAGTTATGGGTTTATTTGTTGAAATCTAAAGATCACGTATTTCAAGTGTTCTAACAGTTTCATGCCAAGGTTGAAAGGGAGACAGGGAAGCCTCTAAAATGCCTTCATACTGATAATGGATATGAATATGTTTCTAAGAAGTTTGAAGGCTGCTATGTAGCTCATGGAATTTGCCATGTCAAGACAGTGCCTGGAACTCCTCAACACAATAGGGTAGCTGAAAGAATGAACCGTACTATTGTGGAAAAGGCGGAGTTTGTTGAAAATGACAGGTCTTTCTAAGATTTTCCGAGGTGGAGGGTATGGACAGGGAAGAATCCCTTTTATTCACATTTGAAAGTCTTTAGTTGCGAGGCTTATGTGCATATTCCTAAAAAGCACAGGTCCAAGTTCGATGATAAAGCTACATAGTGTATGTTTGCGGGATATAAAGATGAAGAACTTGGATACATGTTATGGAATCTAGAAATGAGAGTGCTTGTAAGGAGTGGAGATGTGGTCTTTTATGAAGATCAAAAGATGCCCAGTGATAAACATGCAAAATCGACCTGGTGTAGGTTACTGTCAAGTTTTTGAAGCTCTAGATCTGAACTCAAGAGGATAGACTGGGATTCAAGAGGTGCAGTTGAAGCTGGTACTAGCCAAAATGGTATAGAAGTAGAGGAAGCTCCTGCATGAAGAGATCTTCAACCAGTTGAAAGTTCTGATACCCAGACTAGGAAGTCAAGTAGAGAACATGTAATACCCATCTCTCCACTGAGACACATGTCACACCAGCCAGGTCAGGAGGGTATCCTGTGCCTAAGGTTGTACAATCTAATATCTGAAAACTCATGATGTACTTCAAATACTTATCTTAATCATAAACTTAATATGTTAACACAGATTGTCAACACAAATAAAAGTACATCACATAAGGAGTCTGGGCAACGTAGCCCCAAATACAACAGAAATATAAATACTTAACAAGTCTTTCACTCAATACAAATACAAACTTAAACTAGGGTACGTTAGAGAGATCTACGGGACTCCTCAGTCTCGATCTCCTGCACATTTCACTTGAGTGAGAAACACTATATATATAAGGAAATACATGTAAATGAACTGAAAAATACAAATTCTGAAACAATGCTAATTATATGCATTATCTTTTAATCACTTAAACATGCCAAACATTTTTGAAAACTTGAGATAAAGCACAAATGCAATCTCAATCATCACATAACATATCAAACTCATAAATATGCATAGGCCTCGTATCGCTAAGCATGCACCCCTAGACATGGTATCTCTAAATGAACACCAGACCTCATCAGAGGTATGCTCTCTACCGTACCTGATGTATGTACAATGGAATACACTCTACCGAACTTGCACCTGGCTTGACGACTAGTGGTATGCCCTTTACCGAACCTGTATTGCCGTCAAGTATGCATATCGTATCCGATACGGGCACTAAAAATTCTGGAAGGGTTTTATATGTAAAACAATTTTGAAAACATTTGTTAATAAAAGAAAAAGGTTTAAAAACAAATCCCTTCCCTAACTCGATATCGTATACATCTTTTCTAGGCTCTATCAACTGAGCCCTATGTTGTTGGGTCATTCAATCTGTCTAACTAGGGTGCAGTCTATGATACACATGATAGTCTACCAATTAAGATAACTCTTATATTAACTCATGCTATTTAAATCATATAGCATATATCAAGCATGAAAACCACTATGGTACTATAGCGGTAATACTTTCGGCATTCACAAACTTCGAATAGAAATTCATGCAAAATCATATGAACCAAAACCTCGGTAAAACTAGGTTATGGAAATATTCAAAGTATAATGTAATCACTCACATGAAGTCCTTTGCTGAGCTTAAGGCTGACTTGGCCCTTCTACTGCTCCCGCGGGACCTTACCTTTTCCTAGAATTAATAATAATAACTAGATAAATACGATATTCATATTTTCATAACTTTAGTTCTATTGTTTAAAAATACGATAAATATACGACATGTCCACTTAATCTCTACTTATAGTTACCCTTTGCACATGCTTAACTACGAGATATGAAAATGTCATCTAGCATGTTTATCTAGCAAGATTAAACTCTCATAGGGCATGAAATCAAGTAGCAATGAAACATGAAATCTTGAAGGCATGCAAACTAGGATTTAATAGGTATTAACTCTTATAATTTTCCATGAAAATTTGGCACCACCTCCTTATTTATAGGGCTCTAAAAATTATACAAACATTCATATTTAGCATCATGAATTTAATGAAACAACTACATATCTTCATACAAAATATCCCTCATTTCCCGCTTAATCCCTCTTTAATTTCACAACATCAACCCTAATATTCCAATCAAACCTCATGCCCTAAATCATGAAACAAGTTAGGGTTTTCCCCCAAATTTCAAATCACAGGAGGAAAGAAACTCGCCAGAGAAGAAGGCTGTAGGGGTCCTGGACGTCGGAGAAGAAAGAGGGCCAGCCTGGGCTGCTGCTTGTCGTAGTGGCGCGAACGGACAACTAGGCGGCGGTGTTCGGGTCGCAAGGGGCGAAGCTAGGCTGCGGCATGAGCGGCGCAGACTGGCGGCCAGGCAGAGGCGTCGGCCTGGGTAGGCTGCGGAGGGCCCCAAGGACGCACCGGGGCGGCGTGCGGCAGCGGAGCTAGGGTGTTGGGCGGCGCGAGGTCGGGGGGGGGGGCGGCCGACGAGTGTGGGTAAGGGCTATTTGGGTTTCTGATTTCAATCGAGAGAGAAGAGGGATCGAGAGAGAGGGGATAGATGAGTTTTCTCTCCTCTCATCTGATTTATAAACTTAAGATATTTTAATTAATTAATATTTTATTTAAATATTATTCTATTCAATTAATTAAACTTATCTTTATAAATATCTCCCACTAAAACCAAATAACTTTATTTGATCATATCTTTTTACTATACAATCATGTGGGTGTCGAATCGACTAAATGTCTCGTCTCTATCCCTGATCCAGATCCGGAAAACCCGGGTCAAGAGATTCTAGGGTCACAGGCGTATTGTGGCATCACAGGGTCTGTCTCTCACCAGACCAGATCCGAAATTACCGGCCTTTGACCCGACCAAATCTACTTTATTGGGACCCTAACTTTTGTCCGGTATCTCCCACTTAATTAATTTTGATTAATTAACACTTAGATAAATTTCTCATTTAATTAACAGGCTTTTACTATCTATCCATCTCCAACTATTTCAAGTAAAAGTTGCTTGGCCCAATAAGGCCTTCTCTCGGCCCTATAGTTGCGAGGCTGGATTTTAGGTCCATTAATTCTCGATTTACCTTAAAATGAGGTTTAAAATAATTAATTTATTTTCTATGCTAATTAACCTCAACAATTATTTGGAAATTGAATGATCATTTATTTAGAAAAATCCATGGCTTTACAAAACATCAACCATCTCAGAGATATCTAACATCATAGTATATCTTGCTTACTGATATGGGGGAACTAGAGACACTCCTGTCACGCCCCGAACCCGGGTCCGGGCACGTTAAGAGACCGGCCTCACCCAAACAGGGATGAGTCCCCATCTAAGGGCAAGGCCTCAGATTTTCTGTACAGATAATATGCAAGTTAATACAACAAAAATAATATAAAAAGGGAGTCTACACAACTCCCTTTTTATATAATAAATCAGCAATCTCAAAGAGATATAGAAAGCAACACAAAAGGCATATACCTATGGGAAACAACGATCTTGAATATATGAGTAACATCTCAAAGAACTATAGGAAAAGAAATCCAAAGCAAGGTAGGAATTTAGAAATACTCACAAAGCACAGAGTGCGAGAACCTATCTTTTAGTAGCTATACAGATCCTAGGTCACCTCACGTCGTGACTCACACGCCTGTGTCAGGATCTATATATATACATATATACATATATAACATAGAATATTATCTCATTAATTATACTCAACTTCCTTAACCATGTAGAATAAACAGGTTTTAAGAGAAAAATAATGCCACGATTTTGCAGATTTTTACTCATGCGTGCAGTCAGAGAGAACTACCTATATTTCCTAATCCGCAAGTCGGATTTCTCTGATCTAGGGCTCATTGGAAAGATCTCCTCTTCCCCCTTCTAATGGTATTATTATATATTCGAGTTGTTGTATTCTTGGATATATGCTTGTTATGGTGCATTTTATTGGCACCTTGCTTTGTGGATGTCTCCCACGCTTGCTCTCGTTGCCGGGCTGGACTAATGCCGACGCTGAATCGATGCTGTCACTGGGAGGACACCAGGCTGGATGGCTGTGGCTACTACTGATGATGTCGGGCTGGACCGATGAGACTTATATTCCGAGGTGCTTAGCAGGAGACGTATTCCTAAATATTCTCAGATCTTAATTATTTATTTGTTCTCTAATCTGAGCCATGTTACTTGAGCTTTCCTTGCTGCTATTTCATTTATGCTATTGATTTGACCTTATGCCCTTATTGTTTTCATGCATCCTACTGAGCCTGTTCCTTAGGCTCAAACACTTGGTTGCTCTTTTTCCCAGGTGACGATCAGGAGTAGGATTGGGCGTAGGAGGGGCTTCTTCTGAGTAGCAGCTTGTATGTTGATTGCTTTCATTCAAGGTCTGTGGACCTCTTTCTATCTTGTGAGAGACTTGTGTAGACTCTTTATTATGTATTCTTATGTTGTAAACTAGGGGTGCCTGATCGTTTCTGTGGGTCGTGTAGACCAGTACTACTTATTATGTATTTGTGTGGAGTTGTGTAAACTCCCTTTTTACATTATTTTCGTTGTGTTATCTCTGCATATTATCTGTACAGGAAATCTGAGGCCTTGCGCCTAGATGGGGACTCGTCCCTATTTGGGTGTGGCTGGTCTGTTGACGTGCTTGGACCTAGGTTTGGGGGGTGACAGATTAAGGTGGTATCAGACTCTAATAGGTCAGTTGTCTTGAGGACAAAGACAAATGGTTGGAAGCTATGGAAGAGGAGATGCTATCTCTAAAAAAGGACACCTATCAGCTTGTTATGCTCCCTTGAAAAGCATATGTTCAAAATTGAGAAAATTCACACTAAAGACAAATGTTCATATATGTTGATAAAAGGGATTCCCAAAGGGAACCTTGAGATATGCTCAAGGTTGATTGGGATGGACTCCAAATGAGGAGTCATATTTGTATATCTCTCCCATTGGTCTTAGAGGAGGAGATTGTTGTAGACGAAGTATAAGATCAACATAGGTAGAGGCTCCTAGAAGAATATCTGAGATCTTGCCAAGATCTCACCAACTTTCTAGGTAGCAGATCCGAGATCTGGCCCAAGATCTAGCCGAGATGTGGCCAAGCTCTGGCCAACGTGCCGGTAAGTAAATCCAAGATCTTGTTGAGATCTGCCTGAGCTATGGTCGAGCTATTGGGAAGCAGAAGACCAAGATAAGGCCAAGCTGCTGGGAAGCAGATGGCCAAGCTAAGGCTGAGCTCCTGGAAAGCAAAGCTGAGCTGGGAGCTCCTAAAAAGAAGATAAAAAGGTAGGTCAATCAAGAAGGGGAAAGTAAGAGCAAGAACAAGAGAGAGAAGAAAAGAGGAGTTGGACGTGTGATTTGGAAGCATTTCTAGGTGAGCTTCTTCATGACAAGGTGGGTTCTCACACCGCTTTGGTCTCCATCATCGACTTGTATCTTCTTGGTTAATTTCCTCCTTGTATTGGTACGATCTCAAGTTTGAGCATCAACTTGAGATATAGAACTCTGTATGTTCTGATTTTTAATAGATTTCTTGCTCAAAGATGCCCTGTGATTTTCCCCTTGATTTTAGAGGGTTTTCCACGTAATTTTTTGTGTGTTGTCCCTCTCTCTTTTACAGCTGCATCTCTCCTCTAAGTTCTTAGATACTTTTTTTTAATAGATGTGGACAAGCCACTAGAAGCCCGACAATGTGGTTCAAACAATGAACCTCTCCTTGTGAGAGGGAATAAGTTACCAACCTGAGGTCTTAGATCCTACTGTTCCTCCCCTAACAACAGCTTCATTATATGGTCTTTTTTGTGTCTGAGTTTTTATTATACTTTTCTTGTGAATTTGCACTACTATCACAAAAAATGAGAGAAATCAGCTTAAAATATGTAGTGTGATAATTGGTTGGTTTCTCATTGTTAGAAAGTGATCCATTTTCTAGAAGCTTCAAGGAAGTCCAACATATAACTAGAATCTTCTTCATCAAAGTAGAAGCTTGGAGGAGTTTGAATATACCTTAGAATATTCTCTATAATTTAAAAATAGAATGTGGAATGTTCTAGAATATGGAATGTCCTAGAATATAGTCTAGAAAGTTCTAAAGGTCCTTATATAAAGGGATGAGATGTAACTCTTTTGTAACAAGTCAAAAAGTTTCAAAGTGTAATACAAAGTTCTTCTACAAACTACTCCTCTTCCACTATTCTCTAGTCATCTGCACTCCAAAGCCTAACACTAGCCTCTCAAATCCTTGTTCCCCAATACTAACAGTGGTATCAAAGCCCGATTTGGTTTGTAGAGGGCGTTTGTCCTGACCTTCCACTATTCACTATCTTCTAAGAATCATGTCCACATCTACCTCTTTCGGTATTCCAATTCCCATTTTTGATCGGAACAACTATGATTATTGGAGTCTGAAGATGACCACGTTCCTGATGGCCCAAGGTTTATGAGACATTGTTGAGAACGGGTATGTGACTTCAAAAGAAGAAGGGTGCAGTTCCTCAGATCAACTACAAAAGGATGCAAGGACCCTCTGTATTATTCAACAAGCTTTGTCGGAGAATATATTCCCAAGGATTATTGGGGCAAAACATCAAAGGAGGCTTGGAAGATTCTGCAAGAGGAGTTCCAAGGCACTGAGCAAGTACGAGCCATTAGACTACAATCACTCAATAGAGAATTTGAAAATATAAAAATGAAAGAAAATGAAACTATTCAACACTATTGTGGTAGGATAAAACAACTAGTAAATCAAATGAGAGCCTATGGAGATGATATTACTAATAAAAGAATAGTACAAAAAATACTAATAACACTCACTAAAAAATATAACTCTGTAGTTACTGCTATAGAGCAATCTAAAGATATAAAATCTTTATCAGTAAGTGAATTAATTGGTTTACTAGAAGCACATGAGGAAAGATTAATAGTGCAAGATGAAGGAAATTTAGAAAGTGCCTTTAAAACAAAGATGAATTTCAAACCTCAAAAATTTAAAAATGGCAGGAATTTTGGAAAAAATATAAAAGGATGAGGAAAATATCCACCTTGCAAATTTTGCAAAAAGAACAATCACTTAGAAAAAGACTGTTGGTTTCGTAATAACAAACAATGCAATTTTTGCAAAAAATATGGTTATATAGAAAAAGATTGTCGCTTTAAAATAAACAATCAAGCTAATTATGCAGAAAAAAGTGAAAGTACACAAAATACATTTTATGCTAATCAAGAAACAACTAAAGATAATAATGATATTTGGTATATAGATAGTGGATGTAGTAATCATATGACTTCTAATGAGTCTATATTCACTGATATTGATACTTCAGTAAAATCTAAAGTAAGAATAGGAAATGGTGCATTAGTTGACACAAAAGGAAAAGGAACTATAATACTAGAAACTAAAGAAGGTTCAAAACAATTTAAAGACGTATATCTAGTTCCTAGTCTGGATATTCTCTATATTTTGAAGGAGATACTTGCACCATTTATGACAAAAAGAAAGTTCTTGCCTCAATCAAGATGGAAAATAGAAATTTTCCAATTCAATGGAGATATACCAGAGACATAGCCATGAAGACTCAGGTTCATGAGTCATGGCTATGGCACCGAAGATTTGGCCATCTTAATTTTGCAGCATTAAGGCTACTCCATCATAAAAACATGATGAGAAACCTTCCATATATCTTAGAAACTTCAGAGATTTGTGAAGGTTGTCTACTTGGAAAACAACGAAGACAATCCTTCCCATGTGGTAAAGCATGGAGAGCTAAGAAGCCATTAGAGCTGGTGCATACAGACGTCTGTGGCCCAATGAAGACTCCTACACCTAGTTACAATAGGTATTTTATCTTATTCATCGATGACTATACAAGAATGATATGGGTATACTTTCTCCGAGAAAAATCGGAAGTTTTCTCTATATTCAAGAAATTCAAGAATCATGTGGAGAAACAAAGTGGCCGTAGCATCAAAGTTCTCAGAAGTGATAGAGGCACAAAGTACAACTCTAATGAGTTCAAGAAATTTTGTGAAGATGAGGGCATTCATCACCAACAGACAGTTAGCTATGCACCTGCGTAGAATGGAGTAGCAGAAAGAAAGAATAGAACTGTCATGGAAATGACAAGATCAATGCTAAAGGAGAAAAGAGTTCCAAACTTATTATGGGCAGAAGCAGTTTACACAGCAGTTTATCTACTAAATAGATGTCCAACCAAGGCAGTGCAAAACAAGACGCCAATTGAAGCTTGGAGTGGAATGAAGCCTTCAGCAAAACACCTCAAAGTATTTGGCTGCATATGCTACATTCACATTCCAGATCAAAAACGGTGCAAGCTTGACGCGAAGACCGAGAAAGGAATTTTCATGGGCTACAGTAATCAATCCAAAGGTTATTGGATCTACAATATAAAAACAAAGAAGCTGATAATCAGCCGAGATGTGGAGTTTGAAGAAGATGCAGCATGGAACTCGGAGGAAGAAAAGATAGAAAAAAGGTATGTCACACTATCAGATATCCAACAGGAGGAGCAAACAATATGAGAAGAAAGAGAGACTCCCAGCTCTACACAAGAAGAATCTACTTCAGAATCCCCTATTCGAAAGGTGAAAACTCTTAGATAAATTTATGAAGCTTGCAATTTCACAACTCTAGAACCTGAAAATTATGAAGAAGCGGCTCAAGAAGAAGTTTGGAGAAAAGATATGCAAGAAGAGATCAAGATAATTAAGAAGAATGGAACATGGGAGCTGATTGATTGTCCCAAAGACAAAGACATTATTGGAGTCGAGTGGGTCTACAAAACAAAGCTGAATGCAAATGGATCAATTTAAAAACATAAGGCACGACTGGTGGCAAAAGGTTACTCTCAACAACCAGGTATTGACTATACTGAAACCTTTGCTCTTGTTGCTCGCCTAGACACAATCCGTGCTATTATTGCTTTAGCTGCACAAAAGCAATGGAAGATATATCAATTGGATGTGAAGTCTGCATTCTTAAATGGATATCTACAAGAAGAAATCTATGTGGAGCAGCCACAAGGCTTCATTGTCAAAGGCAAAGAAGACAAACTCTTGAAGCTCAAGAAGGCTTTATATGGATTAAAGCAAGCACCACGAGCATGGTACAACAGAATAGATGAATACTTCATGAAGCAAGGCTTCAAGATGAGCATGAATGAACTAACTCTCTACATCAAATCCCAAGGTTACTCTGATCTTCTTATTGTTTCTCTGTATGTAGATGATCTTATATATACAGGGAACAATAAGAAGATGATTCAAGAATTTAAAGAAGAGATGATGAAGACATTCGAGATGACAGACTTGGGTTTGATGCACTACTTTCTTGGCATAGAAGTCAATCAAAAGAAGAAGGTATTTTCATCTCACAGAAGAAATATGCAGAGAACCTCCTAAAGAAGTTTAAGATGAATTACTGCAAGGCTGTACCAACGCCACTCGTGACAAATGAAAAACTACAAAAGGAAGATGGAGCAGAAAAAGCTGATGCTTCTCTTTGCAGAAGTATCATTGGAAGCCCTTATATCTCACGGTTACACGGCCAGATATAATGTATGCTACAAGTCTGCTATCACGCTTCATGCAAAGTCCAAGCCAGATACACTATGGAGCTGTCAAAAGGGTTCTTCGGTACTTATGGGGAACAATAGACTATAGAATATGGTATTGACCCAATGAAAAGGGAAAACTACTTGGGTATACAGACAATGATTAGGCAGGCTCCACTGATGACAGAAAAAGCACATCTGGATATGCTTTCACACTCAGCTCTGGAATTTTTTTCATTGGCATCTAAGAAGCAGGAATCAGTAGCACAATCTACAACAGAGGCCTAATATATTGCAGCAGTTATCACAGCAAGTCAAGCTATATGGCTCCGTAGAATACTAGAAGACATTGGAGAAGTATAGGCAGTACCAACACCAATACTATGCGACAACAAATCGACTATTGCTATCTCAAAAAATCCAGTCTACCATGGAAGAACAAAGCACATATCTACAAAATATCACTTTGCACGAGAATTACAAAATGATAGATAGATCGAGCTGCAGTATTGCAAAACTGAAGACCAAATAGCAGATATATTCGCAAAAGCTCTACCACAAAGTAAGTTTACAACACTTCGCAGCATGCTTGGCATATCGAAAATGGATCAAGGAGGAGAATGTTAGAAAGTGATCCATTTTCTAGAAGCTTCAAGGAAGTCCAACATATAACTAAATTCTTCTTCATCAAAGTAGAAGCTTGGAGGAGTTTGAATATACCTTAGAAATAGAACGTGGAATGTTCTAGAATATGGAATGTCCTAGAATATAGTCTAGAAGGTTCTAAATGTCCCTATATAAAGGGATGAGATGTAACTCTTTTGTAACAAGTCAAAAAGTTTCAAAGTGTAATACAAAGTTATTCTACAAACTACTCCTCTTCCACTATTCTCTAGTCATCTACACTCCAAAGCCTAACACTAGCCTCTCAAATCCTTGTCCCCCAATACTAATACTCATACTAAGAAACGAATGGTACATTCAAGGGTTTGTCTTTAAATTCTCATGATATTTCTCTGTATATGCATTTTCCTTTCTTGATTTATGATTTACATATATAGTGGTAATCACCATCAAATAAAAAAAGGAAAAAGGAAAAATAGAATAGAAATGAGTGTAAAATAAATAGAGTGGTTGGTTGATTTCTGATAATTAGAACCAATTAATGTCACAATATTCTTTGGTATTTCTTTGGATTCATATCATATTGCTCTGAATATACAGTTTCACTGCTTGATTTCGGTGCAAAATCACCAATGGTTGAAGAAGGAAATAGAACAGGAATTAAGATAAAATAGTGGTTGGTTGGATTCTGATAGTAGGAAACTAATGGCACATTTGTCGGTTCGTCCTTTCAATTCATATCATATAGTTCTTTCAGTACTTTGTTTTCTGAGCTACAAATATTGTTCCACTTGACTGGGATGGCACACCTCGGTGCCTGACACTTTGCAACAGCCAATTGAAGTAGATAATAAGCTGACACTTGCCGACAAGCCGTGCAAAGCCAACATGCCTTCTTTGATGATGGTGATATGCAATGAGCTTTAAGTACTCTTAAACTCTCTCTTCAGAAATAACACAAACCAATCAGCTCAAGGACTGAGCTATCCACTCTTGTGGAAAAGGAAACAAAACTGAAATATAGTAAGGCCAAGTTGCTTCAAATGAAACCAATTGGAGTAGTCTTTCACTACAAACCATGCAAGTTTCTTGGACAACGGATTCTTGGATAGGGTTTAAGGGAGCATGTAACCTTTTACTATTAAACAAACTTACCCTTGAGGAGTTCATTCATTATATATATATATATATATACACATAAATAGAAATGAAACGAGGATTTTAAGAGCAATGGTTGACAATTTTTTGAAATTTCTGTTGTACTTTATTTATCTATCTTCTTGATCTCTTTATATATAGTGTACCTAAACCTTCTTCTCTTTGATCAATCAGTGATTTGAAATCAGGTTATCATACAAACAGTAAACGCTCAAACCTTTTACTATTCATTTTAATTAATTAGCAACTTTAATTATTCCCAACTATCATCCACAGAAGTCAATAAAGGATTAGCACTAATTAGCATTAAAAACTTTTTCTTCGTTAGATTTATTTATAACAAGTATGCTTTCTTACTCATCATTATTTCAGTATATGTATTGATATAGATCATCTTTCATCTTCAAGGTGCTAAAACCTAATCTGAAAATATAAGGAATTGTTTTTATCAAAAGTATATATATATAAGGAATTGTGTGATATGAATATATGTTAAACCTTGGTGAGCCTCATCTCGGAGAGATGGAGAGAAAGAGAGCGATAAAGATCATAACAAAGGAACGTTTAATAGAAATCATGATGTTTATTTAAAAAATGAAAAGGAAAATTTAATAATAAAAAGGATTAATTACACTTTTCGTCCCTGAAAATGGTGTCATTGTTCACTTTTATCCTTGTATTTTAAAAATGTTCAATACAGTCCTTGTGTATTAGGAAATTTTGTTCTTTTCATCCCTGAAAATGGTGTCATTGTTCACTTTTATAATTGTATTTTTTAAAAATGTTCAATACAAATTCTTGTGTATTATGATTACTCTATTTTGGTCCCTAACATTGTATTGCACATTACACAAGGACCGTATTGAACATTTTTAAAATACAAGGATAAAAGTGAACAATGACACCATTTTCAGGGACGAAAAGTGTAATTAATCCTAATAAAAAAAGAATGAGGTTAGCACATAGGAGAAGAGCAGGCCATGAGAGTTTTCATAAAGACAATGACATTTCCAAATTCAAAATTCTTTTTCATGCATGCAGAAAACCCTAATTCACATCCCCAACACTATAAAATTATTTTCCAAACGATTCATAAATCAAGAGAGACAGTTGCATATATATTCTAAGAAAATGATGATGAATTCAGAATTGCCACTCTGAAATCTCCTTGTTTTAGAATGCAAACAATACCTAGAAAATTATGAAAAATTACAACTCCATTTGCTATATGTTCTTCTGAATAATTGTTTTAAAGTTTAATCAACAAAATGTTCAATATTTCAATCCAAATCAGTTTCTGTATTAGCTCAATGTTCACCCATTTCTTTTAGCTATTAACTTATTAATGAAAGTTTCAAAACATGCACACTTTTGGATGCTGTTGTTCTTCCTTAGTGCATAAACTGATAGTTGAAATGAAGAAACCAATAGCTTGATAAAAAATACTGATAATTATGCCACGACCCACAATACTGCCCTAAATGTTAAGGTTTTTCAAACTTCTATAAACAGTTTCGAACAAATTATTGATCATATATGTTAATCTCATCTAACAGATTATTGGTGTAGTTAGATTTAAATCATCAAAATTAAATATGTTTGCTTGAGTATAGTAGTTGTGAATTCAACCTAAACTTTATTAAGAAATTAAAGGACACACACTTCTAATTGGAGGAATTGTGATGAATTACAAAGTTTGGAACTCTCAAAATCATCCACTTATACAACAATTTCTGTTAGAAATAAAAAAAAAGGGAAAAATTGAAAAGATTCAAGAACCAACACAAAGCACACTAATTTCTGATCTGCATCTGACCTGATACCACCAATCATCGTCTTCATCAGTATCATTGTCACGCATACTAATTTTTCTACAGTCATCAACCTTCAACAGCTTGGTCTTATAAGAATCGCCTCGATGTAGAAGCGCTATTGTTCATTTTGATAGTGCTGATGCTGTTTAGCATCAATGAACCATGTGGCAGCACCCACCGGAGTTTGGTCTCTGATATCTTCCCTAGCATCTGAACTGCTACTCCCCTTATTATGACCCCCAGAGGCAGCTCTATCCCCTTCCATCTCTCTATACTTCTGAAGGTACCTTTTCATAGGCTCAGAATAGTCATCAAAGCCTAGGGAGCCAAGAGCCCAGCAGATATCATCACCGTTCACCGTCTTTCTCTTCTCCTTATGGCACTTATCAGATGCTTCACCGGTTACAAAGCTAATGAACTCCGATACACACTCTTGCATCGTCTCCTTGGCCTCCTTGGAGATCTTCGCGTTTGGTGGTAGGATTTGCTTCATGATTCTCCCAACAATTGCAATTGGAAGCAGCCGGTCCTGCTCCTTGATGCCTCCCTCACTCAAGACTGCACCGGAGGAGGCCCCGGTGACCGTATAGTTAATGTGATGACTCTCTGAGTCCGGGCTACTTCCTATGCTATCAGCCATCTATCAGCAAAGAAAAATTCTCCAACTCAATTTGAAACTACACATCAAGGCTTGGCCTAACCCTAGAGTCTTATAGACATAAATAAATGCACATACATGTATCAAATCTAATATACCATAAATGATGTTCAAGTGAAGAAGAACAAAAGTAGATGAAGTGGATAAGAGGAAAGAGATGTACATCTATCTGAAGCATCTTTACGATGACTCACACAAAGTGACAATCCTATCTAAAGAGATGTTTTCTTGGTTGGTAAGTAGTCATAGCTATCTTAAGATTCATAGGGCCACTCTTAATTTCTGGTTGCTTCTTGCTTATTCTATCAACTTTTTGCGCTTCGGCAAGCACTAACCATGGCAAGGAGAGTCCCCACGTGTGCGCGCAAGCGTGCCGTGTCTTTACACGTTTTGATGTTGAGATTGAAGATAACAAGGACAGTGATTGGTGTTCTTGTTAATGCTCACAGCTCACTAAGCATCATAGTGTAAGGTAATGATGGTCCCCTTGCTAGCTTTACTGCTACTTATGTATGTATAATTGTACTATTTTTGATCACATGAGCATGTGATGTTGTGGATCCTACTGACCCATAATTGAAGGAGCTTTGAAGTTTGTTAAAAACTCTAAATCAAACACCATGTTATTGATTCCATAGATCTTATACAGCATAAAAAGAGAGAAAGAAGGGACATAATTAGTGGTGATGAAACAACTCATAACTTGATTTCTTGAAAGATTGATGATAACAACCCATTAATAATAAACTTAAGAGGTTCTTTTCAATGGACATGTTTTTTGTGGTAGGTTAAACTCACTTTCAGAGATTTTTATTGATGATTTATATAAATCTTTTGCTTGAATGGGTCTTGAAATGTGGAGCTTTTTCACGACATATCACATTTAATGCCCTTGATTTCTCTCTTGTGACATATATCTTCAGCAAATAGTTCTAATTTCTTCTTTCCTATGGAGAAAGTTAAACATCTTTTCACTTCTTTAGGCTTTGCACATGTGAATTTGTTTTTCTGATTATCTATGAAGATGAGTGAGGAATACATCAATAGCTAAGGTGGTAATACACTAATAAATACATGCATTGAAGCTCATTGAAAGATCTTAGTGATTATCAACTACATCCAAGCCTATTGGTATCCAAGTCCCTGTTAAACGTGGGGTTTTCCTGTAGAAGAATGCAGGATCGAATCTCCACTCTTGCAAAGTAAGAGTCAGGGTGGTGATGTTCTCTTGTGGACTAATACAAGATCGAGCTGCCATGCGCCTTTGTAAAAAATATATATATATATCTTAATGATTAATAGCTATCTTACTCACATATTCTTGGTAAAAATCATATATATATAATGTTTGTGACTTTGGGCGCTAATGTCAACCATCTTCTATGTGGAATAATTCTCACAATTAATTATGTGAAGCTTAAGCCTAAGCTAAACAGTTGTTAATGTCTTGAAGATGTGCATATAGCCATAGAAAAACAAACACAAACACACTTTATTCTCAAGTAAAACACATCTTTTATCTTAACTTTTTTCTGTATTATTTTTACAGGAGAGAAATGGTTCCAATTCCTCTTATAGTTTATGCCACATGAGGTTCACACAAAAGTGGAAGTTAAAATAAAAAAAAGAAAGAAAAAGAAAGAGATTATAATGGTTTTGGAGAGGAAGGCTTGAATAGATCTCATATGCTTATATTTTATAATCCTCTGTTGTATGGCTGATATTTAGCTGATTGATGCTTAACTAACCAATCAGAAAACAAGAACTAATGTGTGGCCATGTGTTGTGGCCTCAACCTACTCCAAAGGTCAAGAAAAAGACAATGGAGGAAACAGGATGAAAGACATGCATCCTTGTGCATGGCTTAAACTTTGATAATTAAGCTTCTCGTTGTTATATAGTAATTAAAATGCTGTTCTTATACTATACAAGCAAGCTTGCCATTGACCCAATTTTGTTGTGGGACTTCCATGGATGCCATTTCTATGTTGGTGTATTAATAAGATATGGAGCAAGTGGGATGTGCACTTGATTCACGAAAGGGACACCAAACCCTATGGAAGTTGAACAACCTTTGGTTCTCAAGTCTTTTGAGAGTCTTTTAACTTTTTAATTTTGTTTTTTAAGGGTTCCCTTCTTTAAGATATATCCACTTGTTTGACATATAGGTTGGCTGCTGGCTAGGGTTTGACCCTAAAACCACATGCTTTGACAAGAAATATATTGATAAACTTGGGTTCATGAACTCTAATTTTATTTATTTATTTATTTAAATGTTATTATTATTATTATTATTATTATAAATGTGGACAAGAAACTTTCTATTTGGTACTTTCATGAATGCTTCGATCCCTTGATCTCTTATTTTCAAAGGAAGTGTGGTAGCCAACTTATTATTATTATTATTATTATTATTATTATTATTATTTGAAAGTTGCTATGAACTTCAAATATTAAGATAGTGTTTGGTTGGGTTAATCCCAAATACATGAGATTTCTAGTACAATGTATTTGTGAATATATTTTTAAAAAAAAATACAGTACATGAAAATCTAGTATTTGTTGGGATGTAACTAGAAATCCTGATCTTTTATTCACTTTTATAACTTCATCACTTGCCATGTACACAGTGCAAGTCATAATACATCATTTTAAGAGTATTGGTGTAATCCAAAATACACTGTGATTTCCAAATTAAGCCAAATAGGCAAAGAACTTTGGATTGTTATTCAACTCAAGTTACATGTAGATCCAGATTCAACCAAACAAACACCACCTAATATATATATATATATATATATATATATATATATATATATATATATATATATATTGAAATAAAGTGGATAAACCACATTCTTTTATTTAATATAAGAAGAGGTTACACAGGCGAACCCTATTCGATCGGGTTCGATACATTGGGGTGTATTACCCCTCAAAATTCTCCTGATTTCCCCTGTACCCTTACTGGTGCTAGGAAGCACCCCTTGAAATTTCCCTTAGACGGCCTAGGTGTCCTCGAAGTCCCTCCCTGGCGATAGCTGTTGTTCCTCCTCCCTTGTAAAGGCAATGCTTCTCTTTACGATGGATTCCATTGCGATCAGCTTTAGTCTCTTGGATGGGTGAACTACATCAAACCAAGACAATGTGAGGAAGTTAATGTACCAGATTGTTTTGGTGAAAACACGGCATTTATCATGAAAACATCTCATGTTTCGTTCCATCTACACTGTCCACATAATGGCCATAGATAGCAGATTCCATCCCATACTAGTATCCCTTAGTAAGGAGTTGGTAAGGGCGTCCCGGCCCCATAGTTGTTTCATTCTTGTGGGGCGTGGCCCTAGCTGGCCTAGTTGTGTGAAGTGTTGCTAGATACTCATCGAGTATTGTCAATTCAGGAGTAGGTGTTGTATCGTTTTCTCCCTATCCTCACAGAGGTAGCAAACTGTCATTGTTTCGCACCAGCCGTGTTTCCTTAGGTTATCTAAGGTCAGGATTTTGTTATCCAACGCTAGCGAGGCGAAAGCCTTGATTTTGTTGGGGCAAGGCAGTTTTCAGAAGCTCCTCCCAACTTATGATCGGATACCCCCATCTATCATGTATCTGTAATAGGATCTCACAGTGAAAGTGCCTTGTGCGGTGAGTTTCCAATACCTCCTATCACGTTCTATATCCTGGCAGTCCTGACACTTTCTGATGAGTTGCTCCATCTCTTCTGCTCCTTTCTCGGGGAACGGGCCCTCTAGGAGTATCGAACCACCTTGTACCAGAGTGAGTCTTGTTTCTTGTATCGTCTTCCCCTTTTCTCGAGCCATATCATATATAGAGATGGAAATGCGTTTCGAACATCACCTAAAATTAGGCACAACATACATATGAAGGGAGAAGTGGTTAAACTATTATTTATTCGTTGGGGAGCAAAATGTAACTTCATTTTATAGTAGCATGTGATAAAAATATAAAATAAAAATTATGAAAAGTAAGAAAACTCAATTAAAATGAGTTATATGTAGCTAAATCGCTATTCTGGCAGGACCTCTTCTATGCAGAAACTACGACTTTATGTTTAAGGCCTTTAAACGCATGCTAAACTAATTTGGTTGGAATTAAGTAAATGTTTTTCAAGTGAACTTAGATGTTACTGGGCTTTTATTTTTATTAAGTAAATGTTTTACATGTTGACTTTCAATTAGATCCTCTAATATAACAAAACAATTTGGTGTTTAATTAGCGATTTTTTTTTTTCTTTTTTTTTTTGGTGACAAGGGCAGTAAGCACCCCACAAGAGAACACCCAAGTTATTGCCCCCCATAAGGGAACACCCAAAGGCTCACCTACTAAAAAAATTAGGGGCGTGCATAGGCATGGAACACCCAGAGGCTCACAAACCTATGCCCTCACCTTGCAGGAGCAGGGCTCGATCCCAAGTCATCCAAAGAGAAACACACCCGTACATCTTAACAAGAGACCCTGCTACCAATTGACCAAAAGGCCATTAGTAATTAGTGATTTGTTATGTTGTAAATTGGAGAATATATGACAACAATCACAAAATTGACAGTAAATCCAAGTGTTCATTATCAAATATAAGTACAAGATACAAAATGATAACATGTCTTAAAAAAGATACTTAGTTCATAGACATAAAAAAAAAAACATAAAGAAACGATACAGTTCAGCATACTGTGATCTTCACTCATCAGAATCAGAGCTTGCCTCTTCTTGGTCTATATCCTTGCATGTAGGCTGAGAAGGTCCAATTGAAACATTAGGAAAAAGGTTTTTAGGATTTAAGAACTCTGTAATTTGGTGAAGATATGCCCAAGTTTTGAAGTTTGTCCTTCACAAGCGTCACTTCTTCGCGTAGATGATCAACTTCGGTTGAATATGGACTGCAACCCGAGTATGATTCGTCTCCAACATTGTTCGAAGAAGAGAATAAATTCTTGGTATGTGACGCGGTTCCAAACCCATAGATATGAGTGTGTGTAATCTCTAGTCCTCCAATTGCATCACACCAAGCTTGTGGGTCAAACTTGGGATGACAAGATTCATCAAGACTATACTTTTGACTAATTGAAGAGGTATAAGATTCCTACAAAAAAGATCTATAACAGACCCTCGAGTCTGGTAGTGCTCCTACATGTACGTACACGGCCAACGTATTATCTCACTGATGGGTGGACATCCAGAGTTTCCTCCCCCTGGTAGGACTACAGGACAGTCCAGAGTGTCCTCCCCCTGGACGACCGCACCAAATCTGCCCTGAGCAGGAGAATCCACAACAGTAGGAAGGCTGACACACCAACTCGGACGGAGCACAGGCTCACGTATTTCCACGACCACGTGCCGATCAACGGGAAGGTATAATCAACAACAAGAAATCGCCGACACACACTTACCTGGACGGAGCACAGACTCACGTGTTACCACGGCTACGTGTCGATCAACGGTAGGATATGTTTTGTGATTACAAATATATTCAACAAAATCTAGCACATTACCAAGCATACGCTAACATGTAAATTCAACAAAGTAGGAGAACGGATATGTGTATGTAAATCCAAGCAATAATATACAAGCATGGTAATATCGAAGTCGAACTACGCTTAAACAATGAGCACAAATCAAGACATGTACAAGCATGTAATTGAGAAGAATAAAGAAGCAATCAATCCTCGAATGAGGGAAACAAGACAAAAGTACTTATAATGAATTAAAAGCAAGCATAAACTTGGAAACAATGAAACAAAGGAGCGATTATCCAATAAATAAGGGAAACTAGACAAGTGTGCTTACAATGAATCACAAACATGTGTAAGTATGGAAACAATGAAGCAAAGGAGCAATTATCCAAAAAATAGGGGAACTAGGCCGAAGTACTTACCTCTATCAAAAGCCTCCTCGACTGACTCGTGTCACTCCTGACATGGCTTAGCTCTCTACATCCAAATCTAGTAACGATAACCATAACTTAGTGCTATTATATAAGCAAAGTGGTTCATTATTATTATTAGTGTTAATGCAGAATTCTGCTCATTCTGCGCAGTAATAATGAACTGCTCATAACTTCTAATCCGGGAACCCGATCGGGCTTATCCAAGATTTGTTAGAAAGATCTTTCCCTCATATTTCTAACGGTATATTACACATCTCAATCGGGGAACTACAGACGACCCAGCTATCCCTCGAAGGGGAATCCAGATTGTAGGCCACTAACCAACTTCTAACTTGACTAACCTAACTCATGGTCTTGAATATGGACCCATCTCAAACTTAACTCAGCTTACGAATTTATTACAAGTTTTGGATTTTATGTGACCATGGAATTATTATCATTTGGCTAATGTAGACTACATCAACTCCCATCAAAATCTCATGAAGTTAAGAGTAACCCAAGCTTCCCACTATCAATACTCACCATCTTTTGCTACAGTCAATCAAACCTTTAACTAAACCCTTCTCTAAAACATGCATACCAAGTTTAGTTTATGCTTGATCATTCACAGACATATCAATGAGTTACCCAACAAAAGGCCATGCATGCAAATCTATAACCTTGCAACTATCATTCAACCTCAATAACCTGTTAGAGATCAAATAACTTATATCCGTGGTTTCTATTTAATTTAATGTCAATCATCATGGCAGGACCGAAACCTCTAAACCATTGAAACCTCTTCGTCAATGGTCACTTCTTTGAAATCTACACACATGGCCGCCATATTCTCTCCATGCATGCTAGTACAGGTCAACAAGCTACTGTTATTAAGCATACTTTCAATGAAAACTAACCAACCATGAATGATTAGCAGCCACTGTAACCTTAATGATAGATCATACATACATGCCTCTGTTACTGAATATAACCATCTATGAAAATCCCCAACCTAGCATCAACCCGGCCCTGTCACGGAATAACCATTACTACTCCCCCAACCCCTCTCATCCTCACATGGTTACCAACGCCCATGCAAACACTTTCCTTCTAATAACCATACAAGCATGATGATTTTCAATGAAATAAAAACAAGGAGGGATACTCGCTAAGAAGGCCCGGCCGTGGTGAGCCGGTCTGCAACTTCGTGGACTCGTCACAACATAGAGGAGCTCCTCCCCCCCTCCGTTTGTCTTCCTCGCTTGCCGGAAAGTAATTTGAGTCACTCTATCTCTCACGAAGAAAAGAACACCTCGCGGCCGCTCAAAGAAAACAATTACTGCTAGGGTTTGGAGATGTTTCTCTTCATAAGGCTGGGATATTTCTCTCTACATATCTCTCTCTCTCTCTCTCTCTCTCTCTCTCTCTCTCTCTATATATATATATATATATATATATATAATATCTCCACCATGCACATCCCCTCCTAATATATATCTATAAATATATTTTATTCTTTTATTTGTGTTATTGTTTTATTTTTGAATTCAAAACATCTCCTCATTCGGATCATGAATATATATATATATATATATATATATATATATATTGCCCATCAATCAAATCACACTATTTAATGCAACTTAACCAAACCACTTGTAATATATTTAACTCTCACTAATATATACCTAGGCGTTCACTTGGGGGTAAGTGCTTGGGGTAAGTGGTCCACTTCGGCCACTTCTGATGTTTCTTTGCACGTAAGTGTCACTTCGGCCCACTTCGGTGAAGTGGCCACTTCCCCCCATTTTGTACTAAGGCCACTTCGGCAAAAAATGCAATCAAGTGGCCCTTTAAGTGGCTTTTATTATTATTATTATTATTATTATTATTATTATTATTATTATTATTATTATTATTATTATTAAAAAACATTTGGAGGAGTGGGCACTTCGGTGCCCCTTTACTTCGGTGGAAATGAACACCAGAAGTACTCACTTCGGCCCACTTCGGGAACTGGGACTTCCACCCACTTCAGCTCACTTCGCACTTCCCAGCACTTTCCCCCAAGTAAACGCCCCATATGAAAATATATATCTCATATAGCCTTTATCTATCTATCTATATATATATATATATATATATATATATATAGATGTATATAACATAATATTCATCCATCAAATCAACTCTTAACTAAATCATATCTTTAACCATTATTTATAATAATCTTTGAATTTTAATTATTTCCCATAATAAATATATGTAAATATTATTACACCTCCCAACACCTGCATGGAAGACTCCTTTTACCTTTTATATATATATACACCCATATATATATATATATATATAAAAGAATGTTAGAGTCAGGCTGGCCGCATTTGTGGCCGGCCCACTCTAACACTCAGCCGGCTGGGGGTTTTGTTGTTTGGGCTTTTTATTTATTTTTTTTGGGGGTTGGTTTTGGGTGTTAGAGTGGGTCGGCCGCATTTGCTGCCGGCCTGACTCTAAAACCCCTATATATATAATCATGATAAGGTAAGGTCGACTGGAAACATTGTTCATTTACGGTCGCCTCCCATTTGGCCACCTGGAGTATGTTTGAAGGATTTCCAACCGTATAGATGGAAAGAACATCGAAAAATAAGCTAGCATGACAATTTTCATATAATTTGGGAACTTGTAGGGTCTTCATCTTAACGGGTGAAAATTTATAGAAATCTTACCGGTTCAAAATTTCACCTGTTAAGATGAAGACCCTACAAGTTCCCAAATTGTATGAAAATTGACATGCTAGCTTATTTTTCGATGTTAAAAAATAACTAGTAAATAATATCTTCATAAAATTCTCGGATTTTACAGTATGCATAAATATATACAAAGTCTTTCAAGACACAAATGATTCAAGACACGCTTAACATACTTTCTATTTAATAAACCCTAAACCAATCATGCAGGCATGTTTCACAGTTCATACCAGAGTTTAGTTGGTTCTTATTCATAGAGTTTTAGGGGCGAGAAGGGATCAAAATGACTTACCGGAGGATGGTCGCACGTGGTGGTCTTGTGGTGGAACTCTGGCATTGCCTTCCTTCTAGTTGCCTGCAACCTCAACTCCTTCTCCTCACCGGTAACGACCACTCCAAGTAACCAGGCGTTACCAGTGTTCACCAAGGTCTCCTCCAATCCTCCGCTCGACTTCCTCCCCTCCCTATCCCTCTATCCCTCAGTTTATCTCACGAAGAGATGCGCCACCGCACAGAGAGGTTATGGCTAGGGTTTGGGATGTACGATCTCTTATGTAGGGCTCGCGAGATAATAATAAACTCGGAGACTTTCAGATATGGTTTTCTCGATCAGATCGAGTTTATCTTTTAGTTTAAATTTCCATTGCAACGGTTCATCGAAGTGGATAACGTTTACGCTGTGGCGCTCGCTGGCGAAGAAAAGGAACTCTCTCAGTGTCTTGAGATTTAGTTGATCGGATGAACAGTTGACAAGGTTTCAAAAATCTTCTCACGCGTTCTGATTCAAAAGAGAATCATTTCCACACATTTTAATTTCAAAGAAAACCAACTCTAGCCATGCACGTCCCTCTAAAATGCCACATCACTTTTATATGTTTTAAAATATCTCTTCTATTAAATCATTTTTTATTTAAATCATATCTTTGACCATTATTATATAATCCTTGAATTCTTATTATTTCACATAATAATACATATATTATGAATCCATCAATCCATGTGTTTTCAATCTCTAATTCAAAACGAAATTCAAAATCAATTCGATTTCAGCCCAGGTGATTCATTACTGATGCGCTACTAATATATATATATATATATATATATATATATATATAGTCGTTCTACAGTGTGACCGGCCGGAACACTGTTTCAGTTCGGCCGACTACCATTTTGGACCTTGGAATATGTTTGAAGGATTTTCTACCATACGGATGGGAATATCATCAAAAAAATAAGCTTGTCTGTCAATTTTCATACAATTTGATGACCGTTTGGTCCTCCCACTTAATGGTTGAAATTCTGAACCGTTAAAATTTTCCTAAAATAAGAACCGTTAAGTGGGAGGATCAAACGGTTACCAAATTATATGAAAATTGATAGGCTGACTTATTTTTCGATGATCTTCCCATCCATACGGTTGGAAATCCTTCAAACATGCTCCAGGGGCCAAAATAGGAGTTGGCCGGATCAGCACAGTGATCCGGTCGGCCTGGTAGCGGGATCCTATATATATATATATATATATATATATATATATATATATATATATATATATTATTACTGTTATCTTTTCTTTTCTTTCAAAAAATAATCTTATTTAAAAGATATCCGATTTTTATCTGTAACCATCAATAACTATCTATTTATTTGTACATTGCCCTATTTTTAACCAAATAAAGTAAAATATTTAATCATATATATATATATATATATATATATATATATATATATATATATATATATATATACCACTAATTCTAAGATTGGGAAATTTATTCAATTAAGTAATTAATTATCTAATTATAATAAGTAATTAGGAAATTTATTCTGATAAAAGTTCAAACAAATCCAATCTTGGGGAACATTCCCTTATTTACCAAACAATTAAGGAAAATAATTAATTAGAAAGCAAAAACAAAATAATTCCCTAAATCCTTGGATTTTACAGGTACATTTCAATTCATATACATGTATTTCCTTGTATAGTGATTCTCACTCAAGTGAAATATGCAGGTGATCGAGATTGAGTAGTTCTGTAGATGGCTCTAGCATACCCTAGTTTCTATTTGTATTTGTATTAAGTAAAAGACTTGTTTGTATTTATGTCTTCCGTTGTATTTGGGGCCACGTTGCTTAAACTGTATATGTGGTGTACTTCATGTTGACTTCAGTCATGTTTAGACTTCCTGTCTTGAACAAATTATGTTTATGAATAATTTAAGTATTTGAAGTACATCCACAGTTTTTAGCTTTTAAATTGTACAGCCTTAGGCAAAGGATACCATCATGACTTGGCTGGTGTGACATCTGTCTCATCAGAGAGATGGGTGTTACATTTAGTGGTATCAGAGCAATATTCCTAGGTCTTAGAGTCCTAGGGATGGTCAGAGCCTCAAGGTGGGGGTTTGAGTCGATTGATTTAAGTGTTCTTTTTAATGGTTAGAAATTGCTAAGTAGATTTCGATTTCTGACCAATATTTGATATTTCAGAATGCTGTCAAAGAGACGTGGTCGACCACCCCGCGTACCTCAGGAAGAGGCGGTGGAAGAACCGGTAGAGGAACCAGCTATGGAGGCACCAGGGGGTGTAGGCGAAGAAGGGGAAGCGTCCTAGGCACAATATGGGCAAGGGTACAACTGTAGTGACCGCTTTTTTTTAATTACAAAAGTTAATTATTCCTCCAATTATTAAATTAATGAAATGAGATTTTTCTTTAATTAGTATAAGTAAAATCATGGGGGACTTAATAGTAAGAATACATCTTAGTGTGCATGGTTGAAAAAAAGGGCCTTCATGTATTAAATTATGAGACCAGGGACCCCAATGCAAAAAAAAAAAAAAAACACATCTTACTTCCCACTCTCACTATTAATGAATGACAAAATGATTTTTGAAATGTGAAATGAGAAGGGGTGTTTTGCAAATGACCAGGGGGTAAGTATGCAGTGCACGTGTTGGATCTCAGAGAGATCAACGGCCTCTCTCTCGTATCCATTTCAAATTGGATTCTCTCTCTCTAGGATAGGGAATAGATGGTGTGGATGAAGGGGAATTGGATCGGAGGGAGGAGCCCCGACACAGCCCCACGTGCGTGATCGTAGCCCATCTACTCAGAGAACCGAATCAGAAAATGAAGGCAAATCTTCCCTTTATCCTGTTGCGCATTAACGTGGGGCCGGGGCCGCTCAGCCAAGCGCGATCGACGCCGAACAGCAGAGTCTCGTCCCATCCCGATAACGCTACCTCGAAGCCCCCGTTGGTTGTTCCCTCTTCATCTACGGAGCAAAAGCTTCATTAGATCCCCTCCATGAGCATTACTGACCACTGAGGAACAAGAAAGAGCTGCCGTTCTTGGAGAGCTGAGAGCTTGAGAAGGAGCTGCTGTACTTGAGAAAGAACTTGTGAGATAGAGAGAAGGAGAGGTTAAGGAGTGAAGTTGTGACGAGGGAACCAGGGCTGTTCGTACACGTGCGCGAGCCGCTCCGACCAGCACAAACAGAGCTCTGACCGCACTCGTTCACAGGTGAGAATGAGTTCAACCCTCTTATACTTACTTGTTGTTTTGTTTAGAAACTTTATGCGTGAGATAAGAAGAGTATGAAGATGTGTTTACAGTGAGGGGGTTGCATGTGTGCGCTTGTAGGCAGCTGGGTACGCAGGTGTATGTAAGGAAGAGAGTGATCATAGAAACAAGCTTTCTTGTGGTATCTATGTATGCTAAGTAGGTTGGTAATTAGGAGTTTCACTCATGAAGGTCTGAGCATCAAGGATAAAACAGGAGAAAGAGTACATGCTGGCCTGCTGTTCATATAAGGCTTGGTGAATGATGTGAGTTCCTACCTTCATGACCTTGTGAAACTAAAGGAGTGCACTAAGCATCACATCCTCCAAGATAGTTGTAATAATAAATACACTGAAGCACACCTCTTAGTGACTGGTATGTGCTGTGTTTTACATTGATTATAAGGGAGGTTGTTTTAGTGATATACATGGTTTGAATCAATGGGAAATTAAACCTTGATGGGGTCTGTTAGACTGCCATTATTGAACCGGTTGTGAAGTGTGTAATGGTTCTAGAAAAGGTGCTAGATGTGTTGGGTTGAACTCTTGGATAGAATAGTAAGCACTGTAGAAGTTCATCTCATTTCCTTTTAAAAGAGCTTCAAGTGATCTATGGGTTGCTGTGGTGATTAATGATGAATTACATGTGAAGTGTAGAAACACACTTGTGTATTAGGTTAGAGAAGAGACATGATAATGAGATGATGATATTATTTTTCTCCATTGGTTGGCTTCCAATGTCATAGAGATGTTGTTCTTGTACTGATGGTGGCATTGGTGTATGGATCCTCTCTTAAAAGATGACACCAGTTGGTATTAAGGATAATAGGTCTAATAATTATGATTGTTTAGAGAAATATGACTTGGTAATTTAGTTAGTGGGGACTAGCTAATATGGAGGTATAATTCGTATTATCCAAGGCCAAGTAAGGTTATGGACCGACGTAGTGAGTTTAGATACAAACTCGTAAGGTAAGTCGGGTTTGGTTGAGTTGAGAGAAGCCGGGTCCGTTTATTTGAGCACACATCATAGTCGTAGTGTTTTACTTGTATACACGTGCGCGTGTTGAGTACGACTTATGTGTGTACCAGATGTTGGCGTAGTGCGGGAAGGCGTGTCGAAGGAGATTCGTGACTAAGTAGAAGCAATATTCTCGACTCAGGCAAGTACTACCGCACTCCTTTTATTGGATATATATATTGATTATCATGTCTCCTTGATGCTTGGATTCATTGTGGTGTATGTGTATCTATTTCCTTGGATTATTTGTGATTCCATGTTAATACACATACCTTTGATTCCTCGATGTTTGTTGGTATTTTGGTTTTATACTGTTGAGCGTGTATCGTCAGCTACTTTGTCGTTGAGGCTTCTCCTGTGGCAGTACGGATGTTCAGGGCCGAGGACACCCTGTTCATCCAGTTTTCCTTGTCAGAGGGACGATACTCTGGCAGTCCCGTATTCCTTGTCAGTGGGACGAAGCATTGGTTGTGTATGTACATGCGTGGAGGTGGCTGTAACGCCCCGACCCGGATCCCGGGACCTCGAGCACGTCAGCAGACCGGCCGTATTAAAGAAGAGATAAACTCAACTCTAATACAAGGCCTAATAATGTGATAAGCAGATAACAATCCATAAATAAACACAAACTCAAGTTCATAAGAACATAGAGTCATTAGGGTCCATAGGCCCTATAAAGGTCTGGTCCCTATACGGGTCCTACAAATAACAAAGTTTATAGAAAATAAAGATAACTGAGACTCCTATAAACCTTGGTCTCCCGAAGTCCCTCTCTTCAAGCTTCCTCCCCCTCTAAACCTCGGAATCTGTAAAAGGAGGAAAAGAGAAAAATACGTGAGCTTTCGAAGGGAAAGCTCAGTAAGTACCCCTGCAGGTCACAGTGTCATCAAAATAAAAATGACAGTCAACAGGATCACGAAATCAACAACAAAATCCTAGGAGTCTACCACAAGCATGTCAAAGGTAATGACTCACCTTTCTGAAAGCCCTGCTCTGTGGTGAGTTCTAAGAGAACCCGAGTTTACCCCTGGCCAAGATGTCCCAAATTTTGGGTTATAATTACGACCTAGATGGTCGTTTGACTCTCCAGTCAAAAGATCGGTAGAACTACCTCTTCTTCGTGTTAACACGGTCAGTGTACCATGCCCACTGACAGGTGAGACCTCCAGAGATTTGTTTCTCTGGTAGGGCTGTCAGGAAATTCAGGGGGTCCTATCCCTGAACATTCCTTAAATTGGAGCTTCCCTAGCTCCACTGAGTCCGGGCAGTAGAACATGGCAAACAAGGACACCAACGTCCCATGAATTACCATACATGCTCAATAGGATTCAAAAATAAATAATGACGCGTGTATGTTATCAAAGAAACATAAGATATCAATGCATAAACAAGTCCAAGAAAAACCCGAAACCGGGTAGGTACGAGGCAAGTGTACTTACCTCTAAAGAGACTAATTGTCTTCCTGGTCTCCTTAGAAATGCCTTTCGTCTCCCCTGAGAGTATCTGGCATATAGTGGTTCGTTAGAGTTATTGTCCAATAATTTCCGTCTCTCTATATGACCATGCATGCCTATCGTCCTTGTTGGGCTTAGGCCCACTAACGGGTCCTAGGGACCATCTCTCGGGTTACCAGTCCTTATCCCTGGTTCAGTGGCCCTTAGTTGACTTGTAGATTCATTTGGGCCTTACCGGGTCAACTCTAGATAAGTTGGTCCCATTTCAAGCCCATTGCAACGTTTATGTTGACCTTAGTCCCCTAAAGGGCTTTTTGGTCATTTAGTTTCCTTACTAAATATTTTACATCACTCACCGATTTATCCGAATTTTAAGAAATTAGTTAATTTCTAATTATCCCATTTCATATTTCATAATAATAATTATTCAATTATCATGTCACATAGTCATAGTTCCATATAGTTACCGAAAACTATATAACTATTTGATTAATAGTGTTAGTACTATTAATAAAAATATTACTAAGGTTTTAATCTTTTATTAAAACCTTATATTTCCAAACTTAATAATAACCTTCAATCTTAGACACCTTTAATCGGTTAATTGAGCATACGTCACTCCCTTGGTATTTACCTTTAATCAATTTCATTGATTAATTAACTTTTCAACTATAGTTTTCAAATTATTAATCATGTTAATAATTTGTCACACTCTATGGTTTCAAAAATCATTTGAGACTATATCCATAGTTGATAGTTATGGATGTGTCACACTACCTTATAACTAATTTATCACTTAATAAATTAATTATATGTCACATACCATAGCCTTCAAATAATTATTTCATTTATCTAATTATCACTTGTCACTCTAAGTTAATTTTCATTAACTTTAACCTATGGTCACAAGTCCATAGTCCCTCATTTTATTACCTTATCTAGCTAACTATTTCTTATAATAATTAACTAATGTTTTTAATTAAAATGAGAGAAAAATAATTATTAACAAAATTATTGTCACACTCCTAAGTGTATATAGGTTTAATTAAAACCTTACCATTGTGTAATATTATTATTATTATTATTCAATTGTCACACCACTATGGTTAAAAATAAAAAATAATAATAATAATATTACTTCATCTTCAACCTACGATCCCTCTCTCTCTCTTCTTTCGCGTAGAGTTGGCGCCAGCCCTTCTCCGCCACCATGCACACTTTGCGGGGTGGGAGCTTCGTCGCCGACAGCCTTGCGACCACGGCCGACCACTCTCTTGGCGCCACCGGTCTTCATTCTCTCGCGGACGAACAACGAAGCTCTCGGCTGTGTATATTCTCCGACGAGCTCCACCACCGACTGTATGCATGCTAGGGCTAATTCTACGAGTTCTACTGAGTTTAGTCGACACTTACTGTGAGTTTGCTGTCGTCGAGAGTGCTGGAGACGCCGGAAAAAACTTCTCTGTTTCTTCTCCGACGAGCTCGGCCGTGTGGGTGGCTTCGTCGATTCTATTCCGCCACTGCAACTTCTTCCTCGCCAGAAGATTCTCCGGACGCCAGCAGCTCAACGAGCGAGCACTCCACAGGCCGGGCACCTTCGCCCCTCTGTTTCCACCTCATGGAGCTGGAAGCTCTGCTGGTTCAAGTGCCGAGACAGGGAGGTGTACCCCCCCCTTTTATAGGCTCTCCCATGGCCAGACGAACGGGCGGGCGCTCGTGAATGCCACGCCGACCAACGGTCGGTTTCCCCGCTTGTAACGGCCGGGGGTGGGCGGAGCTCGCGCGACCGTTTCCGGCGACTGGGGGAGACAAGCGTCGCCTCGTGATATGATCTCGCAGATGGACGGTGAGGATCATCGGTTCCTTATCCAACGATCCGATTCTCTCTCGCGTGCCTCGGATCCAACAACGCCAGGATCACCGGTTGGGATCAAAAAGGAATTGACGGATGGATCCTCCCCACATTCCTCGGATCAAACTCTAGCCTTGATTAACGGCCTAGGTTTACCGCGGCTTCGACGGCCAGATCTTTTCTCTCGGCCTCGCATCATAAACGCGATTCAGATGGACGCTTCATATTGCGCCACGTGGCTCAGGAGAACTCTCAGTACTGCCTCGCGATAGCTACTAGTTTGATGGATTTAATCCTCGTCCGACACGTGGCTCAGTATGAACCGTTATAATGTTTCGAGATCTTCTACGATCTGAGATCTTTTAATCTCAGCCGTTTATTCTCTCTATATAGAGTTTTCTCGTGGAAGATTTACCAGAGGTCCCTACCTCTTCTGAAATTTCGTACAGGTCCAAATCTGTGAGAGAGGTAAATTTCTTTAAAGTCCTCTTTACTTTCAAAATTACTATTAGGTCCCTACAGACCCCATAATTTTTTTATATCTCCATTTATTTAATCCCACTTTAACACTCATCGGGGGTAATAAATAACTTAAATATTTTCCTCAAGGAAATAACTAAATATTTATTTCCAGAAATTCATGGATTTTACAGTGGCGCTACCTTACTGTTGACGGACTTGATTGTGGTTTCGACCGTGTTTGCCTAGGTAGAGGACTTGCGAGTTCGGTAGTTCGCTTGTCATGATTAGCTGTACGATTTATTGCGTGAGGTTTGGATTTTCTCTACCACTTGTGATGGTGTGTTCTCGATAGGATATAGATCCTTATCTCTTTGACTTGACAGGGGTTTCTTGTTCATGTATGTGACCCTGTTGTTTGAGGTGATCATTTCATGTCTATATTCCTTGGATATCTCTCCTTGATGCATGTTATTGTTTATGAGGCATGATTACATATATCCAGCGGGTGCTTGCTGAGTTTTCATCTCAAAAGCTCACTACTTGTTGACATGTTTTCTTTCAGATCCCGAGGAGTAGCCATTGTGGGCCTCGAAGGAGTTGAGCGTGGGTTATTAGAATTTCTGAGATTGATTATCTTCTGCTTAATATGTGTGAGAACATGTTGTAGGTTCCCATGTAGGAGCCATATTATGATTATGACTCTGATTTGACTGTAGGGTTTGTGAACTCCTGGATTCGTATTCGATTCCATAGTGTACTCTGATTTGATACATTATGTCCTTCTATGTTTCCGTTGTGCATGATTTGTGCATTATTTGAATACTGAGGCTTCGTGCCCGGGTAGGGCCCGTCCTTGTTCGGGTACGACAGGTCTGTAGCGTGCCCGTGGGCCCCGGGACTTTGGGGGCGGGGCGTTACAACAAGCCTGGGATGCAACAAGCCTTTGAGATGCAGGCACAACATCTTGCAGCAACAGTTTTTCCACAACAACAACAGCAGCCAAGGAATAGGGACATAGATTAACTCGAGCTAGACAAATGGGAGTTACTTATTTCCTAAGCACGTAGGAACCAGCCGAAGCAGAAGACTGGATCAGGCAGATTGAGATGGTCTTCGAGGCAATAAGAGTTCTTGAGGAAGATAAAATCAACACTGTAACACTACTATTGGGACATGAAGCTTTGTTGTTGTGGGAGTCAGTCCGAGAGCTCCACCCAAGATAAGGCATTTGGATGTGGGCTGACTTCAGAAGGGCCTTTGAGAAACAGTACTTACCCGAGTCTTTCGGGATACCAAAAGGGTGGAGTTTATCCACCTTACGCAAGGGAATATGACGGTGACCGAATATGAGGCCAAATTCACAAGGCTAAGTACGCACCCGAAAATTTGAGGAGGAATTACGTGACGAGATTGGCATCTTTGTGGCAGCTACCGGCTTTGAAGATTATAGAGGTATAGTTGAGGCCGCTTTTCGAGTGGAGAGAGGTGTGGATAGGCAGAAGCAAAGGCTGGAAAAATGGAACAAGAGGACCAACCCGAGCTCACAAGCAGGCGGGAGCTCCAGGCCAAGCAAGATCTGAATCCGGGCGGAAGACCAATAACAAATCAGGGATACCAACTTCCCGAAACAAGTCACACATGCTCAACAGAATTTCAAACAAATCAAGAAAGCATGAATAATCTCAACAAGGTACCAATATCATCAACAAGATAATGACAAGCCAAAGAAAACTCCGAAAAGTGGGTACGAGGAAAGTGTACTTACATGCTCAATCATGCCATCGAGAATGCGCAAGAAAAATCAAGAATTCACAAAGCCAATAAACTATCAACAAATGATAGGGGTGCTAGGCAGAAGTACTTACCTCAACAATGACGTCCAGGATTACTCAGCAAAAATCCCTCCTGTTACGTCTCTACGTAGCAACCTGATAGTAAAACCTATATCAGCATCGACAACAACTTAAAATCTCTAGGTTAACATGCATGATGCCATAGTCAGGCCCAAGTCTAACTTGTGGGCCTTCCCTTGTATTCTTTACCATTTCCCTTTTATTTCTTGGCTAGCTAGGTCTAGTGTGGTTTCCCTTAACTGATTAGATCTAACAATCTGTTCAAGTGATCTAGTGTGGTTTCCCTTAACTGATTAGATCTAACAATCTGTTCAAGTGAACTGAGACAGCCTGGTGACTAAGGCCCACTGTTCCTATTGAGAGGTCCCTGGTTCCATTCCCTCTTCTTGCCTTTTATTTCTTTATTTTTCCATCTCTATACCTGGTTAGATCTAACTTAACCAATTAAATTTATCTCATCCAACCAAGAGCATAACAAGGCCCTGGTAGTTAAGGCACACCATCTTACACAAGAAGGCTAGAGTTCCAATCCCCTCTTTTACAAGCCTTCTCTTTTTTTTTATAAAAACCTTATTCAAAAATAGTTGGTTAGACCGAACCTACTAACCTCAATGGTCGAGTCCAACCACCCTAAACTGATCAAGCCAACATCTCAATCAACTATGGACCTGACCAAATCAATTTGGAATACAAATTGGTCCAACCCAACCAGATTAGTTTGTCAAACTTGATTAAGTTTAGCCCCATTTAATTGTAGTTGATTGAGCCCAACTTTAATCCCCCAACTTGATTTCCTTGGGCCCATTTTCTACTTAATTTGACCCAACCAATTTAACTTAAAATCAGACCCAGACCCAAACAATACAGCTAACCGGTTGGCCCAAACTCTCTGTCTCAAGTTGATTAGTCTTAATCAACTAGCCCTTTAAATCATCAAACCCAATCTTTATCTACTAACTTAATTAGTCAAACCTAAACTAATCTTAACTTACTAACTAACCGCATCTCCCTCTCCATTGTCTGGGCGGAGCCTCAGCGGACAGGGCGGCGCTTTGGCAGGGCCCTCCTTCTCAGACGAGCAGTCTCATGGCAGCGATCAAACGGCGCCAATGACCCCTATCTACTATCATGCATGCCTGAAAACTAATAAAAGAAAATTGACAAAGGGAAGAGAGGTCACCGGAGAAGCAGTCGTCTCTCGAGTTCCCTTCATCAAGGCTCTGTCGTGGTCCCCTGCTCCTCTGAAGACAGACATGACCCTCTGGAGAACGTGGTACCTGCACGCCTTCCTTGTTAGTAGGAGGGAGTATGTGGGAGTTATGGAACTCCGGCGAGGCTCGTCTACCACCTCACCAGCCTGCACAAAGGCAGAAGCTTACCAGTCGTGTGCTCAGCCTTATTTGGATCTCCTCAGTCCCCCTCGCCCATCGTCGCAATGTACTGAAACTCCGCCGATCCATTTGGGCTACCCCTCTTCCTCACGGTCTCCCTCAAAAGATGATATGAAGAAGAAGAAGAAGGATGGTGGTGCTGGGGTTTCGGGGTTGGCGTTCTATTTATAGGGGCTCGCTGGTGAAGATGGGGCGAGATCTCAATCTCTCTGATTGCAGATATTACCAAATAAGAACCTTCCTTACCTGGCCGGCGGTGAATCCTGGAAGAAACTAGGGTTTTTTTCCGCACGGCGGCGCGCGTAAGGTGGTAGAGGCGGCCTCGCGATCGAGCTGCGTTTCATCGAACGGTTGTGATCGCCTGGATGGTGATCAACGTTGGTCGCTCTTCCACGTTGCCTCAGATCTGCCAGCACTACAAGAATGAAGACATATAGTGACGATTTTTTTGTAACTCATAAACATTTTGTCACAAATATAATGTTTATTGTAATAAAATAATTATGTGGCACAATTGTTGGATTTAATTGTGATGACTTATTTGTATGTCACTAATATACTAATAATTGTGATGATTTAAAGTCTTTCACAAATGAAGTATCACAATTAATATATTAATAGTGTTGAAAACTGTTTTATTACAATAAAATTGTTACTTATAATGTAGATACCTTTGTGATTGAGAAATATTGGGGTGAATGAAGTATATTTCTGACAAAACATATTTTTGACACTATTATTTTTATTTATTGTGATGAGTAAGTTGTCTGTCACTCAATCTAATAATTTTTTGTGACAAAAATTTTTATTATGAAATGTAATTGTGACTAATCATATTTTAGTCACTATTAGTTTAAATTGTTGTGATGGGAAAGTTACCTATCACTCAATCTAATAATCTTTTGTGACAAAAATTTTCGTTATAAAATGTAATTATGACCAATCATATTTTAATCACTATTATTTTTAATTGTTGTGACGGGAAAGTTTTCGTCACATAATCCATTACATTTTGTGACTAACATTGTCATCAATAAAAAGCCCACTAGCTAACAGGATTTTTTTTAGGGGCCAAACAATAAAGTATTATTTTTTGTGCAAAACAATAGATTTTTTTACAAATATTTTTCTAAATTTATAATTTTTTTATACTATATATACTAATTTGTAATAAACCAAATCAAACTAAATATTTTTATGAATATTTTCTGAGAAATATATATTTTGTATACTATATACTAATTTATAAAAAGCTAAGGGGCCAAACTAAAAAAATTCACAAATCTATCTAAGCAAAAGTGAGTCTAATTTTAATTTTTAGAAATCCAAAAAAAAAAAAATTAGGGTAGTATTTTGAAATTTTCTCAGAATTTAGGATTTTTTTTATTTTAAAAAACTATCTATATTACTAAATTTTTAATTTAAAAAGTATCATGTATATATATATATATTTATGGGAGTCTATCGGACATAATTTTAATTTTTAAAAAAATTCAAAAAAAATATTACATTGGGATTTTGAAATTTTATCACAATTTTGGATTTTAAAATTTTAAAAAGTCTATCTAGTATTTTTAATTTTAAAAGGTATCTATATATTTATAAGAGTCTATTGGTTAGATAAAATTTTAATTTTGAATTCAAAAAAACTAGAGTGGGATTTTGAAATTTTTTCATTGTATGTTCTAATTTTAAAAGGTCTATTTATATTACTAAGTGGAGTATTTTTAATTTCTAAAATTATCTATAAGTATATCAATTATAGATAATTTTAATTTTAAAAATAAAAAAAAAATAGATTGAGATTTTGAAATTTTCTCAAAATTTTAGATTTTTTAATTTTAAAAAGTAAAATAACTTCATGTTTGTTTCTATTCCATTACCCACATCTTTGCCTCCGCCCTTATGCCAACCGAGATCGGAGGAAGGAATACCATGGGGTTCGTTTTAGCCCGGGTAAATTTGAGAACTTTATTCACCTATTCCAAACTAGGGTTAGGGTTTTCAATTTTTCTTGGCTGTTTGGTTTCTTGTATTTCAAATTACAGTGTAAGTGTAATTACATGTAACTTAAATTACAGTATTTTAACTTACATCAAGGTTGTTTGGTTTCCTGTAAATGAAAATGATGGTTAATTTTCCACTGTTTGGTTTCATGTAAATAAAAATGATGTATTTTCTAATAAAGTAAGTCGTGAGGTTACCCCTATTATCTATTTTTTATATATATTGGTAATTATAGGGGTTTTCAACAAAAGACACTTGGATTTTGGAAATTTTTGGTAAAAAAAAAAAGACACAAAGTTCTGTAATTTTGCTTAATAATTTTGATAAATTGAGGGGGTTTTCTGCAAAATGACATAAATTTTGGAAAGTCTGCACTGCACATACACCCTTCAAAAAAATAAATATTATTTTTATTTTTTTGGGTTTTTCTACAAAAACATTACAAAGTTTGGCAATTTTGCAAAAAGACCCCTATAATAAATTTGGTCAATTGAGGGGTTATTTTAACCAAAAGCTTTTACCGCATTTCAACTCACGGCCAATTTGGCCGTGAGTTGAAATGTAGTAAAAGTGGCTTGAGATGTAAAACAAGTTACATGTAAGTGGGTCTTTTACAGCAAACCAAACACCCAAAAGTAAAATTTACATGTAAAACAAGTTACTTCACAGCTACTTACAGGTAACCAAACAACCCCTTCTCGATTTATCTATACGTTTTTTTATAGATCATCTCGAAGAAGAATCGCCATGAGATCTGCAAGTAATTCTTCCAAGGTATCATGCTACTTCTTCTCTTTTCCTTTGTTTTCCGTTTGATTGAAGCTAGGGTTTGGTTCTGAGATTGGTTTCTCTGGTGTGGTGTTATAGAGGGGGTACTATATGCGAAGAAGGACTGCAACCTACAGGTCATAAAGCTGATGTAGAGCTTCAAGTCGAAGGAGTATGTTCGGGAGATGTTTGCATGGATGCCTTACTACTGGTACCTCACCAATGACGTCATTGAGATCTCCGCACTTTCCTCCAACTCCCATCCGATATCGTTTTTGTTGAATGTTTGAAAACAATTTGTGTAAATAATTTTTTACTGAATTTTTGTATTTGAGAACAATTGTGTAATTTCATTAAATATTATTTTGTTTTAATTATTTTTGAATTATCAATAAATTTTGTATTATTTTTATATTTAAAGTGGATGGAATTCAATAGTAAATATTTGGATTATTGTAAAAAAATTGATAAGTATTTATAAATAAAATAAAATAATAAAAAACCACTGCTAAATGACTTAAAACCGCCACAAAATTTGTATTTTCTTGTAGTGAATGTATGCTATTGTCACGATTTTTTCAATAAAATTGACAAAATTGGTTGGAGTTATTGTGACTACACCAATTTCGTTGGACACCATTGTTTTGAACATTAGTGACGATATAACTTTCACTAATGAAAATAATATTAGTGACAAATTTTATCGTCAAAGTTCTCAATAATTTTAGTGCCAATACAGTCGTCACAACAATATACGCTATTGTCAAGATTTTTTTGGTCACAATTTAGACGTTTTTGAGACAATAAAATTCTCACAATTGGTTGGAGATATTATGACTACACCAATTTCATCACCAATATTTCACTTTTTAGTATCAGCATATTTGTCACAAAAGTGTTGCATAATTGTGCCAATTTTTAAATGTGGTCACTAATGAAATAGTGACGGGATTATTTGTGACGGCAAGTGACGAAATGGAAAAATTGTCACTATAAGTACTAGTGGCTATTTATTAGACTTTTAGTCACGAATTTTGGCTCCATAAAAGATGCAATTTCGTGTGGTGCAGGAAAATCAGATTAACGGTTGATACCTCCTAATGATCAATGGTCAGATCAACCTCTCCTACCTCGAACTTATCTGACTATCCAAGATGAGCAGCTCGGATCAATTCTATCTAACGAAAAAGACAAGCGGTTTGGATTTATTCTTTCGCCTAGAACTAACCCAATCATCTAAGATGAACAGTCATGGCTTACCCTCATGGTAGGGGTGCCCACACCCTTTACCTCTAGGGTGGAATTGGACAGTTGGATCTTTTCACAGTGCCTCGAACTTAATTCTGATCTCGCGATCATCTAATCACGGCTGTTGATTCCTCTCCAATACATTCCATGCATGGTTTCCTCGTACATTTGCAAACAGACCCTTCTCTTCTATATCCTTTACATGAAGGTCCCTCTCCTGAGAGAGAGGCACAAGTTCCTTTCAATCCTCGAAACTTCTATAATAACTAAAAGGTCCCTGTCAGCCCCAATTTACTCCAATTTAGGAATTTAACCAATTTTTCCCTCTTTTCCAATCAAGTCCAAGTAATTCCAAACTTGGAGAATTCCTTTAATTAATTAAATCAATCACCAAGCAATTAGTGTTTATTTATTCCATAAAACTTATTTATTCCCTTTCAAGTTCTCCAATCACTCTTAATTACCAAAAAGTCCTTGGAAGCCTCAATTAACCCCAATTAGGGTTTCAACTTATTAATTTCCTCCTTTTTCCCAAATAAATCCAGTTTTGGGAGATTAATTCAATCATCACATTATTAAAATCCATTTATTCTAAATAAAAATCTTGGATTTTACAATTCCCTTTACTAGTAACGGATGAAGGACTGAGATTGCAAACCGTACCTCGAACTTACGCACTTGGCAGAGATCAACGGTTTGGATCAAATCATTATAACGAAATGAATGAAGAGTTAGGATTTGAAGTTATGCCTCGAACTTAAATCCCATCTCACGATCTTCTAATCTCGGCCGTTGATTTCCTCCTAGTACTTTTCTCATGTGAGTTCACACATAACTTTGCAATTAAGCCCCTTGATCTTTTCTAGGTTATGCTCAGGTCCCAAGGTAGTCAGACCTAGCCCGGGCATTGACCCGGCCAAGCCCAGGGGTCAGGGGTCAAGGGTTCAACCGGGGTCAACCCGGGGTTGAACCGGGGTTAATAATAAAATATTAAAAATAATTATAGATGAGGATTAGGTAAAAAACTTAACTTAATATGAAGCTTACATTAAATTAATTATAGATTTTTTAAATTTTTTAAATTATTTTATCAATTAAATCAAGTTTTAATATAAGAATCTATTTTTTATTTATGTTTTTAATTTAAACGGATATAATTAGTTATAAAAAAATAAAAAATGGCAAGTAAACTTTTTTTACCATTTATTTAAAATAATATTAATTATATTAAACCGGAGTTTTGGAAAACCGGTTTTTGCTAAAATAAATCCATTTTTAAAAATCCTTTTTCACTTTTACATAGCTATACATTCTTATCTATTATTGGATTGTTTTAAAAAGGTTATGATCACATCTTAATGGAAAGTTATGCTCAATTATTATTAAATTTTAAATTAACCAAGGTCCACAGCCCAATAAGTGATACACATTGGCCGGAGGCTAGAGACTATTTGAAAAATAGTCCCATATAGGCCAATTGAAAAGCATGAATAAGATAGTTTAGTATAAGAGGATTGGTTTGGCCAACTGGACAGTTGACACCATAGCTACTTGGATGGTATAGTATAAAGTGTAAATTTTAAATTCTAAAGTTAAACATTGTGACCCGATTGACTCGACTGGGTCACCCGATTCTCGATTGAATCGGTCAGGTCACCAGATCAAGGTTGGTTCAACCTAAAGCCGGTTCTAAGGGGCATGCCCGGACTGGCCACATGGCTGGTTCTCGGTTTTTCCTGTTGAACCGACTGGGCCGGTCCAGGTTTGACTACCTTGTCAGGTCCTTCGTCTGTGAGAGGTACGCAATTACCTTTAAGTACTCAAAATTTCTAAAATTACCAAAAGGTCCCTGTCAGTCTCTATTAACCCTAGTTAGGGTTTTAATTCATTAAACCCTCCTTTTCCAAATAAATCCAGATTTGGGAAGTTACTTTAATTACCACACTATTTAAAAAAAATTAAATCCATTTATTAAAATAAAATCTTGGATTTTACACGAGAGCAGCAGTTGCTCCTTGAGAAGGGAGTTGCTAAGGTTAGGATTAGGATTTGGGTTTGATTGTAATGAGATTTGTTAAGTTGTTTATATTGTGTTGTTTGTATTAAGTATAATTAAGTTATTTTTAGTGAGTTTAATTAAGTTGTTAATGTTAGGGTAAGTGTATTTAACCCATTAATAAATTGTCATGTCAGCCTAACTAAATAAGTAAATTGTGTTGTTTTTTTAAATTTGATTATATTATTATTTTTTTAAAATTACTATGTGAACATAACTTAAATTTTCTATTAAAATTTTTAAATTTTTTGTCATGTCAACATTACATGTGGCACTCCACATCAGCAGATACGACGAGTTGTGACGCCAAACAAGCAAAATACGAAAAAAAAACTTGTATGCCACTTGGCCGCCATATGAGTGTCATGTCAGCGTCAGGGACCAAAAGTGAACAAAAGACATAATACATAGGACCGTATTGAATATTTTTAAAATATAAGGATAAAAGTGAACAATGACACCATTTTCACGAACGAAAAGTGTAATTAATCCTTTTTTTTTGTTCTGTTTTTTTTCCCCAACATAGAACATATGGCAACTCAAGAAAAAACCAAAACGAGAGCTAAATGGAATGAAAGTCATAGGGCTCATTTGGTCAAGTTATTGGGTGATTACAATATTTCAATATATCGCTCACGTAATGGATGGACTAAGGAAGCATGGAATAAAATTTGGCATGACATGGTAAATAACTTGGATGAACTGCAGTGTCATCCAAGTCAAAACATTAGAGCAAGAGATAAGAAAATCTACAAGCTTCTGAAGGGGTTTTCTGAATTAAGTGGGTTTGGATGGGATAATGAAAAACACATGGTATCAACCCCTAATGATGTTTGGGCACCATTACTTGAGGTATATATATATAAAATTCTGATAAGGTAAGGCCGGCCAGAATACTGTTCATTTAAGATCGTCTCTCATTTGGCCACTTGCACAGTATTTTAAGGATTTCCAACCGTATGGATGGAAATAACATCGAAAAATAAGCTAGCATGTCAATTTTGATATAATTTGGGAATGTATAGGGTCTTCATCTTAACGGGTGAAAATTTATAGAAATCTTACCTGTTTAGAATTTCACCCTTTAAGATGAAGACCCTACATCTTCCCAAATTGTATGAAAATTGACATGCTAGCTTATTTTTCAATGTTCTTTTCATCTATAAGGTTGGATTTCCTTAAAACACTGTACAAGTGGGCTAAAATGGGGACCGCACTTGCACAGTGTTAAGTTCGGCCGCATAGTATCACGACTGTATATATATATATATATATATATATATATATATATATATATATATATATATATACGGAAGTGATAATATAAGGCCGACCGGATTACTGTGTGAGTAAGGTCGCCTCTCATTTGGCCATTTGCACAGTGTTTTAAGGATTTCCAACCATATGGATGGAAAGAACATCGAAAAATAAGCTAAGATGTTAATTTTCATACAATTTGGGAACTTGTAGGGTCTTCATCTTAACGGGTGAAAATTTATAGAAATCTTACCGGTTCAAAATTTCACCCTTTAAGATGAAGACCTTACAATTTCCCAAATTGTATGAAAATTGACATGCAAGCTTATTTGTCGATGTTCTTTCCATCCAAACGGTTGGATTTCCTCAAAACATTGTGCAACGGGGCCAAAATGAGGCGACCGCACTTGCACAGTTATAAGGTCGGCCGCATAGTATCAACCCCGTATATATATATATATATATATATATATATATATATATATATATATATATATATATATATGAATGATACAGTGCAGTCGGCCAGAACACTGTTCCAGTTCGGCCGCCTCCCATTTTGGCCTCTAGAGCATGTTTGAAGGATTTCCAACTTTACGGATAGGAAGATCATCGTAAAATAACCTAGCATGTCAATTTTCATACAATCTGGTGACCGTTTGGTACTCCAACTCAATGTTTGAAATTCTGAACCGTTAAAATTTACCAAAAATTAGAACCGTTAAGTAGGAGGACCAAATGGTTACCAAATTATATGCAAATGGACATGCTAGCTTATTTTTCGATGATCTTCCCATCCATAGAGTTGAAAAAATTTCAAACATGCTCCAGGGGCCAGAATGGGAGGCCGGTCGAAAATGAATAGTATCCGACCGACCTGATCTTAGTGTGTGGACGTGTATATATATATATATATATATAGGCCTTTTACTATCAGGTAGGTCGGATCACTGTGCTGATCTGGCCGCCTCCCATTTTGGCCCTTGGAACATGTTTGAAGGATTTCCAATCATACGGATGGGAAGATCATAGAAAAATAAGCTAGCCTGTCAATTTTCATACAATTTGGTGACCGTTTCGTCCTCCACTTAATGGTTGAAATACTGAACTGTTAAAATTTTCCTAAAATAAGAACCGTTAAGTGGGAGGACAAAACGGTCACCAAATTGTATGAAAATTGACACGCTAGCTTATTTTTCGATGATCTTCCCATCCATAAAGTTGGAAATCCTTCAAACATGCTCTAGAGGCCAAAATGGGAGGCGGCCAGATCAACACAGTGATCCGATCGGCCTTATAGTGGAAGGCCTATATATATATATATATATATATATATATATATATATATATATATGTGGGTTAGGATCATGGGACACACTATTTTGACACACCATTTGACATCCTTCTTCATTCATTGGTTTGCACAGTATTTTAACCAAATCTAACCGTATGGATGGAAAGAACATCGAAAAATAAGCAAGAATGTCAATTTTCATACAATTTAGGAACTTGTAGGGTCTTCATATTAAATGGTGAAATTCCAACCGTATAAAATTTCACCCATTAAGATGAAAACCCTACAAGTTCCTAAATTGTATGAAAATTGGCATGCTTGCTTATTTTTCAATGTTCTTTCCATCCATACGGTTGGATTTGGTTAAAACATTGTGCAAGCCAATGAATGAAAAAGGATGTCAAATTATGTGTCAAAATAGTGTGTCCCGTGATCCTGACCCTATATATATATATATATATATATATATATATATATATATATATATATAATTCTAATATAGTCAGGCAGGTCGCATCACTGTGCAAGTAAGGTCGCCTCATTTTGAGGCATTTAAAGAGTATTTTTCCCAAATCTAACCGTATGGATGGAAAGTACATCGAAAAATAAGTTACCATGTCGATTTTCATACAATTTGCTTAGGTGATGAGTATTCATCTTAAAGGGTGAAATTTTATAGAAATCTTATCGGTTCAGAATTTCACCTTTTTATATATAATTTAATATAAATCTAATATAATGCAACTTACATTATAAAATAGCCAACCTTAAAATACTTTTACATTTTCAAAATATGAACAACATGTTTAAATTAACTAATAGACAAAATACATATATAATTTTATAATAAAATAAATCTAGGATATATTTAATAGGACATTTAAGATACATTGAATAGTCTTGGGATATTATTAGAATTATAAAAACCTATTAAAGGTAATTTAGTCCACACACATTGAAATGGACTGCCAACAATTCTCTTATAGGAGTATAATAGATATATATATATATATATATATATATATATATATATATATATATATATATATATATATAGGGGAGTGATACAATTGGATATATTATTTTATATTTTTTATATGTTATATATGATTTATAGGATATATGTAATATATTATCTTTAATGTTATCTATTATATAATATATAATATTATATATAACACAAATTATATAATATATATTATAGGATATAAAAGATTAGATATTATATTATAGATTATATAATAGATAATATTAAACATAATATATTACATATATCCTATAAATCATATAAAACGTATAAAATATTATTTATATATATATATATATATATATATATATATATATATATATATATATATATATATATATATATACGGGTGCTATTATCAGGCCGGCCGGATCACTATGCTGATCCGGCCGACTCCCATTTTTGCCCCTGGAGCATGTTTGAAGGATTTTCAATCGTACGGATGGGAAGATCATCGAAAATTAAGCTAGCCTGTCAATTTTCATATAATTTGGTGACCGTTTGGTCCTCCCACTTAACAATTCTTATTTTAGGAAAATTTTAACGGTTCAGAATTTCAACCATTATTGGGAGGACCAAACGGTCACCAAATTGAATGAAAATTGATAGGATAACTTATTTTTTGATGATCTTCTCATCCATACGGTTGGAAATCCTTCAAACATGATCTAGGGGCCAAAATGGGAGGCGGCCGGACTAGAACAATGTTCCAGCCGGCTGCACTGCAGCATGACCCTATATATATATATATATATATATATATATATATATATATATATATATATATATATATATATATATATATATAGCAATGAACTATATACGATGTTTTTTTTAACTTGATTTTTGTCATAATATGCGGAGAAATAAAGAAGCAAGGAGATGGCATCAAAGATCATTTCCTTATTTCACAGCATTATAGGAGATTTATGAGGGTAAGCATGTGTGTTTACTAATGTTTACTCATATGATTTGTAAATTTTCTAATCGATTATTTATTCATTATATAGGGAAATATGCGAAAGGAAGACGCTCTCGTGGTGTAGAATATTATGCAAACATTGATAATGCACCAATGGGCACTCCATCTCCAAGTATTCCTGCTCCAAATGATCCCATTCAATCATTGACTATACCTGAAAAAAAGGTAGATGATGGTGACTTTATGCAAGTGGAACCTCCATGCACCCAACCATTCAAAGTTTAGGTAATGAAATGCGACAATGGTTAGGAGGTGTTGATATACAAAGGAGAAGAAAGGACCGAAAATGAAAAAATGTATAAGAGACATTCATAGAAAAAAAACATAGATATGCGTCGCGATGAGATTGATCGGTATTGTAAAATCAAGGACTTTTATGAAATAATTGTTCCCAAAAATTTTTCTAATTAATTGGCTAAATAAAGAATGTTCCTCGTATTTGGAATTTAGTGGATTTTATATGAAAAGAGGGACTTAATGGGTTAATGCCTTAATTAGGGTGAATTGGGGTTGTTAAGGACCTTTTGGTAATTTCAGAAATAATGAGGACTTAAATGGAATTGTGCTCCTCTCACAGATAGGGCTAGCAAGCAATCAAACTGTTCGCGAACAATTCGTGTTTGGTTCGATTATTTTAATAACAAACTGAACTTGAACTCAAATTTGAGTTCGAAAAATAAATGAGCCGAACTCAAGCCAGAGTCGGCTCGTTTGAGTTTGGTTCGAAGTTCGAATATATATATATATATATATATATATATATATATATATATATATATATGTATATATATATATGTATATATATTTGGGTTGCATAATTTATTCTTGTTTTTTATTTTATAAAAGTGCATTTATAATGTTTTATTAGTTTTATATAAAAACCCTTTATATTTTTTTTTCCTCTGTTGTGGTTTGAGCCAATCGCTGTCAGCCTGCCACCCTTAGAACATAACGTCTAAGGCTACCCCCCCCCCCCCCCCCCCCCTTTCTGCCTATTAAAATTTAAACTAATAAATTTTTAAATTTTAAATTTTAAACCGTTGGATCAAATGATCCAACGGATCAACATCTCAAATATGGGAATGTATACCCAAACGGGCCAAACCCTAACCCTTTAGTCTGCGCCGCTCTCCCTCTCGCTTTCTCGCTCTCTCAATCTCAACCGAGAGAGGAACACCGACTGATCCCGGGCCATCACCCTCGCCGAAGATTGGTAACCTCGCATCCCCATCCTCAATAGTGTGATTCTCCTCTCTTTTTCTAATGAGACTGTCACATACTCGCAGAGTCGCAGTCGCTCAGGCGTGTCTAGAGCTAGAGCATTGGGATTTGGGAGCCTTGGAGTGGTGTCAGCAGTCGGAGCACCACGTCCTCCAATTCAGGGTGAGATCCTCGAGAGATCTCAGGTGCGTGTGCTTGTTTGTTTCTCCGTTGAAATGTTATCGATTTGTTCGTTTTTCATCTCATGCGGATTTGAGGATCTGATCCATTCTAGGGTTAGAGTTTTTATCACATTCCATGGTTTTTTTTACTTTTCCTGTGTTCTTGAAGCGTGGAGTTTATGATTGATGATGATTTCTTCCCTGAGTTTTGTGTTTTATATTCCGGTGTTTTTTATTGCAGTTGTGTCGGAATTATTTATTTTCATTTGGTAATTTATGTTGTATTTTAATTTTCATGTCATGGCTTGTTTTCGGGTGATTTTTTTTGGAATTGATTGTGGTGCTTCCTGTGATGTGAGATAGGTGGCGAAGTGGAATTGGAATTTGGAAATGAGGGTTGTACGTGTTCTCTTTTGTGTTTTGTTAGCTCTCTGATTGGGAGTTAGTGTCATGAGGTTGTGGAAATGCTTTTAGGGGAAAAAGAAAACTTAGGATTCTGAATATGTTTTGCAAAGCATGATGGTTGAATGTAGATCCAGCAAAGTGGTCGTTTAGATTCCATATTGTTTGTTTTTTCCTCCAGCAGGCAAATTAACTATTTCTATTCAGTAATTTGGAGGTCTTTGTGTATTGTGAATGTTTACTCTGTTTCTGCTTATCATTTTGCTTGTTTTTCACTAATCATCCACACCTTTCCTTATGTTTTTCAGTTTGCTTCTAAATTAGTAATCACATACATGATACATGTGACAACTTTAGAGATTAAATTACTTGATCTTGCTCAACTTGTGTAAAATCCAAGAAATTTTAAGAAATAAAGGTGTTAAAAATTTTCTTAAAATTATTTATTAAGTTAAATAATTTCCCTAGAGTTTAAACGGGAAAATAATAGTGAGGGAAAAATTTGAAAGGGGTTTAAAACCCTAATTAGGGTTTATGGGAGACAGAAGGACTGAATTGTAATTTAGAAAGTTTGGAGGACCTTAAAGAAGTTTTCCCTCTCACAACACAAGGACTTAGTTGTAAATAAAGTAAGTAGAGGGACTTCAGGATGATCTTCTATAAAGTGTTGGTTGGACGGCTGAGATTAAAGATCTCGGACTGTAATAGATCGCGAGGCATTATAAGGGACAGGATGGAGCCACGTGTCGTGCATGGATTTGATCCATCTAGCCAGTTGCTATCGCGAGGCTTGATCAAAGTTTTTGGGGAGCCACGTGGCAAGTTAACGATCGCACATCTTGGTAGGATTCAATCCGAGGCGCAGGATTAGGATCGGGGCGTCTATCTTTAATTGATCTGAGCCACTAATCTAACGTGTGTTGGATACGAGGCAGAAGGGCTGATGTGGGGCCGTTGGATGCGATCTGTCCAATCCCCGCCATTGATCAATGGAGTGACGATCCCAAGGCACTGTCCCCCACCATCTCTCAGCCGCCTAACGTCTCCGGCAGCCCCGCTGCATCCGCTGGCCGTTACTGCGAGAAGATCGGACGTTGCCGGCGAGCTTTATTACGTGAACGCCACCGTCTTTTCGCCTACTCGTGCCTATAAAAGGGACGGCCCCGGGCGTGAGTTGAGACAGTGAGGAATTGTAGAGTTTTCTTCTCCGGCGCCGGTGAGCTAACAGAAGGGAGCTCGATTATCTCCAGCGTGCTTCCGAGCTCACAGATCTTCGGTGGAGAGCGCAGGAAGAAAAGGAGGCCGAGAGAGAGAGAGAAGCCGCCATTCGTTCACAACCGGCCAAGCTCGCCGGAAAGACAGAGAGCCTCCGCCCGACGGCGGGAAGCTCCTGTTGGGTGCCGCTATCGTCTGCGATCCTCTCGGTAAGGTTCCTTTCTCTTCCTTAGGCTTAATAGGGCACATGCATGCTTGGTGACGACGATCCGAGCTCACCGGGAAGTAACCCGAGCTCGGCCGGGACAGAGAGACGCCGGAGGGGAAGAATACGCGGAAGAAAGCTCCTAGGTGGCGCCCGTCAAGACAGCGAGCTTTTCCAGGGAGGAGCGTGGCCGTTGATGGAGTGCAAACTCTCCGGCGAGGCTCGGGAGGGCGACGAAGATATAGAGAGGGAGGAGAGAGGTTGAAGAAGAAGTTTTTTAAAAAAAATATATATAATAATATTAATATGTAGCTGTGTGACATATTAATAGAGTTAATTAAAACTAATGGACTTAGTTAACTTATATTTTTTTCCTCATAGGCTGAAATACTAACAGATTATTGTCACAATAATTTTGGATAATTGTTAGTATAGTTTGTTGATTTTTTTTTAGTGTGACAATTTAAATGTTTACTATAGTAGAATGATTTTTGAAGCATTGTTAGTGTAACAAAATCCAATTGATTATTTAAAATGATCAAGATAATTATGAAAGGAAATTTAGCTATGTTAAAGGTAGATGGTTGATTAAATATTTTGTCTCTAAACTTTTGAGAAGTGACAATTAGTTAGTTATTTGTTTTGAATAGATTAATGTTATTAACTAGGTGTGACAATTATTAAAATGTAGAACTTTGGTATGTGAGAACTAACCAGAAAGAAACTTGGCTATTTATAGTAAAGGTTTTAATAAAAGGTTTAAAACCTTATTAGTGTGACAATAGATGAATTAATTGATTTATATAGTTACACTAACTATATGTGACAAAATCAAGTTGAATAAATTAGGAGTGATTAAAATTCCTTGGAAACTTAGGAAATGTGACAAATAATTGATTAAATATTTTGGAGCTTAGTAATGCGACAAAATGAAAACCCTAGTGATGTGACAATTATTTTGATTAATTATTTTAGTATAGTTGTAGTAACCATATGGAACTAAGATATTATGACAAAATAAGTCTAATTATCTTATGGGTAAAGACATAATCTTTTGATTAACGGAAATAAAGTAATTCAAAATGTTATTGTGGAAATAACTGTGATAGTGTGATAATTAAAAGATTATGTGGCTACTAGTGTAACAAAAATTAATTTTCTTGAACTTGGATATTTGGTTAATTACGGAAATATTTAGTAAGGTAGCTAGATAAATTCAAAGGGACTAATTAAGCCCTAAACAAGGTAGGACCTTAAACTTCATGGTCAAAGGTTGCCAAATGACCAAAATACCCTTCAAGGGGCTAAGACCAGGCTAAAACTTCGTAGGGGGCTTGCAACTAGCCCAGCTCAACTGAAATGACTAAGTAAGAACTGGACTCGTCAAATAGGCTAAAGTTGACTAGGTTTAACCCAGTTAGGTCCAAGGTCAACTAAAGGACATGGAAATAGAGGAAAAAGGGGGAGTACCCGAGAGATGGTCCTTAGGACCCGTTAGTGGGCCTAAGCCCAACAGGAACGTTGGACATGCATGTGAAGCTAGGGACATATAAACTTGATGAAGAACTTGACTTTAATTAGGGTCTATGTATGCCAGATACTCTCGAGGAGTTGTTGGCACACTAGAGAAGACTAGAAGGACATCTAGTTTCAACGAACCAGAGGTAAGTACTTTTGCCTAGTACCCACCCGGTTTCGGGTTTTTCCTTGGACTTGTTTATGCATTGATGTCTTATGCTTCTTTGATAACATACATGCGTCATTTTTATTTTGGAATCCTATTGAGCATGTATGGTTGTTTATGGGATGTTGGTATCCTCGCTTGCTACTTGCCCATCGCTCGACTCAGTGGAGCTAGGGAAGCTCCGATTAGGGAATGTTCAGAGACAGGACCCCCTGGCGTTCCTATCTGCCTTGCCAGAGAGGCAAATCTCTGGAGGTCTTACCTGTCAGTGGGCATGGTACACTGATCGTGTTAACACGTAGGAGAGGTAGTTCTACCGACCTGTGACCGGAGGGTCGAACGACCAAAAAGGTCATATTTACAGTAAAGAGCTGGACATACTGGCCGGGAGTAATCTTTGAGATCTTCTGAAACTCATTACAGAGCCCGAGGTCTTCTGCATCTGAGGTCGTACCTTTGATTTTGTTTCTGGTAGACTCCTAGGATTATATTGTTGATATTGTGACCTCATTGGATGACATATTTTCTATTTATGTCCTTGTGACCCGCAGGGGTACTTACTGGGCTTTCCATTCGAAAGCTCATGTGTTTCACTTTCCTCTTTTACAGATTCCGAGGTTTAGGAGGGGGTGGAGCCTGAGGAGAGGACACAGGGAGATCCGAGGTCTAGGGGACTTCTTTATTTTTTTTTACTTTATGAGCATTGTTATTTGTAGGACCCGTATAGGGACCAGACTATTAAAGGGCCCATAGACCCTGATAACTCTAAGTTCTTATGAACTCGAGTTTATTTTATGGTTTTGTTATCTGCTTATCATCTTCTTAGGCCTTGTATTTGAGTTGAGATTATCTCTGCTTGAATACGGCCGGTCTGTTGACGCGCTCGAGGTCCCGGGATCCGGGTCGGGGCGTGACAACTTGCTTCTAAATTTATTGGTTCTGCATATGATTTTAATCTATGAGATCATATATCTTAACAGAATTGTTTAGAACAGCTAGATTTGCAATCTTGCATATGAATAAAAATTTGTACTAATGAGCATGTGTTTATTGAAGAAAAAGTGTTTTTGCACTTGCTATTATTCATTCAGGCTCTTATGCTTATTAGAATATAATTAAGAACTTGTGTTTATGAGATCTTAAATCAGACTTCTTTGTGCTGACATGTCAATTTATTTAGGCTCATCTATTTCAGTCTGATTGGATTAATTGAAAATGAGAAATTTTTCAATGACACACTGATTGATTCACCATCTTTTTTAAATTTTTTATATGCTAAGTTTGAACCTTGTTGAGAAGAAATTATTTGCCTGAAAAATGTAAGGAAAGAGATCAAAATATAACTTCTATTGAGTTCTTGGTTATCTGTATCTGAACCTCAAAAAAGTAATCTTGGCTATGAAAATATCAAAGTATTTTTTATGGGGTTGTATTTTTTCTATTTATTTAATCTATTCTCCTATGGTTCATGTATGTGGATTTACTTTCAGAATATTCTGTCATGTACTTGATAAGTTCTCTTAAATGATATGCAGCTGGTGGTCTAGGCCATGGTGTGGCTCATGCTGTCTTTTTCTCACTTAGCCTCCTAACTCCTGTATTTGGCCCGGCTACATATTATGCTGACAAATGCTTCCGTGTACCATTTTTTCTTGTATCTGGTAAGCATTCAGTCCTTTTCTCCACCTAATTGTGAAATAGTGTGCAAGTGCAAAATCTTGATGAGTTTTTGCACTTGGTTGTGATTTATGCAGTATAATCCTTGAGGTTGGCCTCATCATTATCGGTGGAGGTGACTGGATTTCTGTTTCTTTTTGTTTTCTGTTTCTTTTTATCATTGTCTCTGTGATTTGTGTTTACTTTTGTGGTTTTAATTAGATTTTGATTAATAAATTTTGCTATTCTTTATTTGATCTTGCTATTATGTATTGGACTTTATGTAGCTTTGTATTGTGAACTAGATTTATGCACTGATGGGAGATGGTGCTATGTTTTGTTCTGGGTTGTTCCTCGTTCTTCTTCGGCAATTGTTCAATGGACTAACTTGAAAAATAGGCTTGTATCTGCCTGCCCAACTTACCCTACACCCCTTATTGATTTGTTGGATCTAATGAAGTCTCAAGTGTACATCTTGAAGTTATTCAGTGTTGATAGGAAGGGATTGTTGCATGGTAATGCCCCCTGTTGCTCTTTGTTTTTATACATTAGGAAATATGGTTTATGTATAGAATGTTGATGACTTATTAGACAATTTGATGTAGATATCACTCGGGTTCTTAGAGATCTTGATTTTTTGGTTCATAGAGTGAAGGTCTCTACCGCTCCTGATAGCAGAGTCGTCGACCTCTTCTTCATTACAGATGGCATGTAAGTAATTTCTGTAAATATATCTCATTAATCAGTCACCTGTAGTTGATATCAACAATGTGCATTTGTTCTTCATATTTGATTGCCTGTTCATGTGACCTTTAAATTGTTTTACTTTTTTGCCTTCAAGGAACTCTTGCACACTAGGAAATGCATGCTGATACACTTGAAAGGTTGCACGCTGTTCTTGGAGACTCCATTATTGGTTGTCAGATTTAATTAGCTGAAGATTTTCAACAGGGATGCTCTTTCCTGTTGAAAAGGACTAAATGTCTCCATAGCACCTAATTGAATTAAAGATGTGGGGCTACAATCTAATCTAATTCTCTCAGTTTCTGTAATTTTGATGTTTTGTAATTATAAATCATATTTTTATTTAAATTTTGTAATTTTATGATTATTATGATTATTATTATAATTTTATATTAAAAAAATCAATTTCGAACATTTTCGAACCGAACTCGAGCTTTTATAAATAATATTATGCTTAGACCGGATCCGGGACCTCAAGACGCGTCGACAGGATCGGCCGTATCCAAGTGGAGACGCGAGCCCCACTTTCGAATACAAGGCCTAAATGATAAGAATAGATAACATTTTTCCATTAATAACAAGAGTTACACAATAAAATTGAAATTTAAAAATACACTATGAATTTCTACAAGGGTCCTAAAATAAAATACAAGTTCTCTTCCTCTAAAAGGTTTGTGATCCTCGAACCTCAACGACTCTGAGCCGTGGACACTATTCCCTTAATCACGAAAGGAAATCAAGAAGAATGAGCTTTCGAAGCTCGGTAAGTTCTCAGCGAGGGATCTGACAAAGGTCAAATATAATCAATAAATATAAGAACAAGCAAAGCGGGACTCGCCCGCACAATCAAAAACCTAGAGTCTATCGAAATATTCAAAACAAGAACTCCTAGCCAAACAGCCCCTCGGGCCGAAATGGAATTTCAAGCAGATTTGATGACACCAAAGCTTTTTGACCCCGACCATGGCTGAAATCAACCCTCTAATCATACCTCGGTGGCGCCACCTCTCTCTTACGTGTGCCTCGGTGATGTATCGCCCCATGCAGCGGGTGGGACCGCCAGAGTATCCTCCCCCAGGTACGGAACCATGAGAGGCCCGGTGTCCTCACTAACGCTTCCACTCTCTCTCTTAAGCTTTCGCTCCAGACGGAAAATGAAACCTCCTCGAACGGGCCACTCACGGCGTGCAGACCATGTATCCACGGTCAAGTGTCTACCTTACGTGTCCAACGACATACAAGCAATAAAAATACTCTACTCCTAGCTCTCAACCATGCACATACAAAGAAGGAACACAAAGCAAATATAGATGCGTGCATGCATCCAATATGAAGCTCAAAAACATGCTAAAATAAATAGCATTAACAAAACAAGGAAAACTCCAAGGATGGGTAGGCATCGGCGTAGGTAACTTACCTTTAATTCAAATCCAACCGAAGCTATGAAACTATCCCGAATCCAAGTGCCGGCTCCTCGACAATATCACGTAAATACGAGTCCCATCTCAATACTCTTACAAGTGCTCGAAACAATATTTTCCATATTATACACACTATTAAATGGACCTAGCCCATAATCTCTAGTCAAACCCTTGACTCATCACAAATACCCATTTAAATAGATAATCCAAAACTTTCACAAATTGGCCCAAAGGCCCAGCAAACTACCCCAAGCTATATTTATAAACCAAATGAATTTCATAATCACCTGACAACTATTCATGCTATAGTGACTTCATAAATAGTAAAACACCTCAAAACACTATTACTCTTTCTTTCTTTCCTTTCCAGATCTATATATACAACCATTACCGAAGCCTCAAGATCCAACGTAATTAAAGATCTCAACTTATTTTATCATCCCACCTACTTAATCATGATCCACTGAATTTAAAGCACATGAAATCATACCAAGACACCTTAATATCTCTGATAAACCATTCACATACATAGCTCTCAGATATCAACATTCCAGAACAATCAAAGCTAGCAAAAGAATATAATTCAGAGCCTCCATTCAATCACCAGTCAATAATAAAAGATTAGAAGCCCTTCTAATCCACACATACACAACTTCATATTCCTGTTAATACTCAGAACTGAACCCATTAAGGCCTCTATTACTCATTGAAATTCTCCACAGATGCATGCCAAAACCCAAGTACTAGAATTAAAGATCAACATTAGTCCAAACACATCAAGTCTCCAAGTCCTCAAAGAAAATATTCAGCAACTAGAACCAAACTTTACAAACTATATATCTCTAAGGCCATCAAAGAAATCACAGGGTTCACACCAACCCACATAAACACATGAAATAATAGAGTTCCAATCTCTCTAACCCAGCCCGTGAACCAGCTTCAATGGAACCTCTCATTAAATCCAAGGGAAACAAACACCACACACTTAGAGTCTCTAAAACCTCAAAAGAAATAGATTAAAAACTTCATCCTTAAGCTCTCCCTACAAGCCTCTCAACATCACCATCTCATGACACTCAACATCAACCTCTCCCTGGAACCTATCAGAGATTATATTCTAACCACATCACAGTCATCTCTATTCATACCATTATCTATGCATGCAAACAGATCGAAGAATCCAAGATGGGATCAGGGACTCACCAGATGAAAGCAACGATCCCAGAGATATGCCTCGCCAGTGTTGTCGCTCCGCCGCGGTGGTGTTGCCTCGTGGCCTGCTGACTTCGTGGGAGCTTCTCCGGTGACCGGCGGAGGTTGCTCCTTCCTCTCTTCTCTCTCATTGGAACGATGGCTGTCGTGGTTAGGGTTTCAAGGGATTGGTGCTCTATTTATAGGCGCTCGTGGAGGATAAGCAACACGGTTCCGCGTCTGAGATAGGGTTTATCTTCACAGTTGAAACTTCTCCACAGCTAGCCGGTGCGAGATCGCGGAGGAGATAAGGTTGTAATCTCTATATATATAAAGATATGTATTTCTATCTTCTATATAAAATATCTCTTGCTGGAAATAAAATCTCTCTCTACGTATATATATAAAATGTTATAACCTTGGGTTTCTCTCTCTACATCTCCTATCTTTACCCTATATCTATTTACCTATACATATATTTAAAGATTTAAAAATAATTGTACACTGTGCACGTACGTCCTTTTCCATGCACTACTTCTTACCTTTTTCAAATTTATATATTAAACTATATATATATATATATCCCATCATAATCTCTTTCTATATAAATAAACATTTATCCTTTAATACTATTATATATATATATATATAATGCTCATATTAATTAATTCTCCAATTTGCACCTAAGTCCTTCTTTTATAAAAATTTACATGCAAGTCCTTTATGACTCTAAGAAGCTCTATTTAAAGATTTAACAATTTTAATCCCTTATCTCTTTATATTTAAATTGGTATTACACCACCTTATCCTAATTTTTACCCATAATCAAATTAGTTTTAGATCCTTATCTATCAGAAACTCATACCCATAATTGATTAACTTTAATATATAGATTTATATATTAAATCTCTCTCTCTCTCTCTCTCTCTCTCTCTCTCTCTCTATATATATATATATATATATATATATATACTTCTCTATGTCTTATCTATACCCGTTTGTCATGCATATATATGTATACTCACATCCTATATAATATATTTATCAAATCACTTCTTATCTTCAATATATACTATATAGTGCTCATGAAATTTACTTTTCATTAAATCAAATCTTTATATCTCTTAGAATCCAATAAATTCTAAACACCAAGAACTCCTTTAATTAACTATTAAAGAAATTAGAAATCATTTATTTTCTTTTTAGTCTCCAATCTTGGCACTTTTACTTTCTTAGCCTAATACCTAGGAAATTTTATTTTTCCTAAAATTTCCGGGTCTTACAATCTTCCCAACAAAAAATTTAGGTCCGAAATTACACTCGATTCTGATGCTAAATCGGGAATCCTTGGCTCCGGGTGGCAGCTTGTGCCTTGCTCCTCAGTGGCGAGATGATAGACCATCACCTTACTTACACTTCCCATCTTAGTATTGGGGTACCTCCCCCCTTGAGTCCAAAACCCACCGCTTTACATTGCAAAGACATTCTGACATCGAAAGGTGACGTTCAGCTCGACCTCCATGTCTGCCACTTCCACGCATTGTGGTAGCTCTACTAAACGTCAATACGTCAGGTGTTCGTTCAAAATTCTGGTCTACCCGACCCAACACTCACTCTAACCTACTTGTCTATGTTACTAGGGCAACTAGGGTGTCACCATTATACGCATTGCTCACGATACCATATTAATCAGACCACACCCCAGGCCGGATCGCCGAGAGGAATCGGCCAGATCCAGGTAGGTATCAAGTGGAGACGAGCCCCACTCGAATACAAGGCCTAAATGATAAAGAATAGATAACATTTTTCCATTAATAACAAGAGTTACACAGCGAAAAATTGAAATTTAAAAATACACTATGGGCCCTACAAGGGTCCTAAAATAAAATACAAGTTCTCTTCCTCTAAAAGGTTTGTGATCCTCGAACCTCAGCCTTATGACTCACGTGTAGACACTATTTATTTAATCACGAAAAGGAATCAAGAAGAATGAGCTTTCAGGAAAGCTCGATAGTTCCAGGGATCTCAACAAAGCCGTCGATATAATCAATAAATATAAGAACAAGCAAACCAAGACTACATACAATCAAAACCTAGAGTCTATCAGAAATATTCAAAACAAGAACTCCTAGCCAAACACTGGCCCTCAGGCCCGAAATGGAATTTCAAGAACAGATTTGATGACACCAAAGCTTTTCCGTCAGCCCCCAGCCATCGCTGGAAATCAACCCTCTAATTATACCTCGGTAGCGCCACCTCTCTCTTACGTGTTAACATTGATGTATCGTCCCAGCGGCGGTAGGACCGCCCGAGTATCACTCCCGACGCGGAACCATCAGAGGCGCCGGGTGTCCACGATAGCAGCTCCACTCTCTCTCTTAAGCTTTTCGCTCAATCGAACGGAAAATGAAACCTCTAGGAACGCCACCTTTCACGCCAAAGGCCTGCGAGACCATGTATCCACGGCCAAATTAACCATACCAGCGTGTCCAACGAGCATACAAGCAATAAAAATACTCTACTCTAGCTCTCAACCATGCACATACAAAAGAAGGAACACAAGCAAATATAGGTACGTGCATGCATCCAATAACAGAAGCTCAAAAAACATGCTAAAATAAATAGCATTAACAAAAACAAGGAAAACCCAAGGATGGGTAGGCATCGAGGCGTAGGTAACTTACCTTTAATTCGCAATCCAACTGAACGCTATGAAACTATCCCGTCGAAGTGCCGCGCTCCTCGACAATATCTGTCAGCCACGAGTCCCATCTCAATACTCGTACAAGTGCTCGAAACAATATTTTCCATATTATACACACTATTAAATGGACCTGGCCCATAATCTCTAGTCAAACCCTTGACTCATCACAAATACCCATTTAAATAGATAATCCAAAACTTTCACAAATTGGCCCAAAGGCCCAGCAAACTACCCCAAACTATATTTATAAACCAAATGAATTTCATAATCACCTGACAACTATTCATGCTGACTTCATAAATAGTAAAACACCTCAAAACACTATTACTCTTTCTTTCTTTCCAGATCTATATATACAACCATTACCGAAGCCTCAAGCTCCAACGTAATTAAAGATCTCAACTTACTTTATCATCTCACCTACTTAATCATGATCCACTGAATTTAAAGCACATGAAATTATACCAAGACACCTTAATATCTCTGATAAACCATTCACATACATAGCTCACTGCACAGCCTCTCAGATATCAACATTCCAGAACAATCAAAGCTAGCAAAAGAATATAATTCAGAGCCTCCATGCAATCACCAGTCAATAATAAAAGATTAGAAGCCCTTCTAATCCACACATACACAACTTCATATTCCTGTTAATACTCAGAACTGAACCCATTAAGGCCTCTATTACTCATTGAAATTCTCCACAGATGCATGCCAAAACCCAAGTACTAGAATTAAAGATCAACATTAGTCCAAACACATCAAGTCTCCAAGTCCTCAAAGAAAATATTCAGCAACTAGAACCAAACTTTACAAACTATATATCTCTAAGGCCATCAAAGAAATCACAGGGTTCACACTAACCCACATAAACACATGAAATAATAGAGTTCCAATCTCTCTAACCCAGCCCGTGAACCAGCTTCAATGGAACCTCCCATTAACCAAGGGAAACAAACACCACACACTTAGAGTCTCTAAAACCTCAAAAGAAACAGATTAAAAAACTTCATCCTTAAGCTCTCCCTACAAGCATTTCAACATCACCATCTCATGACACTCAACATCAACCTCTCCCTGGAACCTATCAGAGATTATATTCTAACCTCATCACAGTCATCTCTATTCATACCATTATCTATGCATGCAAACAGATCGAAGAATCCAAGATGGGATCAGGGACTCACCAGATGAAAGCAACGATCCCAGAGATATGCCTCGCCAGTGTTGTCGCTCCGCCGCGGTGGTGTTGCCTCGTGGCCTGCTGACTTCGTGAGGCTTCTCCGGTGACCGGCGGAGGTTGCTCCTTCCTCTCTTCTCTCATTGGAACGATGGCTGTCGTGGTTAGGGTTTCAAGGGATTGGTGCTCTATTTATAGGCGCTCGTGGAGAGGATAAGCAACACGGTTCCGCGTCTGAGATAGGGTTTATCTTCACAGTTTAAACTTCTCCACAGCTAGCCGGTGCGAGATCGCGGAGGAGATAAGGTTGTAATCTCTATATATATAAAGATATGTATTTCTATCTTCTATATAAAATATCTCTTGCTGGAAATAAAATCTCTCTCTACGTATATATATAAAATGTTATAACCTTGGGTTTCTCTCTCTACATCTCCTATCTTTACCCTATATCTATTTACCTATACATATATTTAAAGATTTAAAAATAATTGTACACTGTGCACGTACGTCCTTTTCCATGCACTACTTCTTACCTTTTTCAAATTTATATATTAAACTATATATATATATATATCCCATCATAATCTCTTTCTATATAAATAAACATTTATCCTTTAATACTATTATATATATATATATATATAATGCTCATATTAATTAATTCTCCAATTTGCACCTAAGTCCTTCTTTTATAAAAATTTACATGCAAGTCCTTTATGACTCTAAGAAGCTCTATTTAAAGATTTAACAATTTTAATCCCTTATCTCTTTATATTTAAATTGGTATTACACCACCTTATCCTAATTTTTACCCATAATCAAATTAGTTTTAGATCCTTATCTATCAAACTCATACCCATAATTCAGATTAACTTTAATATATAGATTTATATATTAAATCTCTCTCTCTCTCTCTCTCTCTCTCTCTCTCTCTCTCTCTCTCTATATATATATATATATATATATATACTTCTCTATGTCTTATCTATACCCGTTTGTCATGCATATATATGTATACTCACATCCTATATAATATATTTATCAAATCACTTCTTATCTTCAATATATACTATATAGTGCTCATGAAATTTACTTTTCATTAAATCAAATCTTTATATCTCTTAGAATCCAATAAATTCTAAACACCAAGAACTCCTTTAATTAACTATTAAAGAAATTAGAAATCATTTATTTTCTTTTTAGTCTTCAATCTTGACACTTTTACTTTCTTAGCCTAATAACTAGGAAATTTTATTTTCCTAAAATTTCCGGGTTTTACAAATATCGAGCCGAACTAGAACTTACAATTTTATGTTTATTCGAACTCGAGACGAACTCGAGCTGAACAATTGGAATTTCGAACCGAACTCGAGCTGGGTTCAGTTCGTTCAAGTTCGGCTCATTGCCACCCCTGCTCACAGAGCAAGGATCTGTATGTAAGTGTAACGCCCCGGAATTTTTACGATTTAGTAAATTATTTTCTAGAGAAAATCACCGAGAATAATTAACACATAAAAGAGATTAATTACTTTAACAACCCAATTAAGGAAAATCGGGAATTTAATTGGTTAGGAGTTCAACCTCACAACAAGTTGGGCCAGAGCAGGCCGCATTGGGCCTGGCCAAATAGACTTGATATAGTTGGAGATGGACAGAATAGAATTGTCGCGGTTTATTAATGGGAGGAATTAATAAGTCTTAATTAACCTCAAGGATTCAGTTGGAGATTCGGGACAAAATGTAAGTCTCGATAAGGCACGATTGGCAGAGTCAAAAGCCGGGAAATAGGGATCTCCGTCGTGTGCGTAATTGAGACCCGTGAATTTACAGTAGGTCCATGACCCTTGAAAGGATGTGAAGAATAAATTAATTAAGAAAATAATAAAATAATAAGCTAACTATTTAGATCCACGATAAGTGGATCTGGTCGGGACTTTAGTTCTCCTCTCGTGCTCATACAGTAAAAGAATAAAATAATAATTTTATTTAAAAAATAGCTTCTTTATTAAAGTTACTTTATTAAAGTTACTATAGTTTTCTTTTTATAAAAGACAGAGAGAGAGAGGAGAGAAGAATCTCATCTTCTCTCCCTCACGATCTCTCCCTCACAATCTCTCTCGCTCACGAGCCCTCTCGCTCGAGATCGCGCCTTTCCTTCTCCCCCTCACCGGCGTACCCCACCGGCGGAGTCCCAGGCCGGTGAGCTCAGCCCTTACCCGGCGCCATCTCGGCCTGCAAAGACCGCCACGCCACGGATCGCAGCCTCCGCTGCACCACCCGCCTCAGTGAGCTCACGCTACGTCCCTCTCTCTCGGTGGGTCATGAGGCCGGGCGAAGCTCTACTTCTACCGTCCTCACGAGCACGCTGAGCACCAACCTTCTTCTCCCTGTTCAGAGCCCCCTCTTTCAAGTGCTTGAGCAGCCTAGATCTGGTGGTCGTTTCTTCTGGGACAATGATCCGAAGACTTGTGAAATCGGCGAGCTTTGATTTGGAGAGTTATTGACTATGGTTGAATGAATTGAACTGATTTGGGGAAAGGAATATGAAAATCAGGGTAATGGTCAAGGCGAGGATTAATAGTTGATAATGGGTTTTAGGGATGCATGAATGAAGATATCTAGTCACTTGATTAAATTCATGTTGTTAAATGCGAATGATTGTATATTTTTGGGGCCCTCTAAATAGAGGAGGTGCTACCGAATTTTTGCAGAAAACTTAGGTAAATTAGAGCCGATTAAAGCTTCATGATCTTGCTTAACTATGAATCATGTTTAAATGATCATGTTAGAGGTTGTTTGATAGTCACCGATGATTAGAGTCTCATTCTTTCAGTTAAGGGCAAGTTCGTATTATAACTATGTGGAAATACGAAGTTCTTGCTAGAAGAAGCATGCTTTAGTTGATTAATGGAATTACTGTGCTCTAATGAGTTTAGAATTGAGAATGCCTTAAGGATACGATTTCTATATTCCTTAAAAGTCCGTATTTTTATTTTAAGGACAGGAGAAGAGCAAGGGCAAGGCCGCTGCTGTGGAAGGACCTAGCCAGCCTTAGGAACTACGCAGACTAAGGTGAGGGAACACAACTGTAAATTATCGTAATTTTTTTGTATTTTTATCATATTGATTCCTGGAGAATTCATGTTATGGAATTACTACTTTTCATGAAATGCTTCAAGCTTTGAAGCATGACTTGTTGATTTATTTCGGAGTTTGAAATTATGTTTACGAAAAGCATGTGAAAACATATACACATGTTAGAAATTGAAATGATAGACATATTAGTGTATTGCACCATACTCACATACACGCCTGCTCCATACGTGGCTCTACGATAGAGCCAGAGAGTACGATACTAGGTAGGGAAGGGGTGGTTTTATACAAATCTGTTTTTACTAGCCCAACTATCCGTTTTTTTCAAACCCTCCTGATTTCAAGAAAACAAAACCCCCTTTCCGTACCCGTCGGGTGCTTAGTATACGTATATACTCTTATAGCACACGGTCGTTGAGTTGATCCGACCGGAGAGATATCGAGTGTTGGTTTAGTCCACTCTGGTGTCGCTGTATGAAAGTAGAGGTGTAGATGATACTAATATGATAGATGACGAGGATTTGATTCCATAGCTTGTCACCTCCACGGTTGTTGATACGGTCCAACCTGGAAGGCTATTGGCTTGATACGGTCAGCCAGGACATATGTGGAATTTATCTCTCCCAGACGAGGATTTGTTTCCATAGCTTGTCACTCCATGGTTGTTGATATTGTCCAACCAGGAAGGTTACTGGCTTGATACGGTCAGCCAGGACATGTGTGGAATTCATCTCCCGTTCTGGTGATAAAAGATTAAAGAAATGCTTATGAGGATATCACTTGATTTAATTGGATATTGCCATGATTCTTATTATGATCAGCATGCTGTTTTTTTTCATATTTTAAATATTGTTCGGTTTTTGTATTTCACATTTCGATATTTTATTATTTACTATTGAAGGCATACAGGTATGTTAAACCTGACAGTAGTGTTAGTACCTCACTGAGCTCCTGTAGCTCACCCTGTTGTTGAATGATCTTTTGCAGGTAGTAAGCAGGGTCATAGATCTGCTTAGAATGGAAGATAGGGTCTGGATTTCCTTAGTTGGCTCTGACCACCTGGCCCACGTCGTGTATTTCATTTCATGTTTTCTGAATTGAGGAGTATTATTAACTTCTGTCTAGACTTATGCTATATTTTAAGACATTATGGTTTGTATCGGTATTGTATCTGACTTTATGATTTCCTATATTAGCATTAATTATGCGTAAATGTTTATTTTATACAGCCTTAGGCCGGGGTTCATTCCCTGACCTGGCTGGTGTGACACCTGGGTCGGGAAAAGGATACGGGTGTTACAGTAAGCTAGAAAAAGATGGGGGACTTATGTGCAAAAGTGCATGAAAACCATGCATGGAGTGTTCAGAGGTAACCAACGGTCGAGATTAGATGATAACGGGATCGCGCCAATCGCGAGGCACAAGTGAAGGATGGAGGAGGCCACGTGGAGTCTTATCCACCACCCATCTTAGGTTTGGGTTAAGTTCTAGGCAACAGGGTGAATCCGAGCCTTCCATCCTTTATCAACGTCTAGACTAATCTACATCGCTCATCTGAGGGGGTGTTTTAAGTTCGAGGCGTAACGAAGGGATCCAACCGTTCATCTTAGGCTCGTGGATGATGGTGCGTGTGCTCCTACCATGCGGACAAATCCTAACCACTTATCATGGATCCCTATTTAAGTGCGAGGCAAATGACCTCATCCGACCGCTCGCCACCAAAGGATCATAACTATTGATCTAACAAAGTTACAGATCCAAGGCACACCGGAGGACGATCTATCTTTGGATCCCATGCAGGGCATCTCCGCCGTTGGTTCCAACCAAATGTTAATCACGGGGCAACATCAGCCTCTTCTCCACGTGTGTGCCAGCCCACCGCCAGCCTTCCCTCCACAATCAACGGATCGGCTAGAGATAGAAGGAACGCAATCGCGATCGCTCTCGTCCCCCGCAATCATCAGGACCGTGATCTCGTTCCATCTCCGCCACGAGCACCTATAAAAGATGGACGTTCTCCCAACCCTAACAACACCTTTTCCAGACGACGGCGGACCATCTTCTTCTTCTTCTTCGTGAGAGAGATAGAGGAGGACTGGTGGTAGCGTTGATCAACGCTGAGCAAATGCGACTCCACCGAAGAGCGCTTCACGGCGTCGTGGGACGAACGGAGTAGGCCTGACGGGTTTCAGAATCACCTGGGCCGTCGGAGTACTACTCGGGGACGTTGATGCGACACCGGAGAGTCGAGCTAACCTTAGTAAGTCTCCTTGAACCCCTGCAAATGTTATACAAAGCTTTAATTGAGTTTCATGGTCATGTGAGGGATCGGGAAATCTCGCTGCGTTCCCTGCGGGTTGTAGGTGTGCCTCCAGCCACCAGCATCTCCACTTGCAAGGGTGTGGTGTTTGTACCACCATTAGGCCGGAGTAGAGTCAAGGAACCTAGTGAGGGTGACAGTAAGGTTAAACACCAGAAGAAGGATAGTCTGACCGGAGAGTTGCCCTGCTCCAACGAGGCTCCGTCCAGACGGAAAAGAAGGGGTTCTGACTCTCAGGTTGGATCAAATCAAATAACGGAAAAGTATAACCCAAATACTAATGGGTTAAATGTAGTCCGGTTCAAATCAAGTTTATGGATCAAATTAAGACGTTAAGATGATTTCATTTAGTCAAGTTGGTTAACGGGTTGGGTTTAGCTAGTTAATAGGGCTAATTGTAGAGATGGTTAGGTCTAACCAACTAAGGTAGGTCGGGTTAGATCAACCAAGTTAGAAGATTGGGTCCAGTCAGTCTAAAGAGTTGGGTACAACCAACTTAAAGGGATTTGGGTCCAATTAGTTCAAAAGGGTTGCGTTCAATCAAAAGGGATTATGTCCAACCAATTTAAATGGTTTAAGTTCAATCAATTAAAGGGTTGAGTCCAGACAGATTATAGATTGGGTCCAGTCAGTTTGAAAGGGTTGGGCCTAACCAAATGGTGGGTTAGGCTCGGTCAAGTGGACAATAGACTCGAATTTGGGTAAAACAGATTGGATCTAACCAAGTTAGTAAATTACAAAAGAAAAGGATAAAAAATGGTAGGAGTGGAGATTTGAACCCGAGTCTCCACAACTACAGTGGAGAGCCTTAACCACTAGGGTGTTGTACTACACTTGATTGAATGGTTGGGGTTTTATCAGTTAAGGATGAACTTACATTCAAATACAAGTAAGGCTAGGTCTAGCCGTGTCCAATAGATTTGGTGCACCTGTTTGAGTGGGCTACGACCCATTAGTGGATCATACTTGTGCATCTAGATATGTAGAGTTCATAAGTTATTACTATTGCTAATATAAACTTTATTATCAGGTACCAACATAGTGTGTGGAGACACGCCAGGAGGGAGTCATGTGTGATTCCAGACGTCTTTGATAGAGGTAAGTACTCCTGCATAGCACCCCTATCTTTTGATTATAGTTTATTGATCATTGATTAAGTGCTTCTTGTTTTTTTTGTCACCATGCTTCTTTGATCATGCTTCTTTGCTTGCACATACACATGCTTTCTCTCTTTACTTACGGATATTTGTTTTCATATCTGTGTATGTGTTTGGTTTGTGAATATTGTCGACTGTTGTGTGAATTCATGATTGGTGAACATATCTATCCGTTGATCGGCACGTGGCCGTGGAAACACGCGATCCTGTGCTCCGTCCGGGTAGGTGTGTGCCAGTCCTTTCTTGTTCTTGTAGAATCTCTCGCTCGGTGCAGTTTTGTGCTGGCGTTCAGGGGGGGGGGGGACACCCTGATCGTCTTGTAGTCCAGTCAGGGGAAGGATACTCTAGTTGTCCACCCGTCAATGGGATGATACGCTGGCCGTGTATGTACATGTAGGTGATAGTAGCGCTACCGGACTCGAGGGTTTGCTTTCGACTGAGGTCGACAATCGGCTGAGGTTGATGACTGCTGGGGAGATGACTCGAGAGCTTTTGGTTGCTCTGTTTGGACTCCTTACCAATTTTTTGGACTTGTGTGTGTAGGTTGAGACTTGGATCGTGAAACTTGTATGTTTGGCTTGGCCTTGTTCTTGGATGTGTTTTCATGTTTGATTTGGTTATTTTCTTTGGTTGTTATTTTTTACTTCATTATACTCCCTGCGGGGTACTTACTGAGCTTTCCCTCCGAAAGCTCATTCTACTTGTCTTTTCCCTCTTATTTTTCAGGTCCAAAGGAGTAGCTGATTTGGACTCAAGAGTGATACAAGGGATTGGGGACATTATTGCAGAGGTTTGAGGGTCTCATGTGTTTCCTGTGTGTCAGGTTTATGTTTGTAGATCCCTTGTAGGGCCTTGACCTATGTATGGTGATTGAATCCTTATTTTTATTTTATTTCCGTTGTAAACTCTGATCATCTTATGCTTCCGTTGTTTATCTGTTGCATGCTTTATGATTTACCTAGGCCTTGTATCCGAGTGAGATGCAACTCTACTTGGGTACGACCGATTTGTGCACATGCTCGAGGCCTGGAATCCCGGTCAGGGCGTGACAGGTATATTAGTGCTATAAGGACAAATCAAGTGGAGGAAAAAAAATATACCATAGGAGAATGCGTCACGGCATTTAACGTAGTGTGTGATCATTTTCCAGTTGAAGACATGATCAAAGCTACAACATTGTTTAAAGCTGCCAATAATCATGAATTATTCTTACATCTTAAGGAATAACAAAGAGTGGATTGGCTTCAACTATTGTTTTCAAAAATGGATTAGTGAATGTTTCTGTAGGATGTTTATGTTTGGAGATGTTTATTTTTGTAACAATATCTTGGATGTTTATATAGGATTTTATGTTTGGAGATGTTTATTTTTATAACAATGTCTTGGATGTTTATGTAGAATTTTATGTTTGGAGATGTTTAAGCAATGAGATGTTTATTTTTGTACCAATGTCTTGGATGTTTATGTAGGATTTGATGTTTGAAGATGTTTAAGCAAGGAGATGTTTATTTTTGTAACATGGACTTACATCTATTTCATGTTTGGAGATATTTATTTTTGTAACATATATTGAGTTATTGATGATATAGATATAAAAAAAAAGCCATATTGCATTTATAGGATTAAAAAGTCAACATTGAAAGCCTTATACATCTTTCATGTTACATTTCTACGATAGTTAGAATAATCCTCCCACATTTGCATTGCTATTTCATCTCTCTTATGAGCACCTGCATTACACTCAGAGTTCATTGTGTTAACATCATCTCCGTACGTATCATCTCCATCGGGGATAGTAATTTCTTCAGCTCCAACCCTAATTTCCTCAATATCATCGGCACCATTGGTTATACGGATGAAATTATGCAGGACACATGCGACAACCACTATATCAGTTTGAGAATCTATTGGATGAAAGGTTGCAACTTTGAGTATATGAAATCTCATCTTCAAGACACCGATGATGCGTTCAACATGATTCCTCAATGAAGCATGTCTCAAATTAAATAGTTCTTTATGATTGTATGGTTTACATTGCGGCCGTCCTTGCTCTTGTAAATGATAATGCACACCCGGTATGGAGCAATGAAATTTGGGGTATTCGCATATCCTGTGTCCACTAGATAATATTTACCTCTTGGGACATGGAAGCCTTGGTCGATCGAATGCTGAAGTATCCTAGCATCAGAAGCCGACCCTTCCCAACCAGCTCAGACATATGTACGAAATGGGAGTTAAAATCACATGCAACCATGACATTCTAGGATAATGTATGTTTTCTATTTCGCTAAGGATCTTGCAATTCCAAAGAAATGGTGGTCAAAATATGCGTTCCATCAATGGCACCAATACAATCCCAAAAAAACTAACCCATAATTAAATAAAAGATTTAAATAAATTAAAAAAAATCATAATTTATACCTCCATACCTTGAAATATGGGAAGAATTTGCTACTATTCTGGATAACTTGTGATGTAATTATTGATGGGGGTTCTATATATGTTCCAGCAAGCATAGTTATAGCATTAAGCCCTTTACCAAAATAACGGCTAATTGTTTCTGTCGAATGTTGAAAGCGCTCTTGTACATCACGGTTACTAGCGTTTTGTGCAAGAGTATATACAAACATCGCTAGTTGTTTCCTCGACTGCAATTCTTTTCGAGTTGTGAAGAAGAGACCTTTCCCTTAAACAATTAGTAAGTGCTTGAAAAATACAAGGCTCCATACCAAACTCTCTCTTACAACGTACCTCATGACCTTCAAGGATTTCTCTTACATATGTAACACTTGTAAATATTGAGGTATGACAAGGTCTATTTTCTGAACTTCCAGGAAATAAACTCGGTAAAATGGTGAGCACAAATTCATCATCATCTTCATTAATCCTTCTCCAATGATCCAAATTCATATTAAATACAGGGCTTGGAGGTGTGAAAATTTAGAGGCAAGGGAGATAAGTTTACTATTGCAAGAAGAGTGTTGGGTATAAATAGTTAGTATATAACGGCTATTTTTCAATGACTAGTTTACAACGAATAGAATGCAACGGTTGTTTTTTAAAAAACTCTAATGGCTATTTTTTTGAAAATCTCTAATTGCTATTTTTTATTATTAAAATTATTCCATAAAATTTTTTTACTGTGCATAGCTAAACACTCATTCTATAGGAATTTTTACTTTCCCCAAAGGAATCATGTCCACATCTTATGTAATGAAATTCCTATAATTTTCTTTGTTATCAGAGAAATTCGTTTTGCAAATAATTTCATAGAATTTGACTTGCAATATATGAGTTATGAAGTTTGTGATTAAACTATCATTTAATATGATATACACGTGGCAGATTCTCATGCGCTATATTTATTCTGCCCTGTTCTATGACAAGTAGCAGAGTGATCACTCCAAACATGGGCATTTTAGTAATCTCATACATTACAGGCGTTCCCAAACCCTAACCCTTCATTGAAACTCCGGTCTATAAATATCGCTGCAAATCCATCGCCGTGACTCCTCGCCAACCTACATGACATTGCCCTAGCTGCTCCCATCTCGATCGGTAAGAGTTTTTTCATTTCTCTTCCTGTGGTTTTGATATTATTCTTTGAATCGGAGATTCTGATGTCAAGTTCCCCATTATGGGGAAGGAATTCTATTCACAGATTCGAAACCACGGTTGCTCTTTCTTCTGGATTTCTCTCTTGATTCCTATATTTGGTTCTGATGCTCTAATGTCTGATCTCGTTAATTGTTTTTCTTGTTAGTTCAGATCGTATATTAGAGACTCATAAACCCTAATTTCTCCTACATTATGGTTTCCTTTTTTTTTTATTAATCTTGAAATCAAGAGGCAGTGATGTTGAGAACTACCTATTTTCTGATCTGTGATTAAAGAAAATACCAATGGATCCTTCTGAGCCTACAAGTTCACTACTTCGGTCTTTGCATTTTTTTTCCCATTCTATTTTATCGAATGTATGGATTTTTCACTATGAATTTCTTGTTGAAGTGACGATAAATTTGTCGGAAGGAAAACGTGTCGATGCGAATAGTCAGACTACAATTATCTGATCAACAAGTTCAGTAGGACCAATATATTGATAGATAGATAGATTGATAGATGGTTTTTTGTGGGTTTTTTTTTTTGGTGAAAGTTGAAGTTTCGTGCACAATAAGCCGATGCTCAGGACCTTGAAGTAGATAAAATTTAACAAGGGAATGAAAAGAGCATGGTAGGGTGCACGTAGATGGAAGAAGGGTCCTCATGTCTGCTCGCTTTGATGCCTTCGGGCTTTGATTACGCGGGCCTGGATCGGACCCACATTTTATAATAATGCCTGCTTATTCTTCACACACAAGATTGGTTACGCAAACCCTCTTGGAAACTAGTGTTGTAATGGTTATGTCAAATTACTTCTAATTCTCTGAAATGAAGATAAATAGTTACTAATGGAAAAAAAAAAGAAAAAGAAAAATAAGATTGTAATTATCTGAATAAGGATTTGTAGATAGGAATTACAGATATATATAAAAGGATTAGATTTATATTGTTTAAAGTAGTGAATACAAACTTGTGTTTGTTTGTTATCTAAGTTTATTAGATAGAGTTTATGATTATTGGCATTATAAGTGGTGATGTTTGATTAGAGAGTTTTCATTTTTTTAATTAAATTTGGATTTTTGTATATATAATTTAAAGTATTATATATCTATATAAAATACTAGATAGAGGTTTTTTTTAATATATTTTCATCAAACTCTCATAGTGAGTATGTATTTATGAAGAATGTAATATGTTATCTTTGGGATTGATTGGGATTGACGGGAATTCTAAATCCAAATTCCTAAAGATTATTCTTAACACCCCTAAAAGATTGTTTAATTCATCTTCAGGAACCCTAAGGTCGTTGAAACTAAGACAATTTAGGAACTCTAAGATTGAAGTTCACTTCTTTTAAAACATTTTGGGTAAGAAAACTTTTTGGACCATGGAATTGTGCAATCATGTCAATAGGGGAATCAATATATTCCTAATAACATACATCATGAAAAATCATAAAAAATAAGGTAAACCTTTAAGAACTTTTAAATTTTTAATAGTTTGAACTATATCTTAAAGTATGAAAATAATTTAAGTTTCTAAACTATCTAAAGTGATATTGATGTAGTTATTTTATATCTGTCTTATCCTCCACAAATTATTGTTGAAATATTTATTCATACTCTATCACTTGATTTAAGAAATTTGTGATCAATAATCTTGTTGGTTATTTTTAATGATATGAAGGAATATAAGTAATTTTTTAACAGAAATATGGGTTGAATGCTTTAAAAGGCAATGTGAATATATGATAAAAGTATGTTGAAAAAAGTCAATTTGTTCATTCTAACCATGGTGTTTATGTTATTATCGTGAACCATTCAATTGAGATAGTTTTCTCTTTCTAATTGCATTCAAGACAATGTCATACTTGAAATCAATTAGAAAGAGAACACTATATCAGTTGATTAGTTTATGGTAATATCACAACTGATATTAACATGGTTAAATGAACAAATTAGTTTTTTCAACCTTGCTTCTATGTTTATATGGTCTTTTAAAGGATTTATGACATGTTTCTTTTAAATAACAATTATTTATGTTCTTTAATACCATTGGGCATGACCAATGCAACAACGTCGTAATTTTTTAAATCATATGAGACTGTGAGTAGATATTTCAATCATGTTTTGTGAGTCATATGGCAAATATTAAGGTGATTACATCAAATCTATTTCAATATTATCATTGTACATAGTGGAAGACCCAAGTTATATTCTATACTTTAAGGTATAGTTTAAAATATTAAAAATTTAATTTTTCATGGTGTAAGCTCTTAGGATTGTATGGGTGCCCTCAATGGGACTCGTATACCTGTAACATGGTTGCACAATTTTGTGGTTGAAAATGTTTTTCTACACATTGTTTTAGCAGTAGTGACTGATATATATTTTATTTATGTATAGGCTGCAAGATGCTTTAGATAAAACCTTTAGTTTTAGATAAAACCTTTAGTAGTCTTTGAGTACCCCAAAACTAATTTACACTTGTGTTTAATTTTGATTACTCATCAGAGAATATATTTCTATTGTTTACAGAAATATTACTTGGGTTAATAATGTTGGTTATACTACACTATTTGGTCTCATATTCCTTTTAGGGGTGTTATTATAATCTTAAGGAATTTGGATTATGCCAATCCCAAGAGCTGTTTAATTATAGACACTTTTCAACACACACACCAGTAACTCATTTGGGTCCCTCAAGGGTTAACTTATATGTCTACATTTAAATTATATATGTTCAAATTATATAAATAAAAATTCAAAATTTATGGAGAAGGAAAGTTGAAAACACCCTAACCAATACGGGGTAATCTCTATAAGAGTCTTCATATCCAATAAAATTATTTTAAAAAGAAAAAGTGCACATCTACATCGATTTATTTTTAAATAATTAAATATTAAAAATCTAGATGAAGAGTTACCATCAACTAAATGCTACCTAAATATTTTTGAAGTTGGATCGAAGATGGGTTATAACTTTTAAATAGAGATTTAATCAAGAAAATTATCATTTAATTAATCTAAATTATGTTTATTTATCTGGCTAATTATATAAAATAAAATCTGTGTGAATTTATCTGTCCGCTAAGCTTTGGTTATTTATATACTTTAAAAAATATATATATACAGAAAAATATAGGTAGACTTGAGAAAAAAAAAAAAAAAACTTGTATTACAGTAATTATGAGATATTTAAAAAATACCCCGGTATGTGGAAAATATTGCTGAAGTGAAAGAATTCATTTTGCTGTAGATTACATGGACATCCACGAAAACAATGCAAATTTACCTCATGTACTTGATGAGTTTCCTATTTTTTGGAAAGCTTCTTGCATCATCTAAACAAATATCAAAGCCATAAAAGTAATGTAGGTTTGCTTGTCAATATAAATAAAACATGTGAACTTTCAAGCTTTGAATCATACATGTATGCCTTGCCAGAAAATACAACCCAAAGGAAATCCAAAGAACGGCTTATTCTGAAATTAGGAATCAACCCAACAATGATTCAGCTTAACCAGATCTAAAGATAAACTTGGCGTGAAGTTGCATAGGTCAAGAGAGTTTGTGTTCCTAGTGAATGGGGAATACATCAAAATGAATCATATTATTTTTGATATGAGCGGGTGGTCAAGTGACCACTCGCTAAGATCAATCAAAGGACGGGGTTCGCCTAGGATCGACTCCGAGCAAGCGAGCGTGCAACTAGTGCAACAGCAAATACTGTGCTCCAATGTGGAGCGCCACAGGAACGCACCCCCCGCGTCACCTCAAACCCGAGATCGGGTCGAGGGCACGGAACCTGTGTACCGCTGGACTGAGGATCCGTTGGTTGAATCATATTATTAGATGCATCAAAAGAACTGCTATCTCTAAGAGTTGGGAGTGAAAGGGATGGACTTCTGCTAATACCCAAACAAATACAATGAGTCCGGAAACGGATGTCCCCTAGGGGATGGAGAAAGTCCCTCCTAGTATCCAACTTGCAGAATAAATTCACCTGTGCCAAATGAGAAAACCTAGCAAACAAATGACAGCTCAAACCTTACCTAAACCAATGATATAGGATGAAGCCTTGAAACAGATGGCAGAGTCCAAGGTATACTGTATGCCAAACAGGCTTGATGAAGTAAAATGTCACCAGCTACACCAATGACAACTTGATATAAACCTGTGGATATCCTACAGATTAATGGTTAGATCATTATTACTTAATTAATTATCATTCTTGCAATTCAAATAAAATCATGCAGCGCAACTGGTAGCATTTAGGAACGAACTTCAAACATTGGGAACTTCCGATAGTTCTCAAGAAAAGCCTGCTTTTTCCTCAGCTTCTCATATTGGTTCAGACATATGCTGAAGAGATGTCTTATGCTGGTATGGTTTGCCAGCATTAGGCCGCTAACCTATCACATTAGGGAAAAAAGTACAAGTTGATCGTTCTGGGAAATAAAGCGATCACATCATTCACTTCTTTCTCCTTTAAATATGAGTGCCAAGTGCTATTGATTTGTTTATCAGCAAGATCAACAGAAAGAGAAATCTTAATCTATGAGCAGTTTGGATGTATGGTGACTTTCTGGATTATTCAACCTGCAAATAGATAAAAGGAGAATGTTTAAAAAAATAACAATTTGGGATTTACTATTTTTGTTGTATACCTGAAGACTAGCAGGTCCCCATTCAATAAAATTTACAAGCTTTCTTTCACGTATTCTTTGTAAGCTTTCATGCACCTGATTCAATGTGGAAAAGCATAACAAAGAGAGGTATTACATCCAGTTAAAATTTGTGGAAACCAAATGGAAACCAAATAGAATGGAGATTAAAACCAAAGACAGATGAGAAGTGCTAAATATTCAAAAAACCCAAACTGTAAAACATCCATACCTCATCACTCCAAAGGAAGGTAAACCGAAAGGTAGCAAGTACCTTAAAGTCTAATAGACTCTACTTGAAATTAATCTGCTGCACTGGCGTATTTCAAAACTATATTAGTGCATACGGTTAAAATAATTCATATGGTTATCATCTAAGCTGGTTTGTGAAATCTCATTAGAACAAAGATTTCTTCACTATAGGGAAATTGGCAAATTCAATTTTAAATTTCATATTTAGTTGATCATAATCAGCCAGGAGTAGTACTTGACAAACAATGCTAGCTGGAACTTGTTCAACACAAAATCTGGAGAGGTTCAACTAGTTTTTTTTTGGCCTAAATCCATATTTAATAGTTTGGATCTTACTAATCTGAGACAACATGAAACAAACACAGCATATTTGTCCTGTTTTCTATACAATACTTTAAAGAAAATAAACAAACTCTTTAAAATGTGTTGCATCAGGACTTTACCTGGGTAGGGTCCACTTCTCCTTGAATGATGTTTAATATTGATATATACTTTGCTTGGCTAGCTTCTTTTGTACGAGCATAGGAAGAAACCATGATATTCTCTGCCTACAAATAAACAGACTGAGTATTTTGATCTGAGATTAGATATATGCTACTCATGTAAGCATGTGGGATGCTCTTGCCTGCAAAAGTCTCCTCATTATAACATCAAGCACACTAGTCTTCCTAATCACATTTACCTGCCAAAAAGGAAAATGGTTGACTTCAGGTTCTCAATGAAGTTCATCGACAGTAACATTGCATCAAGACTTTTTGCTTGTTGTGAAAGTAATTACCAATAATCTTTGAATGGGTAAATAATTTGATGAGATGTTAATTTAGCATGAATCTGATAGTATACAGTACATGGACTACTTATGGAACGTAAACAAAAAGAAAAATAAATGAATAAATAAATAAATAAATGCTTGACCATTGCAAGATTAAAAATGTTGTGGAAAATTAAACAGACCACAAAGTTGAAACATGCAGTGCCTTGTAACAGGAACCTAGAAAAGAATAAGTAGTTTATGGTCAAAGTATTATAATATTTATTCAAAATAAGAACCACAGAGGTAACAAAGAAAACCCCCTCGCGAGAATCTTCATCAAAAAAATGTTCACTCTCAGTGAAAATCTCGAATAATCACCAAGGTATTATGATTCTCCATTCAACAAGAGCATTGGAGTAATCTAAATTGACTGCTTCAATATGATAGACCTTCCAACGTAGAGCCAGAAATAAAATCACAGCTATCTGTTATGTCTAAGAGAATGACCCTACTTTCCCATTATATCTTAGAACCAAGAATGTATAATTCTGTCAGCATATAAAACTAGGGTTAGAAGTGAGTATGAATCGGAAAACTGAAGGCTGAAAGTGTGAATAGTAAGAAAATACTATAAAGCCACTAAGCAAAGTGGTATATAACAGAAATACTGTGAAGAAAAAAAGGGAATGAATGTGATCATAACAATGGATAACATCAATACAGTTTTCTAAACAAAAAATTCACTGTATCAGGTTAGTGTGAAGAAAGATAGATAGTTGAATACAGTAGAACCACAAGAACAAGTCCAAAAAGCAGATGAAAACTGATGTGGATTTTAATGTAACAACTTGATGAATATAAAAAAAAATGTAGTTATAAGAAAGCCTCTGCATTGTAGAACACCCTAGCCAAGAAATGCTTCAATACTTTATATAAAAAATTCAAACCTCACAATTAAAACAATAAGTTTATAACTCATACTAAAAAGGTTTAACAAATTTAATGTAGTTGAAGGTGAAGGCTTCCTGAGTGAAAGGTACAACCGAATGAATTAGCGAACCTGATGATACCCACTCGCCCAAATATTCCTGGCACCACCTCCATGATCTGAAACAATATGTTCTCATGATTATAAAGGTTTCTATATTCACTGTTCTGTATTCCATTAATAACTCAAGGCTCCAAGTCCATCAGAAGAACTCGCAGGATGTAATGCTAGTCATCGGCTTGGTAGAAGAAAACATCTTTCCTGTCACCTCCCTATAACAAACAGAAATCATTAAAGATCATCAAATGCAAATGCTGCCAAATGAAGTGAACTTGATGCACACCCAGACAAAAATAACAAATTGCAAAGCCAAGTACTAATTGCATGAAGATTCTATAGAGAAATACTACAAGATTTACATTTCCCTATAATCTAAAGCATCATAGTGATAAAAGCAATCAATTGATCATAGTGATAAAAGCAATCAATTGAAAAGATAACACAAGCAATCCAATGTAAAACCCTTTGCTCGAATTCTTTTTTTTTTTTTTTTTTGAATAAGTGGTAAACCACATTTTATTTATGATAATTAGTGATAAGAGTCAATTACAGAGTGCACTATTCAATCAGGAAATTACAAAATATTGAATCTATGTATTCCTCCTCCTGATTGGTGGTGGCCTTGTGCATCTCCCCAGTTCCTTCCTTACTCAGCCGGGTCGTCTTTGAAGGGATCTAGGTCCCTTCCCTCGCCAGCGCTCCCTGGGGTGTCAGCCGGGAATTCCATAGTGCGTTTCACCAGGTTGGTTGCCGCCTCCATCCTTGTTCGTTTTGTAATTGGAGCTGCATTCAACCAAAAGAGAATGAGGAAGGAAATATCGCGAATAATTCTCAAAAAAACGCGTTGTTTTTCTTGGAAGCATCGCCGATTCCTTTCCCCCCAGATACTCCATGTGACTGCCATGATAGTGAGATCCCATCCTTCTTGTAAGGATTGGTTCACCCCAAGGTGGTTGGTCCTCGATCCCGATAGAGCTGCCAGCTCGGTCACCTCCGTACGTATCCCAAGCATGCTCCTGAAGTGGTTCCATATGCTTGTTGAGTAGGGGCATGATATAAGCAGATGCTGGACCGATTCATCCTCGATGTTACATAAATAGCATCTAGTACGTTCTCCTCCCCAGTTCCTTTTGTGTAGGTTATCCAGTGTGAGGATTCGATTTTCCTTTGCCAACCATGCGAATAGTTTGATCTTGAGGGGGCATGGTTGTTGCCAGTATCGGCTCCCTAGATCACTCCTGATCCCTCCATCTGTTCGGAAGCGGTACAAAGATTTTACTGTGAGTGTCTTGTTGGCGGTGAGTGCCCACTCCCTTGCATCTGGTGCATCAAGGTTGTGGTTGCTAGGAGCAGCTGTTATTATGTTCATTATGAGATCTAGGTTTTTGACGTCTTCATATGCTAGGGGACCTAGCTTAAGCAGCGATTGGCCCCTCTGTATTCTGTCCCTAGCTTGTTGGATGGTCAGGTGTTGTGGATTGGATAGTTCATATATACTAGGGAATGCATCACATAGTGAATAGCCATTCCACCAGTGATCCATCCAAAAGTTTACAGTCTTCCCTGTTCCAGGAGTGATCTTGATATTTGCCATCACTGCCGGGGCTTCTCGACAAATTCCTTTCCAGAAAGGTGAAGCCCATGCTGGGGCCTTTTTGTAGGGGTTAATATATCCTCTTCTCGACTATACCTCTTGAAATACCTTCTGGCAAATCCCAGCATCCTCGTTGAGGATTCTCCACCACCATTTACCCAGTAGGGCTCTATTGAAGTTGCGGAGGTTCAGTATTCCCCATCTACCATTTTCCTTAGGTCTGCACAGTCTATCCCATTGGACCAGCCATGGCAAAAATACATCAAATATTTGGATTATACTTAGAAGAGAGAATTGAAGGGTAGTGCTTAGATGGCGAAATCCTCGAGGAGACTATCCTTGCCGATGCCGTGCTCGAGGCAGAGCTGCTTCCAACACTCCATTTCGATCGCCCACCTGGATGGTGATGATCTCTCGCGGCATGTTTCGATCCAATCCTGACCCCAGGAAATTGAGAGCTCCTGCTAGGGTTTTCTTTCTCCCTCCCTCTCTTCTCTTGTTGTCTGGTTGTTAAATGGAGGGATTTGAAAGAAAAGGGAGGCAATTATATGGAAACCTTAGAAAAATGATTGAAGAAAGGGACCACTTTTAATACTTTCCAGAACTGAACTTTTTTTCTTAATTCAGATATTTGTCCTTAAAGATTTGTCTTAAGCAAAACATCAAAATGTACTCATTCGTTAGTTCAAAGATTTAAATTTTAATTGAACAAAAATGTTTTCTTTTCAGCTACAAATGTTGTACTTGTAATTTTCATTACTTTTTTATATAAAAATAATAAGAATTTTATTAAATTAGAAAACCACTATTAAATAAAATTATTTTATTTAAATAAAATTAAATAAATTTATTATTATTTTTTTAATTTTTCCAAATTAAACATTGAGAGCTGCTCCTCAACTTCCACTCATTTCATTTAGTAGTCGTTTCATCTCCAGATTATCACTTCCTTTGTTTCATGTTAGCTATCTATGGAGAGCACTTTTACGAGGCATGTACTTCATGTTTAGAGTTAAATGTGTATGTTAGTAAATGGAATTTATGCATGTTTAGCTCTAATTCTTATTAATCGTAGGATTAAAATCATTTTTGGTTCTTATACTTTGTCCCAATGTTTATTTTTGTCCTTGTACTTTAAAAATCTTCGATACGGTCTCCGTACTTTGGGGTTTTTGTTCAAATACATCCCTGGTACTGACGTGGCAACACAAGAGGCGTACAAACTGAATACAGTTAATTTTTATTCAAGGTGGCATGCCACATCATCTTTAAAAAATAGTTTATTTGAAATCCATATTATCATGCCATGGCAACCTAACCTTGCCACGTAAGCCGCCACATCAGAAATACTAGCCACATGTGTTGCCACATCAGCACTAGGGACGTATTCGAACAAAAACCCCAAAGTAAAGAAACCGTATCGAAGATTTTTAAAGTACAAGGACAAAAATGAACATTAGGTCAAAGTACAAGGACCAAAACTAGGGTTTATCCTTAATTGTATAGCTTGTGTTTGCTTGCTCAGATTATGCACGTTATATAGGATTGTGACATTTATAGGCACTAATCCGAGCATTCTATGCTTGTATCAAGAAATGCTGATTTTCAGCCACCATTAAGAGCTACACAAGGAAGAGAAGACCCAGGAGCAAAGAAAAATGAGTCTCGATCAGAGCAAGTCTTCATCGAGCAGAAATAACAGTATGCAACATGTCTTTCATCAGGAGTGATGCGTCGCTAATCAGCTGCAAGCGACTGACAAAGGTTGAGATTTTGCGACATGTCGCTTGATTTTATGCGACACGTCGCTAATACACAACATCAAGGATGATGGCATTTTGCGACGCGTCGCTCAACCTTGAGAGACGCATAGCAGATCGCGGCTATATAAGGAACTGAGGCTTCTAGGGTTTTCTCATCTCTGTTTTGAGCAGCGACCTAGACTTAGAGGCGATTGGGCGTGAAAAGTAGTGAATACGGTGCTACAATCATAAATCTGGAGGGCCTCAAGCATCTTGAGGAAAGGGAACCACCAATAAGGGCTAAAATCCCCATCCTCTCTCATCTTTATTGAGTGTAGCTCTTATTGTAAACATGAATGTTGTATTTCAGCTAGAACACTTGTTCTAGGGTTGTATGACTACTGGGATATGAAATTTATATTATCTCTTGTTGTTTTGGATAGATAGCTACGCAAAGTGTGCTTGTGACATAGTTCTTATGTAGTCGTTGGGCCAGAAGGCAACGACCAACATCTAGATGAGTATCATTAGGCCGGAAGACAATGATAGTCATCTAGCTACCCTAACATTGCATGAATTTAAGAATCATTGGACCGGAAGGCAATAATAGACTAGTATGCTTAAGTTCACATGTTAATGTTACTATAGGAAAATTGTGCATTGCAAGGTGGAAGACTGGTTTGACAAACTGGCATTTGTTGCAATGTAGAAATTCACTATGGATCATCCATGGTCAGGGTTTCTTGCCTAGCAAGGCTAGTGCATCACTCCAAGTGACATATATGTGGTAGTGGTTAGGCACACTCCTTCATAGTAAGGAAGTATCATCTGCGCCCGTGTGCATATGTATACCTAGCAGACCACTGAAGAGCCCTTGCCCTCTAATTAGCTATTTATTACCAATCAAGAGAGAAAATCTTTTTCATGTCCAACATTTAGAACCCTAGATTCTTATATCTGAGTGTTCCTTGAACTCTTCGTCATTTCCTTGCATTTCTAGATATTAGGTTAATTTAGTTTAATCTTAGCTTAATTAATCATTGAAGGTTCAGAGTACCTTCATAGGCTCCTATTCAATTGACTTCTCACTCCCTGTGGAAATTGACCTCAGTATTTACTGAGTTTATTACTTTGACCACATGCACTTGCTTGCAGAGGCATTGTGCTTACACTCGTCGACCATCATTTCACAACAAAAACCGCTCATGTTAAAATCTCAAGTAATTTGAAAATCGAGGATGATTTAAAAATCCCAATTACTTTCTCACTTCTTCATAATTTCACATTTTTAAAAGTATGTTTTTATATAAACATTCTTTATATAATAAAAAAAATAAAGATAAAATTAAGGACCTTCTTTTCCAACTTGCATCTTGAATTGACTTGAGATACATGTAGTATTGTTTTTGCATATCCCTTCCTAAATAACTCCATGATTTTTTTATAATAGCGTGCAAACCATATGAAATTTGTACTGTTTTTGCCAGAACCTCTATGGTGTATGTAAAAGTCGCATAGTTTATGGATTAAATAATCCCTAATTGGCCCCTAATTGTATTTCGAGTAAACTAATTTCCCCTATTCTAGTTAGTATTAATCGAAATGAGGAGTTAAGTTGATATTGGCATGCTTCATACTAATTGATACCATTATAGGGGTGTAAATGCAAAAGGTTATTACTTCACGATTTCATATAAACCAACCAAGGACCTAACAATAAATATTGGAATAGGAGGGACTAACTTGCAAAGATGCCCTCTCACAAGGCTGGTCAAGAAAGGGTGTGCATGTGATTAATAAAGGGGTCCTGGATGTATTTGCAAAATTATACTCGTTATCCATGCATGTACCTTCTTATATCGCTATCAATAGCTTGGATGAAGGTGGAGGTTAAATAACCATCATCCAATGGCAGAAGAGGAGTTGTGTGGCCTTTGAGACGCGAATTAAGCACACTGGAGAGTTGGTGATCAGGGGAACCGGTTTCTCGAAAGGGAAACAAACTCCAACCCAAAGGGGACGCCACGTGTAACACACTGGCATAGTATTCTTAAGGAAAGTGGTTTCCCATTAAAAAGGGAAGTGGAATCTTCTTTATATCGGCCACGCAAAACTGCGATCCGCCATCCATGCGAGAGAGTAGCATAGATCCGAGGCAGCAAACTGGCATCCTTTTTATTCTCTTCTTCAGCCTCTGACTGCGAATCAGAGAAGATGTGATCGTACGTACGACGGAGCTCCGCCGGATATATTGTGCTCATAAGGTGGATATGGGGCAGCGAGTGGTCACGTCGCTCACCTGCCATCTCGAGCCCCTCGATGCCGGTTCTCGATGATAAAGGAATGTAGGAGCTCGGCTTTTGAAAATCAAGGAGTCACTAGTGCTCATTCTCAACGGCGGCCACTACCTCTGACGATCAGGATCAGAGGAAGAGAGAGAGAGAGAGAGAGGGAGGACTAAGCGCAAGTAACTGCCCGACCAGGATGACAGGGCTACGACAACGACAAGTGGTGCAGAGAGATCTATTCGCACCGCTGACTAGTGGATGTGTCACGCCCCGACCCCAAATCATGGGACCCGGGCACACGACAGACCAACCATACCCAGATAGAAGGCCTCAATAATCAGAACGCATACATCAGATAACAGCGGAATAAACCATCAAGATAATAGCAGTCTAGCAATATCATAGTACACAATAGAATAAATCCTAAGGGTATAGGAACCCTACAATATCAATAACATATATGTCCTTACTTAGAAGGAAGAAGAGGTTTGCAGACCTCAGCAACAATCCAACGCAGTGCTCCCGTAACCCCCGTCCTACTCCTTGGGATCTAAAAAGATAGTCAACAAGTGGATGAGTTTTCAAAAGGAAAGCTCAGTAAGTACCCCCGCTAGGAGGACAACGAAGTCATGCCATCGATAAAACAATATAAGCCAAAGGAAAGCAATCCAAAATAGCATGAAACAAACCAATAAACATAGCCCGGTTAACAATGAGAGGATCACAACCCATATAATCCAAGCAGAGCGGGAGTCTCAAACCTATCCCAAAGAACATATCCAACGTTAGGGACTCCAATCCATGAACAAATAATGATCACAAGATCATGACGAGTAATCCAAGAAGGCTCACAAATCATCTCCCTAGGCAATCACAACCAGAGTTGGATCATCGGCCTAAGCCAGTATCGACCCTTGGTCGATGTGGACTCGAAAGTCCGGTAGCGCTACAATCCACAAGCATGTACGTACATAGTCTGCGTACCACCACACTGACGGGTATGTGGGATGGCCAGGGTATCTTACCCCTGACATGAATCTGGATGTCATGGTGTCCTCCACCCTGGACGTCCACTGGAGCCACACTCCTTACTGCACCAGGCTGGAGAATCCACAAGAACAAAACAACTGATACATACCTACCCAGCCAGCATACAAGCTCAACGTGTTTCCACGGTCAAGGTCCGGCTCACGGGTAGGCATGCTCAGGAAGCATGAAACACATATCAAGTGGAAGCAATCATCCAACGAATCAAAATATACATGCACAACCACGGAATCAAGGGAGCAATCATCCAATGAATCAAGTAAACATGCATAAGCATGGAATCAAGGAAGCAATATTCCAATGAATCAAGTAAACATGCATACGCATGGAATCAAGGATCAAGGGACCAATCATCCAACTATGAGGGAAGGAGGCGGAAGTACTTACCTGTATGTGCAGAGATATCTAGATCAGTCAGGACCTCTCCTCGATGTTGCTCTACGCCCCAAATCAAAATCCGGTAATTACAATCGTATCTTAGTACCTTTACAAGTGCAAAAATGGCTCATTATCCTCACATAATTTCCACTGGGCCGAGAGCCCATTAAAACTTCTAACCTAATGGGACCCATCTACTTCTCAGTCTCATACATCTTCAAAATCCTTTCCATAGAGAGTGGGTCGTGGCCCACTATCCTTCTCTCTAACAGATCAGGATTGTTTTTGGCCCATCTTAGGTTGGGTCTTTATTTTTAGGCTAACTTATTAACACACTTGTTGGATCATCAAGCTTACATCCCTTTTAAACTCTTGGTTAACTCCTAGGTTATTCATTTTATTATTCAAACTCAACCTTACCCATGACCCATTTAAACCTACATTACATCTTATTATTACTCTTGAAATTATCCCTCAACTTAATCTCTAATGGTGCCCTTAGATTTCCCTGACCTCATTCTCTCTTTATACTCATACACCATTGCAATATATATATATATATATATATATATATATATATATAGACACACACACACACACACACACACACACACACACACACACACACACACACACATACATATTTGTACCCATATGTACATATGCACACATGCAACTACACCACATCCCCCCCTCTTCACCAACCGGCCTTGCCTGAACTTTGCAAGCTGGGAGGTTGAACTCATGGACGGTTGTATAAATATACATATCTCTATATATTTCTCCATTGATAACCCTTCACTTAACTTAATGATAAACTCACAGCTCATGCAACCTCCCACGAATTACCCATGCATGCATGGAAGTATTCAAGACCATGAGCGACCCTAAAGGAGGTTAGCGGCTCACCGGAGAAGGGTCATGTGGTCTTCCTGAGGCAAGGCTCCGGTGGCCAGTCGCTGAGTGGATCGCCAGTCATGGTGCAGAGGAGCTTCAATGCTCACCCTTGTCAGTCGAAGTAATAGTAGCTCTCAGTGCCACAGGTTACCTCGGAGCTTGCTGCCGTCGGCGCGGTGGCTTAGTACTTCTTCGAGAAATAACTCCAGCAAACTTGCGACCCTCAAGAGTAGGTCACAATGTTTCTCCCTCTCTCAGTTTCTTTCTCATGATTTGGCCTGGTTCGCCTGTGTCTGGTGATAGGGTTTGCGAGTGAAGTGCCCTGGGTGTTCCCTCCTCCCTTTATCAGCCAACCGTCCTTTGTTTAATCCAGTCGAGGTGCATCTGCTCCTCAGGATAGCGCTCGCGTTTCTGTTATTACTCCTTGCAGCGAGTAGTCAACTTAATGATTCATGCATCTGATGCCCTCAAGATTCAGTCTTATAGTAAATCCGGCCATCACGGAACTCCCATTAGAGACGTTTGACGTGTGCGGATGGACAAGCACCAACCGTTCGAGCGCCTCGGATCTAAACTTCATTCGGATGAGCGACGGATCTCGGTCCCGCATGGTGTGTCTAAAAGAGTTCATTTTGGGGAACCTATTTCCCGTGCGCGGGGTGGCTAGCAGACGCCCACGTGGTGATTCACAGGTGCAGGGTATCGGTTTCACCTAGGGGAACCGTTTCTTTGAGTTTCACGCACCCTCTCTCATCTATCCCCGAGTCGCCGACATGTTTCGCCCCGTCAACTGTGAGATTATTATCTTATTATTTCATTCTGTCAATTCTAGTCGTTCATGATATTTTGGAGAGTTCGTGCATGAATCCAGTGCACTTTTGCATTTATACACGATAATCTTTTAACCTCACATGCAAGCCCCATTACTCTCCATGTCCGTAAGAGCTAGTTTTGCCATTCATCCTCTTCTCCCCTAATAATTACAAGCAGGTCCTTGGGTCAAATAATTTTCCAAAATAGCTTGGTGAGAACCTTTTACATTTTACTCTTGGATGGTACCAATTAGTGGTAAGCACAACAATGGCAATTCAACCCCAGCTTTTACCCAATTTAAGTCTGCAGTAGGGAATAAATTACTTCAACATCACTAGGGGTAATCAAGGTTTTCATTAAGCCATTAACAAGGTGGCTTTTATAGGAAGGTTGACGTTGAGTTACTGCTAGAGGCCGAGACTGCGGTGACAACGAGCTGGTCTGCAGTAGTAGGAAGCCGATGCACCACGGTCGGACCTTGCTTGGTGAGTGTTCTTCTCCACTCTAAACTCTCACCCTCCTCCTGCATGCGTGAGTAGGAGAACCTCTGGTAACTAAACCTCCCATGCAATGGAGAGGCAGTCTCATCCCTCTATGTTAGGAGGAACCCCTAGGTCATGTATTGCAAGCCAAGGGAATGAATAATAATTAGTTTAAATGTTGACTAAACTAAGTTGTATGCTTGGATAATGGACTTACTTATGGAGAGAGGATAATGTAAGTGCATGGGAAACCTTAGAGTGGACCGAGCCTTCTCATTCACAGACCTGGGTGATGATCCCTGTTTATTAAGTGTTTAACCTTATAAATTTGCACCTACTAAAACCTGGTAATCATGAGTAGGTCAACATGACCTTCATCACACACAGGGCCCACGGCCCAAATTGTCAACATATTTAATCATCGGGCCCACGGCCCAAAATATCAACTCAGAAAATATGTTATCAAAAACATAAAATACGTCCGACCTCCGCATAAGATTGCTCAAGCCCAACGTACGGTGCTTGGATATATCCTGTAGGAAGAGCATGAACTAACGTCTGGTCACTGAATCAACTTGATCAAGCCCCAACATTCAGCCTTTGGATATATCCTGCAGGATGAGCATGGATGCACTTGTCGTCCCACGGCCAGGAACATGTCGTCACACGACCACAACTGGATGCACGAAGCATTGACTCCCAGATCCCAATAATAGATCGAGTCTAACATCGACTCCCAGGTCCCATAATGGATTGAGTCTATCTCAATGATACAAGTGTGAAACCCGAAAAAAAAAATCTGAAATATAAATCAATTTCACAATTTCGCACATGCATAAACCAAAACCTCAAACTCAACACCATTATTAAGAGGTACCCAATGGAGTTTAAGAAAACGACGTACAATAGAAATTTATTTTATGTTTATATAAAAACAAACCATACCTTTCTTTTGAAACTCCTACATATAATGCAATTTTTTTTTCAGAAATACATACCGTGCGTTTTCCGTATGATTACCTTTATTTGGAGAGTTTAGTCCCAGACTCTGCCTCGAGTCAGACTCCCATATCCGGACCTAGACAAAACATATGCATTCTTAGTAATATACCTTTAAGCCTACATTTACTTATTCAACTCACTTGCAAATCCTATTACACAACATTGAACAATACCATTTGTTTAAGTATTCTGTAGATGGATTTGCAATCGAGGATGAGGCTTTAACCCTTAGCCATAATCATGCATTCTAGTCAATTAAAACCTTGCAAATTCCATTAAGGTATTGTTGGAAACCCATCTCAATTTTGGGCTTTATATGGGCTTATTATAAAAGTATTTTTCAAATATTCAAAAAGAGTTTTTTAAGTGTTTAGTCCCACATCTCTATGGAAAATACCTTCACTATATCTGATGTCGAAATTCAAAATATATGTGGGGATTATGGATAAGTTTCCATTGTTTTGTTTTAAATTTTGGATAAGATTTTTGGATTTGATTTTATCCTTTTAACTAATAATCCTATTCAATCTTAGTAGTAATCCTATCCAAATTTATTAGCAATCTTATCCAAACTCAGCTGAGTTTGAGTAAGATTATGTGAGATGAGAAGGCTATAAATAGAAGAGAGATCCACTTCTTCCAAAGACACACAAAAATTCTTATCTTCTTCTTCCTTCTCCCATCGTCACCTTTCTCTCTTCGTTGTTTTGTTTTCTGAAGCAATCTTGAGCACTCGTTGTTCTTCTAATCATGTGCACGAAACAGAGAACTTAGTGACTGTTGTATCCTGGGAGAAGTACGTCATTGAGAGATCCTACAGCACCGAGTTACAAACTCCGAGGAGACGAAATACTTCTTAAGGTCAATGCGTCAACATGCCTCAGTCAACCTTCAACTTCATAGCAGATCATCCAACTCCAAATTCTACTTCCTCCAACTTCAACAGGTATAACTTCAATTTCATTCCTATATGCTTCTACTCTCCTAGTTTATTAGCACTTTAATACAAGGCCTATTAACATGCTATTATTTACAACTCTCAAACCTCTACGACATAGACAGCCCCAGCCATGAATTAATTATACACCAATGCCATTTCAGATGCAAAACAAAACCTGCCTATTCCAAATTGAGCTTCAAGGTGCTGCTGCAGTAGCCAGCAACTACGGAATCTAGCAGCTGTTGCGACAACCTACCGCTATTGCAGCTGCTCCAGCGAGCTTCTACAGCAGCCAGCAGCTGTTGTCACTGCTGTTATTATGGTTCACAAGTTTCATTAAGGGTGTGAACTTAAGGAATTAACCCCCTTATCATTTCACCCATAGTTTGCCCCTACTCTTTGATTATGTGTGTTTAAATACAACAATACCTATAAGAGAATATATGCTCTTTGAATCCCAAATAGCAACACCAATTATGACTCCTTATCTTTGAAGCTAAAATTGACAAATCTATTAACAAAATAGGACTCCAATACCTAAATGCACGCATCCATGGAAACAAGAACATGAAACTTAAGAGCTATTAGAGTTCCAAGGGACAATACCTCTCTTCAGCATTTTATCAAAAACTTGTCATGCGTCCTTCACTTTGCCTGATTTATAATAGCTAGAGATCAGAAGTTGTACTCATGATTACATCGATTATTTTATTATCACAATCAATCCATTCTAACACTAATTGAATGAGAATCATACCAAAACATCAATTTGGAAAAGAAAATCTAAAAGAAGTTTTCTAGGTTAAGCCGGACGGGCAATTTAGTCCTTATGGAGTTGCCTTGGGACATGGCACCTTGGTGGTATCCTTAGCTACTTAGGGCCTTCGCAATTCGTTGTTCCAATTCAGCAATCTCCAAGGATTTTAGCCACTCTCTCTCCCGCAAGGTTTTGGCAAGCTTCATAAGGCAAATGTCAGAGGACTTGAAGGCCATGACGTTCAATTGGGTGAAGGAGAAGAGGAGTAGCATCATGGGCATTTAAAAGGCTCATTAGAATAGAAGACAGTCTCCAACTCATATCCTTCGTCTTGTGGGAGAAAAATAGCCTTTCTTTGGCCGGTAGTGAAGTTCCTGAACTTCAACACCCCTCCCAGGCTGGCCATGATACTTCACGGGCTCTCGGTTGTTGGTTCACGAGGAAGAAGGAGGTAAGCAGACCAAGATCCGAGTTTTACGGTCATAAGAGGACCAAGCAACTATTTAGTCTTTAAACTCTCCATTATCTCAGAAGGTTAAGGCTTGGGTTAAGGCTAAGCAACTCTTAACCAAATTCTCATCCTCTAACCAAAATTGCATTAGGAACTTTATATTTCAACCCCTGTAAAAACATTTAATTGAGCCAACTTTCTAGTCCACTAATAACACTTGCTATTTTGTCTAGAACCCTCCTCTAAATATATATATTAAGTATTTGCATCCAAGTCCCTGCATTCAAGGTATTGTTGCACATATACTCCTCTTTAGGATTTTTTGCATAAAGGCCCTTCACTTGTTTCAATATTTTGGGGATGGTTCAGTATTTTTGCTATAACTTTAGCTATGGGTGTCGGAATCGCGCGATCATAATTCGAAAAACTTATTCCAACGCGCACCACGTGGCCATTGAACTATCCTTGGTGAGTTCCGTCTTTGACCCAAAATTCCATCGTTTACCCCTTCGAAATAGTGTTCTTTGGTATTTCATCAAGTTTGAAAGTCTTGGTCAAGTAGACCAGGCAGACCACATTAAATACATTTAATAGAATTTTTAATTGGTTATAATGCTCAGCAAGGGTAGATTCTACATTGTTCCTTATGCAGCATAATATGACTTCTTGGGATGAGTACACTCTTAAGTATCATCATAGAAGGGAATTAGCAAAAGAAGGACAGTGTAATATGTGAATGGTTCTGTAGCTGAATTTTGTGTGGGTCCTAACAAGATATGTTACTAGGATGTGTTAGGAGATGTGAAGGAATTAGTTTATGATATCAAAAAGTCAGTTGAGTTGTCTTTTATAGTTGATGGGGGAACATTCAAGGTCATTTGTGATGATCAAGGCATTCTAGGTTTGGTTGAGCAATTAAGGAAACATAGAACAATGGATGTTTGTGTGTAAATTTCAGGTGTTAGACATGACATGCCCTTGCCAGAAACCTTATTATATGATGATGATAATATGGAGTTAGATGCACAACAAGGCAATCATAGTGGCAGTGACTCTATTAGGGATGATGAGGAGAAATTGATAGATGTCCCATTTATACACTATAATTCAGATGTTGATGAAAGAGAAGAAGCTAGAGAGAAGGTCAATAAATATTTTGAGTCCCTGTATAGGGCATGTCAGGAGATTGGTGAAGAAGGTGATAATGCAGATGGAAACATAGGGCAGTCTAGTGACATTGATGTAGATGCTTCTAATAGGGATACTAAGAGACATAACATTGACATAGGGAAGGTAATTGGATATGAGAGTTAGTATATTGGCAGCTATGAGGATACCAGTGAGGGGTCTAGTGCAGATGAAGTAAAGAGGCACAAGTCCACTAAGAAGCACTATAACCCTAATGTCCCTCTGGAGGATTTCTGCCTAGAACTTAGGTTTCCAGATATGAAAGTATTTAAGAGCTGTTAAATTCTCAACCAAGAGGGGGCTTGAATATTAAAATGATGTAATTAGGGTGAGAGTACAGTTTACTGAAAATAATTGCCGCTGGCTAATTTTGTGCTCATGGTGCTCTGGGAAAAAGATTTTTGTTGTGAAACACTATATACCAGAGCACTCTTGCCTTATAGGGACCTCTAAGAACAAAAGGGTGACAACCTAGGTTGTTGCTAACATGTTTGCTGAGGTGATAAGTTTTGTCCCTTTTATTAAGCCTTCTTGAAGGCAACGGTCAGGAAAGAGCTGGGAGTCTTTGTCACTAACAAGGTTTGTAGAAATGCTAGGAGTGTTGTTCTTAGACAAATTGAAGAGCAATTCAGGGAAGACTTTATGGTGTTCAATAATTATGCTTTGAAGTTCAAAGTAACTAATCTTGGCAGTAGTGTCTTCATTGTATCTAAATGACAAAGCCCAAATTAGTTACCTATGTTTAAGAAGATGTATATATGTCTGGCAGTATTAATAGAGGGGTTTATTACTAGTTGCAGGAAACTGGTTTGCCTTGATGAATGTTTTTAAAAGGATTACTTAAAGGATAGATTCTGGTGGTTGTGGGGAGGGATGGGAATAATCAGATGTTCCCTATAGCTTGGGCAGATGTGGAGAAGGAGAAAAGTGAAACCTGGTCATGGTTTCTTGAACAGTTAAAGACTAATATTCGCATTGGGGATGTGCTAGGATGGTCGCTGATGAGTGACATGCAGGTATGTGCAAAAATTCTTTGAATATTTTCTCTTTAACTAACCTTGTATTCTAATTAAATGACTATCTCCACTGTAGCGTCTAATCAATGCAGTGAATCACATGTTACTAATGATTGAGCATAGGATGTGTGCAAGACACATATATGCAAGATGAGGAAAAAAACACCAAGATAAAGACCTTCAGATTCTGTTCTGGAATGTGGCAAGGTCTATAAGTCAGCCTAAAATATGAAGAACACCTGGACAAGTTGAGTACCCTGAAAGGAGGGATGAATGTCATGGCTGAATTGTTAAAGAAGTGGCCCATTTTAGGGTATGACAAACATTCTTCAATAACCTAATCAAACATGAGGTAATTGATAACAATATGTGTGAAACATTTAATGGGGTAATCCTAGAATCTAGAAGCAAGCCAATCATTGCAATGCTTGAAGATATTAGGTAGTATGTAATGACTAGGATGGCTGTCAAAAGATAATATGCTATGAAGTGGAAATAGGTTTGTGGGCCTAATATTATTGAAAAAATTGAAAAGGAAAGGAAGAAAAGTTCAAAATGGCATGTAGAATGGAATGGAGGTGCATACCATGAAGTGTTCAGGGATGACTTGGTGCAGCATGTAAGAGAAGGGTATATAATTATGCTAGCATGCCAGAGTTGTTCTTGTGGGAAATGGAATAAAGTGGGGTCCCCTATGAACATGCACTGGTTGTGATTTCATTTAATGGGGCATATCCATCTGATTATGTGGTTGAATAGTTTAAAAGAGACACTTATCTAAGGGAATACAACTATCTAATGGGGCAGATCCAGCTGATTATGTGGCTGAATAGTTTAAAGACAAGGTTTTCAGCCAATAAGTGATAAAGGGCCACTACTTCCACCTCTAGTGAAGAAAATGACCGAGAGACCTGCCAAGAAAAGAAGGGAGCCATTGGAAGGGAAAAATAGCAAGAAGGCAAAGATTTCTAGGCACGAGAGGATATTCAAGTGCAAAATTTGCAACCAAGAAGGTCACAACAGATTGCAGCATGTCCCAAAAGAGATAACATTGTAAGTTTTGAGTAATCAATACTCTTTCTTCTTAAATTAATTTGTTGCTCATAATGTAATAATGGTTGCCATGCTTTGTAGGTCACAAGTGATGGCCCCCAAGCTGAAGCAAGTTAAAGTTCCAATATTGTTTCAATTAGGCAGAGGAGGCAAAAAGCAACAACAGTTGTTGCACAAGCATCAAAAGGGAAGAAAAGGGCTTTTGCTAGTACTCAAGGTTCAGTGAGCATCATAAGAGTAAGAATTAAGTACCATAATTTATTATAATGGTGTTGAACTTATCTAGCCCTTCAAATTGTTTACATTGTGTTAGTTTCAAAATGATGAAACATTGTCTTAATATTATAGGGTGCTCACACTGGTGGAGTTATTGTTGGGAAAGAGATTCCCCATTCCACTTCATTCATCATAAGAAGTCAATTGGCTGTAATAGTTTATCTCATCTTGAGCATAGACTATCATAGTATTAACCTCTTTTTTTTTAAGTAATAAGTTTGATTTTATGATGGTCAGGCACTGAAGAGTAGGAGGCTTGCTACATACCAAAACAAGAATGGAGAACAGACTGAGCAGACCTTTGCATCAGTTGAAGTTGCAGACTTCCCAACCCAGAACAACACGACATCTACTGTAACTCAAGGAAAGCCCTGACTTTGAGGGAAAGTTGTTGTGGGTTGCACTTTTTTTTCTCTTTTTTGTTAGTAAAAAAAGAAGAACATATGGCATGCAATGTTTTGTTTTGTAATGCATTCAATACTGGAATGTCTTGAATCTTTTTTTTCAAGTTGGGTCTCTACTATTGATAGGGAGAATTTAGGGTTTCAAACAGAGGAGAGAAGAACAGTGGAAATGATGAAGAAGAACGAAGAGAAGGAGAGAAATTTCATCTGAGAAACTAGTTTGTTTATTTAGTTTATCAGACATTTCCTTATAAAGGGTGCTCAAATAGGATAAACGGCTATGATCACATCACTGAAGTGTTACAATGATATCTATGGTTGTTATCAATTAAGATAAAGGGTTGGGATTTAAGTGTAAATGAGGTCCACCTTTATGATGGTTGTCTGGCTGAGATGCGATCCTGTTACCTTCATGTTGCTTCAATGGTTTGGATTAAATCGTGGCCTTTATTCAAGGGATGGAGATTTCTGTAGCTTTTTCTTTTCTCAGCCTCTTCTTCTCAGCTTCCTTTCTTCTCAGCTGGTGATCTTATCCTTGTTTCCCTAATTTTATACATCAATATTCCCCCTCTAAGTTCCCTTGTTTCTGTTGGGGAATTGTTTTCCCAATGTATCAACCATTGGATAGCTATTGTGCTTCCTCGTCTAACCATCTTTCTATCTAGGATGGCTAGTGTTTTTAAGATGGAGGTTGGATGGGACGCTGGTAGTAAAGCTGCTGTTATTGGGATATATTTCACTGATTTTTTGAGTTGAGACACGTGAAATACTGGATGGACTGCTGAAGATGATTGTAGATCTAGTTTATAAGCTACCTTCCCTATTTTATCCATGATCTTGTAGGGTCCGTAGTATTTTGCAGCAAACTTAGGGACTTCCCTTGCCACCACTGAGTTTTGTACGTATGGTTGTAGTTTCAAATACACCATATCCCCAATCTCAAAACTTCTCTCACACTACAAGAAACTGTTGCTATTGCGGCAGATATTAGCGACGGATTTCGATATCTGCCGCTAAACTCAAATGATATTGCGTCGTATTAAAATATCCACCACTATAGAGTGGATTACCCCAATTTATAGCGGCGGATATTTTTATCCGCCACTATAGAATTATGAAAGCGGAATAAACTCGGAGTTATAGAGGCAAATAATTATATCCACCGCTAAGAACTAACCTATAGCGGCAAAAATTTATATCCGCCGTTATAGTAGTATAATATGTAGCGGCAAAATTTGTGTTCCGCCGCTATAAGTCCAATTAACCGCAAAAATACCCTCATCGCGCGCGAGCTAGCCAGTGACTCCATCCTTTTGTTTTTTCCGAAAAACCTTAGCCTCCTCGTTAGTTTGTGCCCACTTTTTCCTCAGTACGCTATCTTGCCCAGCAACTCCACATCTTCCTCTGGACGTCCGGCGATCTTTTCATTAGGTTAGGGTTCTCGAACTCAGTCCCCTTCTTCTCTGAGGGATTTCCTAATTTCTCATATTCCTTCCTCCAATTAGCTAAGGTTCTTGACTCCTCTCATTGGGGTTCCTAATTCAACTCAATAGGGACCTGGCCGAGGGAAAGAAGCTCTATATTCTGGATTTAAGGTATTTATAGATTTATGTTCTGTTAATTTTGGATTTATCCGCCGCTATAGGTCCACCTTAATAGCTAGTAAAGCCTATAGCGGCGGATATAGCCGCCGCTATAGGGTGCCGTTAACGGCGTTACGCGTAGCTGTGACTTATAGCGGCGGATATGTCCGCCGCTATATCCCTTAGTAGCTGCTCTACACACAACCTTATAGCGGCGGAAATATCCGCCGCTATAGGTGGATTTTCCGCCGCTAAAACATACAACGACGGAGGATTTAGTGGCGCCCAAAAGTCGCCGCTATAAATATATAACGGCGGAAAAATACCCTATAGCGGCGGATCCGCCGCTATAGGGTATATTTCATGTAGTGTCAGTGCGATGCTTGTTAGCTTGAGTTTCCATCCTTTGTTGTGCCTTGGTTAATTGTTGCTTCAGAAGTTGAATTACTTCCTCCCTGTCCAAAATTCCGCTAGAGAGAGCCATGAATTCTAGCTCTTAGGTAGGTTCCCTGCCATACACCTTTAGTAACATTCCAAGCATCTATTCACCACCTCTGATTGCCCATTTGTTTGAGGGTAATAAGCTGAAGAGTGCTTCAGCTCTACTCCTTGTATCTTGAAGAATTCCTTCCAAAATGTGCTGATGAAGATAGGGTCCCTGTCACTGACAATTGAGCTTGGGAATCCATTTAGTTTGTAGACATGATATCCTAGGTAAGTTTGTGCTACTATGGCTTCTGTATATGGATGTGTTAATGCCATAAAGTGAACATTATTAGTGAGTTTATCCACTACTACCAGAATAACATCCTTACCCTTTGATTTTGGTAAGCCGTCAATGAAATCCATAGTAAAGTCTGTGAAAATAGATTGGGGAATTGGTAGAGGTTGTAAAAGCTCAGGTGTTTCCAGGTTTTTAGGTTTATATCTCTGACAAACATCACACTGTATAATGAACTCCCTAACTGTTTTCCACATTCCCTTCCAGTAGAAGATTGTAGTTATTCTCTGGTAGGTTGAGTGTATCCTTGAGTGTCCTCCCATAGCACTGCTGTAGAAATATTGCAGTAGTTGCTTTCTTAGTTCTTGGTCTTCCCCCACTACTAATCTCCCCTTCCTGTATAATTGGTTATCTGTCCAATTGTAGTGATGGTGGGATCCCCCTTGCCGTAGATTTTGGATTATCTTCTACAACTTGTTGTCATTGTGCCAAGACTCCTTGATTTGAGTTAGCAAATCAGAAGATATAGTGGATATAGCATGTAATAAAACCTCTAGTGAGTGGACTCTGGATAATGTATCTGCAGTAGTATTTAACTTCTCTGGCTTGTATTGTATTTCATAATCAAAGGACTCTGGATAATGCATCTACGACAGTTCATTTATTCAGTTTATCAAACATTTCCTTATAATGGGTGTTCAAATAGGATGGACGGTTGTGATTACATCACTGAAATGTTACAATGATATCTATGGTTGTTATCGATTGAGATAAAGGGATGGGATTTAAGTGGATATGATGGTTTTGCGGTTGAGATGAGATCCTACTGTCTTTATGTTGCTTCAATGGTCAGGATTAAACCATGGCCTTTATTCAAAGGATGGAGATTTCTGCAGGTTTTTCTCTTCTCAGCTAGTGATCTTATCCTTGTTTCCCTAATTTTACACATCAGTTGTTCTGTTTAATATGTGCAACTTTATGCATATAGATTGTACCAATTTGTTGAATTTTGAATGATCAATGAAGTTGCATTTTATAGATTCAACAAATTTTGAATGCACACAGATTTCGGTGTCTTTTTTGTAATTTCAATCTGTTAATATTCTTTCATTGCTGATTTTTAAGAGTGAGGAGTCCAATTGTATTGTGAATTCTTAGAATTTGTGTTTTTGGGAGCAGACGAAGGCTAAGAGTCATGTTTATCTCAAAATTCTCAGAATTTGTATTGTGAATTCTCAAATGAAGGTTGAGAGCCAATGTGGACTTGTGAATGATTTTGATTGATTTCTATAACAATGTCATGAATTTTACCTTTCCTATTGTCACAATTTTTTTGAATTTGGGTTGATTTCTAGATTTCTATCTCAGTTTCTTTGAATAATATTCATTCATCCTGATCAACCTTAATTTCTATGAAATTATTATTCATTTTGTCTTACTGTTAATACATTATAGATGAACATCCTGTCTTACTATTAATTCATCCTTAAAAGTTCCGTTGGGTTGTGTACGTGTTGTATATTGCGTTGCACCTCCGGTTGCAGATTGATCCATGACTATGTCTTGTTATTTATGGCTTAGGTTATAGTACTAGTTGAAACACATTCTCCAAGTGACACTTGCAAAGATAATTCACACACATACACAATCAAACCACAAGGAAAGAAGACACAAGAGTTGGTAACCCAGTTCGGCTGTACCAGCCTACGTCTGGGGGGCCAAGCCCGGTGAAGACAATCCACTAAAAAGAAGAAGAAAGCATAAGTACAAATTAGAGTCTCTCACACTCTCTAAAGATAAGACATGAATGATCCCCTTTCTTCCATATCACCCTCTTAAGCACAACACATTTTCTCCAGAGGTGATAAACTCTTACTTGGGCACCTTCATGTATATCATGTACAAGCCTCAACATCTCCTTCCTCTTTTGGAATTTCTTCAAACTCAACAACTTCTAAATTGGACGCCTTCCACATTTAGCCGTTGTAGCCTCGGTTGCAACTTAGATTGCAACTCCGTCTGGCTGACGAACTAATCAAGGCTTCAGCTTCTGCTGATGGCGACCTCGAAACATCTCCAATCCTCCTGGTTGAGCTCTGAGTCGACCACGCCGGATACACTTGATCCCAATCAGATGCGAGTCTCCAATCAGAACCTTGATCTTGTCAATCAAAAAACTTTGATTGTTTAATCTTCCATAATACTTTCCAAACCAGGTCCTGATTCACCCAAATTTACCTAGTATGTTCATCAATCTCAGTTTCAATTAGCGCTCCAGTCATGGTCAATCAATCCCTCAAATTGTGCACCAGCTCACACACTTGTACAACATTTATCATGCAGCCAATTCAGAACCAAATTGAATTTCAACTACTTGTGTCAAATACTGCCAAATATAGCAACCACTTGCACTAACAATCCTGATCAACCTTAATTTCCATTAGATTAAGACAGTAGAAAGCCCTTAAGATGGTAATTTGATTAATTTATAAACCAAAAAATTGAGAGTACAATTTTTAGATACATCATAATAGATACAATTTTTAGATACAATTGAGAATACAATTTCATAATATAATTTTTTGATACAATTTATAAAACAAAAATTTGAGCATTCAAGCTGTTCTACATCAACTTTGCTATGTCGGAATTCGGTGGTAGCAGAGACGGTGTCAATGGAGCTGCCAGCGACTAGAGTACAGTGGACTGCAGTGGCGGCTGAATGGTTGAGGTCGGGATCGTGTAGTGGAAGAGAGGAGTGGTGGTGAGAAGGTGGAGAAGCGATGCAACTAACGCCCGTGAGTGTCTAGACTTGATTATCCCAATCAAAATAATAAAGGGTTAAATTGAGATATTTTGTAATAGAGGGATTAAACGGGGAATTTGACTATATTTTCCCTTCCAATTTCTGGCTGACAATGTTGGTGAATTCTAAGATACCTTGTGGTTACCCCCAAGGTATCTTTACTTGGGGTGTTGTGACCGGTATTGACCGGTCACAAATAAACTTAGTTTAAATTCTCTTAAATAAAAAGGCTTTCTTCCACCCTCTCTTCCTTGGTCTTTCTTGGCCGAAATTTTGGAGATCTCTCAGGCAAGGTCCTCGCTTGTGATGCTTTCGTTGCTGTAGAAGCCAAACCATACATTTCTGCTCAGTCTTTCCCCGTTAGATCTCCCCTGCGAGGTCCTTTGGTGCATTGTAATGGCTTCACTGTTGAAGAAGTCATCACATACGTCTTTGCTCAGTCTTTCCCCGTTAGATCTCCCCGGCCAGGTCTTCTGGTGCACCGTGATGGCTTCGTTGCTGGAGAAGCCAACCCATTTTTGTCGCGTTCATCTCATCGGACACTGCAAGCGAAGGAAAGAAGAAAGCTGAGGACTTGAAGTGAGCAACCAATCTTGATTGGAAACCATGTCCTCTTCGGGAAACCGGCTCGTAATGGACGTCAGGAAGCTGTGAGTCTCTTGAGATCTTCTCTCTTTGTGTATTTCTCTGTGATTTTTTAACTTTATGGGATTTTCTTGGTGTAGAATGATGGCATACAAGGTGGAGTTGATCGATGATGAAATGAAGAACTTCTATGTTTATTTTCATGGGCCCAAAGACAGTATGCACTATTATCTCTTTTCTTGTTGATTTTGCAAACCAAAGTCTTGATTTTTGTTATATTAGGTTCATGGGGTTTGTTGCAAGTGAATATGGTTTAATGTTGCTTTTTCAAAAAAAGAATATGGTTTAATTTTGTTACTATATCATTTATTTATGATAAAGATATGATATTTTCTTGATTTCCATGTCAATGTTATGGAAACCAGAATGTGGTGATTATTGGGTTATTTGGATTATTGAGTTAGGGATTTTGATGATTCTGATCTTATTTCTTGGATTTCTTTTGGTGATTTTATTTATTTTGTTTTTGGATTTTGATAGGTTTGTATCAAGGGGGACTGTGGAAGTTGGGAGTGCAACTACCTGATGATTATCCTTACAAGCCTCCATCCATTCTCTTTACCAATAAGATATATCATCCTAATGTTGATGAAGAGTGAGTTTTTGATGCAAATCTCACAGTATTTCACTAATGTGACTAAGAGTTCAGAAAGATGATAAATTGGATACTCCATAATTTCCTGATTTCCCTTTGTGTCTGAATTTCAGATCTAGTTTGATTTGTTTAGATGTTATCCATGAATCTTCGAGCCCTATGTTTGGTGAGATAATTTTATTAACCCCTGTTTTGCACGCAGGTTACATAAATAGAACTTGTCAATTTTTTTTCTTCTGATCATTTTAAGTGTTTCTAATTGTTTCTTTCTTGCACCTATCAGGTCTTCTGAATGTTTTCGAAGTGTTCCTGCCACAATTGCTGTTGTATCCCAATCCTTCGGATCCATTAAATAATGAGGCCGCAGGCCTGATGATGAGTGATCTACCTGTTTATGAGCTAAGGGTGAAAGGTGAAGTTTAAATTTGTAGTTTTTTGTTGCTTTGTGTGTAAATGATGGTAAGGTTGAGCATGCCATGTTTGTGTCCTTTTTGTATGATAAATTTTTTTTTATGTGTCATTAAGTGAATTAATTGAACATAACATGAACATGGATGCTCCCAGTGCATTTAGACTTAATCATTTTCCAAGTCACCATATGCAAATCTTGGTAATGTACTTTGTTGTAGAAGAGCCTCTATTTATTTATAAGCACAGTAATATCGAAAACTTGTGTTGAGCTTTGTGCATACATATTCTCTTTGGGTGCAGATTATAAGTTGGTGAATTGGCATTAAGCTTTCTCAAAGATTAGTTTAATGTAGTTCAGGGATTTGTTTCTGTTCTTGTTGACTTAGCATCAGTTACCAAAGCAAAATTTTTGAATTTTGAGGAAATCTTCGTCGTCGTCTAAAATGCATTAGCTTTAATTGTGATGCTATGCTGTATTTTAAACCTGCCTGCACTAGTATTGATAACCATATTTGGTGATTATTAGTTGACATTGGATGGTTTTTCTTTCTTTATGGGATTGGAACTTCTGAAGAGATGTTGATTTAGTTTGTACATAATTTGTTTTACATTCTCTTTATTGTCAATTTGATGACAAGTTTCATTTTATCTTGCTGAGGGAAATTCCAAATAAAAAAATTTAAAAAAAAACAATGAGGTTTATTCAACCATGGTGCTTTGATCTATATACTTCCTTAAATCTGCATTACTTGGAACAAAAGCATAAAGAAATTTATCATCTCTTCTGTTCCTAAGCACTGATGTCCTCACATTCTGATTCATGTTTTACATTTCTTACTTTAGTAAAATAAAATCTCATGGTTTATGTTTTACATTCCGTTGTTTGATATGAGAATGAATGGAAATTTGGTGGCATCACACTCTCTTCGAATTTCACAAATTGGAAGCCTGGTTAACTCATGTATCTTCCCTCATCTTTTATCAAGTTTTTGCCGAGCATGAATATACTGGTTTCATTTTCAATAATATCTGAAACTATAATGTTGCTGACAGCCGATAATTGAATCCGATTATTGCTGAAAAATCTGCCTATGTATTGTTTGTACACCATATTAGATTGAAACAACACATTATTTTTACTACAAACAACTTGTGAATTCTGCTTATTAGAAAATTCAATGTGTTCTTATATGATACGACTTTTTGTCCAGAATACTGTGAAAAATACGCAAAGCCGGAGGATGAAGCTGCGTCTTCAGAGGAAAGAACCACCGACAAAGAGCTGAGTGAAGCCGACGCTCATTCCAGTGATGAGACTGTGGCAGCAAAACCAGATCTTTAGCTGCAAATCATCCTCCCTTGTACATTGTGATTCAGTTTTAGGAAAACCTGGGATCAATTTCTCATTAGACAGCTTCCTGCATTACTGTAAATAACTGTGCACTCTCCCTTTCATGGTATCATACATGTACTGTGATTCAAGTTGACAAACTCCTTATAAAATTCCAATTTTTGCAAGATCATGTGCATATTGTCATCCATGCTATTCTTTACTCTAAACCTCATTTTTGTGGTCTAGCATATTATGAAAAAGGTTTTTTATTTTTATTTTTAATAAGATGATGATTCCTACTTTGAACCTCTCTTACTCTCAAACATTTTGATTAATGATAGAAATATGATAATTATAGGTTTTTTAACCTTTAGTAAAATTTCGCCTTTCATATGCACTCTCTCATAGTTAATCATAAGGTAATATCCTATTTCTGTATACATGTCTTATTAAAGACTCTTCTACCCCTGTCTCTGCACTTGTTTCCTGGATCTTTTCTCCCCCTTCTCTTGTGTACAAAATAGGTAGACAATCAAACTAACAAGATGACAATCAAAACACACACACAATTTTAGCGTGTAAACCACTTCCAATCGAGGGAGAAAACCACAAGACTCCTTTGAGCCTCTTAAACCCTTTCAACTATATTGATTTGGTCTTCTCTAGCTAACTAGAGGAATACAAGGCAAGGGACATCAACACATACAAGAGTAACAAGCTTTCTCAAGCTACACATGTCATCAATACATGGATGGCGATAACAACAATGAGAAGGGGGTAAATAGAGATCAAACCCCACAACTTCGGAGAGACCCTCACAATGAACCCTTCAACCCAATCTTGAGCGAAGTCCGGCACCGATTTGCCTATCTTCTTGCAAGCCCTAACTTCTCCTTCTTCTCCTCCTCTCTTCTTCTTGTATGAATGTCTTCAAACCCTAGCCACCACAATGCCACACCAAATTCTCAATATCTCACTAGTTGAATGAGTCCTCCAACTTGTGGTTTAACCTAACCACATAACTCTCTTAATGTGGTGGAGGCCCACATCAAGGAACTTGAGTCAAGCCCAAATGGGGCTTACCCAACCCAACAATTCTCCCCCTCAGCACCATTTGGGGGGCTCAACCAAGCCCGCTCTTTGCCTACATTCTTCAAGCTTCTCTCGAGGCAAACTCTTTGTCAACATATCTGATCCATTCTCACTTGTGTGCACCTTCTCCAAGTACAACTGTTTGGCTTCTAAGACATCTAATCCTCTCCTCAATTGTTCTGTTCATCCTTTCTGCCACACCATTAAGCTGAGGTGTCTTGGCAGGTGTCTTCTCAAGCCTGATTCCATGGAGTTTGCAGTAGCTCTCAAATGGACCTCTGTACTCACCACCATTATCTGCTCTGACTACTTTCAACTTCTTTCCTGTTTCCCTTTCAACTTTAACATGAAACTCCTTGAAAGCCTCAAGAACCTGATCCTTGGTCTTCAGAGCCACAACCCAAACCTTCCTTGAATGATCATCTATGATGGTTACAAAATACTGTACTCCTCCAAGTGTCTTCTCTTGCATAGAACAAACATCAGTATGAGTCAAATCCAGAATATCTGATTTCCTGGAAGGAGGATGCGAGTGAAAGGCCACTCTATGAGTCTTCCCGGCTAAGCAATCAACACAAGATTTGGGTGTCATCCCCTGCAGACTTGGTAAACACTGTTTCCTAGCGAGAGTTTGCAATCCCTTCTCACTGATGTGGCCAAGTCTCTTGTGCCACAAATCAATGTTTCCAACCTTCTGAACTGCATTCAATTGCCCTTTGTGTAACTTAGCTTGCATCACATATAGTGTGTTCATCTTCATTCCCTTTGCAATCACTAGGGAGCCTTTGGTGAGCTTCCACTTACTTTCACCAAAGCATGTAGAAAAGCCTTCATCGTCTAGCTTTCCTGTTGAGATCAAATTCAACCGGATGTCTGGAACATGTCTGACATCTTTGAGCAGTAGCTTGTACCCTTGATTGGTCTCCAAGCAAATGTCACCAATTCCCACAATCTTAGATGAGTCACGGTTTCCCATCTTGACATTTCCTAGGTCACCACCAGAGTATGAAGTAAAGAGATCTCCATGTGGAGTAACATGGAATGAGGTTCATGAGTCAATCACCCAATCACTCTCCTGGCATACCAAACTGACACAGCTCTCTTCACTTGACATTCTTCCTGCTCTTTGATCTGGCCCTGTATGCATCCTTGTTGCCATGACCCTGGGGACGCCTACTCTTGCTTCTCCCACATCTGTCTTGCTTTTCTAAAACAAGTGCCTCTGAGGAGGATTCACCTTTGTCCTTCCTTCTGGCTTCTTCACTTAGAAAACTTTCCTTGACCATTTCCATAGTCAACTGACCACCAGGTGCTGAAGTGCTCAGAGATACCACCAATGTCGATGGGTATTACAAAGGTAATACATTTCTAAACAGAATAAAAATATATATTTACAAAACCCTAGATTCAAACAACATCTATTGTATTCCCTTAAAGGTTGACGTTGGGCTTAAGAAATAAGTGTTGGGGAGAAATATACTAAACAAACAACCAGGAAAAAACCAGCACCTCGCGTGCTTCAAAACAGAGGAGTAAACGGGCCCGCAAATCAAGGAGACGTTAATCTCGCACACAATTAGGAAGGTCTTGCACACAATCTCTAGGTGTACGCACACGGGAAATAAAAATTTGTGTGCCAGCCTTCACAGATTGTGTGAGAGGCGTCACAGCTTGTGTGCGGTGGCCCTCAAATCAAGGAGATGTTAATCTCACACACAATCAGGAGGGTCTCACACACAATCTCTAGGTGTGCGCACACGGAAAATAAAAATTTGTGTGCGAGCCTTCACAGATTGTGTGCGGTGGCCCGCAAATCAAGGAGACTTTAATCTCGCACACAATCTTTAGGCGTGCGCACACAGAAAATAAAAATTTGTGTGCGAGCCTTCACAGATTGTGTGCGAGGCTTCACAGCTTGTGTGCGGTGGCCCGCAAATCAAGGAGACTTTAATCTCGCACACAATCAGGAGGGTCTCACACACAATCTCTAGGCGTGCGCACACGAAAAATAAAAATTTGTGTGTGAGCCTTCACAGATTGTATACGAGGCTTCACAGCTTGTGTGCAGTGGCCCGCAAATCAAGGAAACTTTAATCTCGCACACAATCTTTAGGCGTGCGCACACAGAAAATAAAAATTTATGTGCGAGCCTTCACAGATTGTGTGCGAGGCTTCACAGCTTGTGTGCGGTGGCCCCCAAATCAAGGAAACTTTAATCTCGCACACAATCAGGAGGGTCTCACACACAATCTCTAGGCATGCGCACACGAAAAATAAAAATTTGTGTGCGAGCCTTCACAGCTTGTGTGCGAGCCTTCACAGCTTGTGTGCGGTGGCCCGCAAATCAAGGAGACTTTAATCTCACACACAATTAGGAGGGTCTCGCACACAATCTCTAGGTATGCGTACACGGAAAATAAAAATTTGTGTGCGAGCCTTCACAGATTGTGTGCGAGCATGTATATTTAAAAATATTAAAATAGCATTTAATATAAAAAATATTTAATATCAAAGATTAATTTTAATATAATAATAAAAATATGTAAACAAATGTTATTTTCTATGTGGTTTATAATTAAATCATTTTATTGAGTTTCAAAATATTATATTAATCTTTTAATAAAAAAAAATAAGTGTAAAAGTATTGTGACCGACATTGGCCGGTCACAAACCCCAAGGAAGGTACCCCCAAGGTATCTTAGAACGCACCGACAATGTTGGGTGCCTTCTACAGTGCGGTGAAGGCACTCATGCCGTGCCAAAACACACCCAAAAATATATAAAACCAGCAGCTACACCTTTTCCTAGTGGGCATTCCATAGTACGCAACCGTGGGTTAAAAACCACGGTAGCATAGAATTTCTTTCTCACAGAGTTCGTATTTGTTTAGACCATCAATATTCCATTTTTTATGTTTTTTAAAACTTTTCCCTTTTTCTTTGGATTTTCCTTGTGGCTCTTTTATATTGAATTAAAGAAAAATACAAGTAGTTAATATAAATAATCAAAAGAGCCGCCTGATTCATCCACAGCTAATTAGTATAAACAATCAAAAGTATTACTTGCACCATTTCTTCTGGGCTTTACCTAAAATTTGAGTTGAAGCATAAACAATATTCTTTTTTCCTATAAAAGATAAGCATTTAACAACAGATTTATCTACATTCAAACACACATCAAAATAAACAGAAGAAAATGAAGACAGCGACACAACCATCCTTCATATGCAGCATGAACCCTATCATAATGTGATTCATTGCCAACCCTAAATTTCTAAATACATGGACCAAAAAGCATGAGCAGGAAATCCCACCGTTTTCGTTTGTTGAATTGAAATTAGTTACCAATTGGAGTAAAATTTGTGTACATTTTTACTTGATTGATATGCAACTCAAACTACAACCACTTCGCAGTATCAATAATGTTTGTTCTGCTCCTGGACACTGAATCCCTGACAATCCAGCCGCAACCCGAAGCAAAATCAGGGAAGAAGTATGAAAAGAATCGGTTAATGGACCTAAGTTACAACAAAAAGATAACAGGGGCGTGGCGAAAAATGATTAAATGTGGAAAGAAGTGAAAAAAAATGACCAAGTTACTAGCCGTTTCAGGAAACCAATGATTCCAACCAGTCTGAAGTGAATTCAAATGCAACAAAGGTGACTGCACCAGCTGGAGCAGATTTTATGATAGAAGGGTATAGGCCCTTGTAGAGACCCGGCCATCCTTCTTTCCGGAGGATTTGTCGCATGGCATCATACATGTTCTTGTAGGAGCGTATCTCTAACCTCGCTCCATACTTTGGGTGCCTTCGCAGTCCTTCAATCTGCAATTTTTTGACCTAAAGAAGTCAAATATATTGCATGGCAAGGACTAATATAATTCAAAACATACAGATCAAGATCAAAAAGGAATAAAAGCATGAGATGAATGATGATGTTTTCTAGTTCCTTAAGTATAATATTAAGTACCATTATTGCCTTAGTTAAGAGGCCTTGCTTTAGTTGCTTGCTTTAGATAGGTTGCAAAAGGACACTTTCTTTTTTTTTGTTTTTCTTTTTCCATAAAGGCGACAAGCGCCCCCACGAGGGAAGTCATGGATGTGCCCAGGCGTGGAGCTTAGTTGCTACACACACCTGAGTCCTCACCTTATGCGTGTGGGGGCTCGATCCCGGGATCACCCGGGAGAACACCCCATCCAGGGACCTGGTACCGATAGGCCGAGAGGCCGTTGGTTCAAAAGGACACTTTCAAGTTATAATGAGTTGAATAAGACTTCAACTATGGGTGTGTTTGGTTGTTGGTAAGTGGAGCTGATGTACAAGTGAAGTTGCACATAAAGTCCTGCAATGCCAATCATATGATAATGTACTTGGTTGCATGTAAGATGACTTGAGTATTTCATGTGGTTCATCCATATTTCCTTAACATAAGTTTTATAATTAACTTAACACATGCAGACAACCTACAAGTATGACAATATTATCTATTTGTGTATAGATATAGAACCACAAAAGTCCAACCAATTTGAGTGAATGCTTTTGTGTTCTAAACCCTTAGTTCATGAGCTTCATTCTATAATTATGTTTGTAAAAAGTATTTTATCCAAGAATCCATAATTATAGGGGGATTACAAATTCACTATCTTTGTTAACAATGTTAATGGTTAAAATATTAATGACATCTATTAATACTTATGTGAAAACCAAACTAACAACTTTGTTATCATATTTTTATTTTATTTACTGTTTCATATCTTATCGTATGATATCTTGTAGCTTTAATCCAAACTATTTAATCTATAAACCATAATCAATATATAGACACACACAACATGGTGGATAAGAGGCCTTCTCACTTATGTGGGATCAACTTATGCTTGAATGGGGCATTAACAGATTATTTAAATTGTTGATTAAAGCCCACACAGTAAACCCTATAAAAACGTGCCATTCCAAATGGAGAAGGCTATGACAGAGCATGCAGATATGTTAAGAATTGACAGCTTCAGAACATGCCACATGGTAAAATACTAGCCTATAGTCCAGCCACTTTTCACAGCCACACCACATTCAAGCCATTCCTGATAGATTTTTCAAAGGAGAGATGAAATTGTTTTTGCAAGGCAATAATCATGCAGATATGTCATAAACAGCAGAATAATAGTAATCCCGATGAATTCACATGAAATGGGCCCATGTTTCTTGTAAAGAAGTGATGGCTAAAATCTTTAAGTCAAACAAGTTTAGGTGAAGAATGTAAATGTGGGCAAAAATAGGAAATTCTGTTATTTTAAAAAACTAAAAAAACTTGGTAAATAAAGGACAAAGTAAAACTCAGCTAATGGAAACAGAAAGGTTAAGACTTGTGTGGAAGTGATAATTTGATATAGAATGCACTTACAAGGAACACTCCTGCCAGCCTGATATGTGAGGCCCATATTTAAAGAAGTTTGAATTTATTTAGAGTTAAAGCCATCTTTGGAAATACTAACAGAGTTGCTAACTTACAAGTTTTGCTAGGAAAGATTGAATATCTAGATATTTTGAGGTGGATAACAGCTACCCTAGTGATTTGGTGGAACTTTGTGCTTTGCCATTGCTGGTAAACTGCCAAGCAGTTGTAACATAGACCAGAACTCATGTAATCAAGGAAAAAGCAATTCTGAAACTCATTTAAATTTTAAAGACGTGTTATGAAAAGGAAGAGGTACTCAATCCCAAAGAAATAAAGAGAAATAAAAAAGAAGGGGATTGAAGATCATCATTATCATCATGTTAGAAACCAAGCTAGTCGACAATCCACTAACAAACTTCAATACAACCTAATCCTGACATCCTGCTTTGTACTTTAGGTTGCTATCAGCCACATACACAACTAATCAATAAAATTAAGACAATAAACTGAGGATTTTAAAGTAAATAAACCAAAAATGGCTATAAAATAAACTTGTTTGAACATGTCAAATCAACAACTAAGCCTTCAAGTTGGCCATACAGAGATCATTTAGAAACCATTTAGAGGTTGATCACAATTTTTATCACATTACACTCCAATCCAACACTGCCTCTTCTTTTATGACCATTACAATCATATCAAATTTTATTACATGCACTTGCAGGTTTATAATTCTCCCACGGATAAGCTACACCCAATTTAACATGAATTTTTCATTTTTAAACTCATCTTTTCTCTTATTGCTGGCCATTTATTTGAAAAGGAAACATATTAAATCCATGCCCTCAAATGGTGTCCAACTTCCTACCCAGCATTCATGAAATAAAACCTTATTTGGATTCATGATGGTTAGCTGATTTCAAAGGAAAGAAACTCATTTGTCTCAGGGGTCACATTCAAAAAATTTCTTCTTTATGAAAATAGTTTTCAATTGATCTAGGTCATATAAAAGCTACAATTAAGGCTGAACTTGAGATTCAGTTGTGCTTGTTCATCAAAAAGTAAATTAAAGTACTTAAGATGAAAATAACACATACAAAATGAATCAAACTGCAGAAAATTAAAGGAAGTTGAAAAAAAAACATTAGCTTGGAATACCTGAAATAGACTTTCACTACTAGGGTTCTAGTGATTACCTGGAATCTCTTCTTCACTACATCAAGAGGATGACAAACAGCTTTAGCACATGTCCCAGCTGCAAACCCGCAAAGAAATAACTGATAGCTTGACAAACTGTCATCTGGCCTTGCTGAGCTTAAATTGGAGAGTCTGTATCTATTCCAAGACTGCAAGTAGAACAAAAGTTGCACTAAGTCTTGAATACTTTAGAAAAAAACACAAGAAATGATTTTTTGAAAAACACCAATTTTATTAGTAATTTTTAAATAAAATAGTTACATACTTTCCTAAGTCAAAGATAAACTTTTTAGTTGGAGAAATTCTTTGACAGGTTTAATCAATACACTAGGTACTGGCTAGAACTGTGACTTTTATATATTCGTCTAGAAAATCAGGCCATCCCAAGTGGCTTTGATATTATAAGGGCATGGACAAAAACACACAAAGGGGAAAGTTACTAAGTAATTTGACAATTACTTTGTACCTACTTAGTTGTCAAACACATGCCTCGTGTTTATACATGTTTGATAATGGACCAAAACCAAGCAAATAGGCTTTGCATGAAAAGGTGAAAATGCCCCTTATCCCTACTCTTATCTATGACAACAGATCCACAGCAGCCAAATTACTGGCTGATAGTTGATAGCTCTTGGTACTCTCCTTTGTGAGTCCTTTTCAGATGAAAAAAATTACTGCCGATAAATGGAGAAAAAAAATGTGAACATTCATGCTGAAAATTCTTCTCTTCATTTCTAAAGGTGACAAGGCTGTATTAGTAAAGCAGAGGACCCAGGAAATAATGGATCATTAGTAAAGCAGAGGGCCCAGTAAAGCATGTTTTGCATAGTTCATCTATCAAACTTCATGGCAGCATACCAACAATGCATGTGATGTGGTCAGCACCCAAGTATCAACTAAACCTGAATCTAAGATCTATTTCCCAGCTGTGTTCCAAAGCCAGCATTCACATCTAGGGATGGAAATCAGGAACACATACCATGAGTAAATCCCTATATGTTTCTGGCCAGCAGACTAGGTTTTTGGCTCAAGGATTTACAGGCTGCTTATTATTGGTGCCATGTGAAACTATTACTGTATATCTTATAGAAGTAACCAGACATAACTTAAAGTCTGCACACTCATCAAAGTAATATAAAAACATAACCATATATTAAACAACAGAACAGTTCTTCATATAGATCCAATTATGAATTTATGTGCACTTAACTGCTCTACAAGATGTAGTTTGATAAAATGCATCTCCTAGGTTGATATGGCCATTACTGTGGATCAATAACATGCATATGACATATAACCCCATATGACATATACTTCGGCAATTAAAAAGTAAACTAAAAATCTTTCTATTAATGAGAACATCAACCTATAATAATAAAACAAAAATATCTAACAGCACAGCAATCCACTATTTTCCAACAGAAAAAGGTAAAAAAATACCAGTTCTGGAAAGTTACCATCATCCATCGCTTGAATGTGTCATAGGTACCAAACTGCAGTCCAGCATATGGAATGATCTCAATCAGTGTTGGTCCCAATCCAGCATACAGACCTCGGACACCACGGGTCTTAATAATATCCACAAATGCAGATCTCATTGAAGAATAAACCTGTACAATGTCCAATTCTCATAATATTCGTTCCAACATATTTCTTCATTTTTGTTATCCACAAATGATAACTAGAGTGGAGGAATTTGTCATCAGTGTTAATCTTTTACTATGTATTTGAGATAATAATTACATCAATTATGTATGTAGAAAATCTTTTGGGCAACAATAGCAAAAGCAATGAAATGATATCAAATATGAGGATAATCTGAATTATGAATGTCCAAGAAGAGAAATACTATTTGAAGAACTGAATGTCAGAAAACCTGCATAATGAATTCAAATCTCATACTAACAGAAAATTTTCAGATAAACGACTTTATTCTTAACAAAGTGTTTCAAAACTATGGGAGAGAAAACTGTGCAAAGTGTCTGGGCAAAAACTGCCACTTAGCATGAACAAAGAAAAGCATTTTGATAATCCAATGAGGCAAGACCATCATTGCAGCATAGTACAGAGCAGTGGTTAATTTTCTTAAAGTAGCATCTTAATAAGTGGATTAGCTAAAAACAGTAACTTAAAATAATGACATCAACTTGAGAATATTAATTCAGTAACAACGAAAGAGATGTTCCAATGAAGCATGTGGAAACTCTCCTACAACTTTCTGATGATCCTGAGCAACTCCCAAGAGAGTTAGGAACCAAGGAAAACCAATTGGATGTCTCCACTCTGAAAATTATGGTGACTGGTATACCTGAACAACTCCTAATAATTTAATATTAGTAATTATCACAATAGATGATATTTAATTAGGATAACAGTAGTTTAGGCTCTAAAAAAAAGAGTGGCAATGGAATCTAAGCAAGTAATACCACAGCTTCACAAGCAAGTTAATTTACATAATTTTCCTATGACTTCCATATATACATACCATTAGTAGGTCATCCCAGAATATGCATGCATTCAAAACAGAAGTTTGAGTTGTTTTAAACTTTCAAAGAAAGATAACAGGGTTAAAACAAAACTTGGAAATACCATAATTACAAGAGCCTACATTTGCAATATACCTTTGGTTCACCTTGCGATGCTAAAATGGTTCGTAAAAGATCAAAGGGATATGATCCAACTGTTGCAGCACATCCAGCCAATGCGCCACTCACATAAGACAAATAAGGGCTCAATTGCAAGTGATCCTCTAAGAAAAAAAGAAACATGCAATAAGAGCGCAAGAAAATCACATAGACAACAGCTTCACTAAATCAAGAAAGAACGGGGTGCAGGATAATATGATTTAGAGGCCGACCTTACATATAAATGGAGAAATTGTTATGTTCCACAAACTATGAAATCATGCATCCCAGAACAAACACTCTAGTCATCAAATTAATAATTAACAAATAACAGATCAGTGCTTCAGGACATCAACATAGCAACAAAAGGGCGGGAAAGCTTGGGAGATGATTTACACCAAACCAAACTAGGCAAATCAAAAAAAAGGATCTTGAGTCCAACACATTTTTCATGTAAAATGTCTCAATGGTAATTGAATAAACAGGAATTATCCAATTAAAAATGATTATGGTGACCATTAATTCATAAAAAGGAATCAGCAGAATTTGTGTCAACTAATTACAAAAGTTTCAATAGAGAAATAGTCACAAACAAGAGCGCAAGATGATGATGTGAAATATAAAAGTAAAATATTTGGTAACTCAAAGGGAATCATGTAAAATGAAATCACAGGTCAAGGGTAATCACTAAAAGAAAAAACTGGTCGATAACATTTCTTGTCACATGACACCAAAGGATATACAAAACAATAGAAGGAAAGAAGGAGAAGAGAAAAGGAATTGAAGATGGACCCAAGAGCAGAAAATCAGCCTTTTAGGCTTTGAAGCTACTACTCATAATACTAGTGGCCAAGAATCTAGAAACCAGTCAATAGAGGGTTAGTGCAAGAGAATGTAAAAGCTGAACAGGCTTAGCTGTTCTTGAAAAAACTTAGATTGCCATACATGTGCAAGATTGAATACAGTACAGTTCCATACATGCCATATTTTATAAAGACACTGGCATAAAGAATTTAAACATAAGATTATCAATTTAAAGTATACGTTCAATTTCTTCCATAGTAACTGCAGACCTGTTTTAGAAGAACCAGCTACAAAACTTTTTAACTTGTGTAGAACCATAAATTGAATGGCCGTGTAAGGCATGTACATAAGTAGGGCTGGAACATTTCCTCTCCAAAAACCCTGTTTGCAGGAGATTAAGTTCAAGAGACAGAAAAACTGATTTAAAATACTTTCACAATATTTTTGGTTGAATCAGAGAAATTTAGAGATGACGTTATAACACCAGAATAAAAACACTAAAGATAGAATTACAAATAAGTGTATGGCATGACTTCATATGTTAAAGGTACTTTACATTGCAGGTAATGCGCAGCAAGCCATAAGACTAACTCAACTAGCTAGAGAAGTTATATACTTATACGGTAAAGAAAAAATTGCTCCAAATAAAAGCAGATGGAAATTGGAGGTATCAACAACAATTAAAAATATCTATTATTTTCATAACTCCAATCTGGGGTCAAGAAAGTGATAAGAGCCATGCAAGATAAGAAAGTCAGCAGTAGAGAGTTTGTGATTGGATTTAGAACAAACTGCTACTTAATGAGGACAGAACCTAAAACTTTGAGATCCCATATGCAAGGGGAAAAAAATTAACTTTACTGTCATTCCCCAATAATAACTTTTTTGTTGAAGCATATCAGACTATTCAAACTACATAACTCACTAAATAAGAGCATATTGGCAGATAGATCCTACATATTCTTTTTATTAAGAGTTGCAGCAATCATTATTCTACAGTAGGCATCAAGTGCTTCGTCGTAGAAATAAATACTTATGCAAAGAGTGTGTACTCATAAGCGAACAAACATAATTAATTTGCCCTATCAATTATCAATTAAAGAATAGCAGTATAATCAGTCACTCAACTCAAGTTTGTAAAAGGGAACTGTGTTTAAGATCTCTGTTTAACTTAAGATTTACCTAGTATTCTGTGTATGAATTGATACTTCTATAAATTTCAACTAATAAATTTGCAAGCTATTCAAGAAATCAGAAAGCCCTTATGCTTATTGTTTCTGACAGCCATAACAGTGAAATTTTATTATAAAAAAAAAGGATTATAATCTTTTAGATGGGTGTATACCGGTAAACCTTCCTCGAGATAAATTTCCTTTGCTGCCTGCATGATCCCTGTATATTTTGAAGGTTTATACAATTCTCTCTGGAGTAAAGTCCATGATGAAGTGGGCTCGAGTTGAACCTGCAGAAAGTCATCAAAGCTGTTCATCATTGCTAGTGGATCGGGTAAACATAATGCACTTGGGAAAAACCAAATGGGAAAAAATGTCAAAAAGGTCAACTAAAGCTGGAATGAATGAACATATTGATAAAGAAGCATAACTTGTCCATTATAATAGCTCGAGTTTAATTCATGCTAGACACAACTTATTTTGCATTCATAGAACAACACATTGTTCTTGCATAGCTCTAATAAGAATATTCTCTGTTCCGATACTTAAACATCTTACCAGCCATTCCTAAATTCATACCATAAATAAATAAGAGAGAAGGGACTATTTTTAGCTGTTAAGAAGCACTTGAATATGAAAAGCAGACAGGACATTAGGTGGAAAAGAAAAACACCAACTTACCTCATCCTTATCAAGAGATTACAATTTATCAGACAAAAGAATGCTTTATTAAAAAAAAAAATACGAAGGAACCATATGTATTAGATCATCAAAACACAAGCCCATCCCCTGAATTTTGCCCTTCAAATCTTCTAGGAAATGTGACACATAGAGGTAATCATAGTTACTTTATATTGGGTCTGTTACATGGCCATATGTGCTATCATGAATTAAGTAGGAGAGTGAAGAATGTACAGTAAATTATCAAAGTTTTGTCAACAAAAGAATAGTAATAAAAATAAATTAAAAAAAATATCAGCCATAGAGAGCTCAAGTTCTCACCTGATTTTAAGACTAAAAGTTTTACCAAACAGAAACCAGAAATAATTCTTTCAGTTAATTTCCAAATCAAAGACTTAATTTTCAGAAAAGCAGAAGGGACTACAAAAGAAAAATCAATAAATGAACTCAGGAGAAATGTTCCTACAATAAGTGCATAGTGGCTATCTAAAACCCATACTTTTCAACCCAAGACCTAAGAAATATCATCACATTTTGTTTACCAACAACCAAGTCCAAAGGAGACAGCCATAGGATTGTGCTAAATTTGATTCTAGCCCACTTATGAACAAAGGTTGTAAAACTCAAATAAGGCCACAGATTAAACCCAGGATTAGGTAAAAACTGCCATTTATCTCAATCCATCTCCAAAGTTAGCAGCTCAAAGATCCAAGAATACAACGAAAACCGATATAGAATCAAATCACAATCACAGATTCAAAGTTTATTATACCAAATAGAACAAAGGAAAAGAACAAAAAGAAAAGAAGAGCTAGAAAGGACCTGGAAACGAATCTTGATAACATCCAGCGGGGAGGTCACCGTCCTGGAAATCGCGCCAGAGATGGCGCCGGCAGCGGCGTTGGTGAGCGCCCTCTTCACCTGTCCCTCCTCTTCCATGTCCTCGCTATTCAGCAGCCTTTCGAGAGGAAACGCGGACACGGGCGTTGGATGTCCTCTCTTTTCTCGTGGCTTCACGGCGCTCTCCACGATTAGTTGAAGGCTAAAAACAAAACACGCTCCTCTTTGCATAAACCCCCCTAAACTCATTAGTTTCTATATTTAACTCCCTGCTTTTTATAATTGAACACCTTTTTTAAATCCTTCACCGACTCACACCGCCCATTGATTTTAAAATTACATAAAACCCTTTTTCTCGTGCATACCCGTGTAAACCTTTAAAATTACATAAAACCCCTGCAAAATATATGCAAAAACTGGTGTATATGAGCAATTAAAATATTAGGAATTGTGAAGCTTTGCAGGGTATGTATGAAAAAAAAAACCTTTTTAATAATCTTACTGGTTTTATCACAGATATTACCATATTTAATTTGTGAAAAATTTAGGAAATTGCAGGTGATTTGGAAAATTAACCTATCATTTGTAAATAGTGGAATGATGAGGGGGAATAAGCAAAACTTAAAAAAGAAAAGATTTTTATGTTTCAGCGTTGGCGGGTGATGTCTAATTCGGACACGCACGAAGTGACACGAATGCACGCCTCGTTCTTCGGCTCACGTTTAAAGAATGTCGAACTTTAACTGTTATTAGCGGATTGGCATAGATCCGGATCCGTTATAGAAGAAGTGACTATAAACAGATAAGATTTCCAAGTTCCGTACTCGTGTCATGGTCTCTCCACTAATATCGATGAACGAGATCCGGAGCGAACACTACTTCATCTTTGTTACCGGATTCGGATGTTCATAACCAGCCGATCACGAGTGTCGATCCGAATTCGAATCATGATCGTTCGGGGATACAGGATTGATGAACTTCATTTCTTTTTGGTTGGTCTTGAGTAGAGTTGTCAAACAATCAAATTGTTTGTGAGCTGCTCGAGATTAGCTCAGTAAAAACTTGAGCTAGTTTTGGAATTTTGAATTTTCGAGCAGAGCTTGAGCTTTGAGCCCGAAATTAATTTCGAGTCTAGCTCAATAGCTCAACTCGAAAACTCGAGTTTTAATATTAATATATTATATATAATATAAATATTAATATATAATATGTTAGGGTGAAAATCGGTTTTGATCCCAATTTCACTCTAACGGTTGAATTTATTTTAGGGTTAGGACTCAGAACAGTACGAAAATCAAGAGAAGAACCGAAATAGGGACACATGTTTTAACGTGAAAACCCACAAATCGAGGAAAACCACAGGCCCTGTCAGAGAGGGCAGAATTCACTAATCTTTCTCAGTACAATTTAGGGGGAGAGACTGAAGTGGAAGAGTATTCTGTGTGGCGGTCGTGATCAAGTGAAGATGAACCTTCCCCTTTCTTCGCTTCCTTCGGTCCTTTTAAAGTTTGGGAGGTGAAATCCCGCCTTTCCTTCCCAAATGCGCGCTCTCGCCTTGGATTCCGGAATTCAGCCCCTCAATTCGCGATATGATTGACCTTCCCGTTTTAACCGTAATCCGCATACTGTGATCTTGGAGAGCCACCTGTCCTCGGCCTGACCATAGAATGCTAGTGGGAAGAAGGTTGTGCTTTCATGGCGAGGCTGGGCTCTGCCAGAGGGAAGGATGGGAAGAAAGTTGTTGAAGGAAAGCCTTTCGAAGGAGGCTGCCGAAGGAAAGGTTTCTGAAGGGGAACTTACCCTTCTGGGACTAACGAAGGAGGTTGGTAGAGGAGGCGCCCCAAGTGACTCTCCGTGATTGGATGGGCGCCACGCGTCTTCCCACTTTTCTCCCTATCATAATATAATATATAAATAATTTTTTTCATATTTAGTATTAATATATAATATAAAATATAAAAAATTAATTTATAAGTAAATTTTTAATTTTAAACTAAATTTAGCCAAATTCAAGAGATGTCAAAATTATAATTGATATCTTAATTTTGAGCTAAATCAAGTTGAGCCCAAACAAATTTATTCAAATTAATTTTGAGTTCAAATTCAAACGAGGTTATTTTGAGCCAAATTCAAACTGAGCTCAGTCCTATCAAACTCGGCCCGTTTAAAGTCCTAAGTCGAATTGCACTTCTGTTATCGGATTTGGATCTTAATGAATAGGATCCGCTTCCTGATCGCTCCGTTATCGGATGCGGATGTCTGTTTTGAATCTGAAGATATCTAAGAATGGCAGGGGGGTAATTCTAGCTAATTCAAGTGGATATAAGGGACAAGAAAACATCAACATCATCCACCTCTCATCTTCCTCAATTCTCAAAGCGGGCCCATACCTTGGAACTTTCGTATTCCCTCTTTGTCCCTCCTCTTCCCTCTTCTTCACGCCACTCTCGATTCCCGTTCTACCCTCAACTCCGTCGAACTCCTCTCTCTCTCTCTCTCTCTCTCTCTCTCTCCTCCTGCCCTCCGTCCTTCCATCATCCATGGCCGCCATCTCCGAGCCTCCGTCCTGGCCCGATCCAAACCCTAACCCTAATCCTCCCTTCCTATCGCCCGCTGATGAAGAACCGGAACCCCATCCCGAATCTCTGGAACCATCGGTTCAAGAAGATGGCGACGATGCCAACGATCGCAGCCTCTCCGACGGCCAACCCTTCATCGAATCCCCAAACCCTAGTCCTAACCCTAGCCTCTACCCGGTCTCCCCCCCGACGGCGCCGACGCTTCTCCACCTCTCCTTCAACCAGGACCACGGCTGCTTCGCCGCTGGCACCGACCGTGGCTTCCGCATCTACAACTGCGACCCCTTCCGCGAGATCTTCCGTCGTGACTTCGATGGCGGGGGTATAGGCGTCGTCGAGATGCTCTTCCGCTGCAACATCCTCGCCCTCGTCGGCGGTGGCTCCCGCCCGCACTACCCGCCCAGCAAGGTCATGATCTGGGATGACCACCAGTCTCGTTGCATCGGCGAGCTCTCGTTCCGGTCGGAAGTTCGGGCTGTTCGGCTGCGACGAGATAGAATCATTGTAGTTCTTGATCACAAGATTTTTGTGTATAATTTTGCGGATTTGAAGCTTGTGCACCAGATCGAGACTGTGCCGAATCCGAAGGGGCTGTGTGCGGTGTCGCAGCAGCAGGGATCGCTGGTGCTGGTGTGCCCCGGCGGGCAGAAGGGGCAGGTCAGGGTGGAGCACTATGGTGCGCGGAGGACCAAGTTCATCATGGCTCATGATTCAAGGATCGCTTGCTTCGCCTTGTCACAGGATGGGCAGCTCATTGCGACGGCCAGCACTAAGGGGACGCTCATCCGGGTGTTCAGCACTGCTGATGGGATGCTTCTCCAAGAGGTATTGAGATTCTGAATATGATCTTATTTCAATTGTTTTTTCTTTACTTTGGTGATTGATGTGCTTCATTTCAGTTTGTGGAGAGTGTGATTGAAATTGAATTCTATCAAGGAGAATAGGATTGAAAGTATACTTTTAAATACAGAATTTTTGTGCATTGTATGCACCAAAGAACGATAAGTAGTAGGATTCTTCAAGTTTTTATAGATTAAAGTTTGAAGGTTATCAAAATCAAAGCTTTGGTTTTTTACTCACTACAAACAAAGAGGGGGCTGAAAAGCTTACTTGCAAGGAGATGAAAACATGTCAACTTGGCGGTTCTGGCCATGATAACTCATTATGAATAGATGGTCTGCGGAATGTAATTTAATTTGTGGTCCAACCCCTGGCATAGTTAATCTCCAAAAAAATCTTGAAAACCTGTGTTTTATTCAACTGTATTCTAGTTTTGATTATCTTGCCAATTTTATTATTAATCACCCAGGTTGATTTCTTCTTAACTCTGTCTCTAAGGAGATTCATATTTTTTGAGGAAACGCCATATCATACTTGAAAAGATGTATTAAAGATAAAGATGAACTGTAGCATAAATTGTTTTCTCGCTACAGTTCTCTTTGCAAGTAATGAGCTGATCAATGTCCCTGATAGTGCCATTAGTTTTTATATGAAAAGAAAATTTCTATTTTTTAAAACAATATTTGTAAATTTTTCATATCAACAAAGAGTATCCTATGATCTTCTGTTGCATGGTTTGCTTAATGATGCATTAGTTAGTAAAAGTTTGATGATGCTTGTTGGTGTCCAGCATTTAGTTCTTGAATGATATTTTGGCTTATAAGTTTTTGATAAATGGCAATGTCTCTATCTTTTTTTTTTTTTTTTTTTTTTTTTGCATGGTTACACTTCTTGTGGTGCTTTTGACATTGCTTCATTGGTGTTGACTCTATTTAAACTTATATTACTTTTTAAGAGCATGGTGATTTAATTAAAGCATGCATGGCCTTATTTTGCTTCAAAGCTTTATCATTGTGCTTTACCAATATGTTTAAACCAAATGTTCTTTTTATTTTTGTTCTATGTCTCTCCATATCTCACATTTTTCTGTGGTCTGAATTGCTGTAGGACTAGTTTAATAATTACAATCCTGCCTGGCCATGTTTGACCCATTTTGTGTATGTTGCTGTCATGGCTTATGTATTTCACCCCTTTATATCTATCAGAATGCACAATGATGCAAATTTGTCTTCATCATTCATTTCTTTTGCATTTATATCTTTTTAAGAGCACATAATGCAGCTTTCTACTAAATTGGACTATAATTGGACTTGAACTGTATGTACTCCATTGGATCACTTTGCATTTTTTAAGTTTATAGAAATTGGTTTCAGTGGTTGTTTGCTGTTGTCAAGACTAATGTATTTTGCCTCTTTATATCTTTTAAAGCACAATAATTCAGATCGGCTTCATGATTCAGTTCATTTGCACTTCTTTCTTTTCAAGGGCACAATTATATGATCTTTCTGGCAAATCTGACTATGATTGGACTGGAAGTGAATGTACTCTACTGTTTCACTTTGTTCTTAATGAGGATTACAGAAAGTTGTATATTTCCTCTTGCTTGATTCCTTTCCGCCTCCTGGATTCCAATATCATTTATGATTATGATGCTTTCTCCTTAGCAATTATTTCATGTGATAACTTCTTATGATACAACTCTAGATTTGTGATTGATTTTTTGTTCATATAGGTAAGAAGAGGTGCTGATAGAGCTGAGATACATAGCCTTGCATTTTCTGCTAACATGCAGTGGTTGGTAGTCTCAAGTGACAAAGGAACTGTCCATGTGTTCAGTCTGAAGGTCAATTTAGGATTGACTGGAAGTGAAAAGCCTCGCCCTTCTCCAGAACCAAATTCTCCACCTGCCAATTCAATCCCCTCTTTCTTTAAAGGTAAGCCTCATTAGCCTTTGCAGAATTGAATCTGATCTTATGCTTGTCTTCAATCTAGTTAATAGCTTAAATCTTTTTGTTGAAGCATGATGTTTAGGTTATGGTAACCTCTAGTTTGATCAGGGAAACCAATGAAAACAAGTCTGCAAATGAAGGTTACAGATTTGTCTCTTCAGTTGGATGCGTGAGGAATGCTAATTCTTTAAAATTTAAATTTCATGGAAATTTTCATTCATTATTCTAATGAATGAACATTTATACTTGCACTACAATACAGATTCCGTTACCCGTTGAATCAACCTTTATAGTTTAAAAAACTGAGAAATAAAGTGCCTTTTCTATTCCCTTTTGTTGTTATTACTGATTTGTGCCATTGGTTATTTGAAGTTGATGTTTCCTTTCTGTAGGAGTGTTGCCAAAGTATTTCCATTCAGAATGGTCAGTAGCACAATTCAGATTGCACGAAGGATCCCAGTACATTGTTGCTTTTGGCCACCAGAAGAACACAATTGTGATTTTGGGGATGGATGGAAGGTATTCAAACAAAAAAATTCTCTCACGTCACTCAGTAAACATAACCACTTTCCTGATGCACTGAATCATTGTTTCCATTCTTTACAGCTTTTATCGATGCGAGTATGACCCAGTGGCTGGGGGAGAGATGAAGCAGCTGGAATGTTTTAATATTCTGAAAACTGAGGAAGCCTTTTAATAGCCGGAAAAATTTATGACCCATAACTTTCTGGAATACTATTTGTAGAAAAAGCAGCATTTTTATACTAGTTCCTTCCAGAACATAAGAAATGTAAATATAAAATTGTACTGCCCTGCTTAAGCTTAAGGTGAAGTTTGCCGCATGGATACCAAATACCAGACCCATGCCCTTGTACAGATCAGTCTGCTATGCATAAATATGGCGTTGCATGTGAATTTGTGTGTGATGTTTGTTTGTTTCAGGGAAAAAGAACATTTATGCCTTCAACTCTCTGATGACCCAATTTCCTGAAAGGGTTTTTAGATTTTTTTAATTTTGGCCGCCAACTCCAAGACCAATGGCTCCTGGTCATCAGTAAGGACTAAGGAGGTGTTGATTTAATTAAGGTTATTTGTCTTTTCCAGGACCGAGTTTCGGAGCTTTAGTTCTTTGGTGATTTAATTTTTTTTTCTTTGAAATATAAAAAAAAAATCAATAGTTTCCATTACCACTTAAAAATAAAAAACGATAGAGTAAACAAATCTAAAAAATAAAAATTCCAGAACTATCCTTTTAGCTAGATTCTTAATATTATTTTGAGTTGGAGCCTGGAAACATTTTATTCAAAAGATGATAATCTCATAAAAATTCAAGTTTGTGATTTCATAAACTTGGAAAACATAAAAAGCATTGTATGCATGATTGTATTTTGTTAGCATGTTTGTCTTGGTCCATGCCATCGAAGTCTATAATCTCATAATATAGTCCAACTGATACAATGGATGGAAATGGAAACATCACGGAATTGTTTTCAAGCTTTTGGATATTAGTACGATAGGGCAATCAACATAATTTATAGCTTTGACTTCACTTCTCAGGTAGCTTTTCAAGCATTTCAGGTAGCACATCAAACAGATCAGCAACAAGACCATAATCAGCAACCTGCATTCCAACACAGCACACAATTGTGATCAAAGCAAAGTGAAAGCTGCTCTGAGATGATAAACTTACGGATGAAGGAAGCCGATAAAGATGACAACCAATACCTAAAAAGATAAACACTCAGGTTTTTGATACTCATCGCTCTCTCCCGGAACTGTACTAGTTTTTAATATTATAAATAAAACATGATTTATCCACTTTTTCTCAATAAAACAAAAAAAGAAAAATACTCATTGCTTCCTTGGAGGAAATTGCTGAAAGACAAGAGTAAAGCAGACAAGGTTCCCAAGTAGCAATCGAGTAACACTTTCTTTATCGAGATGCATGATTATATATACAGACCATCTAAAGAGTGCAAGAGGAAATCCTATAACTTTCTATCAGGACCACATTATGGAGGCATTGGCAACGGTAGACAACATGCAGAACAGCAGAAATGGATGAAGATTGAGAACTACTACATTATAAATTTGTAATACAGAGTTATGGGCATGTGATTCAAAATTGGCTATATATATTCATGATTGTGAAAGAAATATGAAGAATAACAAAGACAGATCATCACCTGGAATATGGGTGCATCTGCATCTTTATTAACTGCTACTATGACCTTTGAATCTCTCATTCCAGCCAAGTGTTGTATGGCTCCTGAAACCCCAAATGCTATATACAAATCCGGAGCAACTATTTTCCCAGTTTGACCAACCTGAGAAAATTAGAGATCCTTTTTATTTTGATAATAAAGGGAGAGGACAGCTACAAAGTCCCCAACAAAAGATCAAGTCAATAAATTTGGAAATAATGGAACATTTATGGAGGATGGCAATACTACATAAATTTGAATATCTGACACATGTTAAGAATAATAAATGAAGCAATCATTCATAATTTTTCCAGGGCTTCTATCATAACCAAAAAAACAAAAAAAGAACGCAGATTCAGAACACACTCCTTGATCCCTGATAATGAAGGACACCCATGCAATTCAAACTTGATAACTGGACAATGGAATATAACTATTAACACCGACAAAATAGGGACTGAGAGAAAGAAGAGGAAGATTTGATAGGAATTGGCTTTTCACATAACACTTGAATGCAGACCTGATGAACAATTTCTTAATTTGGAGATCTGCAGATACTACACACTTGAGAAAATGGCTTCATGTGAATCAGGAAAGGACTGAGAAATATCGATTTTATTTTCTCTAGCAAAAGGAATCTATTGTACAATAAAGATTTTCTATATTTATTTAATGAAATGGCGTAAAGTCATCAAATACAGAAATCTTATTATTACACATAGGCATGGTTCATCTGGCATGCTTAAGCATGGGATGCGATGCAGTCAATTTGGTTAAACATTTTTCATTGGTATCAGATGCTTGCCATCATTACCACAAACCTTTCAAGATTAAGATGCAACTAAAGTGAAGAAACGACAGAAAACATTCACAGGTGACTAGAATCTATGGTTTTAGGTAAGGTTACATGATCGAGATCATATGAAGCTAGTTAGCTTCATGTGAACTTGTTAGCCTGCAATGAAAGATCAAATCATCAGACCAAAAATACCCAAAATGATAAATTGAGGTGAAGATTCGCAATTTAGAAGTGCAAGAATAAGAAGAATCGACAAAAAAAGCATTTCCATCTAAAAATTATAAAATAAATACTTGTTGAATTAGCTATTACGAATCAGCTTTCATAAAATTGGGAGAGTTAATGATGCAGTAAACGCACTAAAGTTCTCAAAGTTTAATAGATATTAATAGGTTACCTGGAGTTCATTTGGTACAAATCCTGCATCCACAGCAGCTCGAGTGGCCCCAACTATGTATCAGAAATCAAACAGTCAGAAGTATTCCCAAATAGATAAAATAACAGATGACATTAAAGTTCTTTTATTTGAGTCGAAATGAAAGAACAAGCCATATAAGTTTTTTTTCCTATTTATATCAGCAGCAATAAGCTTCTCATTTAAGAATTTCTATACAATTTTACATATCAGATTAATATAAGTGATCATAACATAATCAAGTCAGGTTATAATTAAGGATTTTATCTAGGTGGTTGACATCAATAAGGTAAAGGTAATAATTCCTAAATACAGTAGTAAAAATTAAATGCCACAGATTTTCTCAAGAGCTTTTCCTCTTCCTCAAGCCATTATGTCAAAGCCTAGACAGGAATCAACAATTTACACATGATGATCATGCAGGCATATAATATAATTTATCTATCACTTGTTCAATTGACCAACAAGATGGTCAAATTTTAGTTATCATGGAATACAATCACTATTAGAGCTCCCTAGGCTTGATTATAGCTTTTTAGATGAAAATAATGTTTGGCTAATTTAAGAGTTATGATCTACTGGCTCAAGTTCATGTTTACCTTTTAAGAAGAGCCTATGGCATAAAGTAGAGAGAAAGTAGAATAAATCATGATATAATACTTGTAACGTCTAATGGGATTCCAAAACGGGCAATAAGTAATGAACTATCAACCATTTAAGTAGCAACATTTAAGTAGCTATATAATACACAAGAGTAAAGATAACCAAAAAGATGTTCAAAACCAACAAAGCATAGTTAAAGCAGGAATGAAAGAAAATCGTAACCAAAGTCATAGTAAGTCTGACATTAATAACAAGATAGCCTACTTTAATATAAACTAAGATGTGATTTACATAAACCGGAGAAATATATTGATAGATACAGCCAGACAACAATATTAAAGTGTTAGTTCCAGTTCTTTATTTATGATGTCAATTTTTTGCAATAGGATAATCTAGAAAGTGGGTACCTGCAGCACCAAGCTTTTCTGCAAGCTTCTCCAAAAGTTTAAAGTTGTCTGCACTCTTCAACCCACGCCCACCTGTGACTACAACATGGGCATTCCCCAAATCTGGGCGCTCACTATCCTGAGATGCAAGCTTCAACCACCTTGATTTCCCTAAGGTTTCTGTGAAGAAGCAAAGATAGATCAATATCTCTGATTTTAGTTTGTCAAATACCAACATCTAAACATCAGTTGGGGCACATGGAGCAAGTCCAACACCTGGACAGAATGTCTCTGGGCAAAAAGGTCTTTTAAACATTTTATATTACCTAGTCTCAGATATGAATTAATGAATGAGGGATCTTCTCCCTAATTGATTTAACCCGAAAATAGACATGAAAAGAAAACAAACTTAATAATAGGTGAAATTAACTATGCATTATGAGAACTATATGAACTGTAAGATACACTGCTAACAATAGGAATAGGAGGTAGACCTCTATCATGATGGAACCACAAGAGAGACTAATTCCAATGGTACCATATGACATACATATAAAAATAAGTACAAGAAAGACAAGTCAACATACAATGTTGAATTCACATTTTCTACATTTTAAAGAATCATTGAATCCATTTTTCCATAGTGAAAAACTGCAACTTTTCAGACATTCTTTTATATGAATGACATAGTTAACGAAACAAATACAAGAAAGCCAAATGCATGTAATGTAGTGTTGAATTCACATTTTCTACGTTTAAAGAATTATAGAATCCACTTTTCTGCAGAGAAAAACGGCAAAGTTCCTGACATCCTTTTATATTTTTTTTGCATAAATTTTTCTCATCTTTGCCCTAACAAATTGTGGTTAAAAAATGGGAACAGAAAGATTTATACGAAAATTATACTAGGAACCAAACACCTATCAGGTGGTACAAAAGGATAGCTCAAAGACTACTGATCATTCACATGAAAATTTTCATAAGTTGTGCTCTTCCTTTTCTTCTTTTTAGCATAATATATATCCATTCTTTTTCCTTCACTTCATCTCTTCTTTCATTTCTATCTGCAGCTTTTATTTCCTTTTTTTCCCTCTACCTCCCTTAAATATATTGAATTGTCAGGCAATGATCCATTATTAACCCAAGAAAACAATCTCCTTGATGCAATCTGATCCACCAATCCACCAAGAAAAATGATGGTTGGTACTGATGGGCCAGCAATTGTAGTGCCATTCGAGTTGACAGAAAGCACAAATCAAACATGAAAACAAAATCAGGTAAGAATTAAGAGGCATGATACTTAAGCAGACAACCTGGTTTTTCTCCTGTTGGACATACATGGTCTGAAAGAGGAGGTGATATGAAAATTAATTGCAACTAGAAGAACTAATAAAATTAGCTAAAACATATCATTTGATAATCGCAAACTTATTGCAAGAAACCCATATAAGTGAAATAAGTACAAATTAAGAGTAAACACTTTGCCGCTTACTTTCTTAAGCACTAACACAATAAATTATTGATATTTCAGGATAGGTAAAATGAGATGCTACACAGTGGGAAGACCATAAAAATCCAACTTAAAACACAAATTCACTTCAAATAAACTGTCATACCAAATTTTTTTAATGTTGTGCATATCAGACATGGATCATGAGATTTGTAGCAACTTGTAAGTGCAACATGTGATTTTTTCCCTATTTAAGAAATGGATGATCTGTAGCATTTTATCAAAACTCAAATGTTCAAATTTTATCATATAACTTATAAAGCAGGTATCAAGTATTACAAGAATCTATGACATAATAACATGGTGAAGGACAAAACAGACCTTCACTAAAGGTTGAGAGGTCAACCTGGGAGATTGGTGCAGCACCAGCCTTTGAGTCATTTGAGATGGATGAAATGGGGAATGATGTGGACCTAATGGTCATCATACAAGGATCTGAGCCAGTATAACGAACAGTACACAGAGCATTTCCAGCATATATTGGCCTTTAACAAAAAAATAAACCCATTTGATTAAACTGAACAAAACATCAATCATAATATAGCATGTTGAATGGAACATAAGAGTACATAGGGCTACAAGTTCTGTAGAATGACAACTATTCTTAGTTGGGTGTAAAGAAAGAGGTTATAGATCAGACTGTATGAATGTTCATAGTATCAGGCAGCACTTCCTCTTAAAAGACACAAATGTCTGTATGTTGTTCTATCAAGCAATAAGCCCTCCCCCAAAATGAAAAACAAATATTCCATTAGATTAGCAGAATAACTTTATCATTGTGTAGTAGAATGACATTTATGCTATGTAAAAAACACAATGAGAGATTAGTCTATATTTAGATTTCAACACATGCAAAGATAGACAAGAAAATTGTTCAATGATAAAAGAAATGAGTTATATATATATATATATATATAGGGTCAGGATCATGGGACACGCTATTTTGACACACCATTTGACATCCTTTTCTATTCTGGCCCCTGAAGCATGTTTGAAAGATTTCCAACCGTACGGATGAGAAGATCATCGAAAAATAAGCTAGTATGTCCATTTTTATACAATTTGGTGACCGTTTGGTCCCGCCACTTAATGTTTGAAATTTTGAACCGTTCAAATTTCAAAAAAATAAAAACCGTTAAGTGGGAGGACCAAACGGTCACCAAATTGTATGAAAATGGACATGCTAGCTTATTTTTCGATGATCTTCCCATCCATACGGTTGGAAATCTTTCAAACATGCTTCCGTAATTTCAAAAGGATGTCAAACGCCAAAAATAATAGGCTCCATGATCCCACCATATATATATATATATATATATATATATTTATTTATTTATTTATTTATTTGCCAAATTAGATTTGTACCTTTCAAATTGCAATACATTATTATACTGACACATAAAACTAACAACACTAGTTCATTACTACAACAAAGCTTTTCAAAAATTCAAATGAAGTTCAATGAGAGAAAGAGGCATCAGAATGAACCTGACAAACAATCGTGGTTCAGATATCTCAACAACATCTGTAACAGGTGAAACATCTAAAAGAGCAGCAGCTCTTGGTAGTATGTTTTTTCCAAATGAACTTGAAGCAGCCATTATGTATGAGTAACCATCCTTCTGCTGAACCAGTTGGATTAGTTTGGCCCAAGCTTCAGCTAATGGATGCTTCAGTATGTCAGCTTCAGCAACAAGAACCTGCAGTAAATGCAGTGGGGACATCCAAATAATGTAATAAATAAAATGAAATATAAAGTGTGGAACCAAGTGTCAAGAACCAAGTTCTATGTTTATACAAACATCCTGCCTCTTGGTAAAGGTGAAGAAATATTACAACATTATCAACTATAAACTAATAGTCACAAATGGTAGACACAAGAGATAAGTATTCTGGCAAGTATAAAAGGGATAAGAAATTGATAAGAACCTACCTGAGAAATCAAAGGATGACAGGATGCAGCATGCGAAGCAGCTTCCTGAAGCCTTGGGCCAGAGCCAGCCAAGAGAACAGAGATGGATTTTTCTTTGCAAACAACCCCTGCAGCCTCCACAGCACTCAGTGATGATGGTTTTACCAATCCACCTTCATGTTCAGCCAAAACCAATGTGCTAATCTAGAAAAAGACATTGTGGATGAAGAAACAAATGGACTATTAACCAAATGCCGAATAGTAAGATTACAGGCATGAATGATGTTCTTATGAGGCACAAAAATATGGTGTGAGCAACAACTGAGAAGTCGATAGTAAATGCAAAGGCTTTTGCTTTGTTAATAACATAGACAGAGAAGAAAAAAAAACCTTGCTAGTAGCCAAAGATAACATAAAACTGATACATATCAGAAGCAATTCATCCAACAGATGTAAATGTGTTTAATTTGACATCCACATCTCATAACCATATTTAATTAGAATCATGTTGTTGGTCACCAATTCACCATGTAGACCTCAATGATTCAATCATATTTGTGTTGTTTATTGTTATTATTTATTTATTTTGAGAGGATTCAACGAAATAATCATGGATCATATTCATGGGGACACCATCCACGTGTCCCTCCTCCATATGCCTCTTCATCCTCCATATGTAGAACAGAAGTTTTCCTTCAAAGGAATATTCATCTCCTGCGGTTATCCTTAAGGCAAAACACAAAATAGAACATAGCCCACACACATACTTAGATTGATGATTAACTACATTATCCCAGGTAAAAAAAAATAAGATTACCACCAACCTTCACAAGGAAAGTCGGTAACTTATTCTCTCTCATAAAGAGAGGTTGAGGGTTTGAATCACACCTAAGGCGTGCTTCTAGTGGCTTGTCCACATTTATAAATAAAATAAAAAAGAAAAAAACAATAAGATTACCAAGATATTGAGCAATCTCCCAACGTTACCAAACATTTATAGCCAGTTTACTCAATCCATCAGTCGGTGTTCCCTATTGAATACTTATACGGAATATTTGTTCAATACGACTTCAACCATGAATTCCTCCATATTTTGATGACAGCCCAATTACACAGATTTAATGTTCTCTTGCTTATCCATCTTAAGTAAGACATCATTCAGAATCATTGTTAGAGTGTGATACTGCCAATTTCTAGGTTACATATAACAATCAACAACCCACTTTAGCGATCAATAGCACGTTTGAATTTCATTGGCAATTTAACAATTTGCAAGCAAACCATGCAGTCATATCACCTGCCGCTTGATTCATTAATAACCAACAACAGGAATTCATTTCAGATTCCAAAAGCTCAAAATAATCGAATGAACTTCGAGAATTTGAATAAAAAACACGATAATTGGGAAACTCGATGAGTTAAATAGCATCGAAACAGTGGAAACCTCAAAATCAGAGGGAAAGGGGAAGAGGAACTCACGAATCTCGAAACAAGGGCTGAAAAAGAAGAGATCGATCGGTTTCTCAAAGCTCTGGACATCATGGCGGCCACCATTGATGAACTTCTGCGTGCTGGGAGCGAGTTCGGGCGAGTGACTGGGCTGTTGCGTGAGCGATGAGGCGGTCGAGCTTGAAAACTTTTGTTTTTTTAAAAAAACAAAAATTAAAATTTTGTATAATTATCCTATATAAAATTTAATTGTAAAACCATTTATTTTCTTTTTTATAATAGTTAATTCACTATTCATCCCTTGAATAGTGAAGTATTTGCCCATGGGTCCTTGGGTAGGGAGTTGTGGGGCTTAATGTAAATAGTGGGTTGGGTGTGTAGTGTGTAAAGTTGAAATAGTGACAAATAGTATGAGGGATTAATAGATAATTACCTCTCTTTATAATGATGAATAAACCATTTTCATTAATATTGTTTAAAATCTTATCAAATGATATGTCCTTTGTTGGACCATGAGTAGTTCCCTGTCCGTAGGGGTAGATGTCATATAATTTGTGTTGCTGGGGTGCCCTTGTTGGCTTACTACTCCATCGGGGGGGGGGGGTCACCATCAAAATCTGCGTTTGTTCGGTGTTGCAATTCCGTTGTCGCCTCTCTTATATTTTCTAGACTTCTTTTCACAATTGTTTCTGTGGGCATCTATTTGGGCCTTTTTGCATGGTGCGCTGCGTCATACCATGATAGTATGAGAAAGTTGATAGTACGGATCAGTTTCTTGAAAACAAGTTGTTTCTCCTCGAAGCATCTCTTGTTTCTTCCTATCCATATACTCCATGTGATTGCCATCACTAACATATTCCATCCTGGCCTATCATCCTTCTCCATTTGTTGGGAGATAGATAGGCTACCCCAGAGGTCCTTGATTTGTCTTGGAATTTCCTAGCAGCCAGCTAGTTGATAGAAGTGCGCCCATATTTGGGTTGTATAAGGGCAATGCACTAACAAGTGTGATGTTGTTCCTTCCTTTGCTTCGCACATATAGTATTTAATTCTCTCCTCTTGCCAATTTCTTTTCACTAAGTTGTGTAACGTTAGGATCTTGTCATCCCAAGCGAGCCACACAAAGAACTTTACTTTTGGAGGGCATGAGGTTTTCCAGAAGCTGGATCCCAGCGGACTTCTTAGTCCCCCATCCACTTTGTAGTGACTTGACCGTGAATATTCCATTTCCGGTGAGTTTCCATATCCTGGTGTTGTTACAATGTTCCTCTCGTCTTAGCAAGTGTTGCGTAAGATTAGTTAGTTGTCGCGTTCCTTCCATTATAAGTCGCCCCAGCTTGAGGTATACCTTCTTGTATCTGTTGATGTACCTCCTCCACTGTTATGTTCTTATTTTGTATCATTGGTTGTAAATCTGGGAAGGCATAGGTCGGCGCTAGTCCGTCAATCCAATTTTTCTTCCAACAGTTTATGTTCTATCCTCTACCTACATTCATTGTTGTGTTTATTAGTGTGCTTTCCCTCTATTCCATGATATCCTCTAGAATGGGGAGCACCGTCTTAGGGGCCCTTGAAAGGGATTTATGTGTGAATCTTTGAAGTCATGCCATCACTTTTTTAGATATCCCCGATTCCTCTCTCAGGAGTGTCCACCACCATTTTCCCTAGAATACTTCATTGAATGTTTTAAGGTTTATAATACCCCATCCTCCTTGATCCTTGGGCCTATATATCCTCTTCCAACTCACCGGCTAGTATGCTTTAGGGTTCTGCTCCACCCCTCTCTATATGAAATCCCGCATTATACCATCAATGCGTTGTATTATCCATTCTGGCAACTTAAACCGTGACATCCAATAGTTTGGAATAATGGTAAGTACAACGTTGAGCAGGGCTACCTTCCCTCCTATTGATAGTAGGCGTCCCTTCCAGCTAGCAATCCATCTGCGGATTCTCTCGATAAGTCCCCTCCAGTCCTCCTTCTTGGGTTTAACCCCAACTATGACCATTCCCAGGTATTTAATTGGCAATTTCCTAATTTTTCAGTTCATGATTTTCCCCAGTGTTTTATGTGTATGCCCTACCGTGTATATGGGGATGATACTACTTTTGTTGTAATTCACTTTTAGTCCAACTAATCGTTTGTAGAGGTAGAAAATAAGTTTCAAGATCCGAAATTGTTTGGCATCCCCTAAGCAGAGCACCAAAAGGTCCTCTGCATATTATAGGAAGGTGGTCATTTCTTACCCCACCAGTCCTCCAGCGAGACCCCAAAGAGATTTGTTGCCTCTGCTTTGGATAGCATGACAATAAATACGTCTGTAGCTAGTACAAAGAGTAATGGTGATAAAGGGTGTAAAGGCTATGCTTTTTATGGCATAATGAAATGTCTTAGTTCCCCTTGATTATGTTTTGTTAATTAATCTCCCTGTATTGAGATTTAATTTTATTAAGATGAGGGAGTTAAATGCAAGATTCACCTCTCATGGGATTTAAGGAGAGAGGAACATGGTTGTGAATATGGAAAACTTAGGGACTGAGACGCAAAATTCTTTCTTACTAGGCTGAACTAAAATGGGGACGTGCATGTGAATAATAAAGGACTCATGGACATAATTGCAAAGTTGCAGGTGTTATCCATGCACGCGTCTTCCGTAAATTGATTTCAACTGCCAAGATGTGATGTTGATATTAAATAGAGACCATTCGACGGCACATAATGAGACACTTAGCTAAAACGCATGGAGGTGAAAAAGGGAATGGTTTCTCTGGGAGAAACCTGTTCCTTTCACCAAGAAATGCCACGTGGGTAAACCACGGGCGCGCGCCTGGAAGGGAAATGACTTCCCAGTAAAATGGGAAACGGGTCTCATTATAACTCTCGCCACGAGGAGCCATTATCTGTCCGAGGCAGGGATCAGAACACATCCTCTCATCATCATCACGTGGGGTTGATCCCCGTTGTCCATCCGGGAGCAACTTAAATCCAAGGCAAATGAATCAGCTCTCCCTTCACCTTTTCTCCAGCCACTGACCGCGCACTAGAGGAATGTGGTTATGCGTACGGCGAAGCTTTGCCGGGATTATTGTATCCGGACGGTGAGGCGCGATAGTGAGGTGTCACGTCCAAGGCTCAGTCTTCAGCTCCTTAAAACCTTATCTCCTAGAGTTTAAAGGAGCTCGAGCTCCAGTCCTAAAGGGCAGCACAACCATACCTACAACAGAGAGCTCTGACCTTTCTCTTGCCGGAGGTCCCAGCTGTGGTAGGGAGGAATAACTCCCGGGCTAGCGAACGTGCTTGAAGACTCGGAGAGCTAGCTCGAACCTTCAAAGGTGTTGCTGGACGGAGCACAAATACCTTCAACGATCTCTATTGTCGAAACATTGCCTCAGGAGAGCCACGAGCTTTCATCTCCCCGGTGAGCACCTCTCGACACTTTGCAAATGATAATAAGGCTTCCCGGCCTATATAAAATGCATACATGCATGTGGTTAGAGGGATGGGCTAAGGAGGGAGCTTTGAGCTCTAATTTGGTGATGAGGCTATGTAGTATTAAGATCATGGTGATAGAACCTAACCTAATAGTCTCTGGATCCATAGAAAAGGGAAGGAAGGCCCAGGTAATCGTATGGTATGCATGGGATGAAGGAGTGCAGTAGCTTAATGGTGTTGCATGGTTCAATTAGCATCCTTGTTAGAGCTATGAGGGATTAAGTACACCAGTGAGTATAAATGTGATTAATGGGCCAAAGCCCAATTTAGATACAAGGAAATTATAGAGAAAAAGTGAAGGGTTATGAGTGTGAACCACATATATATATATATGGTGCTTTGAGGACAACATTATAATTGGATGGTTTGAGTGTATTTCAGATAGAGCACTAGTTTACAAATATATGATTTCATATTCTGTTTTAGCTTCTGCCTCTTGTTTTTGAATAGTCATAGTAGCATTTGAAGCTGAATTTGATGATCATTGTAGATAATTTAAAAGGTTTTGGATTAGCATTTATGATAATTGTAATTTCACAGTGATGAAATACTAGATTTTCATTTGTAATTTCAATATTGCCATGCTTATATGCTTTTTATTATGCGTATTTGATTCTACTCATGAGTTTTATCTTATTAGATAGTATTTTTATCTATGAGTTATTTCATAGGAAAAATTCATGTGGCCTATTGAAAAAGCAAAAGTTGTGAGAAAATTTGGGATATATACTATATGCAAGGAACGGTTTAAAGGAACGACGGAAGAAGAAAGGAGTTAGGCAATGAAACATTTTGATGCTACAGATATTTCAAAGTGCAAAGGATATAATTTATGTTGGATTCGAGTTGACATTTGGGATAGACTGATTGATAATGTTTGGAATGCTGAAGCGTGGAAAAAACAATCTCAAACAAACAAGCAAAATCCAAAGACAGAGAAAGACGGAAGCATTGTTAAACATACCGGTGGATCGATTCCTTTTAAACTTCATGTGGAGAGGATGGTATGTACATAAGTTATATTGTTTAAAGTAATTTAGCAAAGTTTTATACTTTTATTTCACCTATAGGCATGTGTCTTCGCTAACTTATTCCATAACTTCATGTAGGCAAAACAATTGAATCGGAAAGTAACATATGAAGAAGTGTTTAATCGCACCCACAAACGTGACAAAGGTCGAGGTGATTTTGTTGATAACAAGTCTAAATCTGTTAGTGTAAGTGATGTTTATTTCAATACTATTTAATTATTTCAACACTATTTCAACACTATTAATTCCTGATTTTTTATATTTTTTGTAGGAATCTTATACCTCTTCAATGAGTCAAATGTATGGTCCTGATGAATCTTGTCATCCCGAGTTTGACCCACAAGCTTAGTGTGGTGCAATTGGAGGACTAGAGACTACACACACTCATGTCTATGGGTTTGGAACCATGCCACATGCCAAGAATTTATTCTCTTCTTCGAACAATGCTGGAGATGGATCATACTCGGCTTGCAGTCCGACACCTGAACATCCACCATCTTCAACCGAAGTTGATCATCTACGAGAAGACAAACTTCAAAACTTGGAGCATTCTCAAGATGAAATCAAGGCATATCTTCACCAAATTACAGAGTTCTTAAATCCTAAAAGCCTTTTTCATAATGCTTCAATTGGACCTTCTCAGCCTACATGCAAGGATATAGATCAAGAAGAGACAAGCTTTGATTCTGATGAGAGAAGATCACAGTGTGCTGAACTGTATCATTTCTTTATGTCTATGAACTATATATCTTTTTTAAGACATGTTATCGTTTTGTATCTTGTACTTATATTTGATAATGAACACTTGACTTTACTGTCAATTTTGTGATTGTTGTCAAATAATAATTAATTAGATTATATGTATATATTACAGGAAAATAAAGCAGGAAAAAAAATCAATAATAGAATAAAAGACCTTCAGGGACGGGATTCCGTTGGTGATGATTACTTTTAGAGATAGAATTCTTTTGGAGATAAAGAACATGAATCCGTGGGTAATAACTGCCTTCAGGGACGAAATTTCGTAGGTAATAAGCATTTTCAGTGACAGAATTCTCGGGGTGATAAATACTTACAGGAACTGAATTCCGTGGGTGATAAGGATATTCACAGACGGAATTCCGTTGGTGATATAAGGGTTTCTGCGACTGATACCGTCGGTGATAAACACCTTTATAGACAAAAATTACATGGTTGTTAATCGAATTACCGACGGATCTTTCCGTTGGTGATACATAACCATCACCGACGGAATATTTCTTCCCAAACGGAATGGCTTCAGTGACTCGGTTTTCAGTGACCGAATTTCCAACGGAAAATTTCCGTCGCTGAAGTGCATCGCCAACGGAATTTAACCCTTTAGTGACGGAATTCTTTGTCTGTGATACACCTATTTTCTTGTAGTGACAGAAGTTAGTTGCATGAGCGTTGGAAAGCTTTGGAACATGCAAGCATGGTTGTATGTATGGCTCTTGAGAAGACAAGGAGGCCGGGTTAGTATGCATGGTTGCAGAGTAAGAGTGTGCATGATTTATTTGGAGTATCATTAATAGACTTTGAACCTGTGAAGGGAGCCACACAGCTAACTAAGATAAAGAATACATTAATAATAATAAGTTTGTAATTATTCTGAGGTTGGAGAAAGATAAAAGCATGGTTAGAGGATGGGTCTCACATGTATGTTGGAGTAATTAATGGGTTCAGTCATACTGAAGCGCTGTGAAGATAAATAAATATGATGCTAAGATAATTATAAGGGGGCATAACCAGTAATTGAATATTCTTAACATGCCACGGACCACTATATATATATATATATATATATATATATATATATATATATATATAGACCTTTCTGATTTGGATGACTAAAATGACACTAAGGTTAAATATCGCTCTCTAGATCCTGCCATTAAGCGCAGAGACACGACGAGATTAGAATTTGATCGTTACCTCTTATAAGGGTAGGTTCTCGCGCCGGTGCTGTGAGTAATTCTAACTCATAGTCCTCTATTGGTTCTTGCTTTCTATTCTGCTGGATCTACGTTAGAGTCCATCTTTTACTTTCTGTGTTGTTATTTTGAGATTTTTCATGTTTGTCATTTGCTCAAAAATTGTAAGAGCCGCTATGTTTTACGACCTGATTAAATCCTTAATTTTTCTCTAATTATGGTTTAGTAATTTAAAACCCTTGCTTGGATTAATATGATTTATTAATGGGGGTATAACATCATAAAAGGCTTCTTATGAAATTTATGAGATGACGACCTTGTGAGGATTTTGGGAATGTGGACTAAAGTGCAATAATGTACTCTCTCGTAAAATGAAAGAAGCATAGGCATGTAAGATAATTCTTAAAGAACTCGGGGATTTTTTACTAAATTATCCATGTGTACTCATACCTGAGTGACTAGTGTAAATATGGAAAACTTTGGGACTAGTATGTAATAGAAGATAATACTAGGGCTGATTTGCAAAGCCTCATCATCAAATAAAACAATGAGTTTTAGTAGGGGTTAAAGCATAAATAACCAATGTTAAGAGAAGCAAACTATTGAAAAGACTAAGATGTAATTATGTGATGAATTCTGGGCATTTTTACAAAAACGCCTCAACTCATACACAGAAGTCACGTGGGTGGCATTTTGATTAAAATGAAGAACATACGGGCCTCTCTCTCTCTCTCTCTCTCTCTCTCTCTCTTTCTCTCTCTCTCAATGGGTTTCACTTTCTAATAGTTGGAAGATGGACTACTCACCATAAATTAGACTCAGCTGCCCTACCAGTTGGGTGGGGAGCCATCTTCTCAGGCCGGTCACATACAACCCAACGCCGAGATTTTCGCTCATTCAGCGCTGAAGAGAGAGATTGTTTCCCAGCCTTTAATAGGTTACAAGAGGAGCCTCCCTCTTGCACCTTCAACTTCTCACCCCTCAAGAAGACTGATAGGCCAAGCACGCCTTACCCTCTTTGTTCTCCCTCTTCTCTGTCGCAACCTCCGGCCATCTCCGAGTGAAGCCACCAACTTGTCTGAAGTTCTACAAAGGGAAACGATGCTGGACTGGTAAACTTGGATAACAAGCCACCATAGAAGAGTCATGGCAAATCCGGTAAGTAACTTCATGTCTTCTCTGAATTGCATGGCATGAACTGGGGAGTTACAGTGCATCTACGTACATGGGTATTTGGAAATGAACATTAGATGTATATTAGGACTATTTGGAATCTCTCACGGTATGCTCGGGCCTCATTAATCTACTAAGTATCATTCCACTTAGAAGATTAATGGAAGTTAGAGGAGCATAGAATAGGGTAAAAATCTTGAGAGGTCACCAAACTATGCCCATATTTCACTTTGGATACCGAACTTCAATTTGATTTCAGCGGGAGGGTACCCGAGGGAAACCGGAGATAATTATCTGACGTGGCCACCGAATTAACCACATGGAGGGTATTGAAATCCTAATTTATAAAAATCCTAACTAATTGAATAACATTTGAACCTTGATTTCGAATATTGTTCATTTTGATTTTGTCGAAATTAAGATTCAAATATTGTTTTTTTTTCAAATATTGTTCAATTAGTTAGGATTTCTGTAAATTAGGATTTCAATACCCTCCACGTGGCTAATCCGGCGGCCATATCAGATAATTCTTGTCGGTTTCCCTTGGATACCCTCCTGTTGAAATCAAATAGAAGTAGTGTAACCAAAAAGATAAAAATTGAAGTTTGGTACCCAAAGTGAAATATGGACATAGTTTGGTAATCTCTCAAGATTTTTTCCCGCATAGAATAATTAAAGGGTGTTGGGTTAACCGCAAGGGTGGGTTAGAGTATGTGTGAATGTGTCTGTGAACCGCCCACCAAGTTGAATGTTTTCTTCCTAAGTGTGCTTAAGATGATTAAGTGAGTGGATGAATGGTCGAGGAGGAGTTCATATGTTAATCATGCATGGATGAGATAATCACTAAAAGGGTTAATACTGCCCCATAAGTGCATGAATAGTTGAGTGTGTTACATTTTACCAGAGTGTAGAATTTGTTGAGCACTTCCGGCTAGGCCCACCTTGTGAGGATGTGTAAGGAACTTAGTGGGCCCACTGTTATAGATGAAAATATTTATTTAACTCTAAGAGTGAAATTTTAGAGGATATATTAGTGACAATAAACATTAGTTGAATGGGTGGGGCCCAATAACAACCTATGGCCCATTTGAGTTGATTAACTAAGATATGGGCCCATTTTCATGACAAGCATGTAGACTCTTAAGTGATGTGAACCCAACCCAAGTTGGTGAATGAGTTGAGTCAATTAAATGGACACTGTTAGGGGGCATATTATATCCATAGTAAATACATATAGGCCCGATTGTGGGTAGACACGTATTATACATGAGTAAGAATACTGAGATTGCACTCTATCTACCAGATATTGGCTTAGAGCTTGAGCCTCGATGAAAAGGAGATACGGATTGACTTTGGATACCTCTTCGAGTGCAGGTTAGTACTTTCACCTCTCTCCCTTATAGTTGATTCTTGATTTCATGCTTGTGTATGTAAGTACTTTTGCCTAGCTTCTCTATCATTGGATGTTTACATCTTTGATATCTGATTCTTGGCACATACATACACCGTTGATTCATTGGATGATTCGTTGCTTGATCTATGATTCCATATTCGTGTATGTATGCTTGTTTGGTTGTGTGATTGTTTCCACTCGATATGTGTTATTCTTGAGGATTCTTCCGCCCAGTGCAGTGTTGTGGGGCGTGTGGCTCCTGCGGACATCTAGGGCTTGTGGTGACTCTAGCGTCTGGATCTTGTCAGGGGAGGATACTCTGGCTGTCTTATGATACCCGTCAGTGGAGTGGTACGCTGACCGTGCACATACATGTATGAGTAGTAGCTCTACTGGACTTTCGAGTTCGCATCAACCGAGGGTCGATATCGGCTTAAGCTAATAACTGTACGGCGTATGACGACTTTTAAGTTGTTCTTGGCTTACTCGTCTTGAGTTGACATGACTGCGGTCATAGGTTAGGAATCCCTACCATTGATAGGTTTCTTTGGGGTGGGTGCGAGACTCCGGTTTGTGACGATTAGTACGGATGGTAGTACCCGCATTGATTGGTTTGGTCATGTATTTGTTCTGATTTAATTTTTTAGCTTATCATATGATATTTATGACATAACTTGTTTTATTCTCTGCATAGTACTTAATGGTCTTTCCTTTCGAAAGCTCATACACTTGTTGACCCTTTTTTTTAGATCCCGAGGAGTAGGATGCGGGACACAGGAGCGCCGCATGGGACTACTGGGATTTGTTGTTGAGGTTGGTTAACCTCCAGTCTTTCATTGACTGAGAGGACACATTTGTTATAGAAACCTTGTAGGGCCTTTATGTATTGACATGTACAGGGTGCCTGCATCCTCAGATGATTATTTTCGATGTGCACGTACATGTTAGACATATTTATGTTGTGTCTTTGGATTTGTTATATTCCGCTGTGCATGTTTTATGTGATCGCTGATCATCGAGGCTTCGTATTCGGGTAGGGCCCGTCTCTGTTCGGATACGGCATGTCTGTCGCGTGCTAGTAGGCCCAGGATTTTGGAGTCGGGGCGTGACAGAAATATTTCATTTTCTGGAGTTTCTTACATGCTTTGTACTCTATGTTGGATGCATCTTAACTGCATGACATAATACTTATCTGTTGGCCCTATACCAGGGGGCTCATACCCTGGGGTTGTTTCAGGCCCGGTGCCGAGGCTGCTCCTACCATAGAACTACTATAGGCCCTCTAGTGGGGCTCATACACTGGTCACATGCACATTTATGTTTTGTAGTAGCGTTACTCTCTAGCTGAGGTTGATGTTGGTATATTATGTCTTGACCTGCGACGGTTGCGTCCTGTTATACCACAATATCCATATGCCTATAAGATGTATTATTTGCTTATGACTCTATTTCACTTGTTGATATTCTTCTTTGTGATATATACCCCTGTCATTGGAGGATATCTGCTTGGACATTCTTCCTCCAAAGCGTGTATACTTGTATTATGATCCATTGTGGATACCTTGCTTTGTGTTATGATCATTGTTTATGGCCTTCCACCACATTATTGCTTTCTTGCGATCTTACCGAGCCTTTCTTTTGGCTAATGCACTTGGTTGACATCTTTTCAGGGGACGAGCAAACTCAGGATCGGGCGTAGGCAGGGGACCCTTTAAGTAGTTGCTTACTACATTTATTGAGGTCTGCATACCTCCTGTTTTTATTCTGTGAGAGTGAGATTTGGACATGTATTATTATTATGTGCTATTGATTCTAGGGGTGACTACCTGGATCCTTGGTTGGAGTTGTGTAAACTCCTTATTATCTTATTTGATTATTATTATTCCGTTGTTACTATGATTTGTACCAGGAACCTGAGGCCTCACATTCAGGAGAGGTTTTGTCCCTGTTTGGATGCGGTCGGTTTGCCGACATGCCTGGATCCATATACGGGGCGTGAGTAAGAGTCTCTTTGTTGTAGTCCCTTTCACTGCCTCACATCCCTTAAACGTTTGTTTTTTCAGTGTTAGACTGATGGCTAACCTCCTGGATAAAAATAGTGTTATAAACACGGACTTTTATAAGAGGATTATATTAAAAAATTAAAATAAATACGCATTCCAAACACCAGTTAGGTGTTTTATAAAAAATTAAAATTAGAACTTAAGAAAAACTAAATATAAATAATCAATTTTAAAAAAAAATTTGTATAACAAATTCTATCAGTTAAATTTGAAAAGAAAAATAAGATCTTAAAATTTAATTTAATTTTTATTTTTTAAAATCTAAAAACCAAGATTAGTTTTTATTTGGATGACTTCATTATCAGATTTTAAGGGTTTTTAAAATGAATTTTACGATTTCTAATAAAGTTTTTATATTTAATTAGGACATAATATTCATTTACTTTAATTAAAGTTGACAGAATTTGTTGTAAAAACAAAACCATTAGACTGATATAATAGATTTTTACGGTTGTAAAATTTTAATATGAAAACTTAATATTTATTTGTGTGTTTTAAATTTTTAATTTAAAGAGATGGAATTAGTTATAAAAATAAAAAAATATTTTTTTTTTCAATAATTTTGTTAACTTTTTCTTTTCTAAAACGCTTCAATTGAAAATTTTAAAAAATAATTTTTGTAAGCTGGTCCCCTTCACTGAAAATTGAAATTAAAAAATAAATAAACTCTCTAAAGTGAAGGGAAGCTAAAGTGATGACATGGTTAAAGCGGTTTTGTTTTTGTTTTTGTTTGTTTTTGGGAAAAGTGGATTAACCACATTCATTAATGAGAATTGATTGTTACATTGTTACATAATTTCTTTTTTATCAAATGGATACAGGAGAGCCGTCTGTTATAGCCTGTTCCGATTGCCCCGTGGGAGAAAGGTTCTCGATGTTCTCTTCATCTTTGAAGTCCGCTCCCAGTATTCTCGGAGTCACATCCCTTGTGAATGTTAGGCTATATTTGACAAGGTTTTGCATTGCTTGTTGTTGAGCCCTCTTGGTGGCGTGTGCAATGTCGAACCAGGAAAAAAAAGAGGAAGTAGGAGCGGTGAATTAGTTTCCGATAAACACGGTGTTTATCATTGAAACATCCCCTGTTTTTCTCTATCCAAAGACGTCGGTGTTTAAAACATCGACTTTGGATAAATATGGTAACTTTTACAATTATATTTGGTCAAGGCCATTTTATATGAAAAATATATTTTTATTCAAAATATAAATGAAGGATTTCTATAGCTTCTTATAATCTGCATCTTTTGCCTCGTTGCAATGTATATAGTACTCCTCTTTCATTAAACTGGCTTCTATTAGTAGAAAGCCCATATGCCATGATTTTGTTAAAAATATTTGGAATTCTCCTAACAATGGCAACCTATGCATGACATAATATCATAAATTTTCAATTGTTAGATCGAATCTGAATAATCAGAATTGATTCAATCTTAATAATTTTGATGCTCTCGAAAAATTGAATGCTTGCTTGTTAAGTTAGAGGTATTGGAAATCATCTCTACTGAGGAAGAAAATTGGCACCAGTTTCTTTCATCTTTATACTATTTTTTTATATTATTTTTTTATTTTATTTTTGGTATTAAGAACTACATTGTTAGTTAACCATTATAAGAACTACTAGTATCTTCACTATATCTTGACTATCAAATAGTCCAAAATGGTGGAAAATGGATTGTGAAAATATTTTCTATGGAAAAATAAGGCAATCAAACACACACCAAGGGTCCGTTTGATACGCGATCAAACGGACCCTAAATGTAACAAGTTTAGAAATTGATATTGAAAGTTTAAATGAGATTTAGGCGGGGAAATATTTTCCTAACATTGGAGTCATTACCGTATCTACATTTAAATATTAATACATGCAAGCATCAAAAGTACTTTGATTTGGTAAAAAGGAAGACGAATTAGAATTGGGGCATAAAAGTATATATAGAATAAAGTTGTGCTTAAACTAATCTCCATCTCCTTCTGTCACATTCCATTCCAAAACTTTAACTTTACCTAAAATTTACTTGCTTGGCATAAACACAACCTAGCTAAGAGATGCATAACTTTTTTATTATAAAAAAGAAAAGTTAGAAAAGAAGCATGCCATATGATTCCAATTCTTAAATTTCCAAGTACTTTGGGATTTTTTGCTTTGTTTAAGGTGTGTTAATGGAGAATAAATTCACTAAAAAGAGAACCGTTAGGAATATGATGTCTTGGTTATGTGTTAATTAATTAAAGAGGAAGAAGACAAAGGCCACTCTTAATTTTGATGGTGGATTAGTATCTTGTTTCTTCTCTTGTATCTCTACTTTAGTTCTTAGGCACTACTATAGGAATATATGTTAGTGGAATGTTTTCTTTTCCTTGTTTGTATTTTACCAAACCAAGAAGTGTACAATTTGCCTTTTTTTCCTATTAATTTGCATCTTATATTAATTTTGGAGGTGATATCAATTTTAAGTATACATGAGTATGTGGACTTTTTAGCTATGGTGATTAAAAGTGGATTTGAGGAGATGTATGCATGTATGTATGTATGTATGTATGTATGTATTCGGGGGGTTGGGAGGGATGATCGTTGTGTCCTGTGGTAGATATGTACGATACCTAGAAGAGGTGTGGAGGAATTGAAACAAATATCTTGGCAATTGTTGGATATTTTCAACAATAATATGTTCTTTTTTCATGTTTTCCTTGACAATTAAATTGAGAGAGTGAAATGCATATGGCATTAATTGATTTGGCGTTTGAGTTGAACCAAAAGGTAGTATTATACATTAAAGGATATCCCCTTTCATTAGTATCGAAGGGGTATTAGTCCAAAAGGTGTTAAGGCTAAAGGTCATCACCAAAAGATACTACTATGTAACCATTTGCTAAAGGATGTCTCCCAAGGGATGTAACCTTATGATGAAACCTTTTAAGATTCTATATAGCATAGTGATATGAGATCCAAAGGACACACCAAAATTCATGTTCTCTATTCTCTCTCTCTTTAGTTCTCATATTTCTTTTCTTTACATTGTCAAAAGATTCAAGAGTGTTTTCGAGTTAAAACAATAGTGCAAGTTCGCTTTTCAACAGCAATCAAACTTTATTGTATCTTGAATTCCCCATTGCAATCGTGATCTTAATCAGAGGGGGAGAAACTCGTCTAAAAGAAAGCATTGTCAACTTCATGCCTTGAAGCCTGTTTGGTTCATCTTCTTTTATCCTCCATTATTCCATCCTAGTTTTCCAACAATAACGTTGGGAACTTTCATATTTGAATTACCAGTGGTGCCGAGGAGGGAAACAATGATGAAGTGATGCATGGTGCAACTACCTAAAGGGAAGATGAGGTTTCAGGCTTAGCTAGAATCCACAGGTTGGATTGCAAGCATAGGCCAAAGAAAGGTGTAGTTCAGGTTAGAAAGGGTCCCTTCATAGTATCGTTTCTGGGACTATGCATTGGGCGATCTTGTTATGGGGAAGCTTTTGAAGGTGGAGGAGTGTCAGACATGATAACGTTTTAGAAGTCGTTGAAGATGGTGGTTTGGGTAAATCTTGAGTTGTGGATGCATGTGGGATGGTGGTAGCTCCTAAGAGACCAGAGCTTTTTAAGGGGAAACTGTTGTTGCTCAATGGAGTCACAAGGAAAGATGGCACATAAGGTTTGGTGTAACTAGTTGATATGGTGAAGGAACTCGGGTAGATATTTATGGACATGGTGAGGTGCTCAATAGTGAGGCAGGTGGTGCAATAGGCTTTCTTAGACGATGGTGGCAGGGAGGTGGCCATAAAATCAGTAGGGCTTACAAACATGATGGTTAGTATAGATGCATCTTCCAAGGGCTTGCAATAGTAACAACTGTTGGGGGTTGACACATGGTGAAAGCGCCCTTGTCAAGGTTGATGTTTAGTATGTACATACGCTCAAGTTGATGAGAGAGAGTGTTGAACTTGCAGGAAGTAGGGATGCCCTAACTAAGTACCAGCTACTTTCAAGCCTATGCTCATTCAATCTATTTATAATATATAGGGGTTTGTTTCTATATGCACTAAGATAAACTATAAAGCTAGTAAAGTAATAGAGTTGGTTTCAGGGAGAATGTATGCAATAAGACTAGGGCTTGTATGCCTTCTTGACATGATATAGATAATCAAATATGTGATTGCTAATGGTGTGAATATGGGTTAATTAAATATACAATGAGGAGGGTTACACATTAATTAAGACTTATGTCGTCGCATGAATACTCTAGATCTCTAGCCATATTCCTATGGGCGAAATCCAGAGTTTAATGTTCCTAGTACATATTCCAACCTATATTATAAGCCATCTACTCAAGGAGCTGAACTCCCACATTGTAGATCTTGGATGGACTCTTCTCCCATTTCCATGGGATACAAGCATGGATTTTCTATCCTCTCCCGAGCAATGGTTTAATTCGTACAAGCACACAAACACATTCACAACCATAGCAACACACATAAATCAAGGTATCAATTGATGTTCATGTTAAGAAGTTCATACATACCCTAATAGGATAAGTTTAGCTCCTAATCATGGTGTCAAACATGAGATTGAACATTGAAATTAAAACATCCATGAGTTTAATATCTAACACAAGAGGAATACAATAAATATAACATGAAATGAAGGCTTCCCCTTTGTGTCGGCTCACTAAATCTTCCTCTAATCGCGCTAGAGACTCACCTCCACCTTTGGCTACTCTAGATCGGTCTTCTAAATGCACCAAAACGCCTACAAGCCTTGGTTTTCACTACAGCCGACCGACCTCCTCAACCCTAAAATTTCAGCCATTGCATAGTCCTCGAAGGGACGTCGCGACACCCATTTCCTAAGAACTTTGACGCTGGGCATCACGCTGCCCATTCCCCTAGGGGGTCTGACAACGACCGTCGCGATGCCCAGAGATGGGTGTCGAGACACCCACACTTGGTTGCCCGCATTCAAGTGTTTTGGCTCCTGTTTGCTTTGAGCTTCGCTCTAAAAATTCTCTCAAATGATACATGTAAAATCCACTTGATTTAGTGTCTAGAGATATAAAATTCATGCTGAAAATGCACTAAACAAGTTGGGCAAACCAAAATGGACATTGATCAAATATTAGAACCAAAATGAATACAATTTAACTTCAACATGACATTTTGGCACTAAGTTGTGCAATACATGTTCTACAAAATAGCTCTCTTTCGAGAGCTAACAGTAGACAAGTAGTCTTTGGGGTCATGTAGGCCAAGATCTTAGGCATAAGGGTCATGGGGGTGGTAGGCGTCGTGCCAATGTACAATTGTGAGGTACCATGTGTCCATGTGTAATAGGGAGGTGACTCTTTTAACTACTAGAGTAAGTGGTTAAAGTCTTGTAGCATAGGCACTTGTGGGTTTGAGGATTAAAAAATTTGCATGCATGTGGGTATGCCTCTCTAATGGGTTAAGTGTTGGTGTAATTTTGTAATGCAAGTGTACGAATCGCAAACAAGTATATAATGATAATTGAGTGTCGATCCCACGAGAAATTGCCATAGAATCTATACTAAATAATAAAATTGTATCAATTCTAGTTTTATCCAAACCATGAAAAAGTGGTTGTTTGTGTTTAAATCAAATTGAAATTACTAATCCTAATTACTAACAAAGTCGAGGGTTTTCCTCAATATTAGTGAACCTAGGGTTGTGATTAATTTTTAGCATGATAAGGGATTATATTCTAGTTCTCTTCTATTTATGAGGAATGAGTTATGAACTCAGAGATCTAATATATTCTCAAGTCTCTTCAAAGCACTCAAGACTATCTACCCTAACCTTTCTCCCCTATATTTCTATGACAAGATTATGACAAGATGTACGCTAAGGTAGTCATTAGGTGTTGACTCCTTAAAAGGCTATGGAGGGTTGATGAGTATATTTCTATCTCAGCGGCAAAACAATCCCAACGGTTGAACAGTCACAATGCAATTGAAGATTATCCCTAATATTCTCTTTCAAACAACATGAGGACAATCTGATCAATCTCAACCTTTCAGTATGTCGAAAGCATAACCACACTATTGCATACACAGCTCGTCAATCAATCAATAAAGAGAACTAAAATATATTAAAGCGCATGATTCAAGTTCATTACAACCCTAGAAAAAAGTATCTCATGCTAATGATAATGTTCAACATATCTAATTAATTTAGCATAAACACTAATAAAAAGGGGGAGAAAGTAGATGAAGCTCTAGTTGAGGGTCTTGACTTTTGCCATAACTGGTAACCTATATATCATCTTCGTTTTCTCTTCGAGATCGATGCCTGAGTCTTCCTTGCTTTCACCTCCGAATCGCCCTTAAGACTTCCTCTGAAATCTTCTCCCAAGTGCCCTATTCGTAATGTATCAGAGGTTTGTTGTTCTAGGAGAATTAGATCTATCAATATAGAGTTTTCGAGACTAATCAGATCGATTTGAATCATAATCGGATAAGGATCCCTCGGGAGCCTGTTTTGTGCCAAGATGCTTCATATCAATCAAAATTATATTAAAATTCCATCGGTGCATTAGATTATCAATTAAACATGAATTTCGATGGAAATAAAGCTTCGTGGTGATTATCATGAAATTAAACCAAGTTCTATAAAATATGTCTCTAAATTAAAGAATTTGGTTGAATTTCATATATAAAATTTAAAATAATATAGTTCTCGTTTAGTTGATTTCATGTGCAATATTGCATGCAAATCAACATAAAGTTGATATCATGTGTAACAAAACAAAAATGCATGCCAATCAACATAAAGTTGGTTTCCTGTATTAACAAAACTAAAATGAGTACAAGAGTCAAAGATAGTTTGGCATACCAAAACACCCCAACAAAAGTCTAAAGCAACTGAGCGATACAGGAGCATCTCTCCCATCATGATAGCCCTACCAAAACACAAATTTAATAAACCATTCTTTTCAGAGTGCATGAAAAGTATATAAGAAAGAAGCCTTTTTTATAAAGTAATTCACATTAAGCATCTTGGAGAAGAAAATGCATTTCTTAATATTATCAAGATAAAGCAAAATTTAAAAAGAAAACACAATATAAACTAATTTTACATAGAAGAGGGAAAATACATAAAAAAATCCTCATTTACAAGAAAGACAAATTGTACCTTTAACTCATCCCTTAAATACACCAATGGCCTCTTGACTTATTGATATTGGGTCCCTTATGTAGGATGTAGGTGATTGGAAAGAACCCAGGATCGAACCCCCACGACTACAAGGTGAGGGCGTGCGTGCAGAGAGCCGCGCTGCCCGCCCTTAACTTGCCTCATGGGGAGGGGGCGCTTGTCGCCTTTTTTTTTAAAAAAAAGAAAAAACTCATCCCCTAAATACTAATCAGCTTATTCCTCTAATCCACCTGTTATATCTTTTCTAACACAACTTTAGTAAGAAAAACATATAAAAATAAAAAGAAAAGAAAAAAAAATGAAAAAAAACCTATCTAGCTTGATTATTCCCTATAGCCTTGTCATCAATCTACTCAGAAGAGAAACATACATTTCATTTATTCATTTAATATATATATATATATATATATATATATATATATATATATATATATATATATATATATAATACCATTGAAAGAGATATTACTATATAGCTTGTTGCTCCCTAATCATAATCAACCCTTAATAACTTTTCTAACAAAACCCTAGTCATCATCCTTACCGCAAGACAAAAGGAAATTAAACTAGAAAAGAAAAGCTACTATATCATCTTTGTTTGGTACATTTGTGGAGTACTTCACCTTTATTCTTCTTCAACATGAAAATAATATAAACACCCATTGTTGGCAAAGCAAATATAAGAATCTAAAGTGTGTTCTTTGAATACACCTATATATGCACACACCCACAAGCTCCCTCCTTCCAACTTATCATCAATCATCTACGTAAAATTAATCATGTCAGGAGTTTGGTTGTTCAAGAATGGGGTGGTGAAGCTGGTGGAGAACCCTGCAAACGAGCAATCATCAACAGCACGTAAGAAGGTGCTGCTCCACACTCCAACCAATGAAGTGATAACTTCTTATCAATCTCTTGAGGAGAAGCTACTGAATCTTGGATGGGAGAGATACTACGATGACCCGAACCTTCTCCAGTTCCACAAACGATGCTCAGTGGATCTCATCTCTCTCCCTAAAGACTTCAGAAGGTTCAAGTCCATGCATATGTATGATATTGTTGTCAAGAACAGGGAGTCTTTTAGGGTTATTGACGTGTAGTACGTAGCGTGCTTAGTTATATATATATCCTCTCATGTTGGACGTGCTAACAAAGTATACATGTGTACATATATACTTATGTAGCACTAGTTAGGGTTTGGAAGGTGTGTTATGGTTTCTGTTATATTCTTGTTTGTATAATTATCTGCATGTGTGTCTTAAGTGATTGCATTGTGTGGTTTTTTTAAAGCAGCGAATTGATGCATTATATGCATTGTTCTTGTGTTAAATATATGAAGAAAAAGATTTCCTCTGGGTGTGTTTTGTTGGAGTTATTTGGACATCAATAATTAAGCTCAGATCCTTATAATTTGCAGTATTTTGATTGCCTCTCAAGACACAAATTTTACAGAGATCATTTCAGATAGTCTATTTGGTAATTGTTTTCACAATTAACATAACTCTTAATTTATTAATATTTAGTTTCATGAATTAACTATGTACTAGTGTACCACAAGCTCAAATTAGGAAAGTTTAATGAAGTTTCTACATCACAAGGACTCAAGAGAAAATTCTCCAATTGTGTCTAGGGACAGATAGTTTGAAGAACTCATACCTTAGGATGTCAAACAAAGAACAGATAGATCTTTTCTGTCACTCAGTTTACTTTCAGTGTGATGGACCATTGTTTTGTGTCAATCTAGCTATATTATACTTGATTAACTAATTTCATCTTATAAACATTCTTAATAGAGAGAACTTTGGATTATCGATAAATTAATCTTGGCAAGACTTCATAAGGGTATATATTGGTCAGAATATTGGTTATCATTCGTCAGGATGATCTATTTGATAATTCACTTTTATAAAAGATAGAGGATGAATACTTAGCAACATTTTAAAAGATCATATTAATTGTTATCAAGAACACAAATAATTCCATCAAAACCATTAACAAACATATCCCTGGTTCTCAAACAATACCATTCATTAAGAAGTGAAGAACAAAGCATCTAAAATTCAATTGTATGTAAAGGAGCACTGAACCCTAACAATATCTTTTCATTAGGTGGAGCCAAATTAAATGAAGAGGAGAAAAAGAGAAATGACACTTCAAGAGGAAGAGAGAATAAACAAATCCTACATGCCTTCATTTATAATTCATGCATGCAGATGTAACCCTTCCCCTTCACAAGATGCCACCAAAATCCTACTCAATGCTACGAAGAATATTTCACCACAACTTTAATGTCCAACAACACATGACTAAAAAAATAATGGTTATTAATTAGACCACAATACCTCCTTACTAAACTAATAATTTTTGTGGATAAATGGAGAAGATTACTCTCTTTTATGTTACTATTCCCACACAATTGTTAGTGCCAATACAAACAAAGCAATTCAACACTGATAATAGTAGATACAAGTTTATGATAATGTTCTAAGAGAATTCAAGAAAATGCCGAACAATAGAGACACCAAGATTTACATAGTTCACCCATGATAGTGCTACATCTACGGATAAGGTCGACAAATAATCCATTCTCAAGATGAGAAATTATAATGATAGAGTAGAGTAATACAATTAATCCTCTACAAATAATGGTGCGTTCCTACTATCAACCTCTCATAGTCCAATCCCAATAAGACAACCCTTTTTTAACACTTTAAAGAGAACCCTGAGACCTTAGGATCTAGGGGGCGTTTGGTTCACAGCAATGGGAATGGGAATCATTCCTTACGCAGAGTATGCCCCCGTTTGGTTGACAGCAATGGGAATGAACAGTGTTTTAAAGAGGTATAGGATTCCTTGAAACCCCCTTATGCCATTCCTTCCAAATTGGGGGGAATGAGCATTCCTTGATAGGGAAATACCATTTTTGCCCTTCTTCATAATTTTTTTTCTATTTTCATACTTAACAAACTAAAATTATATAAATGTTATATATAAAATAATTAATAATTAAATAATAATTAAGATTTAAAATAATTAAATAATAATTAATATTTAAAATTTAAAATTTTCATACTTAACAATTCTGCCATTCAATAATAATTAATAATTAAATTATTAAAATAATTGTAAAAAATAATTATTTAAATATTTATTCATAATAATTAATTTATTATTATAATTTAATATTTAAAAAATAGTTATCATTTAACAAACCTATTATCCTCTCATATAATTTAATATTTAAAATAATTAAATAATAATTAATATTTAAACTTTTTCCATTTTCATATTTAACAATTCTGCCATTCAATAATAATTGATAATTAAATTATTAAAATAATTGTAAAAAATAATTATTTAAATATTTATTCATAATAATTAATTTATTATAATAACTTAATATTTAAAAAATAGTTATCATTTAACAAACCTATTATCCTCTCATATAATTTAATATTTAAAATAATTAAATAATAATTAATAATTAAATAATAATTAATATTTAAACTTTTTCCATTTTCATATTTAACAATTCTGCCATTCAATAATAATTAATAATTAAATTATTAAAATGATTGTAAAAAATAATTATTTAAATATTTATTCAAAATAATTAATTTATTATAATACTTTAATATTAAAAAAATAGTTATCATTAAACAAACATATTATCCCCATATATAATATAGTTATTTACATAAAGGGCACAATAGTCATTTTATCACATATCTCCTCTTTTACTTTTCTCATTCCCAATAAACTACCATTCCAATCCCTACCAACCAATCACAGTTTTCATTCCCCTACTTTTCATTCCCCCTCATCTCATTCCCATACCCATTCCCATTCTCATTCCATACCTGACAACCAAACGACCCCCTAATCTTAAAGAACAATGGAGAAAAGGAAACCTTAAAAAAAAAAGCAGCCAGTGCATGGCACTGTTGCCATAATAAATTAAACACACACTTCAATGTTTCTTTTTTTTTTTTTTTTAATAAGATGGTAAGCACCCCCGAAGTATTTTAAGGACGTGCATAGGTTCGGCAGCTCATGCGTGGAATAGATTCGGACCCCTGTACCATCACCTTGCAAGAGTTGGGATTCGATCTCGGGTATAGTCATCCATCTAAGAATCCCATTTCTTAACAAGGGACCTGAACTAATAGGTCATTGTGACTGTTGGTTTCACTGTTTCATTTTAAATACTCATTTTACACTAAAAACATCATTTTTCTAAATTACCTTTGGTACACCAAATTTATATCAAAATTATAATTTAATCCAAAATTATGTAATGATTTAATCCCACATCGGCCACTCAAGGGGGTGTCATGTACATATAAGTGTTGGGCAACCCTTCCCTAGTAAGTCGGTTTTCTGGGGGAGTTAGGCCCAACACTTGTGTGGGGCCGGGGTGGGCCAATGGACCTGGGTGGGTTTTTTACATTGGTGCTTTTGTTGAGAGGAGTCGGTGTGGGGACTCTCTCACCAGGGTGGGCCGTGGTCGGTCCTGGGCAACCGCTCGTGCAGGGGGTGTCATGTGTTGGAAATTGATGTTGCAGGAAGTGCTATGAACAGGTTGAAGTTGTGACCGAGGCGTGCAGGTTGCACTGTCCTTAAGAACAATTTCGCCTCCTCTCTTGGTGCAGCAGGATTAAAGTGGCGATGTTCTCCCAGGATACAACAGTCGGCTTCCTCAGATTCGTGCACCCGAATTGAGAAAGAGAGTGCTCTTGATTTGCTCCGACAGAAGAAGAGGGTTGAGTAATTTGCATAAGGACGAGGAGAGGAAAGAATAGAAATTTCTGCAACCAAAAAAGGGAGGATAGGGTTCCCTTTTTTGTAGACAGGAATGCAGAGGGACACAACTCCTTGAAGCAACAGTTCATAGAAATAATGAAAAAAAGCACTGGTTCATAAACAATGAAGTTGACCGTTGGGCTTTTGGGAAAACGCAGAAGTCTCGTTTGGGAAATAGGAACGGTCATTTGGTTAAACAGTTGGGAAGCCAATTAGTCAAAATAGCTGGGAAGTCAAACAATCAAAGTGTGACTGAATAATAACAGTAAAAAACAAAAACATGCCACGCACGGGGCCAGCAAAGAAATCGATGCATTCGTGTGCGCACCATGCGCCCACACAAGTTCGGAATTTTCAAGCCAGACTGGACCCGGATTTGCACCCCCCCTGCGCACGCACACGTAAGAGAGTATGTCCACTAAACAAGGCTAACATGATACTAGTGGGAAACATATATAAAAAGGGTGCATGGTTTGTAAATAGGCAATGTGGTACTAAACCTATTCTAGTGTATATGAATGTTTTGAAACACTATATGGGCTACTAACATCATGTACATATAAGTGTTGGGCAACCCTTCCCTAGTAACTTGGTTTTGTGGGAGGTAGGCCTAGCACTTTGTGTGGGGTCGGGGTAGGCCAATGGACCGGGGTGAGTTCGTTACATTGGTGCTTTCGTTGAGAGGGGTATTGTAATGATTTAGTTCCACATCGCAAGAGAGTCCCCACACCGGCCCCTCTTAACGAAAGCACCAATGTAACGAACTCACCCCGGTCCATTGGCCCACCCTGGGCCCACACAAGTGTTGGGACTAACTCTCTCAGAAAATCGACTTACTAGGGAAGAGTTGCCCAACACTTATATGTACATGACACCCCCTTGAGTGGCCGATGTGGGACTAAATCATTACAAATTAATAATAATTTTATATTATGATCCCAACAATATTTAAATTTTGAAAAAAAAACCTTATATTCGTCATCCCGGCGAGAGTTCTAAATTATGTGCCTGCTATTGCTTTCTCACCCTGTTTTTTGACGTTTTTTTTATTGTTGTAAATCCTATATTTATCATAACACCTCCATTATCACCGACTTCCATTCATGCATGCCACTGTACTTTCTTGCTGGCTTTTTAGCTCATACCTTAATTCCATTGGAGCTCATCCTTCTTTGGATGTTAGGAATGGATGAGATCAATATGAGAGGTGGTCCGCGCACAATTTTATTATATTTATTTGAAGAATATTTTGGAGTGGCATGACATTATAAAAAGTGTATATTGTTAACCTTTTGAGGTGGATTGTAAAATAATAAAAACCTGTTAACCTTTTGAGGTGGATTGTAAAATGCATCTCTAATTATTAGTTTTTTTGGGTGGATTATAAAAGCAACCTTTAATGCTAATTTTTTTGGGGGAAATTATAAAAATTATATCTAATTATTAACTAATTAGTGTATATTGTTTTTCCCCTAAAAGTTTATTATTTTCGGGACGTATTATTTTTTCCATCCCTAATAATTAATTTTTATATCTGAAATTGTTAATTTTTAAGGACAAATTTTTCTTCAATCCTTTTATTATAAATTTTTTGGAGTAGTTTTTTTCCCCTAACTACAAATTTAGTGGAAAAATTACTTTTTTCTGTCCCCATGACTAACTTTTATATATAAACATAAATGCACCTATTATGAAATTGAAAAAAGTATATTAAATAAAAGAGGTAATTATTTATTAGTCCCCGACACACACCCAAAATACTATTATACTAAGTCCCTACACCCCCCTCCCCCCCAAAGATCCTAGGGAAAAAGCAAATAATGTTAGGGACCAATAGTTCATTATCTATAAATAAAATGTGGAAATTATGAACCTATTAAAATGTAAACTTAAATTTTTTTATTTTTTTTAAGAAAAGGAAAATTACCTTAAAATCCGTGTGTCAATGTCAATCCTTACGCACGGAGCGAAGCATGTCATTGGCGTCCCTCTCAAAGACTTGACACCCGCAAGGGCAATCTTCTTGAGTGGGGTGACTGTCTCCCTAGCTACTGCCCTGTGCCTTCTTCGCCATACAGGCGTGCCGCCGTTGTGTTAGGGTTGGGGTTTGTAAAGGCCACCCCTCTGAAACACTATACAAATTCGAATTTTTGTGTTTAATTAAAGACTTACAATTGGTTAAGTAATATTATGATGGTTGAATTGCAAATGACCACCCAATATTGAAACAATTGAGTTTGTTTGGACCTTAATTAAATTTAATTAGTCTCAAACCTCTAAGCAATATATTCTAGTCAAGGGTTACAGTAGTGCGTGGTTGAATCACTTGTGGTGTGGAGAGTCGCACGGATTTGGTACACCTGCAGTGGGCCCGTTTGGCCATGATAGTCACTGCACGTCCTACCGAGGCGGGGGTTTATCCCCTTTAGCTAAAAAAAAAGGGTTACAGTAGTACTAACTTATTAACCCGGAATGTTAAGATCTGACACAGCTAAAGGCAAAAGAAAATCAAGATCTGAGCAAATCCTCACTGAAATACTGTCCACAGCCTCTTCACCCAGTGCGCCCTCTGAGAGACCACCACAAATCTCCTCCTTTTCCGGGAGTAAGGATGTTCAGCTCCTCCTAATAGACAATCAAGGTAACCAAGCATCCACTGGTGTTCCTCTTCCCTCTTAAGAGCCTCATATGCTCTTCGATCCCCAATGTTTTAACCAAAAGCCTCACCAGTCCCTCAAGAGAGGAGCTTGGGGACGATCATGAACTGACAAGGAGTATGTTGAGCTGTTTGAAGAGGGGGATAATAATTAGATAGCAGCCATGCAAGCCTTGTTGATTGTTGAGTGGTGCAAGGGAGTAGGTTAATCAGGAGGTTGTGACCTGCTTCAATTCATGGGTACAGATTTGGTAATTCAAATGCACATGTTTAAGTATTTTTTTTTTTTGAAAAAGTGAATAAATCACAGTTTATTTATAAATTAATTTAAAAGGAGTTCATTACATTGCTCATGCAACGAGAAATAAAATACATCCACATGTTCAAGTATTAAGAAGACTATATAACCATTCATAAACACACTGATGGTCAAAGCATACATGTTATATTAGTTGTGTATAATTTAACCATAGTGTTGACAACCACCTAGTAACTAGATCACACTTGGATGAAGATATAAGGACATAATTCGAAGAAGCATGCCAACTTGTAAGCATTCTGCATCTTCATATGACAATATTATGGTGTTGTCACACCACCCAAACGTGTAATCATATGCCAATATCTGCAACATTCTACAGTCCAGTGATTTAAAATCAATGCATGTAACTATAATCGAATCTGAAATTGTTATATAGACTTCTACCCTCTAAAATTCCATATAATGAATTTGCTAGAAAACCTGTACACCTTGCCATGGAGAAATCTGAAATTTCTGGCCTGGAAACCTTAGTGAAGCTGCATAACTAATTTGTATAATAGCCTATAGAATGCTGATAGTGTGTTAGGATCAAGGTAGTCAGACCCTGCTCGGACATTGAATCGACCAAACCCAGGGGTCAGGGGTCAAGGGTTCAATCGGGGTCAACCCAGGTTGAACCGGGGTCAATAATAATATATTAAAAAATAATTTATAATAATTAATAACGACCAAATATGATATAAAACATAATTATAATAATAAAAAAGAAAAAATATTCTGAAAATGGGCCATAAACTTTATTACTATTATTTTATTAAGAAAAAAACCTTATTATTATTATTAGTAATTATTTAATTAATTAAAAACTGAAGGAAAAAAAAAGGTAGAATACCCAGATTAATCCTTCTACTTTTCTCTCTCTAACCTTTTGGTCCCTCTACTCAAAAAAGTAAGAATTTAATCCCTCTACTTTTGAAATATGGTCAATGTAGTCCAAAATCTGACAGCGGGTTAACACCCCGTTTATTTATGTTGACATGGCTTTATTGAGATTAAAATATTAATAAAATAATAATAAAAATATATGTAACCTTCTTGTTCACTTGGGCTTTGAGAAAACTATCGTTGACTTGAAACCTCTTGATGTTGTCATAGGATGACCCGGCGGGCTGCATCGCCACCTTCACCGTCGTACTCCACTCCTCCGCTTTCCTCCTTATCTTCGCCACGTCCTTCCCGGCGACCACCTCCTCCACGCACCTCGCCACCTCCTCTATGGTCGCCTTTCCCAGCCATATCCTTCGGCTCCACCGGACCTCGCACCATGCAGTACACCAGAACCTTGTCTTGCGTGCTCCACCGGACCACCATCCCCTTCTCCTTTGTCTTATCCATGAATCCCACTGACAAGAGGCTCTCCATCTCCTCCCTCAAAACCCAGAGGAATCCTAGGCTGGTGTCTCTCAACCCTTACACCGCCGGCGCCATATCCTCTAGCGACAACACCACTATACTCCCCACGGATACATACACCGCTGACGTCGGCTCTTGTGCGTCCAACCTTTCCATGCATTCAGCCACCTTCCATATATCTCTAACCTGCGACTACGACTGCGACTCATCATCCTTGGTTTCTATTAGTGGGCCAACGGGGATCACGTACCGGTAAGAGCTTGGAGATGGTTTGGATGGTGTCGCGCTCGAGCTCCTCGAAGGTTTTGACCAGGATGCATGAAGCTTTGGAGATATTCTTAAATTGTTTGAGGATGGTGATGTTCAAGGTGAAGAGAGTCTGTTAGAGCTTTGCTTAAAGAATATGTTTCCTTTTCTGCTAGTATATTACCGCTCATAATGTTTATATTTCCCTATCAAATCTTTGAGTTTGTTAGCAACAATAAAATATTTGAAAGGTGCATGCTATCACATGTTAGACTAAAATGAAAGAGTCATTGCCCTAGAGAAGATACTCAGTTGGATGCAAGCCATTGATTGCAACCACTTTATAAGAGATTAGTTTCTCAATTTTTATTATAACTCAGGTGCTTGCAATGTTGTGTGACCTTATTACTATAGTAAGGAGGGAATGATGAAGTTGAAAATCTAAAACCCTGTGGGAGTCTTCATGCATCCTAGTCAACACCTTCAAGAATATCTCCAAAGCTTCATGTGTACTAGATGTTGTTCCGATACATGTTTCTCATCACATGCGTCATCGCATTATAAGTGCTCTTACCCTCGTCCTCTCCCTCTTCACATAGCCATAGCAAGAGAGAAAGAGAGAAAGAGAGTGTGTGTGTGTGTGTGATCATCAATGGAGAGGAGAGGAGGGTGCTGCATAGTGAGGTATGGTGGTGAGGATAATGCTAAGATGGACAAGATAATGCTAAGATTTCGACGCTAGGGCGCCAGCCGCTGCAATAGCTTCCGATGGCTATATGTCTACCTGCAAGGGCAACAGGAAGAGGAGAGGTTCTGCTACTAGGGACGGTTAGAGTGGACGCAAGGTTGTCAAGAAGGAGGATAACTCGAAGACGACCTTGAAATCTAACTCCAACTCATCTACATCTTCGGCATCGTCGATCGTGACGCTGGCCTTGATGCTAGAGAGGAAGGGGGAGGAGGTGAAGTTTGTGCATGCGGTGACGTATGTCCCTGCTTCAAGGAAGGCGGGGATGGCGTCGGGTGTCGTGGTGGCGTAGACGCCAGTGAGTAGCGAGGTGTGCGGAGGAGGTGGTTGCTGAGAAGGATGCAGTAAAGATGAGGAAGGCGGCGGAGTGGAGTATGGTGGCCAAGGTGGCAGTGCAGCCTGTCGGGTCATCCTATGAGAACATCTAGAGGTTTTCAAGTCAACGATAGTTTTCTCAAAGCCCAAGTGAACAAGAAGGTCACATATATTTTTATTATTATTTTATTAATATTTTAATCTCAGAAAAGCCATGTCAGCAAAAATAAACGGGGCATTAACCCGCTGTCAGATTTTGGACTTATACATTGACCATATTTCAAAAGTAGAGGGATTAAATTCTTACTTTTTTGAGTAGAGGGACCAAAAGGTTAGAGAGAGAAAAGTAGAGGGATTAATCTGGGTATTCTACCCAAAAAATAAATCCAAAGAGATAATGATATCGGATCTCGAAGGGGAGAGGGGACATGGGAGCCACCACCATTCCCAGTCCACGCCGCTCCAACCCTACTCCCTTCGTCCTCCTCGATGAGCGGTTCTCTCATTCCTATCCTTTTGTTCTCATTCTCCTCCCATTCACTCTCTAATGGCGGGGTCCTGATCTCGTTCCTCCATTCCTCGTAGACACCGAAGCAAGCGACATGGCAGGACCTTCATCCTCATCGTCAGGCTTCTTCTTGATATGTATGCTTCACTCGGCGATGGTGATGACATGTGGGGCGCTGATGATGTTCTACCTCAATGAGATCGCCGTGTTCGGACATGGCCGGGAGACGGCGATGAAGCAGATGAAACCCTAACACTATGACCCGGTTGACTCGGTCGGGTCAACCGTTTCCTGGTTGGATTGATCGGGTTACCGGGTTATGGCTGATTCAATTGATATTCGGGTCTATGGGGCATGCCCGGACCGGCCACATGGCCGGTTCCCGATTTTTCGGGTTGAACCAGCTGGGCCGGTCCGGGTCTTACTACCTTGGTTAGGATTATGGATCCAAATACCAAATTGATACTACAGTTCAAGCATAATAGACCCAGGCCCAACCAGCCTGCTAATGGATTGGTTTCACTGTTTCTAAAAGAATTCTCCAAGGGCCTTGGTTAGCATATAAGACTGAGTACAAATGTATTCATGTTATATGACACTAGACTATTAAACTTTTACAGCCATGCAATTTAGGCTAATGAGTACACAGATTCATTGAAGTATATTAATTACTGACGGTGACCTTGTACACAGGACATGCTTGACCAACCATATTTTTCTGCTGACTTAAATAAACTAGACAATGTTCCAGAGGCCTAAAAATATATGTGAAAATCCCTTGGTTTAATGGCCTTAGTGGTAGTCAAATAATACTAAGACTACATTTTGCTATTTATATCATGGATGGAATACGAGGCATTGAGTCAAGACGGGAGGCAACCTAGGATCTGTATAACTACTAAACCAGGTAGGCTCTTGCACTACTACTTCTATGAGTATTTCTAACTCAAAAATCTTTGGTCTTTCTGCTTGATTTATGTTTTTGATGGATTATGGGGTCCATCCTTTGATTACTGTTCTGTTAGATGGATTATGGGATCCATCTCTAATTTATGTATCTCTGAGATTTTCTGTCCATGTTTGAGATGGATTAATTTCCTTGAATACACACATTCTGTTCTATATATTCTGATTGATATTTTGTTTAGTATACATCTCCCATGCTAGCACTTCATTCGATGTCGACACTGGGTCGATGTTGGTCCTGACTTATGCCGGCTCCGGCCGATGATTTATACTGATGTACTTGCTAGGGAGATGTATTTTCGGATTTTTATCCATTTCTTCTGAGCTCCTTTCTTTGATCTGCTCTACTTTGTTATATTCATTACTGTTTTTGTGCGATCACACTAGGCCTATTTTGTTGGCTCATATACTTGGTTGATCTTTTTCTCAGGTGATGACAAGACCTAGGATCTAACGTAGGAGGGGTTTTTCCTGTGCGTTAGTTTGTTATCTGTTTCATTTACTTGAGGTCTGTGAACCTCTTTCTTTCTGAGTGTGTGAGACGTGAACTTTTATTTTATATTTGCTATCAGATACTAGAGGCGATTTGTATCTTTTTGTAGGGTTGTGTAAACCCTTATATGGTACAATATGTATCTGTGCGGGGTTATGTAAACCCCGATTTTATATTTATTATTCCATTGTTTCTCAATATATTATCTGTACTTGAAAATCTGAGGCCTTGCATCCAAGTGGGGACTCATCCTTGTTTGGGTGCGGCTGGCCTGTCGACGTGCCCGGACCAGGTTCGGAGCGTGACAGGGTTAGGGTGTGTTTAGGGTAAAATTGTCATTTGGTTAATCAATTTTCACAAAAAAAGTTGATTAGCCCATTCTCTCTCACAAGGAGGGGTTGAAGGTTTGAACTACGGTTATGGCGTGCTTCTAGTGGCTTGTCCACATTTATGAACAAAATTTTGTCATTTGGTTCGATCTAACTGATAGTTTGGAGCCAAAGTATATTAGGGAGCATTCCTGCCTTATGTAGATTGGTCTCATGCATGGTGGTGCTTAATATGTGCATTATATAGGGACTGAGGAATGCTATGAGGAAAACCAATAATGAAAAGAAGATAACATTTGAAGTTGTTTCAAAGGTTCAAGAACAACCATCTTCTGTCCGTGGACTTTCTTTTTTTTTTTTTGTTAAAAGCTTTGGTATTCCAAGAAATTAATAGGAAACAAACCTTTTATGTTTAACAATAACTAGATACATTCAACAAACTTTCATGAGAGTGTTAAAGAAATATGAAGAAATAAGGGTAAGGGTAAATAAGTAAGGCTCCAGGACCTAATGGTTTGAATGTAGATTTTTTTTAAAGGCTTTTTGGAATACAATAAGGCACAATATAGTTAGAGCAGTGGATCATTTCTTGGAACATGGACATATTCCCAATACCTGGAACCAAACCTTAATTTGCTTAATTCCCAAAACTGATAACCCTTAACAAGTAAAAGACTACAGGCCCATATATTTGTGTAATATCAACTATAACATTATTTCTGGGATACTAACCAACATTGTTAGGAATGTACTCCTACAATTGATAGGTAAAGAACCGAGTCCATTTGTAACACATAGAAGTGAAGATGGTTCAAACCTTAAGGCTGGTATAAGGCAGGATGATCCATTTTCTCCTTATTTATCCATATTAGTGTCACAAGTATTAACCGGTAGATTGAATAGGGATGAATCCCTAAACTTACTTAAAGGAGTCAAAATCACAGAATATGAGTATTAATTATGCATTGTATGCAGTTGATCTTTTGATTTGTTGTATGGCTAAGTGAATTATGTGTTAACTAGTTCTGTATTGAAATCCTAGTTTTATGTATTTCAATATCAGAAATTTGTACTCTATAGAAAAGCATAGGCTGTTTTTCAAATTGTACTAAAATAAGGCAGAAACTTTTTGTAATTAAAAGAAATATGGGGACTTTTGTGCAAAATGTGCAAAAGACAGGGACTTTTTATAACTAAGATAATTAGTTGGGTTTTTGAAAAAAAATTAAAATCAAAGAAACTGTAAGGTGTTATCTGCAAGATGTGCAAAAGTAGGGTAGTTTCTTTTTTGTAATTAAAAGAAGCAGTTGGGGCAGGCTAACGTGGAAGGCCACGTCAGCTTTCCGTTAACGCCGTAGGCGAGAGTGACTTAATTGGGAGCAAATAATAAGTTAAGGGAGGTAATTGAAATTTTTTTTAGTTGAGTGACCAAAATAGGAATTCGAGTATAGTTTAATGACCAAGCATGTTGTTTACCCAAAGAAAAAAATGCATCTACTTAACAAAGTACAACATGATATTAAAAGTCTAAAAGTCTAGGTAGATAACATGCCTTTCAGTATTGTGATGTAAAGAAAGTCCTTGTCAAAAAAAGAAAAAAAAAAAGAAAGTCCTTTGGCAGCCCCAAGTACAATCATCATCCTTATAGCCCAAGATAATGGAGTTGTTGTCTTAGAATTTCTCAAGCAAAACAATCAGTGATATTTGTTCAAACTACACATTTATTTATTTTTTAATAAGTGGATCAATCACATTTTATTGATACTAGGTAAAAACATTACACGTATAGATTACTAGATACTACAAATTAGGGGTAAATTTTTTGAGGGGTCACTAAACTATGTACGGATTTCATTTAGGTTACCGAACTTCAATTTTTTACAAAGTGGTCACTTAACTTCAATTTGGTTTCACCGTGCAATCACCCAAAGGATTCCGGCGTCCCCTTGCTGACGTGGCCGCCGGAGAAGCCACCTAGACGATCCAGTCAGCACCCTCTACTTAAAAAACCACTTTTTAAAAACCCCACTAAAACCCCGCCTTACTTTCCTTTTTTGTAAAATCCAAGATTTTATAAATATATGCTGGTAATTCTTGTTTTATTGTTTTAGGAAAATAGAAGAAATTATTTAGGAATATATATATATATATATATATATATATATATATTAGCAACTAATATATATATAGAAGATGAATTGGAGATATAAATTAAATTTAACAAGGTTATCGGGGACTAGACAGGAATTTAAGAATTTATGAGGATTTAAAAAGGATTGATGACCTATCTTAGTTTTTTTTTTTACAGCCAGGGACCTTGTGGAGAGACCCCCGGAAAGACAAGGTTTAAATTACTAAAGTTACCACCTCTCTCTATAATATAAATATGGGGTGGGGGGGCTTGCATGTAACTAGTTAAACAGTTGAAGGGGGTTTTTGCAAAAATGGTGGAGAGACGTTTTGTTCTTTCCCCAGCGCGCGTCTCGCGTGCGTTCTCCGCCGCGATCATTGACGGCCAGCAATGAAAGGTAGAGGAGGAGTTTGTGCAGTCGTTTCTTGATCGAATCATCTCAACCGTCTCACCACGGCTCTATATATAAGGAGGGAGAATGTTTTGTAACTCTTGCAGCACCTGTGACCTTCTCTTTTGTCGCCACAGTCGTTGAGAGGGGAGATCAAGGAAGTAGCCATTCTTCTGTCTCCGGGGGAGTGCAGAAAACCGGACGGAGAGGCTCCATCACGCCCAATGTTTTCCTTGTGGTAAGTCTCTTGCTCCTTGACTCTTGTATCTTGCATGCATGCATGAGGGAAGGACGAGGAAACCAGGGGCGGCCTGAGGTTCTGTCAATGGACAGGGAGGTCATGGTAAGGTTCTGAGCATCGGTGAAGGGGTTAAAGCTCGTGTGGATGACTGAGCAGGTCTTAGAAGGGGTTTGATGCCTAAGTGACAAGTAGGGATAAACTCCAACAAGACTAAGTATTGGACAGGTGCTAGTCTTTGTTCTTTTCTGAATTTTCTCGTTTGGCCTGATAATTGTGAGTCCTTCTCAGCTCCTTATTTCTTTAGGCACTGTGATCATAAGGACTCCATGTTGATAGGGGGCTGAGGTTGTGAAGCTTTTAGGTTTATATGTATGAGTGTTGAAGAAGAGTTGCTAGACCTGCACAGTAGAGGGGTATTATGGGCAAGTTCAGAGGGTCATGCGTGCATGATCTCTTTCATATTCCTGTTCTTATACTCTGGATATTTCGGTGACAGTCATGAGCCTTGTTTTCATGAGTGTGTGACTATAGAGATTTTGTTGTTGTTGTTTTGATGATCACAAAGGGTGTGCAGGTGCTTATGAATTGTAGTTCATAAAATGTTGGTGGTTTCTTGGTTTTGATTTAGAGATTTCAATTCAAAGTTGAAGTATACATGGCTGTGCAAGAGAGCATGGAGGAAGGGTGGTTCAGGCCCCGTGGATGGCTACAAGTTGAGATGAGTTGATGATGAGGGCTCTCTTGAGACTGTGATTGAGTTTTAAATCATTGTTGCTTGTTAGAAATTTGTTAGTGATAGTAATGCCTGGGTATTCATAAATGAGGAGTTGGATTTCGTACACTTGGGTTGTTTGAACCTGGTCATAGGATCTTATGAGAGAATCTTGTGTTGAGAAACTAGTTAGACTTGGTGTTCAAGGCACAGGTTCACCAGTGAGAAGTTTGATTTATTCCATGGTTGGGAGTTAGTTTGTGCTTGTGTGGCAATAGGGTTTGAAGTTTGATTGAAAATTTATTAGGTTTAGTCAAGCAAGATGTTAGATTAGTTTGGAACTAGTTGGCAAGCCAATGTAGATGGGACCATGGATTAGTTTTAGTTAGAGGGCTAAGCTCGATCAGTTTAATTAGTTTGGGTCCACCCAATCAAACTCATTAGATTAGCCTTATGGGTCAAGACTAGTTAGTCCAACCAAGGTTGGTGAATAATTTAGTCAGTTATTTTAATAAATAATACCTAAGAGTATGGTTGAATGAGGAAACCATTACTAGGATTGATTAATTGATTTGTTACCTAGTATCTAGATGATTAAATTGAATCATAAAATGAGTTGGGTTTAATGGACGAGTTAAATCAAGTCAATTAGAAGGGACCAACTAGGGTTTGTACCACGGCAAATAAAAGTAAGTTGGCTAGACGTTGACTAGGTGAGGTTTGAAAGACAACTAAAGGACTTGGAATTGAGTGAAGTGGGACGGTAACCTAGTGGGTGACCATTAGGACCCGTTGATGGGCCTAGGCCCATCGAAAGAGAAAGTTGTGCATTTGCATCTAGAAATATAGGGTTTTATAAGAACTTCAACACTAATAGAAACTCTACTATCAGATTCTTTCGAGCAGACTTAGAGAAGTTGCCGGAGGAGACTTGAAAGGTTTTCCCGGTCCTAGAGGGAGGTAAGTACACTTGCCTTGTACCCACTCTTTGGAGATTTCTTGGCTTTGCTATTATCATCGTGATAATTGCTTTATTGATATCATACATGCGTCCTTATCTATTTTAGATTCCTGCTGAGCATGTATGTTGTTTTCGGGATGTTGGTATCCCTGTTTGTTGTGGTCTACTGCCCGGACTCAGTGGAGCGTAGGGGCTCCGATAGGGAAATGTTCAGGGACAGGACCCCCTGGCATTTCTGCTTGCCGTGCCGGAGAGGCTATTCTCTGGTGGTCTTTCCCGTCATTGGGAGTGGAACGCTGACCGTGTTAACTCGTATGAGAGGTAATTCTACCGATTTAAGACTGAGAGTCGAACGACCAGAGGGTCGTGTTTACAGCAAGTAGCTGGATATACTGGCCGGGAGTGATCCTTGAGTTTTCTTTGAAACTCGTCACAGAGCTTGAGGGCTTCTGTTATCAGGGGTCGTACCTTTGGATTTGTTTATGGTAGACTCCTAGGGTTGTGTTTTCTTGGGATTGTGATCTCTTTATCTGACATGTTATTTTCTTATGTCTTTGAGACCCCCCGCAGGGGTGCTTACTGGGCTTTCCATTCGAAAGCTCATGCATTTGTTCTTTCTCTCTTTTACAGATTCCGAGGTCTAGGGGTGGTGCTGAAGAGAGATTGTCTTGGAGATCCGAGGTCTGAGGGTCTCCCTTATCTATTATCTTGAGAGATGTTTTTCTTTTTGTAGGCCCCGTATAGGGACCAGACTTTATATAGGGCCTATGGACCCTTATGACTCTATGTTCTTTTGAACTTGAGTTTATTTTATATCATGATTTGTTATCTGCTGATTCACATTTAGGCCTTGGGTACGGCCGGTCTGTTGACGTGCCCGAGGTCCCGAGATTCGGGTCGGGGCGTGACAGACTAAAGTGGTATCAGAGAAGGTTCTAGTTAAGAGCAGATAACAAAACCCTAGATGCCCTTAGCCAGTTGCATAGACTGAGTGCGGGTCTGGGGTAGTACAGTTAGTGGTACGTTAGATTGATGCCTAGTTTTACCTGCAGGATGTCGGGACCTGCGCACCGTCAGGATTCATCTGAGGACGAGGTGGAGTCAGTTCTTGAGAACACTCCACCACCCCGTGCTGACTCTTCTGATCCTGCAGAGATCCTTGCTGAGATGTGGAGGATTCTGGAAGCCACCAATCGGAAGATTGATAGGCTTCAGTCCACGGTTGCCATACTCGTCCAGAGACAGAGGGACGAGGTTGTGAGGGTCCCTGTTGCTCAGAGGCCAGTGGATAGGGGCCTGAGGGTTCCGCTGGTCCAGGAGATAGTGAGCCCGAGCATTCCGCTGAGGTGGTTATGTCGAGCTCGTGACTATCGCCGGAGTTTGGGAGTGCAGCTTGGGGTTAGAGCTGGGAGTTCGTCTCCTACTGTGATCAGGATTGTCAGGTGCCGACGATGCGGTGGATATGGACACCGGATGGCAGAGTGCAGGCACCCTTCTCTTTGGTGCCGTAGCTGTGGCAGTACTGAGCACCTCGCCTTCTACTGCCCAGGTGGCGCACCGGGACCTAAAAGGGGACCATAGGGGTTAGGAGGACCTCTGCCCTATGTTGACTACACCCCACTGTCTCCTGACGAACACCACTTAGATTGAGTCTAGTTTCTTTTAGTAGAATAAATGTAGTCTTACAAACATTTATGTTGTATGAACTACTTACGTTATGTTTGTTTTTCAGTATGTTTCCAGCATGTTGTTTTTAGTTGTTTGCTTTTCAATTTAATAAAAGTATGTTTTATCATCACTTGTCTAGTTGGGTACAAAGTAACCTTGCAAATTTTAACAACTGAAATATGAATCAAACACGTGGAGGCCGTGGTGGTAGAGGTAGGGGTAGAAGTAGGCGAGGGCGACCTCGTCGAGCAGATGTGCCACAGCCGCCTGTGGAAGAGGAAAAGCAAGAGAGGAAGTACTGGCGAGCAAATATAAGGGAAAGGTACTGAAATCATCGGCGAGCACAAAAACCACGAGTTTCCGTTCCCGTGAAATGGCAGTGAATTGGGAGGTACGAGCAGATGGAGAAGAAGCACTTGCTTACTGTAAGTGGCCCTTTTCAAAACTTTAGCTCCCCTGCTTTATTTTTGAACATTGTGATGGAAATTAAGATTAAGGTTTATCTTTGAATTTTCTGTGGATAAATTTAATTCATTAAAATGGTTTCTTAATTAACATCACAACAAGTGGTATATGATGGCTCGACAGCATAAGAGGAATTTTTGTTTGGAGTCACTGTAGCCTATAATCCACTGTGGCTTATAGTATTTTACCTAATTATTGTGTATACTATTAATCCACTGTGATAAAAATGAATGATTATACCATTATATCTAGTGACTGTAATGTTCTTAATTTTGTTATGTTCCTATTTTATCATATTTTTTTTATATACTATTAAACACCTGCCCTAATAATGAATGTAATATTCTTAATTTTGTTCATGTAATGATTCTGATTTTTTATTTAGCTTCTTATGCCTTGAAATATGAGAGGAATATTTTTTTAAGAATCCTCTTTAAGATTTCTCAAATAAGAATGTTGTGCTATCAGTGTGATAAAAATGAATGTAATGTTCTTAATTTTGTTCATCTAATGATTCTTGTATTTTCTTTGGCTTTTGATGGCTTAAAATTATAAGAGGATTTTTTTTTTTTTTTTTTTTAAGAATCCTCTTTAAGATTTCTAAAATAAGAATGTTGTGTTATTAAGCCACTGTGATAAAAATGAATGTAATGTACTTAATTTTGTTCATCTAATGATTCTAATATTTTATTTGGCTTCAGATGGCTTCAAATTATGAGAGAATATTTTTTTAAAGAATCCTCTTTAAGATTTCTAAAATAAGAATGTTGTGTTATTAAGCCACTGTGATAAAAATGAATGTAATGTTCTTAATTTTGTTCATCTAATGATTCTAATATTTTATTTGGCTTCAGATGGCTTCAAATTATGAGAGGAAATTTTTCTAAAGAATCCTCTTTAAGATTTCTAAAATAAGAATGTTGTGTTATTAAGCCACTGTGATAAAAATGAATGTAATGTTCTTAATTTTGTTCATCTAATGATTCTAATATTTTATTTGACTTTAGATGGCTTCAAATTATGAGAGGAATTTTTTTTTTAAAGAATCCTCTTTAAGATTTTTAAAATAAGAATGTTGTGTAATCAAGCCACTGTGATAAAAATGAATGTGATGTTCTTAATTTTGTTCATCTAATGATTCTAGTACAAGTATTTTATTTGGCTTCTGATGGCTTCAAATTATGAGAGGAATTTTTTTTTTAAGAATCCTCTTTAAGACTGCTGAAATAAGAATGTTATATTATTAAGCTAGCGTGCTCAAAATGAATGTAATGTTCTTAATTTTGTTAATCTAATGATTCTAATATTTTATTTGTCTTCTGATTACTTGAAATTATAAGAGGATTATTTTTCTTTAGAATCCTCTTTAAGATTTCTCAAATTTTTGATTTAGCTTCTGATGACTTGAAACATGAGAGGAATTTTTTCTTAAGAATCCTTTTTAAGATCCCTCAAATAAGAATGTGGTGCTATTAAGCCACTATGATAATCCATTGTGATTGCAGTGGCTTAAATTTTTGTTTACCTAATTATTGTATATAGTATTAATCCACTATGATAAAAATGATTGATTATACTATTTTAATCTAGTGACTGTAATGTTCTTAATTCTGTTATGTGACTTATGCTATTTGATCTAATTAGTAATGAATGCAATGTTCTTAATTTTGTCACTGTGACTTATTTTGTTCATCTAATGATTCTTACATATTCCTAACATATTCCTAACATATTCATATTTTTTTGTCTAGTACCAAACTCTGAGTTATTCTTAATAAGGATGCATTATATGCTTGGTGATGTAGAAGGAATGGCTGGATATATTGATTTCTATTGTGCAGATCAGATTTCAAAGCTTGAACTTATTAGCATGGCCAAAGAGTTTAAATTACAATTAGATGATGGGTGTACTGTGTGGTGGTTAGATCTAAGAAGTGAGAATAAAGGGGTAAAAGAAATTGAGACTGATTTAGATGCTCTTAATATGGCATTGTATGTGGATTCCTCCAAAGAAGTATGTGTCTACATTAAATTTGCCAATAGAGGGAGTGATCATGTGGATGTTATTGGTGGCAGTAGTGTTGGGGGTGTAGGTACAAGTCAAATAAATCCTGATTTGGAGGACAACATAGAACCTGAAGTAGAGGAAACCCAAAACATGGAGGGAGATCATGAATTTAAAAAGTCAGTTGATGATTGAATGGGTGAGTTACATGGGAAACAAACTGAGGGGAAAATAGTGGATGAAGATAGTGATATATTTGATTCAGATTACAGTTCTCATGATGATGTAGAGGAAGAAGCTATGGATGATGCTCACATGCCTAGGGCTACAGTAGTTGTTTGTGAAGCAGAACCTTCAGGAACAGACAGTGAATCTGAATATGAAGAATCTGGAGAGATGATGTCATGTTCTTCAACAAATGAAGAGGAATTATCTTCTGTTAGGCCTAAGTATGCTGAATTCAATGAGGAGGTTGATATGAAGAACCCTGACTTTAAAATTGGAATGAAGTTTAGGAGTTTCAAACAATTTAAAGAGGCAGTGAAAAATTATGAGATTAAGCATCGATATGTGATGAACTTCAGGCCAACTATAAAACAAGGTGCAAAGCAATTTGTAAGAAAGGTTACCCTTTCTATTTATGGGCTTCACCAATGGTGAAAGATGGGAGTACAATTAAGATAAAGTCAGGAAATTTGAAGCATGAGTGTGCAAGGGATCACAATAATAGGCATGTGAGTGCAGAGTGGATAGCAAAGAACTATTTAGAGCAATTTAGGGCAGATCCTCTATGAAATTCTGCTGGCATTATCCAAGCTGTGAAGTCAAATCAAGAAGTTGATGTTAGTAGGATTAAAGCATTCAGGACTAAATGCATTGCAAGAAGGTAATTTACCCATTATTTATTTTAACTGTCTAGTTATTTGATTAGGTGTTCAATTGATGATCATTTTTTTTCCTTTGTGGTTTGTCTAAAACAAGGCTTCTAGATGGTGATGAGGAGACACAAATGTCAAGGCTTTATGATTACAGATTAGAGCTATGGAGGACACATCCTGGTTCATCAATAGTATTTAAAACTAGCAAAGAAGTCTTTGAAGCTATGTATGTGTGCCTTGCTCCACTTAGGGCAAGATTCCTTGCAGGATGTAGAAGAATAGTTTCACTTGAAGGATGTTTTTTAAAGGGACTATATGGAGGCCAGTTACTGTCAGCAGTGGGTATTGATGCAAATGACTGCATCTACCCTATTGCATGGGCTGTGGTTAGCAAAGAAAACAAGGAGAACTCGAGGTGGTTTCTAGAATGTTTGGCTGATGATTTAAGGATCAATAACAGTCAAAATTGAGCATTTATGAGTGACAGACAGAAGGTATTTTCCCTGTTTCATCAATTTTTTATTTAATACTTTTTTTATATTACAAATGTTTACTGATTTCTTCTCCCCAGTTTTTTATTTTTTATTTCCTTTGCTTTAATTAGGGCTTAATGCCTGCAGTTGCAGAGTTATTCCCCTATAGTGAGCATAGATTTTGTGTTATGCACATCCACACCAATTTTAGGAAGAATTTTTAGGGTAAAGAACTAAAAGACCAAATATGGCAAAGTGCTAGGGCCACTCATCTCCATGCATTTGAGAAAGGAATGGAAACACTTAAGGAGATGCTGAAGGAGCCCATAGTTACATGAAAAAAATAGAACCTAAACATTGGAGCAGGTCTCACTTTCAACCACAGTTCAAATGTGATATACTTCTCAACAACTTGTGTGAATGTTTTAATAGTCATATACTTCAAGCTAGGATGAAGGGCATAATCAGTATGAATGAGATGATCAGGACCAAGTTAATGATTAGAATACAAAAAAGGAGAGATGACATGAAAAAATGTACAAGTATACACTGCCCTAGAATATATAAGAAATTATAAAAGTTGAAGCAATTGAGTTGGTCTTATAATACAATATGGTCTGGGGGTAATATGTACCAGGTTCTAGGGCCTGAAGGACAGTTTGTAGTTGATAAAGAAGGCCATAATTGTTCATGTAGGAGATGGCAATTAACTGGGATACCATGTAGTCATGCAATCTCAGTCCTATTCTATAACAAAGAGAAGCCTGAAAACTATCTTCATGCATGTTACATGGTGTGGACTTTCTTAGAAACATATAAGCACACCCTAAACTCCACACATGATAGGGATTTCTTACCTAAGAGTGATCAAGGGCCCATGATCCCACTTGAACCAATGAGTCGGAGAAAAGGCAGGAAGACTTTACAGAGGGGGAAAGAGGTGGGTGAAGAGAATATTGGCTCCAAAGGCAAAAAAGTTAGCAAGAAGGGAGTTGTGATGACTTACACCATATCTGGTAGAGCAGGACATAACAAGAGGTATCATGGAGCTCAGGTATGTGTGTAATTTTACTTTTTAATGTTGGGTGCATGCATTAGGTGGTTATGTCTTGAACAATTAAATCTGTCTTAGGAAAGCAATCAGCCAACTGAAGAAGATGCAGGCCATAGCAATCCAATGGATACAATTGACACCCAAGTTCTGATGGAGCATTTTGAAATGGTATTATTTTCATATGTTTTTTTAGAAGTCTATTCAGCTCAAATTGATCACAATTAAATTTGTGTTCACATAACCAGGTTGACTCTTTAAAGAGTTGCAGACAAACTGAGGGAGCTACATCTGGACAACAACTCTTACAAAATCCCTCATCACAGGTGATCCATATTAACTTAAGCTACTGAACCAAGAACCTATTATGTCTTTTGGCTAGTATGTACATCATTGTAGTAACTTTTAAATGTGAACATTGTAGGTAATTAACATAGCTGAAGAAACTGGATCCAGAACAACACCTGCAAATGCATCCATGACAAGGCCAAAATTATACACAAGAGGAGGGAAGAAAACAAGTGCACGGGAAGCTGAACCTTCTAATGCTGCAGGATATGCTCCAAAAAGAAAAGAGGCAGGTGCTCTGAAGAAGAAGAGGAGAGTGTGGGTTCCACCAAGCTTCAACAAAAACAAATGAAAGGGGTTATGAAGAATGTTTTTTGCTGGATTGTTTTTATTGTATCTCAACCCTTATATATGCTTGCTTGGCAAACTGAAACTATGAGCCATGTTCTATCCAATTTTTGTAAATTTCAACTTTAATAGAATAGTTTTCCACTGGTTTTTGTAAATATTATCCTATACATTTTTGAAAGAAATTTCAAATTGAGCTTTGACAGGAAAATGTGTTGTTCAGCTTAGTTCAGAAAGTGTTTGCTAGCAGGATTAAGCATTTACTGATTAAGCATTTTGGAAAGAAATCCTAATATTAGGAAAATGTCTTTTTGTTTTCTGGATTGCTTTTCTGATTAAGCATTGGCTGGATTTTTACTGCCATTTATATTGTCCATCTGTTTGAATTAATTTTTGCTTTTAGGATTTTTACTGTGATTAGGATTTTTCTGATTAAGCTTTTAGGATTCTGAATTAATATTTGCTTTTAGGAATCTGAATTAATCTTTGCTTTTAGGAATGTGATTAAGCTTTGGCATGATTTTTTTTTGCTGTCAGATTGTTGGTAGAAATCTGAATTTAATTGTACTGTCAGATTGTTGGCAGAAATCTGAATTTAATTGTACCTCAATCTGATTAAGCTTGTAGGATCTAAATTAATATTTGGTGAAGAATTGGCCATTTATATTGCCATTTTTATTGTAATTAGGATTTTTCTTGAATAAAAAGAAATAGATTTAAGCCCACAAACTCAAAAATCCTGGACAAATTGTGATTGTGTTTCTTTAATTGTATATCACAGTATCTACCAATGGACTAATTATCTTAAATAAAAGTTAGTAAGAACATCCAATGTTCTGGAATAAGAAACTAGTGTCAGCTAAAGCAAACTCAAAGGTGCTGGCAATTAAGTGGGCATCTGAATGAAATCCAGTCTTCCTGAATGAAATGAAATTCTTGCTACAAGTTCACAATTCCTTGCAATACAAGATTATAGGTTTAGTGTTTTTTTTTCTCATCGATGCTTCGTCTCCATTTTGCGATGGCCAGTGCTCCTCTCCATCTTGCACTGACCGGTGCTTCCTATCTCACATCAAATTCTGAATCATGGGAATGGTAACTCGCACTGTTTTCGCGCTCGGCGGTGATTACAGAAGCTTTCTCCTTTCTCTTGCTTTTGCTAGCCGGTGATTGCAACGATTATCGACCCCGGTTCCACTCCATCCGCCACGGTATCTCAGGCAGGGTAAAGAAAGGCAAAAGTAAAGGGGGTGTTTTTAAAAAGTGGTTTTTTAAGTTGAGGGTGCTGACTGGATCGTCCAGGTGGCTTCTCCGGCAGCCACATCAGCAAGGGGACGCCGGAATCCTCTGGGTAACTGCACGGTGAAACCAAATTGAATTTAAGTAACCACTTTGTAACAAATTGAAGTTCGGTAACCTAAATGAAATCCGTACATAGTTTAGTGACCCCTCAAAAAATTTACCCTACAAATTAGGGCATGAGGTAAGAGCTGGCTGTAACTCATTACTTGCGTTCTCTAGCTGTCGTGGTTGGAGGTTGTAGGGGTGTCCTCCTTGAAGGCTTCGTCGCCTTCGTGCCGTGTTCCCTAACAAGGGTACTTCCCTAGTGAACTCCAGGATTCTTTGACCAGATTCTCTGTCGCCTCGAGCCTTGTAAAATTAGATAAGTGAGTTGTACCAAACCAATTAGAAAATCAATGTCATGGATGAATTTTAAGAAACCATGTCATTTGTCTTGAAAACATCCTCTATTCCTCTTGATCCATGTGTTCAATACAATAGCCATCGAAGTAAGGTCCCAACTCCACCTCAAGGTCTTGTCCATCTCACCAGCGAGAGGATGTTGGCTCCTCAGTTATCCTTTACTGATTGCGGTGTTGATTTTAGCCCAAAAAGGTTTTTTGTAATCGGCCAAATAAATATATATTGGTTGCATATGTGCAAAAGAACGACAGGTTTTTACTGATTCATTATCAGTGTCACACATGTATCAGGTCTTGGGCGTGCCTCTCCAGTTCTTTTTATGCAAATTATCTAGTGTAAGGATCTTGTTATCTTTTGTTAGCCATGCAAATAGTTTGATTTTCAGGGGACACATTCTTTTCTGAAATTTTTGGTTCAATTCACTTTTGATTCCTCCATCTATTTTGAATTTGTACATTGATTTGATTGAGAATTTCAGGGAGGTTGTTAGTTTCTATAACCTTCTATCGGGTGATGGCCTCTGTATTCTTGAGAGAAGTTGTAGGAGGTGTTGGTATCCCACTATCTATTCTTGAGAGAATTTTAGGGAGGCTGTTAGTTTCAACATGGGTCTACCACTCTGGATTAATTCCTTAGTTTTGCCAAGTGTGATATTCTTTTTAAGGAGCAGGGGCTGGAGTGAGGCCCATAGCTAGGTTATGTAAAATCCATGGTTTTTGTGGAATAAATATTTTCAAATTATTCTTTGATTAATTAGTTAATTAAAGAAATTTTCCCCAAATCTAGAATTAATTGAATTTATTTATACATAAATATAAGTAAATATTTTGTCACATTATAAGTGATTTGATTCGGACTGATGGAGTAAAATATAGAGTAGAATATGTATAAATATATATATATATATATATATATATATGAAGGTTTAATTAAAATGAAATAAAGTAACCGTAAATATGAAGCTTGGCAAACATTAACGGATTGCAGCTTTGGCTGCCATTAATATGATTGAAATTCTTTTCAAAATACATGGCTGTGGCTGTGGATTAAAGGTAGCGAAATCATAATAATAATAATATATATATATATATATATATATATATATATATATATATATATATATATATATATATATAGAAGAAAATGTTTATATGATTAAATAAAATAAGGATTTGAAAACCATGCACGTAAGGGTTTTTATTTGAAATGAGAGGCTGAGAGTCGATGGAGGAGTTGAGGGCAGCGATCCGACGGTTGGGGAAATTCCAAATGGATTCGGTCGCGCTCGTTCAGCCGTCTGATCCTGCGAGAAGCCAATCGCGAGGCAGCTGCTCCCTCCTCCACACACAGGATTCATTCCGCGTTCATTGCCGGTTTGATAAGGTAAGTAAATCATATCCATACCTGCGCACGATATTGCGATTGTGTAGAGATTCTCCTGGCGAGTCTATAAGTAGGGAACAAGCCACAAACCCTAGCGCCGCCATTCGTTTCCTCTTCTTCGTCTCATGCGCAATAGTATCATGATGAAGCGCTGAACCTGGAGGGACAACTCAGCTCCACGACGGCCAGAGTGGCGGCCGGTAAGATGATAGAGACTTGGAACGTTGTTACTGGTGAAAGGTGGACTGCGGAGACTCGTCAACTGAGAAACCCGACAGCGGACCGGCGCACTACATCCTGATCGCCCAGTGAGCACCCTTTCCCTCTACTATTCAGTTCCTATTCGGGTCTAGGTTCCAGGGAGCATGTTTGTTGTTGGTTTCATTTAGGTTTAGAGAAGCAGGTTGGTTTGCATGCATGGCTTTGGGAGAAGTTAGATCATATGCATGTGTTGAAGGTGTTGGTGGCAGGGGATGGTGGCAGGATGGAGTTTATAAAAAGCATGTCTACCTTTAACATCATAGAGTTGATGCTTGAGTGTGAGTGTTCATGGATGTTTGTACCCTATGAAACAGGGATTTGTTGGTGATGATATATAGGCGGGTTGTGCATGATTAATGGGCTTGTAGGTGCAGTCATGGAGGTTTCAAGATAAGGTTGTGGGATCTCAGAAAGGATCTGCATACTATTAATTCATGTTGATAGATTGTTTAAACTATGGTGTGTTTACTGGTGTTCTGAGAGTAGTGAATGAGTTGAGTGGTGATTTCCCATAGAGTGGGTTTCCTCTACTGGTTGGGTTCAAAAGAAAGGGTTAATGAGCATCTAAGGAGCATGTATATGGAGAGCATGGTGATTTATTTGTTAAGCTAGAGGTTTGTTTATACATAGTTTTGAATAATGAGGAATGGTTAGGCTCTGATTGCCTTAGCATCATGAGGCCTGAATAAATGTAGAGGTCAGTGACGAAGGGATTATAGATCCCTGTTGAGTTTTGTTTGAGGCTTCTGTGTGTGCAAGCATGGGATAAGAGAACGAGAGGATTTAATATGGTGGACTGGTTAGCTTCAGTAGTGATAGAGTTAGTTGATCATCCATGTTGATTTGACGAATTATGGGCTGGAGGTTTGTGTTGGAGATTACTGGTACTTGTATGAGTAGCCAAGAGTTCAGAGAAGTGTAGTAATAATGTGTTGAATGAGAGATAGGGAGGTTGTGCTACTCTGTGATCTTGTTGGGGGTTCTAGGAACCAATAGAGCCTGTCCAATGCTGTGATTAAGATGGAAACTCTTAAAGAAGGCCATACTTGATAACTGGGGTTGAATCATTATATTTGGGTGAGGTTAATGGGGAGCATGCGTGGATTCTGTTATTAGTGACATTGCTAAGGTTGACCTGATTATATATAAGAAAGTAGATGGGTTTGTTACGACCCCTTTAGAAAATGATTGGTTTTCTTGAATTAATGATTTAATTATATTATGAAAGTTGTTGTATTTAATTAATTGATTTGGTTTACTTTAGACCCAACTTGGGTTTAGTCAGGTCAAGTGGTAAGTTTGGTTTGTCGGGTTGGAGTTAGTTGGTGGCCTGCAATCTGGCTATTCCCTTCGAGGGATAGCTGGGTCACTTGTACTTCTCTGATCAAGATGTGTAATATACCGTTGGAAAAATGAGAGAAAGAACTTTCTAACGAATCTTAGATCAGCTAAATCAGGTTCCCAGATTAGAAGTTATGAGCGGTTCATTATGACTGCGTAGGAATTCTTGAATTTTGCATTTACACTAATGATAATATTAATGAACAACTTTTCTTATGATAATAGCACTAAGTTATGATTATCGTTACCAGATTTGGACGTAGAGCACTAAGCTTAGTCGGGATAGACACAGATCAATCGGTTGGATTATCGGTCAAGGTAAGATACCTTTGCCTAGCTCCCGCTCGTCTTTGGGGTTTCTTGATCTTGTTGTTGCCATTTGTGAGCATGTTTGATCTGTAATTAGATACATGCACATAGCTTTCTTTCATTATGTATGTGAATGGTTGTTGAAACACTCATTGGATATGCCTACCCGTGGACCGACCCTCGATCATGGGCACATGATATTGTGTGCTGGCCGGGAGGTATGTGCCAACTGAGTTTGTTCTTCCGCCCTATACAAAGGAGCGAGGAGGCTCCGTGTGGGAACGTTCAGGTACATAACACCCTAGCGTTTCAGCTTGCCATGCAAGGGCGATTGTTACGCCCCGACCCGGATTCCGGGACCTCGAGCACGTAAGCAAATCGACCGTACTCAAGCAGAGACAAGCCTCACTCAAACACAAGGCCTAAATAAGTACAACATATAACAAATAATCCATAATATCTCAAAATAAAAATCAGAGTAGTACAAAAGGGTCATAGTTGTTGTTTTTCATAGAAGGAAGATGAGAGCTAGAAATGGTTGAGGTTGTGAACCATGTGGATTAAGTTTGAGTGGGTTAGAACTAGCCAATATTGAATGTGTGAATGAGTGAGGTCTTGGTTGAGGTTCTTTTAATTGGTTACTTGGACCAGGTTTGGTTGAGGATTTGATTAAGGTTAATGTGAGTGATGTGCCTAGGGTGTGCAGGTTGATGTTGGGGATTGATATAGTTATCTGACTATTAAAAGATGGTGTTTGCTATTCTCTGGAAACAATGTGGTGAGTATAAGTTTTATAAAGAAATGGTTGGATGAGTATAAGTCCATTTGGTTTTGATGGGCCAGAATACGTTGGGTTGGGCCAAGGTTAGATAAGATCATGGAATGATTAAGGTTTGAAAAGGTTAAAGAGTTGGGTTTGGTCTACTTCAAATTAGTGGGTTTAGGCTAATAGACTAAACTTAGTCATGTTGGAAACAATGAATAGCCTACAGACTAGTTGTCCCCTTCGAGGGATAGTTGGGCAACCTGTAGTTACCCGATAGGATGGTGTAATATGCCGTTGGAAAGATGGGGAAGAGATCTTTCCAATGAACATTAGATCACCTCGATCGGGTTTCTGGATCAAAATTTATGAGCAGTTTTTTGAGACTACGCAGTGGGTTCAAGAATTCTACATTAATATTATTGTCAATATTAATGAATTATTGTGGGGATAGTGAGGATACTAAGTTAAACTTGTGTTCATCAGATATCGACGTGAATATGTCGGGAGGAGATTCCGTGGGATACTAGACTCTGTGATTACAGGTAAGTACGCTTGCCTAGTTTCCACCCGGTTTCGAGTTTCTTTGGCTTGATTTATTTCTGCTTGATTGTAGAATGATTTTATTGTTATCATGCCTCGTTGATATTTTGGATTGTTGATTGTCATACATGTATGTTATTTTCTGGTTGGTTTGGAATCTTGAGCATGTATGATTGTTTTTGGGATGTTGGCATCCCTAGTGTTAGCTAGTTTCTTTCGCCCGGATCAGTAGAGCGTGGGTGCTCCGGTTTGAGAGAGAACGTTCGGCGACGCGACACCATAACGTTCCAGCATTCCATGCCAAAGGTGTGATACTCGGGTTGTCCTGCCTGTCTGCGGGATTGATACACTGGCCATGTCGACATGTGAGAGAGGTGGCGCTACTGAGGAGGCGGCGAGGTTAGTCGTGGCGGTGATCTTTGTGTGTTCTTGGTAGGTGATGTTAGTTGAGTTCTTTTTGAAAGCGGATGGGCTATTTCTAGATTAGGGGTCCCTACCGTTGGTTGGAGTCTTTGTGGTAGGTTTGAGACCCTAGGCTGATGACAAGGGGTTGTCCCGATCTGTTTGTTGATATGTTGATTGATATGTCCTTGATCATGCTCGATCCCTTGTGATCCCTACGGGGTACTGATTGAGCTTTCAATTTGAAGCTCATTAAACTTTTCCCTCTTTTGAGGTCACGAGGAGGCCGAGGTTTGATTTCGAGGATCGTCTGCAGGGGTATTTTTGCTGAGGTCGAGAATCTCACATGTTTGCTTCATTCTGAGAGAGGTTGTGTTTCTTTTTAGGACCCTGGTAGGGCCTGGACTTATGTAGGGTATTTTGGACCCTTGTATTTATTTTGGTGCTACTCTGATTTTTATTTTGAGATATTATGGATTATTTGTTATCTGTTGTACTTCTTTAGGCCTTGTGTTTGAGTGGGGCTTGTCTACTTGCTTAGAGTGCGGCAATCACGCTAGCGTGCTTTCGTGGTCAGGAATCACAGTGAGCGTGACAGATTAAAGTGGTATCAGAGAAAGGCATATAACAGACACCCTAGTTGCCCTTAGTCAGATACTTAGACTGAGTGTTGGGTTCTGGGTAGATGAATTTGTATAACGCTAGAATAACGTTTTTGCTTTAATGCAGAGATAGCGAGGATGTCCGGAGACAGGTACCAGGGACGTAGATACTTTCGAAGGGCATCATCGGAGGAAGTGGAGTCTGTACGAGAGAACACTCCTCCGCCACAAGCAGAAGATACCCCGGTACCTGTTGGCTCCTTAACCCAGCTTAGGATGGTTGTTGAGGCTACCAACCGGCGTATTGATAAGCTTGCAACCATTGTGGAACAGCTCGTCAAGCGACAGATGATGGAGAGCCAGCGGGTCCATGAATGCGTGAGTAGAGCACGAGACTACCGCAGGAGTCTTGGAGTCCAGCTTGGAGCCAGGGTTTTGAGTTCATCGGTCAGGGCTAGTAGAGTGATGTGGTGTCGACGTTGTGGAGGTCATGGACATCAGATGCCCGAGTGCAGGCACCCTCCCATTAGGTGCCTTCGTTGTGGCAGCCACGACGACCTCGCCGTGTGTTGCCCAGGTGATCTCTAAGGACCAAGCAGGAGGCCTCCAAGTTTTGGGGGATTTTTATCTCCTGAAGACGAGCCAGTGGACACCTATAGCCCGTTGTCTCCGGATAGGGAGGGTTGAGTTGAGTCTGTGTTGTTTGGAATAAAGATGCAGTCTTACAAACCCAATGTGTTGTATGAACTACGCTTGACTTTGGCTTTCGAAATAATAAAGTGACTTTATTTGTTATTGGTGTGAATAATTGCGATTTTGAGCCTAACCCTGTTTTATACTAGCAGAGAGACCATGGTTGGAGGTCGTAGAGGACGTGGAGGAGGCCGTGGGGGAGGTAGGTGGGGACGACCTAGCCGAGTGGAGGTGCTTCAGCCACTAGTTCATGGTGTATCTCCACCTGGGACTGAGGCACATCCTGAACTGGAGGCTGAAGCACCTCCACTAGGCTAGGTCGTCCCCACCTACCTCCCCCACGGCCTCCTCCACGTCCTCTACGACCTCCAACCATGGTCTCTCTGCTAGTATAAAACAGGGTTAGGAACAAAATCACAATTTTTCACACCAATAACAAATAAAGTCACCTTATTATTTCAAAAGCCAAAGTCAAGTGTAGTTCATACAACACATTGGGTTTGTAAGACTGCATCTTTATTCCAAACAACACAGACTCAACTCAACCCTCCCTATCCGGAGACAACGGGCTATAGGTGTCCACTGGCTCGTCTTCAGGAGATAAAAATCCCCCAAAACTTGGAGGCCTCCTGCTTGGTCCTTAGAGATCACCTGGGCAACACACGGCGCGGTCGTCGTGGCTGCCATAACGAAGGCACCTAATGGGAGGGTGCCTGCACTCGGGCATCTGATGTCCATGACCTCCACAACGTCGACACCACATCACTCTACTAGCCCTGACCGATGAACTCCCAACCCTGGCTCCAAGCTGGACTCCAAGACTCCTGCGGTAGTCTCGTGCTCTACTCACGCATCTGTGGACCCGCTGGCTCTCCATCATCTGTCGCTTGACGAGCTGTTCCACAATGGTTGCAAGCTTATCAATACGCCGGTTGGTAGCCTCAACAACCATCCTAAGCTGGGTTAAGGAGCCACCAGGTACCGGGGTATCTTCTGCTTGTGGCGGAGGAGTGTTCTCTCGTACAGACTCCGCTTCCTCCGATGATGCCCTTCGAAAGTATCTACGTCCCTGGTACCCGTCTCCGGATATCCTCGCTATCTCTGTATTAAAGCAAAAACGTTATTCTAGCGTTATACAAATTCATCTACCCAGAACCCAACACTCAGTCTAAGTATCTGACTAAGGGCAACTAGGGTGTCTGTTATATGCCTTTCTCTGATACCACTTTAATCACACGCCTCACTGTGATTCCGGACTCGAAAGCACGTATGCATTGGCCGCATTCCTAGCAGACAAGCCCCACTCAAACACAAGGCCTAAAGAAGTACAACAGATAACAAATAATCCATAATATCTCAAAATAAAAATCAGAGTAGCACCAAAATAAATACAAGGGTCCAAAATACCCTACATAAGTCCAGGCCCTACCAGGGTCCTAAAAAGAAACACAACCTCTCTCAGAATGAAGCAAACAGGTGAGATTCTCGACCTCAGCAAAAATCCCAGCCCTCGCACGATCCCTCGAAATCAAACCTCCTGCTCCTCAGGACCTGAAAAAGAGGGAAACAAGCGAATGAGCTTCAAATTGAAAGCTCAATCAGTACCCCGTAGGGATCACAAGGGATCAGATATGATCAAGGACATATCAATCAACATATCAACAAACAGATCGGGACAACGCCCCGTGTCATCACAGCCTAGGGGTCTCAAACCTACCACAAAGACCTAACCAACGGTAGGGACCCCTAATCTAGCAATAGCCCATCTGGCTTTCGAAAAAGAACTCAACGAACATCACCCAGTCAGCAACACACAGCATCAGCTGCCAGCGACTAACCTGTCGCTCCTCGGTAGCGCCACCTCTCTCACATGTCGACATGGCCAGCGTATCAATCCAGCATACAGGCAGGACAACCCGAGTATCACACCTCTGGCATGGAATGCCGGAACGTCATGGTGTCCCGTCGCCGAACGTTCTCTCTCAAACCGGAGCACCCACGCTCCACTGATCCGGGCGGAAGAAACTAGCTAACACTAGGGATGCCAACATCCCGAAAACAATCATACATGCTCAAGATTCCAAACCAACCAGAAAATAACATACATGTATGACAATCAACAATCCAAAATATCAACGAGGCATGATAACAATAAAATCATTCTACAATCAAGCAGAAATAAAATCAAGCCAAAGAAACCCGAAACCGGGTGGAAACTAGGCAAGCGTACTTACCTGTAATCACGGAGTCTAGTGTCCCACGGAATCTCCTCCCGACGTATTCACGTCGATATCTGATGAACACAAGTTTAACTTAGTATCCTCACTATCCCCACAATAATTCATTAATATTGACAATAATATTAATGTAGAATTCTTGAACCCACTGCGTAGTCCCAAAACTACTCATAAATTTTGATCCAGAAACCCGATCGAGGTGATCTAATGTTCGTTGGAAAGATCTCTTCCCCATCTTTCCAACGGTATATTACACGATCCTATCGGGTAACTACAGGTTGCCCAGCTATCCCTCGAAGGGGACAACTAGTCTGTAGGCTATTCATTGTTTCCAACTTGACTAAGTTTAGTCTATTAGCCTAAACCCACTAATTTGAAGAAGACCAAACCCAACTCTTTAACCTTTTCAAACCTTAAGCATTCCATGATCTTATCTAACCTTGGCCCAACCCAACGTATTCTGGCTCATCAAAACCAAATGGACTTATACTCATCCAACCATTTCTTTATAAAACTTATACTCACCACATTGTTTCCAGAGAATAGCAAACACCATCTTTTAATAGTCAGATAACTATATCAATCCCCAACATCAACCTGCACACCCTAGGCACATCACTCACATTAACCTTAATCAAATCCTCAACCAAACCTGGTCCAAGTAACCAATTAAAAGAACCTCAACCAAGACCTCACTCATTCACACATTCAATATTGGCTAGTTCTAACCCACTCAAACTTAATCCACATGGTTCAGAACCTCAACCATTTCTAACTCTCATCTTCCTTCTATGAAAAACAACAACTATGATCCTTTCACTGCCAAACAAAGACAGCAACAACCATCCAAGCCTCTATACTACTGAACATCTTCTGAATATCACCCCTTAACTCACAATACTAACCACACTATCACTCTTCCTGGCAGCCATCAAACAATCCACCAAAACCTCCAGCCCTTTAACACTTAAAGGATATAACTAACAATTACCTCCAAACCCATTTACTCAACATAGACCTAAGAATCCAAGATGATGTTGAGGAGCCCAGTATCACACTTAAGCCTGTGACTAATCCCTCACATAAAATCATATATAGGTATAACCCTTAATCAACTCAAGAATACCAACACACACACCTGACCTATAACCTCAACAGATAAACCTTCATCAAACTCTCCCTACAAGCATCTCAACATCACCAGCCACAAACAAAGATTTGTTAACTATTCCTCTGTGGGACAATAGGCAACCTTAAACATTATATCCTCTGTTGATGCGAAATTCGGATCAAGCCCCAATTTCGACCGACACTTGAATTTGTATTTGAGAGGGAAGAAGAAGAATCAGAAAATCAAGGAGAAGAACTCCAAAAAACAGAGAATACCCAAGAGTTAACGTGGAAAACCCCAAAAATGGGGAAAAAACCACGAGCCCCTTTCATGGAGGCAAAATCCACTAAATCTCCTTCAGATCTACAAGGTGGAGCTCCATTGATGAGCTCTAGGGAAAGAAAATGGAAGAGGAGAAGAAGGAGAAGATGGAGAAGATGACTCCAGTCCCCAGAGCAGCAGGGCTTCGCCGGATCCAAGATGAATTACCTTTCAACTGGGAGGGAGAGGTATTTATAGGCTCTGGAGAAGGAGTGAGGCTTGGGGAGCAAGCCACTTAATTTGGGCACGTGGGTGCCGGCTCAACACTCCAGCTCAGCAAATCCAGCTCAGCATCCTTCTAGACGCTTCTAGACTCCAGGCTGGCAGTGTAATCGTCTAACTATTTCGTAACCGTTTAACCGTTTTACTAACTGATTAACCAACTGAGCTTCTAGAAGACTCTGGAAGAGGACCTCATGTGAGAGGCTGCAGGAGGAGGGGTCGCATTGGGGGCAGCTTGTTCTTATGAAGGGTGACGAGGTGCTCGGGGAGGACCTTGGCATTTGAGGTATCTTCTGAGGTGAGAGGACCTCGGCCATGTAAGGGAATTAGGCAGTGTGTTGTGGAGATGGTCACGAGGCGCCTGCATACCTGATCATCTGGCTGCCACGTGTCCTCTTTTATATACACCCCTATCATCCTCAAAAGGAACCCATCACCCAGCTCACCCATAACCAGTTCAGAGGGAACCAGAACTCAGACCTTCACAGAGAACCCAATCACCAACTCTCTCAAACCCAGGCCTAGATCTTAAGAGGAACTCATGCATTCAAACCTATTTATGGAAATCTATGCATGCATGGGTATAAAACCAGAGACCTTGGGACGAAGTTAGAAGCTCACCAGTGCTTCTCCGACCTTCGGAACACACAGAGCTTCGAGTTCTACTCCTCTTGAACGGTGGCGGCGCAACGGATCCGCCCCCTAACCGCTCTTATATTAAAACCCTTGCGAAGAGGATCGTTCTTCTTGTTATCCTCGATCGCGTGGATCGTGTAACGACAAGGATTCCTCTCCATCCTTATCCGGTCGTTCCCACAATCGTGGAGGCATCTCACGCACGAGCGCACGTTGGAAAAGAAACACGGTGATGTGTATGGGTGTTTTTTTGCAAATTTTTGCAAGTACCCCCCTTAATTTTTAATAATTAATCATGGTTGAAATAATGGGAGTGTACGCAATTCCATCTCAGTCCTCACAATTTTAAAAGGTTACATGAACATCCCTGACCTGTGAGAGATAGGAAATTTCCTCTAAGTCCTTAGGTTTCTTAAAATTACCAATATGTCCTCAGTAACTTTCATTAGCACCAATTAATCCAAAAATTTTCTTTTGATCCTTCCTCTCCAACATTATTCAGATTTAAAGGACTGTCTTCAATTAATAAATAAATAATTAAACATAATTCAAAACCAATTCATCCATAAAACATAAAATTCCATGATTTTACAGGGACGATACCCTGGTTATCCTAGGGAGCATTCAGGGACGGGAACACTCCGGACGTACATGGTTGTCCTGCATGTTAGTGGGATTGATTCGTTGACCATATTGACATGAACAAGAGGTGACGCTACCGATGTGCGACAAGTTTGTCGCTTGCGGCCGAGGCTGCGTTGTTGCTGTCCGGGGGATAGTTTGTTGAGCTTATTCTTGAAACTCTCTTTCAGAGCCCGAGGGCTGTCGTTGGATAGGAGTCGTACCATTGCTATTGATTGTGGTAGACTCCTAGGTTTTGGTTGTGCGGGGTGTAGCCCCTTATGATTGATGATTTTTGGATTTGATCATGTTTGACTTATCACTTATCATCTTTGTTGAATTTACATCCTTGCAGAGTACTTACTGGGCTTTCCATTTGAAAGCTCACCACTTGTTTTCCCTTTTCTCTTTTTCATGTCCTGAGGAGTAGGTGACTCGGTCTCAGGAGTTGTACGAGAGTCGAGGGTTGTTTACCGAGGTCGGAGGACCTCACTTTTTTTTCTTTCTATGTGGGAGACTTTGATTTTAGGACCCTTATAGGGCCTGGTATTGTTTAGGGCATTTGGACCCTTTATGATTTTCTTTCCTCTGAGACTCTGAGATTATTTGATTATTATCACTTGAGATTTTATTATTTTGTTATCTACTTTTGATTACACATGCCTTGTATCCGAGTGGGGTGTGCCTTACTTGGGTATAGCTGGTCTTCTCATTTGCCCGAGGTCCCAGGATTCGGGTCGGGGTGTAACAGGTTCCATGAGGATTGTCCCTCAACCTAGTTGTTCATCTATACGTTTGTGGATTCCCCGTTTCCTAGAATTGTGGTGATGTTTAACAAGACCACTAGGCGTTTATCGCATATGCTTTTCCAAAAAAAGGATTCTCGTGCTAGCACTAGCCTATATTGGTCAATGAACCCTCTTATAAAGTATACTTATTTGATTATTCTGAGGCATGTATTAGCCTCCCTTGTTAGGATCCTCCACAACTATTTTCCTAATAAGGCCTCGTTAAAGAATCTGAGGGTTCGTACTCCCCATTCACCTTATTTCTTGGGCTTGTAAATGCGCTCCCAGTTCACCAACTGATAGGCATGAGAGTCATCAGTTCCCCTCTAGAGAAAATCCCTGTGGATTGCATCAATGTTGAATATCATCCACTCTGGTAGGTAGATCAACATCTAGCAGTTCGGTATAGTAGATAATACTGAGTTAATGAGGATGATTCTTTCCCCTAGTAATAGGAGCCTTCTTTTCCAAGATGTCGTCTTATTTTCTATCCTTTCAATTAATCACTGATAGTCCTTTTTCTTTGGTCATCCCCCTCCGATTGGCACTCCTAGGTATTTGATTAGGAGGGAGGTTATTGTACAGTTGATTAATCGGGGAATCGCCTGAGGGGAGTGATCCTTGGTAATTATTGGTATGATTGTGCTTTTGATGAAATTGATGTGCAACCCCAATAATTCTTCGAATAAGGAGAAGATAAGCTTCGGGATTCAAAACTGTGGGCCCTATCCCCTCATGTAGAAGGCCAGTAGGTCGTCCACATATGAAGTGTGATGATATCATCTTCCGTATTAGGGCCCAAAAATATACTACTATAAATGTTTGCCTTCGTTGAACATTATGGATTATACATCTATTACGAGAATGAATAGTAGGGAGGATAAGGGGTCGCCTTGTCTTAGTCCCCTTTTATGTCTGACATATCTTGTTGGTATCTTGTTGATGAGGAATTTCACCTTAGCGGTGTGGAAAAATGCTTGTATCCACGTGATCCACTTTGGTCGAGAGCATCTAGCTTGGAGTATTTCTATTAGGAACTCCCAGTCCACCATGTTAAAGGCTTTTTCAAAATCTACCTTGCTCAAGGTTCCATTACTTCTATTTGTCATCATTCTATGCATTAGCTCCTCTGTTCCCAAAATGTTGTCATGCATCACCCTTGCTTTGATGAAAATTATTTGTGATTCGTTAATTAAGTCTACAATCACATTTCAGAGTCTATTAGCGAGGATCTTTGAAATGATCTTGGTTAAGCAATTCAGTGGACTGATTGGCCTATAATCCGTTATCTTTTACAGGGAATTGTTTTTGGGGATAAGTAGCATATGGACCCAATTGATGTGCTCCATGTTTGTGTTTCCTTGGAAGAAATCGTCAAAGAGCTGAAGTGGACCCAACATGAATGCAACAATTTTGTGTTTTTGTCTTCCTATTGTAGCCATGTGACACTCAATCTTTGCCTCCAATATGATTCCTCTTGCAGTATTAAATCCTTGCATTCCTTATGTTTTACTTCTTCTTCCCTTCCCTCATTAGATGTTAGGGTCTTTTTTTCTTTTATGACATCCAACCTTGCAATATCTACTAGGAGGTTTTTTTTCTTGTTGATTTGTTCACTCATGGTATCCTTCTTCCAAGTCCTTAGCTTGGATCTTATTAATGTTAGCTTCTTGGCGAGGATGAATGCTTTATCTTCTTCTTGTTGATACTCGTTCCACCACATCGAGATCATTTCTCAAAACTGGAAGGTATAAGGTTGGGTGGTATGTAGGCCTCATTCTAAGTAGATCGGTGTATGGTTGGAGGGTATTCTCGGGAGTGTTGTTTGCCAGATTAGTAAGGAACTTGTTATCCACTCTACTATAATCAGGAACCTATCTAGCCTTGCATATGCTAGCGAGGACCTCCCAGTCGTCCATGTGTGCCTCCGGCTAAGAAGTGGTGGTCTATTAGTTGTAGATCTTGTATTAGTTGCTCGAAGCCCACCCTTTCCGTCAGATTGAAATCACCACATAAAAGCCAAGGCTCTTCCATCCCTGATTTACTAATTTCAACTCTCCCTAGCATGTGCATGTTCCTTACACTTACGTCAAATGGGCCATAAACTGTTGTGTAGCTCTAAGTCTTGTTATTATTTGAACGGTCCTTGAGGACCACTGTCGCCATGAATTATTCAATGAAGCTTGTTGTGAGATTAAAGTATAAATTTTTCTAACCGATAGAACCCCCACCCCTTGTATCAGTAGCTAGTAGTGTTATCTATGCATCGTAGAGATCTCCACCTATAGATCTCTTTGTCTGGTTGTTGATGGTTGATAGTTGTGTTTTCTATAAACAAAAGATATCAACCTTGTGAAGCTTAATGAAATCTCAGACTAGGCTTTTCATCCTTTTTCCTAGTCTTTTGATGTTCAGGAATATTACTTTTATGGATTAACTTTATACTTCCCCTTTTAATTATGGTTAACTAGTAGCTTAGTTGCTATCCTGCCATGTAGTTATATGCTTGGCCTTGATTGCACACATGTGTGCAAGGTATGTTTTTTTGGGATCCTCAGTGGTTTCTAAGTCTACCCCTACTGGAAGTGCAATAATAAGTAGTTCTATGTCGAGCTAATAAAAAATAATTAAAGGAACAATAGATAGATTAGATTCCATACCTGGTTGTTTTAGTTGTTCTTGAACAATTGGTCTCTTTATGAGTGAGGTTGGTGGAGCAATGAATCCCTCTTTTTCATGCCTGGAGTTGTATGGACGTTTCCTTGTTCTCTTGCTCCTTCTAGTTGGTTCCTTGGGGTTGCTTGGTACCTCATTTGCTTGTGACTGATTCTTTGTTTCTTTCTTCCATAACCCTCTTTGTCCGTATTTTCCTTCTCAGTGCCTTGTGTCTCCCCTGCTTTAACCTCTTTTGGTTTTGGGACCTCTTATTTTTTTGAGCTTTTCCAAATTGTATTTGAGATAAGATTCCATGAATCGTAAAGAAACCTTAAGGATACCATGGATTAGTCTAGTTTTAGCTCATTTCCTAGGCACAAAAATTTTCTCAGCCATATTCGAGAGCAAACTGGCCTAAGCCGGACCCAGACTTGATAGGCCAAGCACAATGTCTTTTAAAGCACTTAGTTCCAAAGAGTTCTTTAAATTGGGTTCATTAATGGGCAGTGAGTGTGAACACTACGCCTTCACACGCAAACGTACATGGTCAAGTATAAAAAGTGATTCCCAATGTCGATTTCCTCAATGAGTGGAATATGGATCTAGTTGAGTAGAAACCTACTCTAAGTTCTTGGTTCATTCAGTCGATCAATAAAAGGCCGTTTTGCCTAAACTAAACCTAAATCTAGAAAGCAATAAAAATTATGAAGAGTAAAGGAAATGTCACACCCGCTTCACAACCCAAGCAGATATGGTACTAGCTAGGCCGGGAGTACACCCAACCTGAAGGCTGTGTAATATGATATCCTAGAAACATGTACAGACTGATATAATCATAACAATATAATAAATATTATTTCTTAATCATATGAAATCTAACCAATCTGTACATAATATATATAAAGTATCTGGCCAGCTACGTCCTCATATACTAACGCACAATAGAAAATAGGCCCTATCCACAACAGGTATGTCAGAGCCATCTACGCATTCGAATCAATCCCCAGATCTGTACTACAAATCTACCATGCCGACTATCTTGACCTACTCCTACACACTACATGGTGGGGGAGTTGATAACTAAAACTAGCCCAGTGAGAGACATAAACACACCAAGGTTATATGCAAAAAATAATAGAAATAACTCATATATATCAGAACGAAATAGTATACATGCTGGTCTATGCGCAAATAAATCATATCAGAAAGTCTCATGCCAGTCAAAGATAATCCGGATGAGATGCTACTGAATCTCAACCTTTCATTTCACAAACATGAGTAAATCACAATATCAAAATATGACTAGCATATCAAAGAAACTATATTAATCACACCTAGTCCGCATGCACCCAATCTCAACAACACTAGCCATGGTCACATCTCATATATCACTCTTATATAACCAGCTTGTAGCCGGTATACTAAATACAAGACGGTCCCTTGGACCCCAGGGTTCCTCACCTAAACCCCGACAAGCATATCTTGATTAGTGCATACATGACGTAGGTATAGATCGATATTCAAAATATGCAGAGTACGCTCTACTAGGAGCAAATACAAGTACATATTGAAAATACGTTCCAGAATCCATCGATAAAATTATCAATAAAAAATAAAGCATTCAAATCAAAATAATGGAGTTCATCTCGGGTCAACTCACCTGATGTCCCGACTCCGGATCTTCCGCTGAGTCCACAACGCCTTTACCGCATCCTAAACATATTAATTTAATAATAAATCAAACCCCGCCATTACAAATTGTTATTATACCCCATATCACAACCTCCTAGCTAGAGTTCTTTATTTATACTATTTGAAGTCAATTCCTAACATCCCCTTTATTTTTAATCCAGAAATACCATTATTCTGTTTTATACATGTGAAGGTCCTCACTATCTTCGAGAGGGGTAGTAATATCAACATGCAATAGTGAGGGGTCTCAAACTATGGTGCCAAAATAGTTTATCTATTTCATTTTAAATTATAGACAATCAACGTAAATCAATATCTTCGTACTATGTTTCTTTTCTTTTCTTTTTGGATAAAAGTCGATAAACCACAGTCTTTTATTTATAATAGATAACGTTTACATAGGTGGTCCCTTTGCTGGGCCACTACATTGAGGGATACAATCCCTTTTCATAACTATTCCCCTTCCATATATGCCCAAAAGACCCCTGCTACCCGAGGTACCCAGAGTACCCGGCAAGCACCATTTAGGCAGCCTGTGTTTCTTCAAAATCCCTCCCTGGCGAGACTTGTTGGCCCTCCCCCCTTGTAAATGTGAGGCTCTGCTTAACAATAGATTCTATCTCAACCAGCTTCGGCTTCTTAGACGCGTGAGCTGCATCAAACCAAGACGGTGTTAGGAACTCAATATCGCGGATAGTTTTCATAAAAATGCGTCATTTATTCTGAAAACATCTCCTATTGCATTCCAACCAAACAGTCAATGTAGCGGCCATGATCAGGTGATTCCATCCCATGCGGGCTGCTCTGGGCAAGGAGTGAGCTATAGCAATACTTCCCCACAGGTCTTGTACTCTAGATGGGGTTATATTCAACTGAAATAATTGTGTGAAGTGCTGCCAAATTCTTGTGGAATATGGATATTACAGGAGAAGATGTTCTACCATCTTGTCATGTTCTTTACATAAATAACAAGTTGTCTGCTGACTGCTCCAACCACGTTTCCTTAGCTTATTTAAGGTAAGGATTTTGTTATCCAACGCTAGCTAAACAAAAGCTTTGACTTTGATCGGGCACTGTAGTTTCCAGAAGCTTTTCCCCGTTTCCGTTCTGGTGCCCCAGTCCATCAGAAATTGTCAATAGGATCGCATCGTGAATTCACCTTGGGCTGTGAGCTTCCAACACCTCTTATCTTGTTATGTCTCTGGGCAAACCATCATCCTCCTGGTGAGGTGGTCCAACTCATTTGCACCGCCTTTAGGGAGTGGGCCGTCAAGGAGAATGGGCTAGCCTTACAACATTTGTTGCCTTACTATTTACACTGTGTGTCTTGTTGCGAGCCTTGTCATGTAAAGTTGGGTATGAGTTGTGCAGTGCTTCTCTGTCTATCCAATTATCAGACCAAAAATAGGTTTTGTCATCTCTTCCAACCTTTACCACTGTGTTATATAATAGTGCCTCCTGTTGTTGGGTGATACCAATGTAGCCGTTTGAAGGGATGAAGGAAAAAGAGATAAGGTTGGGAAATAGAAAGAAGGGGAGTAGAGGGGATTTCAGAAAAAATAGGAGACAGGGAAGAGGAATTTGAGGAAGATTGAAGAAGAAGAAGAAGAAGGAGGAGGAGATATTAGAGGAAGAAGACAAAGAGATTGGAGTAATTTCTTGCTTGTTTTCTCATTCATCACAATTTAACTATATAGGCGTTCATTACAGACAAACAATGATGATTCCCTGCCAAATTGTAACAACCTCTCAACATTTTACCAAACACCTTGCCTGCAATCTTGTCTCCACTACCCTAAGATGCTACTTATAACAAACCTCATCTTTGATTACATAACAGACTCATTTAACCCTAATATTAGACTCACTTAACTACTAATACAACTATTAACCCCTTAGATAACCAATGACAATCCTAGCTTCAGCAATTGATGGAGAGGCTGTAATATTCGCTCCACGCCTCCCTTCCTCTCCCCTCCCTCCTTCGACCAACACCTTGTCCTCAAGGTGGAAGTCTTGCAAATTCGTACGAAAAGGGTGAAGCACCGGTAACTGGATTGAGGATGGGAAGGGGATCTTCATCCATCTTGGCCAAGAGACAGAGGAATTGGGGAAGTTGGCAGCAGTAACCCGGCATAAATTTGGCATCACATATGAAGCAAAGGCCCCGTTCTTGCTGTGATGCCATCTCGGCCTGCGACAACCTTTTGATGGGGAGAGGTATTGGTTTGGGGTTGGGAGGAGATGTATTAGGGGGGGAGGTGACTTTGGCGGGTGGCCTAGCAAAGGAGGTGGAGTTTCCGTGGGGAAGAAGCTCGCACGTCGCATTTATTATCTGCCAGTTTGGCTATGCCGATTGCTTCATAGAGGGTGGCCAGTCACAGCAAGTAGAGTTCACGCTGGATGTCCTCTCGGAGCCCAGAGAGGAAACAATTCAAAAGAGTCTTCGGTTGCGAACTCGAGATCCGAGCTGAGAGGCATTCGAACTCCCCAAAATATTTCACTACCGTCGTCCGCTGCTTAAGCTTGAAGAGCTGGGCTTCGTGATTGATGTACAATGATGGCTTGAACCGGATCTCCAGCTGAAGGGAAAACTCCTATCATGTGGATAGCTGCGTGGTGGAGTGTAGCCATTGGTACCATTGCATAGAAAGGCCAGTTATATAGAATGCAGCCATTGTGAGCTTCTGGTCGGCTAGGACTTGGTGGAAGACGAAGAAATGGTTTACTTGGAAAAGCCATCCAAGAGCATCGTCATTGTTGAAGAGGGGTATCTCTAGTTTCGGCAAGCGAGGGGAAATGGTAGTGGAGGGAGCAGTGCGGGTTGTGGGTGCTGTGGGGTGGGAGTGGGAGGTAGCGACAACAGAGGTGGTTGAGGTGTTGGTGGATCGAGCTTTGCAATCTTGACCATTATGTCTTGCATTACTATTTGTTGGGCTGCGTGAGAGCTTCGGATGAAGTCGAAGTCATCCAAGTGTCGTTGGACAGTGGTGGTTAAGGCTTCCATCATCTAGGACAAGTGGGCGACCTGATCCTCGAGAGTGCGTGAGCGTGTCGTCATCCTTTTCGGCAGGAGGGTGCAATGAAAGAACCAATGTAGCAGTTTGAAGGGATGAAGGAAGAAGAGATAAGGTTGGGAAATAGAAAGAAGGGGATTAGAAAGGATTTCAGAAGAAATAGGAGACATGGAAGAGAGGAAAATTAAAGAAGAAGGAAGGAAGGAGAAGGAGATATTAGAGGAAGAAGATAGAGAGATTGGAGTAATTTCTTGCTTGTTTTCTCATTCATCATAATGTAACTATATAGGCGTTCATTACAGACAAACACTGATGATTCCTTGCCAAATTGTAACAACCTCTCAGACATTTTACCAAACACCTTGCTTGCACTCTTTGTCCCCACTACCCTAAGATGCCACTTATAACAAACCTCATCTTTGATTACATAACAAACTCATTTAACCCTAATACTAGACTCACTTAACTACTAATACTACTATTAACCCCTTAGATAACCACTGAGACAATCCCAGCTTTAGTAACTGACGGAGAGCCTGCAACATACCACCTCCTTTTAAAGAGTTATGCAACAGAATGAAGTTTTAGTGAAAGACCAATGCAGTGACTCCTACTTACCTGATAATGAGAATAATGACAAAATATTGGAGTCTTATCTGTCTGATATACATGCTTTGGTGTATGTTACTAACAGGAGAAAATTTCATAGGAAGAGGATTAGCTTGTCCTCGGTGCGTATAGCCCTTTTCTTCTTTACACTTGTTCAAGCTGAAAAGTCTAACAATAAAATGTTTTCCACTTGTCAGGAAAGGGATGAATTAGTAGAGCAGCATGTGGGAATTGAACATCAACTTGAAAGCTGAAATTCAGGTTCCTTTTTCCCCATTTCGTTCCTCCACTGCATTCAATCTCCTTTTTGTGACTTGCATGGTGTTCTCTTCCATGGTGAAATTGAAAGTGCTTCTTGTGGGCATACAAGCTTAAGTGAAAGAGAATCAGAAGCAATCCTTGTGCTTAAAAAATTTCAAGATCATACCCTTTAGTAGTAAATCCTGGTATTACTAGTTGAGATATTGTTCGCTTTGGGCCGAAGCTCGCATAATTTTGTTAATGGGTTTAACCCAAAAAGCCTCTCAACTATGGAATGTGTTTCAACCTATATATGCCCTTTCACTTTCTCCCATCTGTCGATGTGGGACTATGTTTGCACACTCAACAGTATTCTGTAGTTTTCTGCAGATTAAACAATTACAGTTGGAGAAGACTTATATACAAAGTAATTTGGATAATATGGTTGAATTGACAACCAAGCAAAGTGCTTCTTTTAGGGCGAAGTATGAAGAGGTGTCATTCAATTCTCTATTTCAATTCATTTTTACTTTAAAGACTTGAAATTATGCCATTATCATCTGATCTTAAACTAGAGATCCCAACTCCAATTCAAAATTCAGAGTGCTCAATTCCAGCAACATGTTTTCAACTAGTATCCCAGATGCTACTCCCATTAATGGTTTGGACCTGGATCTTTATCAGGATTGGGCCAATTTTTAAATTAAGGTGGTCTATGATTAATTTCTAGGTGGGCTAATCTGCTGTAAATCTAACATGAATTTGATCTACATAATGTGAGTTTGAGAAAATTTAGAAACATCCTTGTTATAAATGAAATTCAGGGCCTATAATGATTTTACAATCAAATTCACCAACTTTGTACTAAAAGGAACACATCAAATATAAAACTTTAAATATGCCATAACTATTCAAAACAGTGGATCCAAAACAGTCATCGATATATTTTTAAGCATCTTGAGAATCAATGGTCGAAAATTGTCCTCACGAGGATAAAACTTATATGATGGGATTTGATATAGGTTCTTTGGTGTTTTCTGGTTTAGGTGCCTTTATGGTGGAATATTCACAAAATAGATCCTCCAATTACGAAGATGATAGAATTCATTGAACATTTTTGGTGGAATCTATGAGGTTGGAAAAGAGACAATGGATCATTATTCATACACACAGTAACTGTTCTTGTTAAGATTATGGTTGGGATAAGCTTCTAGTATGAGATTTTACCCCACTTCTATCTTCTATTTCATGACCTCTAGGTGATTGGTACTTGGCAAATGTTTTGAAACTAAGGTTCCTAATTTGATGAGAACAAAAAGAAAAATCCTTTTTGGGTTTTTCTTTTTGCTTTGATTTTGTTCTTGAAGAACTTATCTCTTTAGATGGTTGCCCTCTTTGTTTTATTTTTTATTTTTTTTTTATTTTGTGCTATAATAATGAATGGTCAGGATAATAGTACTACTCGATTATTATGTTAAAAAAAAAACTTGACCATGATGTGGCATTGTTTTAATTATATGCTCTTTTTTTTTTCAATTCTCGGCTGAGATTATTTGTAATGAACTTTTTTATCTTTATCAATGTGGTTTATCCATTTATTCAAAAAAATAATAATAATACAAACTCGATACGACTAGATATTTTGGCTTGTGAATTCATCAACTCCACATTCTAGGACTATCAATTGATCAATTTTTTGGATTTTTCTTTGATAATTTTTAGGGCTCTTGCAATTGGTGATTTGACAATAGAGCTCAATTGGCTTCAGGCAATATGTCAATGACAACTAACTAATGAATCTTAGCAGCTTTCGCAAGAAAAATTATATGCTACACTCCCTCTCAAAATGATGTGTTGAGCGATCTAGGCAAGCTTCTCTAAATAAAAAGTGTTTTGTCCATATTTATAATAAAATAAAATAAAATAAATTGAACTTTTTTCAACAATATATTAAGAAAACTTTATCAAAAAACAATATATTAAGAAAAGGAAATGGTGGCTACAACAGATAATTACAACAGCATTTGGTGCAGTGCTTATATATAATTGTCAACTACTACATATATAATTTGAAACGAGGTATCTTTACTACATGTATTGCTTGTTTAATACTCATGTAATTAATAACAATTGGCATGCACCATTAAATTATAGAATTCTAATTTATAGTATGTCAATTAGAAAAGTGCATGAATGATTCATCCTGATAAACTTTTTACATATTAAAATAATTGAATGACTCAAAGATCATCAGTGTTGTATTGTTGCTACAAGTGTGCATGAATCATGGAGGCTGAGTAGACATGTAGAATTGCTTGTATTTTTTATTGGTTCCATTTGCTTGGGAGTGCCTATCTTGGGGCATCCTTCTCTCTATCTTTTCTTCTCTTTTTTATTTTTATTGTGCTGCTTTTAATAAAGACAATCTTTTAGGTAAAGAAGGGAATTTGTTGTTTATTTGACAAAGTTTGAACCGCATTGTTTTGTTGATTCATTCCTTTCCTGCTTGTTAGCTCCACATTTTGCTCATGCATTTTTTTATTGAAATTGCAAAATTTATTGACATTACATTGCTTTTCGGAGTTATATATTATACCAAAAGGTAGGGGTGTGCACTGTTTAATTAAGACAATTAATTGCTCCAACCAAACTAATTTAGCCATTTCGGCATCACTTGTTGGCAATTAACTTTTCGGTTTATAGGAATTTTTCTAAAAATCTCCGCCTATGTGTATGCGAGCATAGCCGATCTCAATCTCGGTCAAGGAGGAGAGTTGCAATAGGTTGACAGATAGCATAAAATTTTGTTAGACACATGATATGAATTCTCTATATAAATTCTTTGTTAAATTATAACGTTGGGACATGCCAATCTAGGCATACGTTGTATCGGCACCCGGATGTAGTATTATATGAGTAAGGGGTTCTGTCGCATTGCCGCTCGGATGTGAGAGAGTATAGGCAAGAGTTTCCACATCATTAATGGGTGTGGGTAAAGAAGTTAGTCCCACTACATCGGCCCCCGGAGGTGATAATATATAAGAAAGGGTTCTCGCATCTTAATGGATGACTGCGAGTAAAGAAGTTAGTCTATGAGAGTAAAATTAGAATCGGTAGTTGGAATATAGGGTCTTTGACGAGAAAGTATATGGTGTTAATAGACATTCTAAAAAGGAGGAGGATAGATATAGTGTGTTTACAAGAAACTAGGTGGATCTAGAGAGATTGGTAACACATACTATAAATTATGATATTATGAAGAAGATAAACTTAGGAATGGTGTAGGAATTATTGTGAAACCAAGAATTAAGGACAAAGTGGTTGAAGTGAAAATGATTGGAGACAATCAACATAGTGAGTGTGTATGCTCCTCAAATACCCTTAAGGGAAGAAGATAAGGTTAAGTTCTGAGAAGATTTGGATGGGGTAGTCCTAGGGATTCCAGGTAAGCAAGAACTTTTTATTGGGGGAGATCTTAATGGGCATGTGGGTAGACTCAGTGATGGCTACAAGCAAGTCCATAGAGGTTATGGGGTGCAACAGGAATGAGGAAGGAAAAGGTATCTTAAATTTTTCTTTGGCACATAATTTGGTATTGATCAACACTTGTTTTAAGAATAGGGAGTCACAGTTGATTACCTTTAAGAGTGGGGATAACTACAGCCAGATAAACTTCCTTGTTTACAAGAAGGGAGGTTATACCTTGTGAAGAACTAACCGCCCAACATAGTTTAGTGGTGTTGGATGTAAAGAAAAAGGGTATAGTGAAAAAAAAGGAGGGTTGGGCAATGTAGGATTAGATGGTGGATTTTAAAAGGGACAAACTAATTAACGTTTAAGAATAAAATATGGGGAGAGGGAGTCAGAGACATAGAAGCTTATGCAAACACCTGATAGAAGGAGATGACGAATCGTATTGAGAAGGTAGTGAGTGATGTCCTAGGGATCTCTAAAGGACTAGGATCTCAACCATAGGAATCATGGTAATGGAATGAGAAGATGCAAAAGGTTATTAAATATAAAAGATATTGGTATAGGAAGTCACCCATAGCTGAGAATTGGGAACCCTTTGAGAACTAAAACAGGACAATAAAAGAGGCCAAGAAAGTAGTTAGCCAGGCACGATAGGGATGCGAGGAGGGGAAAAAGAAATGTATAAGTTAGCACGACTAAGAGATAAAAAAGGGAAAGACCTGAACCAAGTAAAGTGCCTTAAGGATGAGTCTCAACAGGTCTTGACATGAGATAAGGAAATCAATGAGAGATGAAGAAACTACTTTAATCACCTATTCAATGCAAGTCATGAGGATAACTTTACAGATCTTTAAGAGAGAAATCGTAGCTGCACATGTAGAATTAGACCTAGTAAGGTCAAGGAGGCAATGAAAAAGATGAAGGATGGGAAAGCCTGTGTCCTAGATAGTATTGTTTACCCTAAAAAAATAAAAATAAAAAAAGGGGAATATATAAACTATATTTATAAGCCTTGAAAATACAAAATGTCTCAAGGGCCAATATGAAATATTTCATATAAATATTATGATGAAATATATATATCGAAATAGATAGCCTGAGAACATATATCTAGAGGCAATCTCAAATTCCAAAATAGCCCGAGAACAAATCTCGAGGCAGTCTCAAATTCCAAGATAGCCCGAGAACACATACCTCGAGGCAATCTAAAATTCCAAGATAGCCCGAGAACACATATCTCGAGACAATCTCAAATTCCAAGATAGCCCGAGAACAAATCTCGAGGCAATCCAAAAAAAAAATACACATCCTAAGATAATCTATGAGCACAAAACCCGAGGCAAATCCAAGACAATCTAAGAGAACAAATCCCGAGAGAAATCTAAGATAATCCAAGGGAACAAATCCCGAGGCAATAAAAATATAATTCTCTAAAAAAAAAAATCAATCATCAATCAAATCAAAATCAAACAAAATTTAAATCAAATCAAATCAAAACTTAAATTTTGATTTATCTAAATTTACAGAATAAATCAAATCAAAATTTAAGTTATAATTTATCATGTGAGGAGGTTCTATAAATAGATAGGGACTACAAAAAAAAGGAGGAGGAGATCCCCTTCAGGTTCTCCCCTCGGTGAAGCAAGAAACATGCGGTGAGTGATCGGTCGAACAAGCGGTCTGAACTGTCTCACGAGCTTTTCTTAGAAGGATCTGAGCTTCGAGTCCATCGATCGGCCGTAGAAGATAAACCCCTTATCTCCCCATGTTCCATCAATGAGCTAAATTAGTCTCCTATGCCTTCGTGATGCGATGTATCGTAGGAGAAAACAAGGGTTATATATTAACCTCCACCCAACCCGTAGGATCAACCTCACCGCCTGTGCATTAAAGCCATTAATGCCCGACGCCCGACAAACCCGGTAGCGTCCCGGTAGCGAGCCCCTTGGCGCTGCTTGGCCTCCGTAGCTTCACTTGGCCAGCCTGCTGCTTGCTATCCCATTGTATGGCCTGCGTATCCCCTTGCCTTGGCTACTTGCGTCCCCTGCCTTGGCTGGCCTAGCGTGTCCCTGCCGCGCCAGCTGGCCCAGGCACCGCGCCCCTCCGCCACGCTCCCCGCCGCGCAGGCTCCCAAATCTCCCATGAGCTTGCAGTCCACCTCCCTGCGCCCGAGATCCACTACACTGCGAGGCCGGCCTCACGCCCAAACTTCCTGTAGTGAAAGCGGTGCGCCATGCGGCTCCATGTCATCCAGCTTCCTACTGCTGCCCATCGATGTTAGAGGATAAACACAAGCCATATAATGGCCTCCTAACACTTCCTTGCGTCTTTGAGAAAAGCCAAGGTAGCTATATAATAGCCCCTCTCACGCTAACATCAACAAGAAGAAAAGCAAAGGGTTATATAATAGCCCCTCTGGCACGCTAACACCAACAAAGAAAAGCAAGGGTTATATAAATAGCCCCTCTGCTATCATCCAACAAGAAGGAGAAAGCAAAAGGCTATATAATAGCCCTCTGGTACTGTATCGTCAACAAGAAAAGCAAGGGGCTATATGAGTAAGCCCCTCTGCTTCCGTCACCGACAAAGAAGCAAGGCCATATGATGGCCTCCCACTATCCATTATAGCCAAAAGACAAAGCAAAGGGTGGAAATGAAGGCGGCGGCATCTTAAATGCAAGAAGATGGGAAGTCATAGTTTGAAATCTATTGCCGAAGCCAAATTTCTGCAGTTCTGCCAGCTTGACCACTCTTCATTTAGACGTCGATAACTTTTGATAGGAGACTCCAATCAGAGCAAAATTTGCGGAATTGGAAACTAGATTTCTAGGGCTTTCCAACCATGTATGGTACATCTCTTACCAAAGGCCCGATTTATAGCAGATTTTGAGAGAAGGAAGCATTCACGAAATTTGACCAACTTGATACCCCTTCGTTCGGGCATTGATAATCTTTGCTAGAAAACTCCGATCAAGATGAAATTCATGGCATCAGAAATTAGACATCCCAAGCTTTCTACCCATATATGGTGCAGCCCATACTGATGGCCCATACGGTACAGTTTTCAGCCATAAGTCGGGGCAGACTGCTGAAAACTTATGAGCTATTAGCGACCATGAAGCGATGGCAATACAACAGGAATTCAAAGGGCGGCAATGAGGCATATAAGGCGGCGGCGTCACCTTAATAAATGAATAAAAAAATAAAAATAAAATTATATATATATATATATATATATATATATATATATATATATATATCCTATGATATGTAACGAAATTCATGTTATGCAAATAAATGAAATTATTCTTATTCATTGCCTCTACTTGTTCTTTTGCCCTTAGTTGGAGGTTCCCAAGATTATATCTGGGGTAATTAATAGTAGAGGCTTGCCTCTATTAGGAATTGAAGAACACACAAACAAACAAATATGACATTTGTTCTTCGATATATCGTTTGGTGTCTTCACGATGCCAGGAGCGTATTTTCGATCCCACAAGTATCCTGATTGAAATTTGGAAGTGTCTTGGAGAAGTAGGGGTATCATGGTTAACTAAACTTTTCAACTCTATCCTAAGATAGGAAGATGCCAAATGAATGCAGAAAGAGCATTTTGGTTCCTATATACAAGAATAAGGGAGATATTTAAAATTGCATCAACTATCGTGACATTAAGTTAATGAGCCACACGATGAAACTCTAGAGGAGGGTAATAGATCATTGACTCAGAGATATTATGAAGGTGCCAGAGAACCAATTTGGCTTTAGTAGATCTACAATACAAATCATTTTTTTTTTTGTTAAGAAGCTTGATGGAGATCTATAGAGAGATGAAGAAGGACCTTCATATGGTTTTCATTAACCTAGAGAAAGCATATGATAGAGTACTAAGATAAGTCCTTTAGTGGCTATTAGAGAAAAAAGACATTGTTAAATATATAAATTTTATTAAGGATATATATATGAAGGAGCAATTATGAGTGTGAGAACAATGAGAGAAGATATGAAGGAGTTTCCTATAACAGTGTGTCTATATCAATGATAGACCTTAAGTCTATAATCCTTTCCGCTAGTATTAATAAATGAGTTAACTAGTTGTATCCAAGATGACATCCTATGGTGTATATTATTCATAGATGATATTGCCCTAGTTGATGAGATCATGACTAGGGATGGAGTTAATCATAAGTTAGAACTATGAAGAGACACTCTTAAAAGTAGAGGCCTTAGGCTAGGTAAAAGTAAGACATAATATATGTAATGTAATTTTAGTCTAAGTAGGAGAGATAGAGGAGAAGTGAAATTAGGTAGGGTGGTAGTGCCTAAAAGTAACAATTTTAAGTATGTAGGTTCCATTTTCCAGGATGATGGGATGATAAATGAAGATGTAACCTATAAAATCAAAACAGGCTGGCTGAAATGGAGAAGTGTCGCGGTGTGTTATATGATAAGAAGATGCCTAACAAAGTGAAGGGAAAGTTCTATATAACGACAGTTAGACCAACCCTGTTATACGACAACGAGTGTTGGGAAACTAAAGTTTCATATATTCATAAGATGATTGTGGGCATAAATGAGGTTGTTAAGGTGGATGAGTAGTCATACAAGATTGGATAAAATTAGAAATGAACACATCCGACCAAAGGTACATGTTGCACCAATTGAAAGTAATATAAGAAAAGGATGTTTAAGATGGTTTGGACACATGCATCATAGTCCCCCAAGTGGCCCAGTTCGAAAATGTGATAGTTTAGTAATAGAATGTAAGAAGAAGGGTTGAGATAGCCAAGAATTACGTGAGGGAAATAATGTCTAAGTTCCTACGTATATTAGACATTGAGTTAGATCTTGTCTTTGATAAAGCTATATGGAGACAGAGAATTCATATAGTTGACCCCATCTAGTATGCGATTAAAGATTAGTTGTTGTTGTATATGTACTTTTCCTAAACCAACCCAATAAACAGAATTCATTAGTTGCTTGTTGTTATCAAGAGTCAAGACTCATTGTATTATATTGTAGTTAAACTTCCTTTTTTTTTGACAAAGTCGACAAGCACCCCACGATCAAAGATGGAGCCTAAGCGCAGAGCACGCTCGATACGCCTGAGTTCTCACTTTTGTAAGAGAGTGGCTCGATCCCGAGTTCTTCTTGGAAGAATGGAACCTGTTAGCAAAGTAATCCGGTACCAATAAGCCCCTTATATTTTTGTAATCTTGTCTAAGATTTTGATTTCTGTAAAATATAAACTAATCTAATCTTTTTAACTCAAAGAAAACTACGTGCAGAATAAAATTGACGACGGTGCTCGTCTTATATTAATAACATGAAAAATATTCTCAGGAGTTACTATTGGTGACAAATGATCGAACGTTCCTTGTCTCCTACGTCTTATATTCATGAATAGATATTAAATCTTTTTAATTCTTTCTTAATCTAATGAAGGAAGTCAAACAAGGCCTAATAGTGTTCAAGTGTTGTAAGCTGAACAACCACAACCATGATCACTGTGGTCCTTTTCTTGATGTGCATTGCTTAGCTTTCTGAATGACCCTACTTTCAGACATATACCTGCATCCTAAAAGCAACCTAACAACATGTTGGATTAGCAATCTTTTCATAGAGACATCAGATATTTGCAAGCATTGAGATCAGTATAAACTGTTCGATTATTTATAACTTGAACTTAAATTATATGTTCATCGAACTAACATGGATTCCTCATTGTTAATTTCATTGTTAAATTCAGCAAATGATTTGTGATCACTTTGCTGCTACGAACGATCTCAAAGATAAACCAATTTGTGTTCCATCTTGCCAATCATAAAATCTAAGCTTTTAACTCCCATTCCTTTTGACATGTTGCAAATCAACTATGCCAAGTCAGATGTTTCATTGACAGCACCAAATCAATTGAAGGCCTTTATGATATGCTTTTGCAAAGTTGTGTCAGTGTTTATTGGCATGCAAGCATTGGTAATCGAAGATGCATTTTAGGCCACTAAGATACCATGAGATCCTCTTATAGCCTTTTTAACCTTTTTTTTAAATATAAAAGTAAGCTTTAAAGACATACCACCAGAAGCAGGACAATTGCTTAACTTTAGCTTTAGCTTCATTTTTCATTTTCTTTTTCAATAATTCAAGTATTATTGTAGAATTTTGGTGAAATGCCAAGCTGAAATCTTTAACTTGGTGAATAAGTTTAATGCTTATCTTTATGAAATGAGTAAGCCATATGGTGTAACCCACTTGAAATCTTATTTATTAGGGTTAGAGACACATGCTTCTTTTCCACTTTCACTTGTTTCTTTCTTTTATTGCTTTGTCAGAGGAGTTAATGTGCAAACTTTTAACTAGGGAAAGCTCTTTTCCACAAGTTGAATCAAGGAAAACAAAGCCCTAAAAAACAATGTTATGTTCTTTATTTATGTTTACTTGTTAAGGCATTCTTTTTCTCTCATTGCTACCATGTTCATGAGAAAAAGACTAAAGGAAACAGTATCATGAGCAGCTTTATGCAAATTAAGGCTGTAAAGGGTGTATCTTAATGATAATTATCATCTTATCTTGTGTATCTTCTGATGGGAAAACATAGTACTGTGTTAAGGTGACCCCATTATGTTTGATCTAAAAGCGACTTTTTTATTTTATTATTATTATTATTATTATTATTATTATTATTTATTTTTTTTGACATAGACAACAAGCGCTTCCAAAAGATCAGTCAAATAAGGCATGCACAGGGGCTCGATTTACCCCGGGTTTCACATGATAGTGCAGCTTATTTTACCGCCCGAAGGTTTCATATAGCATGCACTTATTTTACTGTCCGGTCAACTATGAGCCAACATAAAGACGACTCGTGTACTTGTGTGGGCTATCCCACTGGGTGACCCACGCCCTACGCCCTCATCTTGCTTTAATAGGGATTTAACCCTGAGACTTCTATGAGCAGAGTCCCTTATGCAAAGGACCTATGCCGCTAGACCAAGAGATCTTTGACGATTTAAAAGCGACTTATTTTGTTTTTTTTTTTAACCATTTTATTAATATAATTTTTACTTTTTCAAATTAGTTTAATCCACTTTGCTACATAGCTCGTCATAAAAAAGAGCATTGAAAATCTGTAGAAACACCTAGGCCTAGAGTTGTAAATGAGCCAAACTAGATAGCGTTGGACCTTGCTTGAACTCGCCTTGAGTTTGAACTGAGCTCGAATAAATTTTATTATTCAATATCTCAACACTAAAGTCAAAATGAATTAATTTCAAACTTAAGTTTAGCTTAATTTAATTCAAAATGAAAAGTTTGCTTATACCATAATTTTTTTATACTTTTATAAAATAAAAATAAAAATTATATAATTTTTTTAATAAATATAATTTATATTATTTTTTTAAAAAATAAATTTCTAAAAAAATAAATTAATATATACATATACATATTATAAAATAAATATTCTATTAATATATATTAATATATAATACATTAATGTATATAATTTTGAGTTTAAAATTCAAACTCGAGCTTAGACGTGAAAGGTTGAAACTTTGAGTGGTCACAAATAACTTAATAATTTTGACACCTTTATCTAGATTTTTCTTGTGTTATCTTAATTACTATTTTTTTTATAGGGATTATATTGATTAAATTTTAAATTAACCAACTCAAGGAAAAAAGAAAAAAGAAAAAAAAAAAGACCCATCATCTTATCTTATGACACGACTTGATTTTCCTTTCTGAACACTAATCTTTTACCCCCCATGTAATGATTGATAGATCTACTTGCTCTAATATTAATACAATAAAAAATATTCCCACGTTCATCAACTATGATGATGATTAATTCAAGTAGGAAAGACTTCTTGGCAAGCACTAAGATACATTTGATATATACCACAACCTTATCTATATTATAATTCAAAGTAACTTTAATTTTTCATTATGAACAATTGTATTAATATTATGTATTTAATTCACTCAACCTTGAACATTGCCTTATTTATAGTTTATTTACTTCTCACCTGCAAGCCAGTCTGCAATACATGCAGTACATGTACTAGATTCTTATTCTCATTCTCTTTATTAATGAGTTATGTCTTTCAAGCATCATCTCTATACCTACTCACCTTACAAGTTACAACATTAATGTCATATGTCAACAGTTGAATATACTTTCCTTCAATCTTGAATCAAAGTTTAGACTTTGCTTTTTTCTCTTGAATTTTTTATTTACTTACTTTTGACTTAGGTTTTAGGTTAAGATTGAGCCATCTGTATTAACGGTGGATGAAACTTTGCTTGTAAAATGTTAATTAATCATTAGCAGTTTTTACTAGCTTCAACTGTTCCACTTAAGAGAGGTGGTTGTAGCATGTCAATAGCATGTTTGGTGGTGTGTATGAATTCAAGTGAAGTATTACTTTTTTTTTATTTTATTTTTCTCAAACGTTGCATTTTGGGTTGTGAAATGCAATGCCACAGTTGGAAGTTGGATCTTAAAATGTAAATTTGCATCAAAATTAATATCTTTAATTTTAATAAAGAGTTTAATAAAATTAGATCCAAGTAGTTTGACCTTTTTTCCGGATCCCGTATATAACTGAAGCTTTATAATACTGTACTGCCTGAAATGAAGACTCATGTACTTATAATATAACTTAGTTTTCAGTTAATTGCGATGAAAAATATCCAAAAAAAAAAATGAAGAAGAAGATTTAGAGATGTTAAATTTTGGAACACATCCAAATTCAGTACACAAATTTTATATTCCTCACAGTATTTATAATTTTATATAAGTTTACTCTTTCAAATGTTCTTTACTTTACTGTTAATATAATAATTGACAAGAAATTAAAAGTATTTAGTATTATAAATAAACAATTTATCACCAAAAAGTAGATGATCTAAAGAAGGATGTAGATACACCACCACCTTCCAATGTGCACCTTGATAAGCATGAGATGTCACATTGGAAGTCTCCTATTTCATTTGCTCTCTAGCTCACTCTCCACCACCACCAACAAAATAAAATAAAATAAATTTATAACAACAAAATAAATTAAGTTAATTAACTAAAATCCGTAGCTTTACATCGCCTCATGTCACCATCTTTCATTCCTTTTCCCCTTTCTCTTCTCCAAACCCACTTCCATTTAAGCTCTCCATTGAATCCCCTCCAATTCCCCCTTCCCACTTCTCTCCATTCTTCTTCTCTTGGCGATCATGGCCTCTAGAGAAGAATCCTCAGAGCCACTCAAATACCAGGTATTCTTTTATTATTATTATTATTATTATTATTATTCTTCATAAATTTCTCATCTTATTCTCATCAAATCTCCAGTAAAGATAAAGATGTGATTTTTATGCCTTTGTTCTTCTTCCCAGACTTGGGTTCTACGCGTCTCCATCCACTGTGAAGGATGCCGGAAAAAAGTCAAGCGTGTGCTCCAAAACATCAACGGTGAGCTTTGCTTTCGATTTCCCTAAATTTCTCCTGGATTTCTCCTTTTATAATGCGGGATTTGTGAAATTTTATAGGGGTTTATGAGATCTTGATCGATTCGCGGCAGCACAAGGTCACTGTCACTGGCAACGTGGACGCCGAGACGCTGATCAAGAAGCTAGCGAAGAGTCATAAGCACGCCGAGCTCTGGCCTGAACCTAAGCCCGCAAATCCAAACCCTAACCCTGATCCCAATCCCAATCCCAATCCCAATCCAATCGCCGAGCCCAAGCAGCCGCCATCTGAGAACCCCGGCGATCCTCCGGCGAATCCCGACCCCAAACCCCCCTCCCCCGCCGCCCCAAAACCCACCGTTGAAGCTCCGGCGAAACCAAAACCCGACGAACCCAGCACCTCATCCTCACCACCCGAAAACTCCACCGGCCCTCCATCCGCCCCCGCCGCGGATACCGCCGCCGCCGCCCCCGCCGACGGCGCGAAGAAGAAAAAGAAGAAGAACAAGAAACCCGACACCGCCGTTGATGCTGCCGCTGCAGCCGCCTCCGGCGGCGACGCAGAAGCAGAGGCCGAAGACGAGCCCACCGCCGCGGCAGCGGGTGCCACACCGCCTCGCGCGCACGTGATCGAGCACGTGCATCACGTGCCGGTGATGAGTTACAACACGACGCACCCGAGCGCGAGCTACGGCGCGACGTACTACGCGGCGGTGCCGGTACAAGAGACGTACATGCACCACCCGGCGCCGTACCCTACTGTGCAGGAGAGGTACATGCAACCAGCGCCGTTACCGTACCCTCCTCCGGTGCACGAGAACTACGTGCACGCGGCGCCGTATCATCCCGATGGGTTCTACGGTCAAGAACGGCAGCAGTCGTATGACATGTTCAGCGAGGAGAACCCGAATGCCTGTGGAGTCATGTGAGGAATGTCCAATGTCCAATGTTTTGATTTAGGGTTTAGGGTTAGGTTTTAGGTAGGTGTAGGAAGAGTTGATTTTTATTGTGTATTTATGTATGTATGTATTGGGTATATGGGAGGTGTTTCGTTTGATGGTACACTGAAAGAGGTTTTCCTGTTTTTTATGTGCACAAGGCTCATATAAGAAGAGTTGAGTTCCTCTTGCTTGCTTTGTTGTTCAAGGTTGTCTGTTTTGCTGGAGATGTGAAATGCCTCTGTATTTGATTTGAGATATATCTTGACGTGTAACTAAGTGGTCTATTGGTAGTTCCAATAAGAATTCCAAGGATTAAAGGTCTCAGATTTGATTTATGCTGAGGATATATTTTTGGGAGTATGAGTAGTGGTTGTATTGGGTGGTTTCAGTGCTCATATATGTGGGCTCTAGGGCTGTCAAATGATCAAGCTGTTTGTGAGCATTTCGAGATCGGCTCGGTAAAAGCTTGAGCTCGGTTCGGAATTTTGAGCTTTTGAGCTGAGCTCAAGTTTTAATTTTGAGCTCGAAATTAATTTTGAGCCGAGCTCAAGTCGAGTCGAGCTCAGCTCGAAAGTTAAAAAATTTAATATTAATATATTAATATAAAATATAAAAATTAATAAATATTATAATATATGAATAAAATATTTAATATTTAGTATTGATATATAATATATAATATAAAAAATTTAATTTATAATTTCAAACTAAATCCGAGATTTCAAAATTATAATTGAGTTCTTAATTTAGAGTTTTCGAGTAGAACTTGAGCTTTTGAAATTAAAATCGAACCCGAACTCGAGCAAACTTATAATTTGAGCTAATTTTGAGCTCGAGTTAGGCTATTTATTCGAAATTTGAATTCTAGCTTGGCAAATTTCGACCCGTTCTTATTGCCCTAGTGGGCTCCATTCTCATGTTTGCTCTGCTGAGATTTGTATCAATCCTTAGTCTTTTAGTTGCTTGTCGCTCATATTATCAAATAAAAATATATATGTAAATTTAATTTAAATTTAATCAAGATATAACAATGGAGGAAGACAATCTGAGTGTGAATTGGGATTTATATATATATATTTTTTTTATCATTCCTTATTTTGTTTTTGAGCTTCTGAGAAGTATGATAATAATGATGATAGATAGACTTAATATAAAAATTATGAAGAATATGAGAGACATACATACGGTTAGGGATGAGGTGGCTGTTGAATAATTGATGGATAACTTTGTATGAATTGTAATTATATGATAGCAAATTTAAAAAGAAATAGAATATTTTACTAATGGTCTTTGACATATAATATAGTATTTGGATCATCACATGCATCGTTAAGTGAAATCGTGGGAGAGCATCAGCAGTAGGTGTCATTTTGTGAACTTTTGATGTGTAAGAAGGACAAAATGGTGGAGATGAGGTGGATGGTTGGAGTCTACAGCTTTTGTAGCTAGTTTTCAAAGAGATAAGAATGAGATGGTTTCTTGCGTTTTAAATGCTAGCTAGTTTTCCTCTGATTATTTCATAATTTTATTTGGTTTGTGCTAGCTAGATTGATCTAAGTAATTATAGTCATATTTATTTCCATGTGTTTGTGGTACTGAGTATCAATTAGATCGTAGTAGAGAAAAAAACAATGAAAAAAACAACATTTTTTTGTTTTGTTTACATACACTTGACCAAAGTGTTTTTTTAATAGATATGAACAAATCACCGGAAGTAACACCACATATTGTGTTTTGAACCCATAAACTTTTTATATAAAAGAGAATGAATTAATCAACTTTTCTTTGTAAAACTTAGAAGATTTGAATAAATTTTGACCAGATGCACCGTATAAAAAGTGGAGAAGAATAGAATTTTTAGTGATATATTAAAATTTACACAAACAATACCAATTTGTATGATAAAAGTTAGTAACTCATTCTTTTTTTCAAAAAAGGTTGAGGGTTCAAATCATACATACGAGCCACGATATAAGTCCTGTGTATTTTGAATTTTGACTGTTGAAGATCTTTAGGTATTTGCTCTCAATTATCTTTGTTATACTATATCTTCTCAAATTTTTATGGGGAAGTTATTTATAGGTCCCTGGAAACAGTAATCAGGGACACCCCGCCCCTATACCCCCCCAAGGACCATGTGGCCATTTGGATACTATTTTAGGGACTTATAGTTAATTTCCCTTATTTTTATTCAAATATCTTCTTATTCATTATCTTTTTATTCCATCGCTCATACAAAGAGAGATGTTCCTCAACTTACTCTGTTATTTGTTAAATATAGATATTTACTAATATAATTATATTGTTGAGGTTTGAATTTTGCAAGAATTACAAACCTTACTTTAGTATTAAAAGTAAAAATAGTATATTTTAATAGGATTTATTTATTAAATGTAATATTTATTTTAAAAAGTTTTAATTTGGGTATTTAAATGAATAATTTCTTGGACCTATATAAGAAATATGTAATTTTTTTAGAGTAATGATATATAGCCCAACAAGACTTCCCAACTAGACTTTCCAAAATCATCCTAGCCATCCATGTCATGGTTGGCTGAGACGATTTTGGGAAGTCAGTCAGAAAGTCTTATCAAGCTATATATCATTACTCATTTTTTTTAAATAAAATTCCTTTCGTTTCTAAAGGGGGTGTGTTTGCAAGTATACTTGTCAGTAATGTGAACGAATCTAGAAAACTATTTTTCTTACCGATTAAAATCATGGTAATTTTTATCCTCGCTCATTTTACTCATACTTATTTATTTATTATTATTTATTATTTTTTTTGACAAAGGCAACAAGCGCCCTCTGAAGGTAAGTCAAGGACATGTATAGGCGTGGCCGCTCAATCCCAAGTTAGTCCACAGGAGAACAACACCATGCCTAATTACAGGCGTGGTCGTTCAACCCTGGGTTAGTCCACAGGATAACAACACCACACCTGAACCTGCAAGAGTGAGGATTCGATCTTGAGTCATTCATAAGAGAATACCTCATCTTAGCAAGGGACCCAAGTATCAATAGACCCTTGAGTCCTTGGTACTCGCACTTATTTTACTTATACCAATTCCTACTATAAAGTCTGTTGGAAAACTCATTAACTGATCAAAAAGTACATATTTTTTATTTTGAATTGATAAACCTTCAAAAAAAATTTCAACTTTAGAATATGCTTATGCAGAATGAGGGAAGTGTATTAGTCTTCCCTATTGATTTATTGATCATGAACATCTATTGATTTATTGATTACTACTTTACCATCAACTTGTAAATAGCAAATAAACATGTTATTAATTTAAATTATGGTGACTCAACTTTCATATCATGCAAGTCATTTTACACATTAAATGTTGGAAAAACTTACTCAACAGAGCATATTATAACCACTAATAATGCAAATAAATCATCCAATTAGTAATAAAGTAATGTAATTAAATAAAAGTTAGGAACACCAAGCCTAGGAAAAGAGTGTGCATAAGCACTGCCCGGGGAATCACGTCTATCGAATGAATGATTGAAGAAAGAAATGTACTTTATGAATACTTCGTTTTTCGACACTGACGCTTGTAGTGGAGCATCAAAAATAAATCAATCAAAGCCATTTGCTCATTCTTTTTTTAAGGTGCGCGCGAGCTTAAAGGCCAGTTTCGCCCCTCCGTGCAAGGTCCGGCGATCTCCTCGGTCAGTAGGCTACAACTAACCCTCGGGCTGGCCTTCTTCTTTCCTAGCACGTCTCGGAGAAGAGGAGCTTTAGTATCGCCCAATTGTTGATGAAGATGAGCAATATAAAATTCAGTACATTGAGAGGAGGAAGAAGAAGAACATCTGTGCTATATAGAGGAAGAGGAAAAAGTGTAGTCGTATGTGCTTCTCTATTAGAGTTTTCACTAGTGATGATATGAATTAATATAGGTTTTGAACTAATGGTTAGATTTGGATGTAATGAAAAACAAAGGATGTAATGAAAACAAAGACTTTGTTGTTTGGGGTTATTGAAATGAAGTGGGCTGGGCCAAGGCCGAACCACTTCATTTCCAACATTAAATTCAACCTACATGCAACTTGTGATTGATCAATAGTTGAAGACCCAACAGTGAATATGTTTTTAACAACTAAAATCAACTAACTTTTAGCTAATCAAATTTACAATAATTTCTTTTATTTTTTTAAAAAAATTGTTATTGCAAGTCAAAGTTTCAAACTAATCCTGATTCATAAATCCCAGATCCGAAATTTACTAATCGAGGCCTAAGATCCAATTCAGGTAAAGTATTTAATGTAATATTAAAAAATTATATTCAAGCACAATATATAATATTGACGCAAGAACCGGTTTCCCTTAGTGATCAGGCCAAGGTCAACGGATAATATGAGTGTCCTAGTGTGGATGGTCGAACTGAAGAATGTCAGTTGTCAGTGGCCCGCGGTGATATGATGCAAACTGAAGGCTGAAAGCGTCTCCGAAGGGCTTCAACCGGAGAAAGAATGGACATACAAGAAAAAAGAGAGGGGGTGGGCCATATGCCCTTGAGCAACTCCGACGCCGAAGTTAGTAATAGGATCGTCTGAGAAGAAAACAGAATAGTGTGTGTAGGAGAAGGGGTCGCTTATCCCTTCTTTTTCGAGGTCTTTCCCTATTTGTCTCCCTAGTGTGTCTCGAGTTTCGGCCCCTGTCATATCACTCCCTTACATGTTATTATAGTTTCTTGTTGTGCGGATATCCCCTTTTTGCTCAAAGTGATGGCGGTCATACACTGCTATGATGTGAGGGTAGCAGCCCTTGGAATCTGAGTTGCCTTTGGGTGGGGGAGTTGAGGCATTGACATGTGTACGTTTGGATATACACGTATCATATAATACATGTACCTTTTTTTTTGTACAGTGAATAAACCACATTTATTGATTGTGAAAAGGTTCCTAGTTGAACCAAGGGTTACATTGCTGTGACTTCTCAAGGTGCCGCGAGAATCTTGTCTAATTCAAGCAGTAGTACAGGGGGGTCTTTCCTCCATGGGAATTACCAACATGTTCATCCTCGAAATTTGCTCCCATCAGCCGGGGAACATGCTCTGCTTTATTTAGGGTGAGGCTTCACTTGACGACGTCGTATATCCGTATATCTCCTGTAGTTGTAGCTTCCTTGCGTTGTGTATCACATCTAAAAAGGATAGAAAAAGGAAATTAGCCTGTTGGATTAGTTCCTTGAAAACACGATGTTTGTCCTAGAAGTATCTCTTGTTCCTTTCTAGCCATATACTCCAGGTGATGGCTATGGTCATCAGATTCTACCCTGTACGAAGCTCCTTCCCCACTGTTCTAGAGTTTGCTTCCACCCCCTACAGATTTAGTATCCTAGTGGGGGGACTCAGATGTCAGATGAGGCGGCAATAGTGTGCCCATATTTTTGTGGAAAATGAGCAGCTGATAAGTAGGTATTTGCTTTGTGGTTTCATCCTCTCGTCCACATAGGAAAATAATGTTTGCTCCCCCTCCAGTTTCTTTTTGCCAGGTTTTGGAGTGTGAGAAGCTTGTTATCCCACGCCAGCCTTGCAAAGAGTTTGACCTTCAGGGGTCATTGTTGCATCTAGAAGGAGGACGGGAGGGTGCTCCTTAGACCTTCATCCATCCGAAAGTGATATAGAGATTTAACTGTAAACGTTTGTTGCAGAGTTAGTCTCTAGTGTCTACAGTCACTGTCGCCAACAGTTTCTTGTGCTATGTATACCTGGATCCAGTGTATCATTTCCTCTGCACCACTTGTTGGCGGTCTTGGCCGGAGCAGTAGGGTGCCTCTTTGGTGGCGCCGTTGTGCTTCTTGGATAGTGAGGCTTGTCTTTCCCAACAAGGTATGGAGCTCCGGGAATGTCCCACAAGAGCTTTGGATCCAACTTGTCATCCCAGTTCTCATACCAGATTTGGATGGTTTCTCCTGTTCCAGGTGTGGTTGTGATGTTTGCCATAACTAGATCCCATTGTACTGATATCCCCTTCCAGAAGTAGGACGCCCGGCTTGACGTCTTCTTGAATGGGTTGATTTGTGAGTTACTAAAGTATGCTTGCATTATAACCTTTTCGCAAAGTCCGGTCTCCCCCCTTAGCAATCTCCACCACCACTATCCTAACAGTGTCTCATTAAAGGCTTTTAGATTGATGATCCCCCATCCCCCGAGGTTCTTTGGCCTATAGAGTTTTTCCCATTTCACTAGCCGGTATGACTTGGAGTCCGGGTTCGCCCCTCTCCAGAGGAAGTCCTTTCGGATGCCTTCAATTCAGCGAATCGCCCATTGTGGAAGCTTGTACATAGCCATCCAGTAGGTAGGGATGACCGAGAGGACTGTATTGAGAAGGTTGATTCTGCCACCCCCCCATTGACAGCAGCTGACCTCTCCATGCACCCAGCCTATTTGTCACTTTCTGGATGAGTATATAGTGAGCCAGTCTTTTTTTTTTTTGGGTCTATTCCCAAATATCGAGATCCCGAGGTAGTTGATAGGGAGGGACACAAGTTTGCAGCCCATTACATGTACCTTGTAAGTCAAAAAAAATAGTCCTTCCATATTATTGTTTTTCAGTTTATTCAATCTTTCTCTTGGTATAACCCGGATGAAAAGAGGAAATTCTTTGAAGGTTCATGTTGTAATTTTTTGTTTCTGAACAGCATTTGTCATTTTTGTATTTAAGTTTTAATAAAATAGTATTATTAGTATTAAAAAGTTTTTTCAAACTGTCTCCCAAAAACATTGATAACCATTCAAGAAACTTTAATTAAAAACAAATATTTATATTGAATTAAATTTATTATTAGTAAAATTGAACTTAAGTAACAGCTCGAGTCCATCTCAGTCAGGGGTGAACTTGACACAAAGTAGGCTGACAAACCAAGCTTAAAGCTAACCACCACTTATTCAAAATGAGATTATTTGCATCTCAACTACTCGTAAGTTAAGAGCAAAATTTGTTTATTTTATTTTATTTTATTTTATTTTGATAAATATGGATAAGCCACTCGATATAAACACATTGTAGGCATGATTTGAACATTCAACCACTCTTTATGAGAATAAATTAATGAGTTATTAACTTTCTTTATAAAGATTTGTAAGAGCAAATTTGTTAGATATATCTACTTGTATCTGATTTCTGGATAAACATTATTTTCTCCTTGAAAAAATATTGAGATTTAAATTCTTGTAAATAAACTCAAGTTTTTTTTATCTTTCAAACAAAATTTATTTTGGTCGACATGAAAGAACCACGGTCAGCCAATTATAAATTCCTGAATAAACAAAATTATTTTTAATTGAATCATAATTTGCTTCATATAGAAATCTGAAATAAATTACATAGACTTCTTAACAAAACGTGCAAAACCATAGTATCGTTTTGCTTACCAATAGCATGGCTTTCTTTATGCATAAATTTTTGGTCAAATACCCTATTTAGTCCCTCTATTATTACAATTTGTCCCTTTGGGTCCCTCTAATATAAAACATGCCTTTTTGGTCCCTTTAATTTTACGTTTGTGTCTTTTAAATCCTTCCACAAGCCTTTTTGGTCCCTTTATTTATGTTTTTCAGGCCTTTTTGGTCCCTATAAACTTCAAAGGGAGAGATTTAAAAGACACAAACGTAAAATTAAAGAGACCAAAAAGGCATGTTTTATATTAGAGGGACCCAAAGGGACAAATCGTAATAATAGAGGGACTAAATAGGGTATTTGACCTAAATTTTTCCGTTTCATAGTTTGACCTTTTATACAAAGTGTAGTCTACTTGAATTTCTTTCATATTCTTATTTTTGAAACTATATGAATTTATTTATCTATGTGAGTCTGTGACAAATATGTGTTTGGGATATAGTTGATATGCCCTAAATCCAATCTCTTATTTGAACGCATTTCAAACAATGCATGACATTAACTTTCTTTTGTTATCATATTAAGTATTTAATATGATAATGTCCTTGATTAAATTTAGAGACTTGACATTATGATGGGATCATAATAATGAGAGTCAAGTCTAAAATGATTTAATCTAAAATTGTTCTTGATCACAGGATCATTAAGAATAAGACATTAGTGATCCGATTAGATCAATATATGTGTAATAGTCTTTATAAGATAAAGATTAGTTGATCTCATTAACTAAATCACATATATAGATGATGCATATGGAGATATGATCATTGAACCGACTCAATTGAGAATTCCTAATGGTTAATATTACCATAAACTGTCAATAGGATATTCTCTTGAAGAATGAGATATAATAGTTTCCTTTGACCTGAGATCATCATAGTAATTAACAAGCTATTTATCATGCTTTGATTCTGGAGACCTATTGTCCTAGGACGATAGTTGAAAAGATATTGGGTATGATTAAATACTTGTAGAATTAATGATTGATCAAGATGGAATCTGTCAACTCTTGGTAATGAGTTTGAGCTCTATGTTGTCATTATTTATAACAACTAAATTAAGACCTTGGCCAAGGCAATTGAATGATGAAGAAAAGAGTTTCTTAAGTCATTCGTTGGTTGATCATAATTGATATGAAACATAGTTGGCAACCTATTGGGATTTGACAATTCAACCAGATCCTAGGGTTGACCCAGAGCTTTATAGACAGAAGGAAAATATTACATTATTCTTCAACGGGTTCTTGAGAATAATTGTATACTTCATGCTATCCGGTCATTAAGGAGTGTTGCTAGCGCCAACCTTGATTAGTAAATTAGTATGACTAATTTGCTATCGGCTAAGTATTGAACTTATGGGGTCACACACGCTAACGAGTGTTCTAATCTTTGCTAAAATATTAATTATTTTATTATTTGATAATTAAATTAGATTATTTGATTAATCAAATAAATAAAATAATTAGTCCAAATGGAATAGTATTATATTCTTTACTAGCATAGAGAATATAGTTAATATTTGTGAGATCCAAGATTTTAGTGAAATAAAAGGGGGTTAAAATTTTCCTCTAAATTAATTCTTAATTGAATTAAGGTGCCAAGGACATACTGGGGATTTAAAGAAAGTACCAAGGGCATCTTGGTAAAAGGGTAAGGAGAAGATCTAAAAAGGAATGAAATGAATTTAAGGATTTAAATTCATTTGATTGATGATTGATTTGCTTTAAGATTGAAAATTCTCTAAATAGATAATGATTTAAACTAAGATGGAAATAAGGTTTAAATTGATTTTTGATTGAAACTTGATTGGGTTTGAATTTAAGGCAAGGAGAAATTTATTGAAATTTCTAAATGGAGGATTAAGGTGAATGATTCCTTATTTAGGGAATTATATGGCAACTAAGAGATTTTCAAGGAGATCTTTAATGCAAACAATAGTGGACGGACTTGCATGTACTAAAATGCTATTAAGGGGGCTTAGACATAAAAGGTAATGATTTTGATGGGGGTAATGTGTGTGTATATATATATATATATATATATGAGATAGGATTAGATGCTATTTGAATTCAAATAAAAATTAATAAGAAAATATTAATTTATATGCATAGATAAATAAATAGGGGAACATGCATCTGATGGGTTTTAATTAAAGATTGAAAACGAGTGGTTGATTGAAATGGCATTAAAGGCTTGATTGGATATCAATTATAATATATATATTATATATTTTCATGTTTCGGATGAGAGAGGGATGGTTTTAATTAAAACTTTATAATTGTAAAAAAGTTTCCAATGGCTAGGAGAGAGATTAGTGGAAAATATCACAGGGGTTGAATAAGGAATTGAATAGGGCGGAAAGCAGGGACTAAACTGCAAAACTACATGCATTTATTTCTCTGAATTGCTTGGACGCCAAGGGATGAGGAGTTTTTTTTAGGGTTGTGATTCAGCACCTTTGATTTGGGCAGAGTTGGATCAGGGTCATCCTACTGGCAAGCAGGATCAAAACGCTTGAGAAATCCCATGCATAACCGTTCGACGCCGCGCGGAGATCTTCTTGCGTGCAGATAAAGTAGGTATTAATTTGAATTATTGTTTAAACACTGCCCATGGATAGAAAGATCTCGGGAGAGATTCTCACAAGCTGTTTATAAGGAGGAACAATCCCCAGAACCCTAGCTTTGTTTTCATCCGGCCGCTTCCATTGAGAGAGGATCAAGGAGAGAACCTTCATCCGTCACCGAGACGCCCGAATCATCATGACGGAAACTCAGTGAGCTTCGATCCCATGCAATGATTTTAATCCTTACCAAGTAGCATATTGTAGTACTTGTTATCTAGATCTAAAAGAATCTCAAGAAGAGAGAAGTTATATGTGTGCCTGAGTGATTGATATGGTGGTCATATATTTGGTTTTAAGGTTCTTAGTGATGGCCTCTAAAGGTCCTCGGATGGCTAAGATGTTTTGGTTTCCAAAAGTAGGGACAAAGGAACTATTGTGAAGAGTTTGAAGGAGTTGCTTGGGGACAGTGAACTAAGAAGTTGGAGCACAGATAATTCCTAGTTAAATTCTTGTTTTCATGGTTGAGAGATAGTGGGGAATTATTTCTTTACAATGAGTTGTGATCTCCTGGAAATATGTGAATGGGTTAGTGGTTGGTGTGGTACCTTGTTTTGGTTCCATGAAGTCATTGTTGAGAGGATTAGTTAAGGAAACAAGTTTTTGGTTGAGGTTTCTTTTATAAAATTGATTTCCTGAAGATTTAGTGAGGTGGGTTATTTTATTAAGTGGAGTTGATGGTTTTCATTCAACTTGGGTTTAGCCAAGTTCATATCCATTTGAGTTGGATCATTCTTGATTTAATGGACCTAGCTTAGTCAAGTTGGAAGCAAAGAGGGGCCTGCAGACTGGCTGTCCCCTTCAAGGGACAGCTGGGCAGTCTGTAGTTATCCGATAGGATCAAGTAAGGTACCGTTGGAAAGATAAGGAAGAGATCTTTCCAACGAGCCCTGTTACAACTTGATCGGATTTCTGAATCAAAAGTTATGGACTGTTCTTTGGGATCATGCAATAGGTTCAGAAATTCTGCATTAGTGTTAGTAGGCATTCGCCGTGAGAACCGTTGTTCACGCAGCATGTACATGCATTGTTTTGTGACTAGTTTATTATTTTCAGGTGTTGACTTGAATGACCTTTGCGCGCCGAGGGACGCGAGATTGTTGATGAGGTTGCTAGTGATGTAAGTGACTTCTGCCTAGTATCGCTATTTCTTGATTGATTACATGTTTGTACATGTAAGTTACTCTTGCCTAGATTCCACCCATTGTCTGGGTTTCTTGATTTGCTAAATGCTGGTTGTTGGCATGTCTTTATTTGTGATACCTGTTGTTTTTGGATACATGCACATACATGATAGTTATTGCTCTCTTTCCTCGTATGTGTGTGATTGATGTGCTTGTGGTAGTGTTGTTACTACCTGATTGTTTGGAATGCTCTGTTGGGGCTTACCACCCGTAACACTTGACCGTAGGCACTCGTGGGTGCTTGTGTGCGCCTAGGTAGGTATGCCGGTGGGAGTGAGCGTGCTTTCACGAGCATAGCCTCTGTTAACCGCAGCAGACCATGGAGATACGCAGATGCTTCTTGTGTGCCGGCCGTAGGTGTGCGCCAACCGAAGTTTCTTCTTCCGCCGTCGGATTCGGGAGCAGTGAGCTCGGATTTTATGCGAGCGTTGGGACGGGACACACACGAGTTCCGTGATTCCCGCCGAGGACGACATTCTACCGCATCGCCACTGATCGATTAAGATTCGATCGGCACGACCATGTCGGCTACTGAGAGAGAGGCTACGCATCGAGGAGCTTGTTAGTCAGCCGCGCCGATGCCGGTGTTGGCCGAATCGGGAAATCATTGTTGAGCTTGTTATTGGAATTCTCTTCGTAGCCTCGAGGGTCGTTGTTGGATAGAGTCGCCGCTTCTTGATGTTTGTGGTAGACTCCTAGGATCTCATTATTGGATGATTCGTTGATTGTGACATCATGTATCTTTTATTGTGCTCACATCTTTGAGATTCCCTTGCGGTGGTACTTACGGGCTTTTCTCGAAGCTCATCACTTTTCCCCTTCTCTCACTCTTCAGTCCCGAGGAGTAGGTGACCGAGCTCGTGAGACGCGTCTGAGATTAGCGGATATTTGATGAGGTCGGAGGACCTCTTTCAGTCTTTGAGATATTGATTTATGACCACCTCGTAGGGCCTCGCGTTGTTTAGGGACTTTATTTTCCGTGATTAGCACTGATTTGAATTTGTTTATTATTGGATTAATAAACTTTTGGATTTATTTTTGTTATACACTCTCGCTTACTTAGGCCTTGTATCCGAAGCCGAAATGGCTCATCTCCACTGCACGGCGGCCGGTCTGATACGTTCGAGGTCCCGGATCCCGCGTGACAATATTAATGGACAAAATGAATAATGATTGCATGTGCTGGTTTAGAAAAACCAAGGTCACTTGATGGTTTTAGGAAAACCAAAATCTACATGTAAATATTTAATGGTTTTGTTTTTTGGTTTTGGAAAAATCAAAAGGTTTTTTGAGAACCCAAAAGGTTTTGGGAAAACAAAAAATCATATGCATGCTTGATGGTTTTGGTTTTGGAAACCCAAAAGGTTTTGTTAAACCTAAAGACTTATGCAAATACTTATAATGGATAGGCTTGCATAGCTTGTAGAGAGTTCTTTGGAAGACAAAGAAGAGATACAATCCATCAAGTGAGTTTTGAGAGTCAAAACCATTTGTTTCAATTTGTTCATCGATTCCATTTATCAAAGAGTTGATAGCAAAGGTTGGTCTCGGTGCAGATATGCATAGAGTATTCACATTATTAAAGAGGTTTAGAGAGAAAAGGAATTAGCTTCCAAGGTATGTTTTAGATCCGATCTTTAACAAGTTAAATAAATTGTAAATGTAAATAGATCTTCTGTCACGCCCCGTCCCGGATTCTAGGCCCCGAGCACGTGCACAGACCGGCCGTACCCGAGTAGAGTCGAGCTCAGCTCGAATACAAGGCCTAAGTGTAAATCAGCAGATAACAACAAATAAATCATACTCAAGTCCAATAGAACACAGAGTCATAAGGGTCCATAGGCCCTACACAAAATTAGGTCCCTACACGGGCCCTATAAAATGTCTCTAAAATAAAAGATAACTCAAAGGAGACTCCCAGACCTCGATAGCTCCTAAACAGTCTCCTCTGCACCAGTCCCCCCCCCCTCCCCCCCGAAACCTCAGGATCTGTAATAGAAAGAAAGAACAAGTGAGCTTTCGAATGGAAAGCCCAGTAAGTACCCCTGCGGGGTCATATAACAAAGTAGCATGTCAAATAAAAGGGCCACAACCCCAAGAAAAACACAACCCTAGGAGTCTACCACAAGTAAAGACAATGGTACGACCCCTAATAACAGAGTCCCTCAAGCTCTGTGTAGAGTTTCAAAGGAAAACTCTGGGATTACTCCCGGTCAGCAAATCCAGCTACGCGCTGTAAACATGACCCTTTGGTCGCTCGACCCTTCGGTCGTAAGTCGGTAGTACCACCTCTCGTACATGTCGACATGGCCAGCGTACCATTCCCACTGACGGGTAGGACAACCAGAGCATCGCCCCTCTGGCACGGCAAGGAGAAATGCTAGGGTGTCCCATCCTTGTACATTTCCCTAATGGAGCCCCCGCGCTCTACTGAGTCCGGGCAGTAGTCCCACAACAAAACAGGGATACCAACACCCCGAAGTAATCATACATGCTCAACAGAGATGAAAACAAACATAGACAACATGTATGATATTAATAAAGCATCTAACAATAAGATGAAAGCAAGGCCGAGGAAAAACTCCGAAGAGTGGGCATAAGGCAAGTGTACTTACCTCTTGCTGGAACTAGAAACCTTCCGAATCACTGTCTGTAGTGTCTCTAAGACTCCCCGAGAGTATATGACAATAGAGTTTCTATTAGAGCCAAAATTCTAATAAAACACTATGTTTCTAAATGCTCATGCATTACTCTCTCTTTTGATGGGTCTAAGCCCACTAACGGGTCCTAAAGTCCATCTTTATAGTTACCGAACCATCTCTCTCATTTCCAAGCCCTTAGTTGACTTCCAACCTACACTTGGTCAATTTTAATCATTACTAATCAACTGGTCAACCTTACTCTTGTTTGTCGTGGGTTGAAATCTATTTGATCACCTTTAGTCACCTTAACTAAAATTGGGCCCGTTAAAAAAAATGGATCCACCAACCCCTTGTGCTTGATAGGCCTAGCCTTAATAATTAAAAGCACCACCTCTTTATTACGTGGCTAGCCATGTCCTAGGGGTTAGGGGGTTATAGTGTTGGTTGAGAGGTTGTGGGTTCAAATCCCTTCTCTACCAACTCTTTACCATTCTTTTTGTTTCCTTTTATTTTATTTATTTATTTATTTATTTTATATCCTAGTTCCTTAGCCCAACCTGACTGGACCCAATCCCTTGGACCTCAATCATCTTAATTCAACTTGATTTAATAGACTAAATCCTCTTGACCAACTTAGACCCCAACCTTAAACCATTAAATCGATTTGATTAAATCTTAATCTCCCCATTGAATCAAGGTGACCAACCAACTTGGGACTAGACCCAAATTTATAAAGCGGTTAACCTAAATCAACTTACCCCTCAATTAACTAAATTAATTAATTAAATCCCATTAATTAATAAAACTGGTTTTCATTAATCCCTTAAATTCATTAAACGAATTCAATCAACCTAAGTTACCAATACATTAATCGAATTTCATCAATCTAAGTTACTAAAACATTAAATTGATTAATCAATCCCTAAGTTATTAATTTAATTAAACTAATTAAATTAATAACTTTTAATTATTATTATTTTTTAATATCTTCTCCCTCAGCCGTGCCTAGCCGGAACTGACCGCCGGAAGAACCATCTCCGCTCAAGTCCTCATCGCTGTGGCTTCCTCGCAGCCAGCCTCTCGCCCGAGTTCTCATTGCGCCCACCGGCGAGAACCAATTCCTTCTCCCCGTCGTGCCACCACTCGCGGTTGAGTTTAACAACTTCGGCGAGCTCGAAACCTCACTACTAACGCATCAACCTAAAATTGAACCCTGGAAAACATCCATACCTGAGTTTCGGTCCTCCTAGTGGTGTCAGCAATGGCGGTGGTTTCCCCGGAGCTGCTTTTCCTCTTCTCTGATCTCCTTCTCCGGCGAAGCCTTCTGTTCTCGCAGCTGTACTCCTTCCCCTCGCTTGGAGACGGGGGCTGTTCTTGTAGGGTTCAAGGGAAGCGAAAAGGCGCCGGTCCCTGGCCCGTAACGGTTGGAGGAAACGGCGAGACGGCCGGCGACGCTCGCTGCCATTTCCGGGAGTGGCGCCGTCTTTGCAGAGGGGGCGCGACCTGCCTCGGGATCGGGTCTCGCCGATGGACGGTAGAGATCATCACAGTCTACTCCAACGGCCAGATACTCATCCAGATGCCTCGTATCATGCTCGCAGTTTGAACAGACGGCCACGATCACATCGTGATCAATGGCCGGATCATCCCCTCCTGCTCGAGCTTGAGAAGTTCTCAAGATGAGCAGCCCTCCTCAACCCGCACCGTGTGGTCACTCTCACTGCCTTCTTTCTCGATGCCTCGGATCCAACACACGATTAGATGGATCTGTTTCCAGTCTGACGCGTGGCTCCACACGGGCCGTTAAAACTCTCCGAGATCTGCACTAACCCATGATCTTCTAATCCTGGCCGTTCCTTCTCTTCTATAAAGGTTTTTATCTGAAAAATTTTCCAGAAGTCCCTGGACTTCTTTAGGTTACAAGTAAGTCCTTTCTTTGTGTGAGAGAACAATTCCTCTCAAGTCCCTGACTTTTCTTAGGTCACATTTTAGTCCATTCCCCGTGAGAGGGGGTAATTTCCCTTAGGTCTTCAATACTTCTAAAAATTATATCAAGGTCCCTAACGACCATAACTAACCCTAATTAGGGTTTTAATCTTTTCAATTCCACTTTTCCCCACTTAATTAAACCGTGTAATTTCTTAGGGAATTTCTTCACATTTTATCGCCAAAAATCCCTTGATTTTACATCTTCCATTGGATTATTTCGCCTTTTGCTGTGTGTTTTGAACAACGAATAATCCTACAATATGATGAAGTGCTAAACATGTTTTTCCTCTTAGGAATATACCTAAATGTTAAGGGTGTTTATAGGATTATAGTAGGTAATGTCCGTTTGGATTTATAAATAATAGGAGTGATTGGGATTTTTTTTTAAACACACAAAACAATATAGGAGTTTATGTAAAAAAGAAATTAACCATGTACCTCTAGTTAGTTGGTACTTTTCATTGTATGAGAAGGTTTATAAATAGATGTTTACTCTCTATTAAATATATAATCAATTACTAATTAATTACTAATCAATAACTAATCAATATATATATATATATATATATATATATATATATATATATATATATATATATATATATATGAATTTTTCTCTGTCTCCCTCTTCCTTCTCCTCTTCTTTGTTTCCAACATTATGATTATCTTTAACTTCATCGCGCTCCCTTAAACCAAGCGTAGCATAATGATTTACGATCTTTTTTTTTGTTCTGAGTTTGCCACAACACTTTTTGCTCAATTTGAGACAATGCACCTCAACAAGTTTTGTGAAGCCTTCCTTAATGATCTCCAAAAGCTTCTCATATCCAAATAATATCTTTATTTGGATTTTCCAAAATTAGGGAATATCCGCAATATTTCTCATATCTTCCATGAGAATATTCAGGATTTCTCTATATCTCCCAAACATGTAAATGATCCTTAGATTGATATTATACAGTTGGCATAGGATCCCTTAGATTGATATTATACAGCTGCCATAAATCTCTTAGAATGATAATTTCCTTGTATGTAATAGTGGTGGCTATCTTTATATACTTGTATGAGAGAATTTTCATATCTTTGACTCTTACATGATATCAGAGCCTTTGTAGCCATTGGCATTTTTTTTCTTGTCTCCGGCAGCTCCCTACATCACATTAACCATGTCATCTCCTCCCACCACCTTGTCTCCCAATCCTACTTCCTATGTTGCTCCCTCCGTCACTTTTACCTCCCCTACCAGTCTCCCTCCCATGATCCAAATCTCTCATCACTACCTCCACATTAAACTCCAACTCCACAATTATCTCTATGGCACACCCAAATGACACCATTCCTAGACAATCAAAGCTTGATGGGATTCATCAATGGTTCGATTCCACCACCACCGGAGTACCTTCCCTCTCCTAACAACTTTACTCCACAATTGAATCCTGCCTTTGTCTCATGGAAACAAATTGATAAACACATTGTGACCGTTCTCCTTTCCTCTCTATACGAAGATGTTTTCTCTGCCATAGTTGGTCTCACAACCTCTGTCGCCATCTTGACAGCCCTTGCAAATGCCTATGCCTCTCCCTCTAACACTCATACTCCCAGTCATTTCTCGGCCTTGGAGGAGGCTCTACTTCTCTCGGCCAACTATCTGGCCTATCCTCTGGTGGCTTCAGCCCTGCAGCTCCCTTCCAGGGAACTTCTCTCCTCGGACTCATCCAATGCGCTTACGTACCAATCCCAAACCTAAGGTTCCCTTTTCTCCCTCTGCTGCATTGTGTACCACTAGCACTATCTCTCCCATTGAACCAACATGTTTCACCATTGCTAGTAAGGATCCACAGTGGTGTCGGCTAATGACTGATGAGTTTAATGCCCTATTACGGAATGACACTTGGTCTCTTGTCCCGGCGTCTGCTTCAATGAATGTAGTCGGCTCTAAGTGGGTGTTCAAAATCAAGAGGCGGGCAGATGGGTCACTTAAGCGGTATAAGGCTCGGTTAGTTGCCAATGGCTTTCACCAACAATCGGGAGTGGACTACGATGAGACTTTCAGCCCGGTTGTCAAACATACGACCATACGAACCATTCTTGCACTTGCCGTCTCACACGGTTGGTCGATCGGACAACTTGATGTCCACAATACCTTCTTACATTACAATCTCACGGAAACTATCTACATGTCTCAACTACTTGGGTTTACTGACTTATCTCATCCGAACCATGCATGTCTCTTACATCGCTCACTGTATGGACTCAAGCAGGCTCCCCGGGCATGGTTTCATCGTCTCTCTCAAGCACTTATCCACCATGGATTTTTTGGATCCAAGACTGATTTGTCACTATTCTTCTACTCCATGGGTGGTACTAACATCTATGTTCTTATCTATGTGGATGATATCATTGTTACAGGTACCGACCCGGGGTTTATCTCTTCCCTCATTGGTGCTCTCTCTACCGAGTTCTCCCTCAAAGACCTCGGTCCCTTGCATTACTTCCTGGGCATTGAAGTCATTCCACATTCATCCGGGATTATCCTTTCTCAGCAAAAGTGCATTTCTGATCTCCTTCAGAAAGCCAGTCTTTCTAATGCCAAACAAGTCACCACTCCGCTCTCCACGTCTGCATCTCTCACCAAACTTTCTGGTCCTTTGTTCTCTAATCCAACCAAGTACTGCTAGGTAGTGGGCACCCTATAATACATCACTCTCATGAGCCCTTATCTCTCCTTCTCCGTCAACAAGGTATGTCCATTCATGCATCAACCAATGGAGCACCACTGGGTTGCGGTCAAACGGATCCTTCGGTATCTCAAGGGCACCTACAATCATGGTCTACTCTTCAACCGTGGTTCTATCGACCTTCTTCAGGCCTTCTGTGATGCGGATTAGGCAGGTTATCCCGATGATCGCAAGTCCACAGGCGACTTCATAGTTTTCTTGGGCAACAATCTTGTCTCATGGAGTTCTCGCAAGCAACAAACAGTCTCCCACTCTTCCACCGAAGCTGAGTACAAGGCTCTCGCCGACACCTCTGCTGAGCTCACATGGATCCAGTCCCTTTTCTCCAAACTCGGCCTACCTCTCTCATCTCCACCAACCCTTTGGTGTGATAATCTTGGTGCCACTTACCTCTCCGCAAACTCGGTGTTGCATGCTCGGACAAAACATATTGAGGTTGATTTTCATTTTGTCCATGACAAGGTAGCTCGTCGTGACCTTCAGGTTCAATTCATCAACACTCAAGATCAACTTGCGGATATCATGACTAAATCGTTAGCCAAATCTCGGTTTGAGTCTCTTCGGTCCAAGCTATGAGTCGCTCCCCGACTTTAGCTTGCGGGGGCGTATTAGGGAATATCCATAATATCTCCCATATATCTCCCAAACATGTAAATGATCCTTAGATTGATATTATACAGCTGCCATAAATCCCTTAGATTGATAATTTCCATGTATGTAATAGTTGTGGCTATCTTTATATATTTGTAATTCTATTGAGACTAATATGAGAGAATTTTCATATCTTTGACTCATACATCCAATGCTCAAAATTCTTCCCATCAAATTTTTAGATTTGATATCGGATCAAGATGTTTCAATGCCCAAAATTCTTCAAATGAAACATTGAGATTTGAGGTTGGAACAATCCTACACTACAAACCATTGTCTAATATCACCCCTATGTTTCCTAACATCACTTTAGAGCATTTTCTAGAGGCCCTAAGCATTTTCTGTTGGCATTACGACGTCAAGCTGATATCACTCTAACGTCTTCATGATTTTTCTATTCCTCACTTTTCGATCTTTTTCCTTTTTTTTTTAATCTCCTTGATTTCTTCTTTGAATCTTTTTATTAGAGAAAAACTAAATCTATTTGATTACCTATTAATTACTAATTAATTACTAATAATTATTTATTGAATAGAGAGTAGAGACCTAGATCTTTAAAACATACTCATATAGATAACTTCTATTCTGACAAAGATAGAAATAAAATATAAAATAACTATAAAAATAATCATGAGATTATATTTATCTTAAACATCAAGTACAAATTGAATAGTTTACTATGTGAAATTAGACTATTGGCCAAATTTTGAGTCGTTAATCTTGTTGTCATATAACCCTCTTTTAAGTTTGTGTTCGCTTCTTTTTGTTGTTTCACCTATTTTATCCTTCTCTTGGCATGATGTAGAAATTCAGCAATCAAGCCCTACATGTGGGCTATAGGGGTACCCGAGCAGTGGCAGAACCAGAAGCAAAATTAAGAGGGTGGTGACTTCAACTTAAGAAATTATAAATACTAAAAAAATATATATAAATTCAAACTTAAGATTATAATAATAAATATTTCTAAAATATAAAATATACATACCGCTAATGACTACCACTATGAGGTGGGAGTTGAATCCTTCGGTTTTGCATATTTTGAAATCATACTAAAATAGCTTCATCAACAGTTGTTTGAAACACCTGTCATTCAATGTAGCATATTATCATATCATTCAACCATTCATCTCCCATCTTGTAACTACGCAACTCAGTTTTGATGATGTTCATTGATGAGAAGGTTCTCTCAACTGATGTCGTTGCCACCGGTAAGATCAAAACCAATTCAATAAGGCGATAAACCAATGTAAAAAAACCAAATGTTTTCTAGTTTCAACTATCTTCACAACACGACTTAAAAGATCATAACATTCAACGAAATCAACATTTCTTACAACATCATGAATGTAAGTGTGAAGTTGCTCGTTTAAGACTTGAAGTTCTTGTACACAAAAACCATTAGAATAAATTTTAGCAAGGCGAAGTATCCTACCATGGTGGAATCTAGAAAATGAGTCTCTTGGATCAAGACATGATATGCAAGTTAACAACTCCATAGTTGTCTCATTGAATCGGCTATTCATCTCAGTAGTAATTAAATAAAAAACTGCTAAAAAAAATCTCGGCATGATAATGATTGTAATAACTAACCCAATGCCCTTCACGCCTAGAATGACCCCGAACTGGTATTTTATCTTCCATGTTGGGCAATGGAATACACATTCGATCACAAAAGCTACTAACCTCTTCTAATAACTCATCCCATCTGTCATCCCTTAAATCTTGTATGCGATCTTTCATAGTATCAATAACCGCCATGGTATTAATAATGTTTTGATCTTTCTGTTGTAAAGCATTTGATAATTCATTCGTGATCCCCAACCCTTTCATCATCAAATGCAAGACATATACAAATTCAAAGCTATCCATTTTACCAATCAAACTTGACGCTATATCTTTTTGATCTACAATAGTCTCATCTTGACACACATTTTGCAACACTTCCAAAACCGATTCCCATATAGTAAGGAGAGGTTGCAAAATGTGAACCCTAACTATTTGTCTCTTCATGCTTGCCTCTTCCTAAAAAATCTCATCAGTCTCCAATCTCTCTACGATTTTTTGATGTTGTGTTTGAAGTAATGCATCTCTTCTTTTATATGAAGCACCCACAACATTCACAATCATATTTGTATAACAAAAAAAATCTGAAACAACCAGAATACTCTTGGCAACTTGAACAACCACCAATTGTAGTTGGTGAGCAAAGAAATGGATATAAAATGCAAAGGGATTTTCATTTAAAATCAATGTCTTCAAACCATTAAATTCATCTCTCATATTTGAGGCTCCATCATAATATCCTTGCCCTCTTAATTTTGAAATTGATAAACCATGACGAGCAAACAATTCATCTAAATTACTTTTAGTGATAATGCTGAAATATCACTTACATGCTGAATAACAAGAAACCTTTCAACAACCTGCCCCTACATGTTCACAAACCTCAAAATCACCGTCATTTGACCCTTTATTGACTTATCTCGAGACTCGTCAACAATTAATAAGAAGTTATTATCACCAATTTCATTAACAATTGCCAATGTTGTCTTTGTTGCGCATGCATTCACTAACTGTTTTTGAATCATTCGAGAAGTTAATTGATTATTCCCAGGAGTATTTTCATTAATAACGCTCAAAACCCTTTCAACACTTTTTGCATACAAATTGAGTATCTCCAGAAACCTCCCCTATTTCTGGAAATTGAAGACTCATCATGACCACAGAAAGCAAGACCATGTACTAAAAGAATTCAAACAACATACAAAACAACTATCAACCGAAAGCGATAATTAATCTCCATCTAACGTCAATGAGACGTAACACATGTGATTTACTTTGTCTTTGATTTTTAAAATCCTTACAATGTTGTCTAGAATCGTTGTGTGTACTGTTCACTAGACCTACATGTTGATTAAATGATTCAAGTTCTTTCCTTCAATTACTAAACCCTCTTCTTATAAAAAATATCACTTGCATCTTTTTCACTTCTATCCTGCCTGGAAAGATAACAATAAAAGCAATAGGCTTCGTCTTTTGCCACACTATATTCCAACCAATCAAATTTCTGAAACCGCAGTTCTTGAAGCGCGACATTTCTTTCCCTTGCTATTTTTTTGGGAAAGTCATATCCACATGGCTGACACGGGCCTTTCAATAAATACGCTCTCCGAACTTGATCTCTAATCGCCACATCATTCTCTTCAATTGGTTTTCGAAGTCTAAGATCAACAATGATATCATTTGGATTAAAATCAACACGAGTTCTCTTTTGCGCTACAGTGCTGTTTATGTAAGGTGATATTACTGTGCGGCTGGCCGGATCACTATGCCAGTAAGGTCGCCTCCCATTTAGGCATTTGGGGAGTGTTTTAAGGATTTCTAACTGTACAGATGGAAAGATAATCGAAAAATAAGCTAGTATGTCGATTTTCATACAATTTTGTGAGGTGATGATCCTCCCACTTAAAGGTTGAAATTCTTAACTATTAAAATTCCTATAAATAAGAACCGTTAAGTGGGAGGATCATCACCTCACCAAATTATATGAAAATCAACATGCTAGCTTATTTTTCGATGTACTTTCCATCCGTACGATTGGAAATCCTTAAAACACTCTCCAAATGGCCAAATGGGAAGCGACCTTATATGCACAGTAACCAGCCGGCCGCATAGTATCACCGTTATATATATATATAATCTAAGGGGTCTCTTGGAGCTAAGGGGGTGCTTGAGCACCCCCTTGCCCCCCACCCTCCGCCCTTGTACCTTGCCTTATTGCCACACGGCCCACATGTAGCTCCCCTGCTGCCTTCACACTAGGCTCAACTGTGTTGTAGGGCTTAATGGCAGCATGACTAATGCTCATGCATAGACAACAAGCGACCTATTATGGCACTGCCCGTGAAGCCAACAAGAATTACAAGCCTTGGGTAAATTTTTTTGGTAGGTCACTTAACTATGTACGGATTTCATTTTAGTTACCGAACTTCAATTTGTTTCAAAGCAGCCACTCAACTTCAATTTGAGTTCAACGGGCAGTCACCCGAGAAATTTCGGTGCTCCTTTGCTGATGTGGACGCTGGAGAAGCCACGTGGAGCCTAATTAAACTAAAATATTATTAAAAATAGTTATTTTTAATTAATTAATTTAATTACAATCAAATATAACCCTAATTATAACCCCTCATCTCCCTCTTCTGAGCACCGCCGTATACATCGACGACCTCTTCCGGGGCTGCGGCAGTGATTGAACGGTGGGCGGTGGGCGAGAAGTCGGTTGGCCGGTGGGTGAGAACCCTAACCCTAACTAAATACAGATTCTCCATAGTCGGAATCTCAGATAGTAGCGATTGCCCGGTAAGCGAGAAGCCCAACCTCGGAACCCTTCCGAATGATAGTGTAATTATCGAGCTCTTAGTGATCCTAGCAGCAAGCTTGAGAGTGAAGCTGCTTGTAGCTGCGAACCTCCACATGGTACCAACAAAATTCATAGTCATGACCTTTTGAGAGATCCCACTCTTTTGTGAAGTAATTCCCCAAGCTATCAAACCTATATGCTTTCTGGCTTACAAAGCTAGGGAAATTATTCCTATCAAGATGGTTTGTTTTAATGGGGGTTTCATCAAAGTGATCACCATACACCACTCTTCCTTTAGCTCTGCTCTTCATGTACACAAGCTCCATCAACGAATCAACACAAAAAACTTGCAACTTTCCACATTTCCAGAACCTATTTCCCTAAATTTTGCACCTATGAATCGAAACTCCTCAAAATTCAAGAAAAAAAAAATCACAGATTTGTCAATTTCTCAATGAGATATATCAACTTTCCCATTGATTAGAACATCCCACAGTCCAAAACTTTCCAACAAAACCATAATTCAATAGATTTCAACTTTCTACAATCATCATGAAAGACTTGAAGAATTGTTAGGGTTAGGGTTCTCGCCCACCGCCCATCGGTCAATCGCTGCTGCAGCCCCGGAAGAGGTCGTCGGTGAATGCGGCGGTGCTTGGAAGAGGGAGATGAGGGGTTAGGGTGTAAAATCCAAGGATTTTATTTAAAAATGTGTTCAAAATTTCTTTAAATTAGATTATTAATTAAAGAAGGTTCCCCAAGTATTTAGTGATTGAATTAAGAAGGGAAAATAAGGGTTAAAAGGTTTAAAACCCTAATTAGGGTTAGTAGAGAGTCCGGAGGACCTTTTGGTAATTTTGTAAGTACCAAGGACTAAAAAAGTAATTGTTTTCTCTCTCTGGGTGGACTAAACTGTAACCTAAAGAATTACAGGGGTCTCTGGATAATTTTCCAGAGAAAATCCTTATAGAAGAGAAGCGACGGCTAAGATTAGATGATCTCAGATTTGCCCTGATCGCGAGGCATTATAACGGCCCATATTGAGCCACGTATCGGTCAGGTAACCGATCCATCAGATCGTGATCTGGATCCGAGGCAGAAGGAAAAGTTCGTGTGAGAATAACCTCACAGTGCGGACTGCTGTGAACCACCCATCTTCGGATTGTCTCTAGCCTGAGGCGATGGATGAGAATCAGGCCATTGGTTGAGATTTAATCTCGGTCGTTCATCCAACGGGGTAACGGATACGAGGTATTAGTAAGCGACATCCATTGTTGAAGCTGGAGGTGTGAGATCTGGCCGTTCGATTGAATGGAGTGTCGATCTCGAGGCAGGGGGTGGCCATTTCCCTCCGCCAGGAGAGCCGGCACGAGCGCCGCTTCCTCCCCCGGGCGGTACGCGCGGGAAGCCCGCTCGTCGGACGGCGGCTTAACTCCGGGACATCGCCAAACTCTTTGGCTGCCCTCGGTCTATAAAAGCCCCTCCCTGGCTCCTTCTAAGACACCGAGAAGAAGTAGTTCGTAGAGGTTGCCGGAGTGATTGACCGGAGAGGACGGGAGAGACGTTGGGAGCTCCGATCGCCTTCAAGCATTGCTGGGAGCTTGTGCAGGCAGGTACGACTCTCTCCTTTAAGTAAAGGGCTCCGTTGCATACATTTAGTCGAGGTTTCGGGGTCGCCGGAAAAGGGGCTCACGGCCGGTAGTGAATGGATGAGGGGAAAGGTTTTGGGAACAAACTGTCCGTGCAGGCGTTTTCTTCGCTCGAAGGGGAATCTCATTGCAGGATTTTTCAGGGAAAAGGGTTCTCGGACTAGGAAATTAGACACTCCGGCGATCTTCTCCGGTGAGGTTTGGACAAAGAAGGGAAGAGAGGCTGGCGGCGGTGATTAAGGACTGTAAAGGGTTTCCGGACGAGGGGGAACTCGACGCAGGTGGTGCTCGACCGCAGCATCTTCTCCGACGGCCGCCTTCTGATCTCCGTTGAAGCTCGGCTACGCGATGGAGAAGAAGGAGATTAAGGATAAAATAGTTTAGTTAATTTAATTAAAATAGCAAACAAGGTTAAATGATTGATTTTAAATTCCTTAGTATGACAGCTACTAATCAAATAAATCAAAAGAACACATAGGTGAATTAATCAATTTAATTGCTTAATTAGATTGGTAGAGGATCTAATTAAATTGATTAATTGATGTTGGACATCTAAGTGTTTAAATAAATAATACCTAGTATGATATTTTTTTTAAAAAAAGAAAACTATATCATGGTTGATTAATTGATTAATACCTAGGCATCTACATGATTAAATAAAATCATGTAATGGCCTAAGTTGATTAGATTAAAAGGACCAAGGTTTGGACCTAAGTAGTGAGATAATTGATTTAATTAAATCAATTGAAGAAAAGCTAATTGAGGGGTTCATGATGTGACCTAATCAGATTGGGCTAGAAAAATAAGTGGTGGGTCAGGCTAAGTCTAATGGGCTTGCTAACCCATAAGAGTGGACCCAATTAACCTTATGCGATTAGATTCTATCTAAGAGGCTTTAAAACACGACAAAGTGGGACCAGGGAGGTCAGACTAGGTATGACCAATTAAGGTTCGTACCACGACAAATACAATTAAAATTTGACTAGAGTTGACCAAATGAGGGTTGATAGTCAACTAAAGGACATGGAAATGGGGGAAAAAGGGGCGGTAACTAGGGATATGGTCTTTAGGACCCGTTAGTGGGCCTAGGCCCAACAAGAACGAGAGTCATGCATGTGCAACTAGAGACATAGGGTTTTATTAGAATTTTGGCTCTAATAGAAACTCTATCTGTCAGATACTCTCGGGGAGTCGTAGAGGCATTTCAAGAGGTGACTAGGAGGAGTCCTAGTTCCAGAAAGAGGTAAGTACACTTGCCTAGTACCCACTCTTCAGAGTTTTCTTTGGACTTGCTTATGCCTTGTCGATATATACTTTATTGTTGTCATACATGCTGTTCTTATCTGTTTTAGATTCCTATTGAGCATGTATGTTTGTTTCTGGATGTTGGCATCCCTGTTTGATGTGGGTCTACTGCCCGGACTCAGTGGAGCGTGGGGGCTCCGATAGGGAAATGTTCAGGGATAGGACACCCTGGCATTTCTGCTTGCCGTGCCAGAGAGACGATGCTCTTGTAGTCCTACCCGTCAGTGGGAATGATACGCTGGCCGTGTCGACACGTATGAGAGGTGGTACTACCGACTTACGACTGGAGGGTCGAACTATCAGAGGGTCGTGTTTACAGCGTGCAGCTGGATCTACTGACCGGGAGTGATCCTTGAGTTTTCTTTGAAACTCAACTCAGAGCTTGAGGGCTTCTGTTGTTAGGGGTCGTGCCTTTAGATTGATTTGTGGTAGACTCCTAGAGTTATGTTTTCTTGGGATGTGGTCCTTTTACTTGACATGCTGTTATTATGTCTTTGTGACCCCGCAGGGGTACTTACTGGGCTTTCCATTCGAAAGCTCATACGTTTGTTCTTTCTCTCTTTTACAGATCCCGAGGTCTAGGGGCTGGTGCTGAGGAGAGATTGTCTGGGAGATCGGAGGTCTGAGGGTCTCCCTTGGGTTATCTTTTGTTTGAGAGTTGTTATTTTGTAGGACCCATATAGGGACCTGGTTTTGTATCGGGCCTATGGACCCTTATGACTCTATGATCACTTGGACTGGAGTATGATTTTATTATTACTTGTTATCTGCTTATTTACACTTAGGCCTTGTATTCGAGCTGAGCTTAACTCTACTCGAGTACGGCCGGTCTGTTCACGTGCTTGGGGCCTGGATTCTGGGACGGGGTGTGACAAGGGTTAGGGTTATATTTGATTGTAATTAAATTAATTAATTGAAATTAATTATTTTTTAATAATATTTTAGTTTAATTAGGCTCCACATGGCTTTTCTGGCGTCTATGTCAACAAAGAGGCACCGGAATCCCTCAGGTGACTACCGTTGAACTCAAATTGAAGTTGAGTGACTGCTTTGAAGCAAATTGAAGTTCGGTAACTGAAATGAAATCCGTACATAGTTAAGTGACCCACCAAAAAATTTACCCTACAAACCTTATTTTAGTATTAAAAGTAAAAATATGATGTTTTTATATACTTTATTTATTAAATTTAATATTTCTTTCTAAAAGTTTTAATTTAGGTATTTAAATGAATATTTTTAGGACCTATATAAGAAAATGTATTTTTTTAAAAAAAATAATACCTATTGTGGATGAATATAGGAAACTATTTTTCGTAACGATTAAAATCATGGTAATTTTTATCCTTGTTCATTTTACTCGCCTGCTATAAAGTCTGTTGGAAAACTCATTGACTAATCAGAAAGTACTTATTTTTATTTTGGAGTTGATCAACCTTCAAAAAATTTTTGTCCACTTTAGAATAGAACATGCTTATGCAGAATGAGGGAAGTGTGTATTAGTCTTCCTTGAAACATGCCTGTGCGACAATTAATTATGTAGATTAACATGAACCTCTATTGACTTATTGATTACTACTTTACCATCAACTTGTAAATAGCGACTACAACATGTTATTAATTTAAATTATGGTGACTCAACTTCCATATCATGCAAGTCATTTTACACATTAAATTCAACCTACGTGCAACTAGACTCGTGATTGATCAATAGTTGAAGACCCGATAGTGAACATGTTTTTAACATCTAAAATCAACTAACTTTTTAGCAAATCAAATCTACAATCATTTCTTTGTGTTTTTTTTTTTTTAAATTGTTATTGCAAGTCAAAGTTTCAAACTAATATCCTAATTCACATATAAATCCTAGATCCGACATCTACTCATCTAGGCTCAAAGATCCAATTCGTGTAAAATATTTAAAGTAATATTTAAAAATTATACTCAAGCACAATATATAATGCATTAATTTACCTTTTAAAAATCACTTCTTCAACTCTTATCGAAAATATCAAGTACTTCTACTTCTCAATGTTCCCTTGATTCAATTGCATATAATCCTCAAAAAAGTACTGCCCATCTATTCAATAACCAAATAATTTCTACAAAAAGATTGGTACATGAACTTTAGCAAAGGTTTTAGCAGTTGTTGAAATGAGCAACAAGAAATAATGAGGGACTAAAAAAATTAAAGCCATAAATTATGAGTAGTTGAATAAAAAAAGAAAAAATATATTTAATGTTGTACTTTTTGAAGATAAGTGATGATAACTGCAGCAGCAACTACAGTCCTCTCATTTTGGTGTCATAGAAGTCAAGTTCTCCACAAAGGATTTATAATGACATTGTACCTAATTGATTCCAAACCATATTGCTACTTTTGTATCTAAATTTTCACTTTTTTGTATTTCATTTATTTCCCTTGAATCAAATTTAAACCAGTATATAAGAGAATTAATTGAATGATCAATCAATACAGTAGGGTTGTTGAGATTGTTAATTTGGTTGCATAAAGAAAGGTCCTTTTAGAACTTAATGTGCGGACTCAAAGAAGTGTGCCATTATACCCTTGAAATGTCACTTCTATCTTAATGAATTGGCCTTGGCCATTAACATTTAATTAATATTTAAGGACTTTATAGGTAACAATTTCACTCCTCCCAACAACGTTTAATGGAGCTTTTATGAGAAATAAGTGAAGTGGTCTTGGTACTTTTTAGGATACTAGAGGTTTGAAAGCTCTTAAAAATGTTTCTGAAGTTTTAAAATAAATTAATAATTTAAGTTTCAGTTAGTCTATTTTATAGAAATTTAAAATCAAATAGATTAAGCTATCATTTAAATCCAAACCTTTATAAATTTTTTTTTTCCTGTATGTTTTCAAATTAAGAGTGAAAATGCACTTTTAATCGTTGAACTATTTCCTTTTATTCATTTTTCCCATAAATTACTTATAAAAATTGCCTTGATATATACTGAAATGTTCATCTAACCTATAAACAATAATGGAGAATTTCTTCATAATTTCTCATAATACTTTCTGATTCCTTCTTGTTCTTAACTAAAAATTTCAAGTGATGCTTGGACACCTAGGAGCCAAATGTATCACAAAGTAATATTGATAGTGCTGTAAAATATTTTTAAGAAAATTTCACAAGTATATCAGGGACCACATATACCATCCATATTCTCTTGATGTAATTCTCTAAGTTTATGTATTATCTTTAATCAGAACAATCATATTTTTAAGAAAATTTCACAAGTAGATCATCAATAAAAGCTCACCTTTTTATCTTTGCTTTTCCTTGCAAGGTTATGATCCTCTTTCCTTCTCTTTCCACTCTCCTCTTCTTGCTTAAACAACAAACTTTTCAGGTTCTGAAGGAGCTCCACTACTCTCCAACCCGGGGAGATCCCTAAAATCTAGAAAAAAAAAATCTAAAAATCAAGCTTACCTCGAAACCCTGATTTCGATCGTGGAGTTCGCGTTGTTCCGCTCCGGATCGACGCTTGCCGAGGATGAGGAGGCGGCCATGAGGGAAGGTCTTGGGAGGCAGAGGAGACGGGAATTGGGAATGGAGATGCAAAAGAGAAACCCTAATAAACCTCTGTCATTTCTCTATTTCATAAGGGCAATTAAATAATTGTATAGCCCCAAAATTGCTTTTGAAAACTACTTTTTTCAGAAGCATCACAAGTCCAGCTTCTGAAAAAAAGCAATGTTTCTGCTTTTTTTGTAGCTTCTGCTTCTGCAGAGAAGCTAATCCAAACAACATTATTTCAACCCAGAAGCGCTTAACTTATAAAAAAGCACTTCTGGCCTTTCTAGAAGCTAATCCAAACACCCCCTTGGCCTTGTTTGGATTGACTTTTAAAAAAAGTGTTTTTTTTCAAATCCTAGAAGGACTTCTGAAAGAAGTGCTTCTCAGAATAAGTTAAGTGCTTCTATATTTTTTGTATTTGGATATGTTAATTCAGAAGCACTTTTATATTTAGGTAGTTGTTTGGATGTGTATTCCTAAAAAGACTTTTTCAGTGGCAAATTACTAAAATGGACATTCAGTGAATTATTATAATATATCTCAATTATTATACATTTGTCACATGACATAAGTAATATTATCATGTTTTAATTTCTATTAACATGTTATAGAGTGCTTCTCACATGTTATAATAATAATAATAATAATAATAATAATAATAATAATAATAATAATAATTATTATTATTATTATTATGACTACTATTAATAATAATGATAATATTATTATTATTAATAGTAGTATTATTAAAACTAGTACTATTATTATTATTATTATTATTATTATTATTATTATTATTATTATTATTATTATCATATATATTACTATTATTATTATCATGAGTATAATGATTATTATCACAATATAATAATAATAATAATAATAATAATAATAATAATAATAATTATTATTATTATTATTATTATTATTATTATTATTATCACCAAATTTTATAAAAATAATAAATGGAATGGTTTCCCAATTTCCTTGAAAAAAGAAGTTCCTCACATGCTCATAACTTCGGAATTCTAAAAACAAAAACAGAACGTAGATTCAAACATTCAATTTCCTTGAAAAGAAAGCATCCTCTATCAGTGATGAATAGCATACTCTATCAATAAATAATTATGAACAAATAGACAAACAAGCCTAAAAGCAATGTAGTTTATAAGGACATTCCACAGACGACTCCTATTCAAAAAGACTAAGCAATTTAACAAGAGAATTTAGATGGTTACATGAACTTCTCAAAATGAAAATTTCATAGAGCTATATATATATATATATATATATATATATATATATATATATATATATATATGATAAGTAGAATCATGATATTGAATTACATTTATTGGATTGGAGAATAAATGTATTGCAATCATCTTCCATTACCTCTTCAATTTCTTTTGCAACTACTACTCTCTATGATTTTGCTGAACTTCAGTCAGTTTCTGCAGAAAAGTTAATGTGGGTTTTGATCAACCAATCTGTGGAAGAAAGAAAATCATAATGCAACTTTATTTGAATATTCTATTACATTATTGCTTATTTATCTCAAGATTCATGTCGTTAAATTAGATCCTGTCAATAAATAAAGTTTCCATTTGATCAAGGATTTATCTAGAAAACTATCACCTTTACAAATCACCTAGAAAACAAAGCATTAATGTGAACCCATTGCTCAATCTTTGGAAATGCATTCTCTACTACATGTTTAAGGATCCATCCAATCACAAACTTTAAAAGGTAAAATACATGTAAATATCACAAAAATATTCTGCAATTGATATCACCTTTGCCTTGACGAACTTTCAACTTCAAAACTAGATCATCTATAAAGAAGCCTTTGGTCAGGCAGTACAAACTAACATCTTCAAGAAACTCAAACTACAAGAATTTGGAGCTGTTAAGGCAGATATTAGCGGCGGATATAAAACTCCGCCGCTAAATTTTATTTATAACGACAGATATAAATATCCGCCGCTATAAACCTTTTAACCAGCGTTTGTGTCTTATCTATAGCGGCGGATATATATATCCGCCACTACTAACCGTCCTGCAGTTGTAGACAATAGTCTCTAGTGGCGGATATAGTTTTCCGCCGCAATAATGCATCTACTTACAGCTACACACCCGTTAATTAATTAATTAACAGAGCTAATCAATAGTTTAATTTTTTTTTTATTTGCAGTGGTGTTCTGTAGCGGTGGATATTAGTATCCGCTGCAATTAGTCTCTCACCCCCGCCAAATACCTTAGCGCGCGCGAGTTTGCCCGTCGACTCCATCGAGCCTTTTCTATTTCCTCTATATACGGTGAAACCTTCTGCGATCTTGCCAAACCCCTTAGCGCGCGCGAGTTTGCCGGCTGAATCCATCGATCCTTTTCTTTTTCCTCAGCCCGGCGAGCTAGCCCGGCGATAACTGGATCTTTGCTTTTTCCTCAGCTCGACGAGCTCCACCTCCTCCTCTCGACGTCTGGCAATCTTCATCAGGTTATTGTTCTCAATCTCATCCCTCTCCTACTATGAGGGATTTCCTAATTTCTCCTATCCCTTCCTCCCACCTCCCACCGGCTAGGGTTCCTGATCCCTTTCATTGATGGATTTCAGAAGCTTTCTTGAAGTCTAATTTTATTTCCCAGTCTACTATTGTTCACTAATTCTCATTCGATTTTCTGTGAATTTATTCAGCGAGGAGCAGTACATTATCTCTTCGCCAATCCTCAGTTTTATCGGTCTCCCCAAATCAGAAAGAGCTCTACGATTGTTGCCGGTGAGTGATGCTTTCTTCTGCATTTTGATCCATCTTTTGTTCTTTGGCGTTGTTGTTTTGTTGCTCGATTAGTGGTTTTGATCGCCCTGGTGTGTGTCCTGATGGTCCAAATGATCTGAGATGCATTTTTTTGTTGGGTTTTGACGAGCTATGATTTTTTATTTCATTCATTTCTTTGTTTCTCGATTTGTTTGGTATGATATCTTGGTGTGTGTCCTGATGGTCCAAATAGAATATAAATGATGATTTCCGATTTAGTGTACATCAAGATAACTTGTATCACATCAACCATAAATAAAATATGATTTATCTGGGATCATTCCTGCCAGAAAATGTAAGCAAAATGTAAGCAAAATGAGTTGGGTATTGTATGTGTTTATATTCAAAATAAGCTTTCATCCGAAATAAAAGACTAGCTAGAATCTTTTAACAAAGCCCAAAACAAAGTTCTAGAGGAAATATTTTTATACGAAAATTGATTGCTAATCAATAAAAATTCATATCTTGCAACAATTCTACTTAATTAATAAATTCTCTGCATGTAAGCAACCAAAAGTTTCAGGAGTTCATTAGTCTCTACTATAATTCTCCAGTAAAATTGAAAATGGCTTGCAAATACTTTTGTTGGCTTATCTTCTCCATATATCAAGTGGTTCCAATTAATACTAACTCCAATTTTAATTTTTTGTCTATTATTTTTGCATCTAAGGATATTATTATAGGGTGGTATTATATTTGTCAATTTTGCTTCTATTGTGGTGTAGCTAAATGTTGCCCCTTATAAGGCGTGGTAGGGCACATGGTAGAGGAGAAGTCCCTGCTCAATCAAATTCAAGCTCGAGTCATACTCCTATAGAGGAAGGAACTTCATCTAATCCAGGCTAGTACATCTTCATTAAGTTTCCATGATGTTTTATAATTATACTCATTTGTATATTTATAAATTTATGAAGTTTTTAAAATTCAATATTTGATATATCAAAGCATTTTGTAGAAATTCATAGGAATGTTAGGGGACACACACGGCTTGAGAGACTCTGGAATAGAGAAGAAAATGCACCAAAAAAAGTTGTCCGAAGTAATAATAAGGGGCAACCAGTTGGTGATAGTGCTAGAGATCTGGGACAATTTCTAGGTACTATGGTTCGTAGACCTAGATTTTGTTCGTTCAAATACTCTGATTGGAGGTTTGTGCCCAGGAAGATAAGGAGAGGATATGGCAGAGAGTGCAGGTAACATTTTAAAGTTTAATTTTTTTTTCAAAGTTTGATAATTTGAACTCATGATTTTTTTTCTTCATTTTATCATGTTTTAGGATGTTTTTGAAATCGATAATTCACTTAAGGATTGGGTGTTGCAATCTTTTAATAAGAAGTGGAAAGATTATAAAGCCCAAGTGAAACGGGCTAATTACACCCCTTTCTGGGGTGATGTGGTAAGAGCCAAAAGGAACCAACCCTTGGAGCTTACCCAGGATGATTGGGATTGGCTTGTAGATTTCTGGGAAAGTGACACGGGGAAGGTATATTTATCATACTCATTTGTATCCTTATTCAAGTAAATTTTTATATTCTTTTGAGTTTAGATGCTTGAGGAAAAAGGCAAATTAAATTGTGGAAAACAAGCCATGCCTCACACTTCTAGAACAAAAAGCTTTGCAAGGAGAATCGATGAAGAGGTAAAAAATATCATTTGTGGTTGATAATAAACTGTTATTTTTAATTCATTTAAAAATATGATATTATCTATTTTGTACTAGACGATAAACAATGATGGAGTGGAACCATCACGCGTAGTCATGTTCTGTAAGCTACATCAAAGAAAAGATAGCAAATTCGTCGATGCAGCAGCTGAAGAAAAGTTTGTATGTATCTATCGAATTTTGCTTTCTCTACTTATACAATATTTACATCATCAAATTAAATTGTATCCTTTAGTTTAAACAGTCTCAAATGAATGCTTTAGTGTCCCAATTGCCACAAGAGTCCCAAGGTATCCCTGTAGCTAGGGACGAAATCTTCTCCCAAGTCATGGGAGTAGACAGTCATGGGCGCTGCAGATTATATGGTCTAGGTGTTTCACCTAAAGATATGCATGGACCACGACCTACGCGCCGAGAGCTGTTAGAAGAGAATAAAAGCTTGAAGGCTGATAAGGAAGACACAAGAAAGCAATTTAATATGGTAACTTCAATTCTTGGCCAACTCACTGGTGTAGAAGGTGATCTTCATGATATTATGGCTAACCTATCTAAAAAGGTATATGTTTTTAATTGAAAATTGTTTTATTGTTAGGTTGATTTTTAAGATTTAAGTAACTACAAGTTTTTATTTGTAGGGTCGTGCACAACCTACTGATGTCAAATCTTCTCATTCATTTGAAAATGAAATGTCACAAAATTAATATGGAAAGTAAGGAGGAAGGCAATTGTCCCAGCATTTGTCTGGGTTTGTGTTCTTATCTCGGTTTTCTTTTCTTGCTTTATTTTAATATGTTTTTTGTGTTCTTATCTCGGTTTCATTGCATTATTTTGATTGAAAAAAGTTGTGTTTTTTTATGCTTTTTGGGAAGTTTTAGTGCCTTGGATTCATTTTTTTGTATAAAGAAAAGATGGAAATCACATGTTTTGCAGGGCTTTTCCAGTGTTTATGTACTTTGAATGGTCCTTTCTCTTCTTAAAATGCGGGATTCTGGCTGTTTTGATTTTGATTTGAATTGGTTACTGTGATTTTCTGCAATCAAAAGACCTTTCTTTCTGAATCTGTTCACTGCTCTGGTTTTGATCTTTAGCTTTTTCTTTTGATTTTGTTTTGTTTTGTACATAAGGTGAAGGGGATGGAGAAGGAGAAGAGGGCTGAGATTCAGGGAATTAACAGAATAATGAATACAAGTAAAGCTACAAATAGAATCAAATCCAGAAGAGAGAGAAAGATTATCATTTTGAAAAGAATGTTTTAACCTCTTCCATCTTCTCTCTTCATGGAATTGTTAACCTTGTGTAACTTGTAGAACACTCCCTGAGCTATTTTAATTTTCTAATTTTATCTTTTGTTGATCAACTTTTTTTTTTCTCTTTTATGGTGGAATTGTATGGGATTGATGAATGCAGTTTATCTAGGTTAGTGAGTTTAATTATATATATGTTCTTTATTTATTTTTGGATTATATATAATTGTGTTTGTGAATTGAATTGATCATGTATATATATGTTGTGTTTTGATTGATCTCAAGAGAATATGATGATGAAGAAGCAGCAACTCATGCTTTACTTGTATTGGATCTCTTAGAAGGTGATCATGTTATTAAATATTAAAATCTATCTAGAATTTAATTACAACAAATTAGACTTAATTTCAAGTTTTAATCCAATGATGTGATTATGATTAACAGGAAGAGCAGTGGATTCTCAAGAGCAGTGGTATTTGGTTTATGTTTGTGTTTCTTTTTACCTTTTAGTGTTCCAATGCAATTGTTAAATTTCATTGCTTTTATTAGACTTAATTTTATGTTTGTTTTCTTTTGGAGATAATAACAAGATTAAATACAAAGATGGGGATTCAGATTGAATGTTTTCACATTCAATTAATGGATTTCTTTGTAGATTAAAAGTTTCTTTAATTTCCAATTCATGGTTCTTTAATTTCACTTATTTGAGGCTTGTTTCATTTCACTACATGTAGACGAAGAAATGGAAAGCTTGGGAAACAGAGACCACTTCATTAGAATACAAATTCTCAAATGGTAAATCTTAATCAACTTAATTAATTATTATCAGTCTTTCATATTAATTAACCTATAATTTTAGATTAATTTTGCCTTAATCTTAATGTGCATTGTAAATTTGCAGATCCATCAAGGTTTAGGCTCACTCATCAAACTTCATTTGTGAAGAGAAATTTGGGTCTTTCCAGTACTACTGGAATTAGATGGATTGTAAGATTCAATGTTCTTTTTTTTTTAATCTCCACAATCAAAGAAAAATATGAGAAAAAAAGAAACTAAGATTTGGATTATGTTTCTGTTATCCACCAGGATCTGTGTAGGGACATGGAATGTTGCAGGAAAACTCCCTCCTGATGATTTGGATATCGAAGAACTGTTTAATGGGATCTGTGTAGGAGATGGGAGAACGGATATTTGGTGAGTGGGCTTTCTGTTTTGTATTGATTTCTTATTGAAAGTTGTGTTTTTTATCGGTGGTTTTGATTGGTTGTGATTTGTATGAGTAATTGTTGTTGAGTTTCATGTGTGGCCTTTGTGGATTTCTTTTTATTTTGGTGTGAGTTTTGGTGTTAGAGCATTAGTTTTGGGCAGTTAATGTAACTGGTTGAATATTGGTGCTCTGTTTTGAATCTTGCAATTTTGTTATCATCTTTGTTGTGCTAAACTTTATGAAATTGTTGTTTTGTTTCCTACAGAAATCATATAGAACTGCCCTTTTGTTAGCCTACTAGAGCTTTGGTGTGGTCTATGGAGATTTGAGCACTTCACCCATTTATGTTTACAAGAGTACCTTTTCAGGAAAGCTGCAACTCCATGAACAAGACGCTGAAGTACTCTACCATTTTGTTGACCATTTTGAATCTTGAATTTGTGTGTCGCCATTATGAGGGTTTTGCTGATCAGTGGTGTATGCATTTCCAGCTATCGGGTATATTTCACAATCAAGAAAGGTGGAAGTTGTTGCTATGTCTCCATTTTTGTGAGCAACTATGCTTTGTTTGATGTATAACAGAGTTGCATGATTTGTATTTCTAGCTAGATAAATGAATTCTAGGTTTGATTTATAAATTGTAGATGAGAATAATTTTCATTGTTAGTGTTGATGAAGTGGGTACTCTTATTGTTGATAAATTCAAATGTATTGATTATAAAATAAATAAAATTTGTTTCTTATTATTAAATTAATTTGGTTTTTTCAAATATTATTAAGAGTATTTGTGGTATTATTATTATTATTATTATTATTATTATTATTATTATTATTATTATATCTCCTATAGCGGCGGATATATCCGCCGCTACAAAGCCCACTAGCAACTCTTAAGACTTATAGCGGCGGATATATCCGCTGCTAAAGTCGCCGTTAACGGTGTTACAGCTCTGAGATCTATAGTGGCGGATATATCCGTTGCTATATGTCGCAATCCACCGCTCCATACATGTTTTTAGGGTCGGATATATCCGCCGCTATAGGTGGATTATCCGCCGCTAAAACCTACACCGACTGAGGCTTTAGTGGCGTTCGTTATCCGTGCTAAATCCGCCGCTATATGTCTATAGCGGCGGAAAAATAACCTATAGCGGCGGATATATCCGACGCTATAGGTTATATTTCCTCTAGTGGATCATAGATAATACTAATGTAAAACCTTCAAAATGAGTGTGGATTTTTGTTTTGTATAGGAAATTTGAAACACCTGCATCATTATCACTATCTTGCAGTATTTAGTCTAAAACTTATTCTTAATTAGGAACGAAAAATCTTTTAGGGTTGCTAACCTGCTAATTTCCTCTACTCGATATAGTTTAATCTTGAAAGGCCATTCATAGACTACAGTACATAATTGCTAAGACCATGAAATGGTAACATTATTTTTAGCATGATATTTACATGCATCTTTAGAGGGCACTCACAGGCCACCACTTCTAACAGTAAATCAATGCAGAGATGACAAGAAAACACAAGAAAAAATACCTATATATACTAAATATCAATGCAGAGATGATAAGACAAACAATGAGCTGATCAAGCCTATTTAGATAGGTAATTAGCAAGGATAAACAGAAAGACAACAGTAAGATTAACAACAATGAGATAGCAGCTTAACAGGGCTTGAAGCATATAGACAACATGACAGTAATAAGTACAATTAGATGCCAAATTCAGGCTACTATACAATGCACTCAAAGCAAACTTGGCAAACATCAAATTAAAAAATCAGCCCTGTTCATTGAATTCAATGTTCACAAATGAAAACATGAGAAAGAACAAGAGATATTGCAACATCACAACATTTTCACTACTATTACAACAACAATTAACCATGACAATATTAATATTTTTCAATATCACAACATCCATAACAACAATTAACAACAAGAGCAAAAAGTTAGAACAAAACATAACAACAAGAACAAAATTATTTTTCAACAACTTCAACGCCAATAACAACAATTTAAAAAAACTACAAAATCAAGGAGAGATGTGGGTGAGTTGGTCCCGAATAGTGTTCCTAATCGTGATCATTTGCTGGGTATCTTCTTTGGTTGGTTGTTGCCAAACAAGTGAACTTTCACCATCATCATCTTTGAAGCCCGGTTCTCCTTCTTGAAATTGGTTTATGTCTTCAATGCTCTCAAGGACATCCAAATCATTATTCCCCATTCTTCGAATGAAATTGTGGAGTACAAAACATGACCATATAATGTGGAATTGTACCTTTAGCCTGTACTTAGTCATATTTTGTAGGATCCGCTATCTTGCCTTGCGAGCCCCAAATGTTCTTTCTATAACACTCCTCAAACTGGAGTGATGATAGTTGAATATTTCATTTGGAGACCTAAAGGCACGAGACATCCTAAATTGTGGAATATGATATCTTGCACTCTTGTATGGCCCCATAAAACCTTTCATTGTAGGATATCCAGAATCTTCAAGGTAGTACTTTCATACAAAAGCATAATAAAAATAATAATAATAAGAAAACATAAAATATATACTAAAATTAATTTAAAGTAAATGCGAACCTTCTGGTGGATGAAACTTCAAAGATAAATTTCTTAAAGCCTCCATTAGTATTCATGTGTCATGCGTCGATCCCTCCGAACCAATAAGTGCGAATGTGAAACACATATTAAAGTCACATACATCTAGAATGTTTCTTGATGTGTACCCTTTTATATTCATAAATGGGATTTGTTTGTCAGCCAGGACTTGAATGGCCACATGTGTTCCATCTATATATTGCTCCAATGCAATCCTTGAAGTAAGGCCAATATCTCTCATCGCCCCGAATGTACTCATCCACAACTCTAAAATTCCTATCCACTGGTCTAATAATATCATTTCCAAGTTTGTGAACAACTTTTAGCACTCGATGAAACTGTTGATGTACTATCTCACCAGAATGTTGAAACCTCTCCTCCACATTCCTATAAGTTACTCCTTGTCCAAGTACATATAAGAACATTATCACTAATTCTTCTATAGTGAAATTTCTCGTGTGTTCTAGTCCATAATTTTGAGTAAGCTCAACCACCAATCTCCTAAATACAAGTTTTCTCATTCAGACTTGTTCGAAGAAACGAGTGTCTGATCCGTCCATTATTTCATTAACCCACCTGTGGCCAGTTAATGAAGATGTTCTTTACTCACACTTCAACATTGACTTCATATATTGATACTGTGTAATTGCCACACCTGCATACATTCTTCCAATGTACCCATCCCTCTGTATATCAAAATTGCTAACTTCTCCTTTTGATTCAGACATTGTGTCATTTGATTCTTTATCTGAATCGGACAAGAATTCCATTATAGAGTTATACCCTACATAAACCATGGCAAATGTTTAATGCAATGTTCAACACATACAAAAAAAAAGTTCAACACATAAAGAAAATACGTAAAAAACAAGTTCAACATATATAATGGCACGAAGTTCAACACATAACACAATGCTCCACATATAACACAATGTTCAACACATAAAGCAAAGCCATCAAAAGTTTAACACAATGTTCAATGCATAAATTCAACACATAAAGCAAATACATAACAAACAAGTTCAACCCATAAACCAAAAGCATCTGTCGAAGCTAAATCCGGTCGATGTTGTCCATATACTAAACGTGCTCAACCATCCAATAACAAGTGATGGATCCAATCTCATTAGTGACACAAAAAGCTCCCTATAAGATTTCTTTGGAAGCAACCTCAACATAAGGAAGAATTGTGGGCTTCCTCGTTCAAGCCTCGACACCATGTCCAATAATTCCATAGATTTGTTTATGCTACGATGATCATCATTCTCAACTCTTGCATTACTTCTACGAGACATATTATCCATCCCAGTGATCAGACGATCAAAAGATTCCTATGATTTTTCTTTTGCACTTTTTTTTCCTTTCCCTACGTGACATTTTTCGTCTCTTTTTATCTTGTCCTGTACTTGTTTCTCCCCTTGGAGTATCATTATATGGTTTAGGACTGTCACCGTCATCATCAAAGTTATCTGCTTCCACTTCTACTTCATTCATCTGAGTGTACACATTTTGGTTAGAGACTTCATTATCAGTAGATGGGTCCGCATATGGTACCAATGCCATGTAGCCTGTTGCCACCACATCTTTGAAGCAGATCTCCATCAGATCCAAGATCTTTGGACCCTCATTTCTCCACTTCAAATATTCTGGGTTTTCATGTTTCAAACAAAAGAATAAAACGAAGACAATGTGTTAGAATATTTTTAAAGAAAAAAAAATATAATGAATAAATGAAAATATGATTATCGAAGAAGTTCATAGGCTTACTTGTCCTTTTTTTCCCACCACTCATCATTTGCCAAAACTATCCTCTTAGTAGAGTCCCAACCAAGGCCTGTCTGGTGCTCTACTAGCTTTGCCCATAAAGAAAACTCTTTCTTGAGTGAGTCCCATTTGTTTTTCAGTTGCTTGTGATTGTAACTCAGCCATGTTCTCACAACAAACTTTGAGACCAGATATTTCCAACCTTCTTTAGTGAAGTGTGTGTGTGGCCTATTACCAGCCTGGACCTCTTCGACACAAATCTTTACCAACAATTCAGTGTTTGTGTCATCCCATCTAGCTTTTGGAATATTTTCAAATGCCACCATATTCACATCACCTATATTTGTCCCTTGCACAAGTCTTTTGGGTGGTAGTTTTGAAGCCATGTTCAATGAGTGTTATGAACGTGTGCCCTTAATACACTGCATTAACTTATAATCAAAAAGAGCCAAAAAAAAACATATATATATATATATATATATATATATATATATATATATATATATATATATATATATACAAAATCTATAGATGATTCAATAATATAAACTTGTTGTATATAAAAAAAACAATGCAAATATGTTCTTATCATACTGTGAGCCTATATATATTATAAACTAGCCATATTCATAACCTATCCATGATAAGATTTCACTCTAACTAGCATTAATTTATCTGTTTTTAATAAACAAATTTTCAGCAAGCATAGGTAGGGAAGTAAAATATGTAATTGTTAGTACACATCAATATTTGAACACAACAATAGTTAGTACACAACAATATTGGAGGACATGATCACAACATTAATATTTGAACACAACAATAGGGAAGTAAACATAGGTAGGGAAGTAAAATATTTGAACAAAAACAATATTTGAACACAACAATAGTTAGTACACAACAATATTTGAACACAAACAAACAATAGCATTCACCACTGAAATTCCAACCATGAAAATTATCATTTTTATCAACTACAAATAGGAAAATAATTTCTTGGAAATCACTTCTTCAACTTATTGAAAATATCAAGTACTTCTCAATGTTGCTTGCATATAATCCTCAAAAAGGTACTGTCCATCAATTCCACAACCAAATAATTTCAAAGAGATTTTTTCTACAAGAAGATTGGTACATGAACTTTAGCAAAGTCTTTAGCAATTGTTGAAATGAGCAACAAGAAATAATGAAGTAACTAAAAAAATCAAAGCCATAAATTATGAGTAGTTGAATAAAAAAGGGGAAAATATATTTAATGTTGTACTTTTTGAAGATAACTGATGATTAACTGTCTATACTTAATTTATGGGTTATGTAATTAACTTATATTATACAACCGTTAGCAGGGTTTATAGAAATAATTTGTCTTGATGTTTGTTTTTATTTCTTGATAGACTATTTGGTATATAAACAATATTTTTATTTTTGTCCCCCGGAAAAATTGGAAAGTTCTAGAATGAATAGTTCAAAGCTCAATTCATTTCTCCTCATGAAGTTGATATTTCTGTTAGGTCCCCGGTAGAACATATTTCACATTAGTAGTTATATTTGTCCACTTTAGATGTAAGTCCTCATGATTTTGTTTTCGGGCTCAACTCAAAAAACCTCACTATTATAGAATGTGTTTCTCTGTATATATAACTTTTTAACTCTTTTCTCAATATCCAATGTGGTATCATGTTTGTAAACCCAACGGTTTCAACATCAATAAGGTTTAAAAAGTGAATGTTGTTGTTGTTGCATAAGCATCAGTTTGTTACAGAATTAGATAATATTGTTCATTCTTTATTCCATTGTGACATGAAGAGACTGTACTTCTTTTTAATATTGTGTCGTCATAAGCATAAGCATAAGCAGACATATCAGTTTGTTACAGAATTAGATAATACAGTTGCATAAGCATACATAAAAAAATTAAAAAAAAACCGACACTAGGATGTGACAAGCATAAGTCTACCATGTTGGGTTGACGCGATGCAAAAAAAAAAAGAAAAATTGGATTTATAGCTAATTAGTCCAAAAAAAACCCAAGAGTACTTTCTCAGAAGTCAGAGGGACTTTTTTACAAGGATCAAACTCTAGAGAGGATATCCAAGTAATTTTCTCTATTTATACTATATTTATAAACACAGCCATCTCCCTATTAGATTGAGTGGAAGATATATATTTTTCATTCATAATTCTTAATGAATAAGAGGTGGTGATTTATACAAAGTCTATTTGCACTATTCTAGGAATGTGCATGCAAATATTCTAAGAAGGTATATTTTAGGGATGATTTATATAATCCTGCAGAATCACTGCATTTTAAGAAAAATACAAATCATAGTATATACAGCTCATTGACACTCCCCCTCAAGTTTGATTATGTATGTCGTCAATGCCCAACTTGTTAAGTGAGCTGTGAAATACACTGCCTGTGACTGCTTTCGTGAGGATATCTGCAAGTTGATCTTCAGATTTAACAAATGATACCTCAATGATTTTTGCCTCGAGTTTCTCCTTGATGAAATGTCTGTCAACTTCAACATGCTTAGTTCTATCATGTTGCACTGGATTATGTGCAATGTCTATGGCAGCTTTGTTGTCACAATTTAGTAGCATGGCATGTTTGGGCTTGAACCCCAATTCCCCTAACAAATTTCTTATCCAGAGAAGCTCACATATTTCGTGTGCCATACCTCGATATTCTGCTTCAGCACTTGATCTTGAAACAACTTTCTGTTTTTTACTTCGCCAAGATACTAAATTGCCTCCTACAAAGGTAAAGTATCCAGATGTAGATCCCCTGTCAGTAACCGAGCCCGCCCAGTCTGCATCAGTGTGACCCTCAACATTTAGATGACCATGCCGTGAGAACATCAATCCTCTTCCAGGAGCTGACTTCAAGTATCTCAGGATTTGGTTTACTGCAACCATGTGGGCTTCACTTGGTGCATGCATGAATTGACTTACCACATTTACTGCATATGATATATCAAGCCTAGTGTGTCCCAGGTAGATTAACTTACCCACAAGGCGATGATATCTTTCTTTGTTGGTGGGTACCTGATCAGAATATTCACCAAGTTGATGATTCAACTCCATTGGAGTATCTGTTGGTTTGCAGTCTAACATTCCACTGTCAGTCAAGATGTCAAGGATATATTTCCATTGTGATAGAAATATTCCTTGTTCTGAACGAGCCACTTCGATACCTAAGAAATACTTCAGAGTACCAAGATCTTTCATTTCAAACTCACTTGCCAAGTGGTGTTGCAAAGCTACCTTTTCCTCTGGGTCATTTCCGGTAACTACCATGTCATCAACATATACAATAAGGGCGTGATTTTACCTTTCTTATGTTTCAAGAAAAGAGTATGATCTGAGTTACTTTGCTTGTATCCAAAATCCTTCATTGATTTGTTGAACCTTCCAAACCATGCTCTGGGGGATTGCTTCAATCCATATAGAGACTTTCTTAGTTTACACACCATGTTGCCAGTGTTCGGCCCCATATTGCATCCTGGAGGGGGATCCATATAGACTTCTTCTTCTAGGTCGCCATGCAGGAAGGCATTTTTGACATCAAATTGGTGTAATGACCAATCTAGGTTTGCTGCCAGAGAAAGAAGTACTCGGATTGTGCTGATCTTGGCTACAGGAGCAAAGGTCTCCCCATAGTCAATCCCATAAGTCTGAGTGTAACCTTTCGCCACCAGTCTTTCTTTGTATTGTTCAATGGTGCCATCTGCCTTGAACTTTACTATATATATCTATCTACAACCCACAGTTCTTTTCCCTTTAGGTAGAATAGTCATCTCAAAAGTAGAACTCTTTTTGAGGGCTTCCATCTCATCATTCATTGCTTGAGTCCACCTTGGATCTTTTAGAGCTTCCTGCACATTACTTGGAATAGATACAGTGGATAATTGACACATAAATGATGCACATGATGGAGACAACCTATGTGTGGACACATAATGGGCAATAGGGTATTTAACTTTTGTTTTGGGGTCAGGTTCATACTCTTGTCTAGGAATGCCTCTAGTAATCCGGGGGGGGTAACTGATAGCCTGTGTTTCTTATAGAAATTGACTCAGGTAAAGTACTTGAGTTGGAGTTTGAATGGTCTATTACCTGTGAGGAATCTTCAGGGCCTGATTGGATGGGTGGTAATGGTACTGTAGTAGGAACTGTAGAGGGAAAATTATCTGAACCATTATCTATAGTTTCGAGCGACTCTTGATCTTGTTGTATCGTTGTAGCTGGTTGCTCGGACACTGACTGAAGTGACACTTGATCTTGTTCACTTGGCAACTCTTGATCTTGTTGCACCACCGGAATTGGATTCTCTAACACTGACTGCTCCAAGTCATTTTGTTGAGTTTGGATGATCTGAGTATTGTCTGCAAAGATAGAGCTCTCCCCCTGCAGAGAATGCTCAAAGACTCCTCCTGAGTAATAGAACTCACTCTCATGGAAAGTCACATCTGAGGTAACATGCATGGTCTGTGTGGGAGGATGGAAACATTTATATTCCTTCTGAGTGTTAGCATAACCCACAAAGACACAACGTAGTGCATACGGATCAAGCTTGCCACGCTGATGTGGATACACTTGAACATAAGCAACACAACGAAGAGACGTGGTTCGAGATTTGGTGTGGATGGTATGTTGAGGAGAGTTGTTAGTGTCTGAAATGGAGTTTGATACTGAAGACTACTGGAAGGTGTCCTATTGATAAGGTAAGCAGCAGAACAAAGAGCCTTCCCCCAAAACTGGTGAGGTATACTAGCCTCAAATAAAGAGGCACGAACAACTTCCAAGAGATGACGATTCTTACGCTCTGCGACACCATTCTGTTGTGGCGTATAGGCACATGTAGTTTGGTTAACAATTCCATGTTGACCTAGAAAATGATGTAGGTCATGGTTGACGTACTCTCCTCCATTGTCAGACTGAAGTGTCTTGATTTTCTTGTCAAATTGAGTAGCAACATATTGATAAAATAGCTTGAATTTGGAGGCGACTTCATTTTTCTGTTTTAAAGGAAAAACCCAAGTCATTCGGCTGCAATCATCAATAAATGTCACAAACCACTTAAAACCACTCATAGTAGGAACTCGCGATGGTCCCCAAACATCAGAATGAACAATTGCAAAAGGCATGGAACTTTTATTCAATCATAATGGGTAAGTAGTACGATGACTTTTCGCCAGAATACATGTTTCACAATGAAAGTCTGATTCAGCAAACTAGGAAAAAAAATCTGGAAATAGACGTTTCAGATAACCAAAAGAAGCATGCCCTAATCGCCTATGCCATAGCCAAATTTTCTTCATTCTGATAGGCATGATGTGTGTGACTTAGCCTTTTACTACTGTCTTCTGTCAAGTCCAGATAATACAAATTTCCCCTCCTAGTACCACATCCAATCACGGCCCTGGTGAGAAGATCCTGAAATAGATAATATAATGGCCAAAAACACACAGTACAGTTAAGGGAGTCAATTATATATTTGGGGAACAGATAACAAATGTCTAGTGAAGGGACAACTAAGACATGATCAAGACTTAATGAAGATGTAAGAGATAAGGACCCTTCCCCCACAACTTGGGAGGTGGTTCCATTGGCATTGGTAATGTGTGTTTGGCTTGATGATTTTGTGGAGTGTAACCCATTAAAACTAGATGTCATGTGATCAGTAGCACCAATGTCAATAATCCATGATCTATTACTAGTAAGCGAAGATGTGCAAGAGGTACCTGAGGTGGATAAGGCCTTGGAGCCTGATGTACCTGATGTAGGTTCTGATGTAGTCTCCTGGGATGACTCAGTAGATGCAAATGAAGCTCTGTTTGAATCCTTCTTGTGCCCTTTGTGGACCCATCCTTCTGGATAACCAATGATTTCATAACAACCCTTAATGGTGTGGTTATCTAAACCACATTTGGTACACTTCATTGGTTGTCGGTTACGAGTCGAGTCGGCCTTGTAGTTGTTTTGCCGAGGTTGTTTGGACTTGGTAGTAGCCAAGGCTGTGACTTCGGAGATTACACTAGCTTCGGACATGGTTCCCTGTCGGTTACTCTCTCTTTTAATATGTGCATAGACAGCCTCAAGTTGGGGCTTAGGCTCCATCCGCAAGATTTCTCCTCGGATTTGATCGAAGTTATTGTCCAAGCCTGCAAGAAATATATAAACTCGGAGACGATCAACCTCTTTGCATCTAGTTTCAATGTCTTTGGGATGCTTCATGGTGCTTGGACTTAATAGATCAAGCTCCTGAAAAATCTCAGTGAGCTCACTGTAATGTTTGGCAACTGATGCACCAGCCTGCTTCATTATGAATGACCGTCTGTGAAGGTCATAAATCTTGGCTTCATCAGCACCATCTGAGTAGGTTTGCTTGATTGCGTCCCAGACTTGCTTTGTTGTGTTGTAACGAATAAATCGTTTAATTTGATTTGGTTGCATGGCGTCGAACAACCAACTCTTGACTTGGCAATCTGCTGCACGCCATTTATTAAAGGTGGGATCTGTGGCGGCTGGTTGGGCAGTATCACCAGTCAAGTGGCCATGTTTGTCTCGCCCAGCTATCTTCATCTCTACGATTTGGTGCCATAGAGAATAATTATTATCATCTAGTTTGATTCCGGCGGAGAAGTTGAAGGAGTCACTTTGCAAAGTGAAGGTTTGTGTGGTGGTGTTGGAGCCTTCCGTCACCAAGATTTGATCATTTTTGGCCATGATCTTGACTTACAAGTATTCTAGTTTTGCAAGTAAGAAGACCTGGTCCAGAAGGCGGGATTGTGGTGGTCGTGCTTCGACAACACGATGGATGATAGAGAACTGTCAGGCTGCTTGAAGTTGATGGTGGCGGGATTTGTATGATGGCAGTGGTTGCGGAAGCTAAGGTCAAGAGAAACCCATGATCAACCTCTCTGATGCCATATTAGATTGAGTGGAAGATATATATTTTTCAATGTTTTTAAACCCGGACCGCCGGTCGACCGGGAACCGGAACTGTGCATCAATCAATCCGGTCCGGTTTGTGTGGATTGTTGACCGGAAATCAAACCGGCCAAACCCACTAAAACTCCGGACCGGCGGTTGGCGAACCTGAAAACCCGGCTTTTGAATTCGTAAACTTTCTCCTGGCGGGGAGTGGAGAAACCTTGGCCGAGGTTGGGGAGGTGAGAAGAAGCTTATTTCTTGGATGAGTTCGGGAGAGGAGGTGGAGGAGTCTTCATCATCGAGTCGGTTCTCGTACTAGATGACAATGAGGCGGCTGCCTTCACGGATGAGGTGGGGGTGCTTGTGGTCGTGCAAATGTAAAACCATATCTTTGGAGGTGTGAAGGTGGCGTGGCGAGGACAAGCCATGACTTTTGTATCTTTGGTTGTTAGAGAAAGAGATTTTAATGTGTGGCCTAGATCTCTCCTGTTCGTTCAATGAGATTGCTTAGGGTTTTTGAAATTTTACATATCAACCCTCGATGAAGTTTGAAATTATTCCTATGTATTTTGCACACATATATTTAAATTTTACATATCAGCCCTTGATGAAGTTTGAAATTATTCCTATATATTTTGCGAGCGCGCGCACACACACAAATATATATATATATATATATATATATATATATATATATATATATATATATATATATATTTAATTCTCATATTTATGAAGAGTGGTTATATTTTCATTTCAAGTGCATTTTGATGATAATTAATGTTGTTTAAGGTTCATTTGCATTTTAGGATTAACCCTATTTTTTATTTTTTATTTTATATATATATATATATATATATATATATATATATATATTTATGACATCATCCGGTCCGACCGAAATGGGTCATCCGGTCAGACCGACTGACCCGTGACCCAGTTACTAGACCGGTTCACTTTCCGGTCCGGTTTTAAAAACATTGATATTTTTCATTCATAATTCTTAATGAATAAGAGGTGGTGATTTATACAAAGTCTATTTGCACTATTCTAGGAATGTGCATGCAAACATTCTAGGAAGGTATATTTTAGGCATGATTTATACAATCCTGCAGAATCACTGTATTTTAAGAAAAATACAAATCATAGTATATACAGCTCATTGACACTCCCTACATTGTTCTCCGATCTCTAGCTCTTAGATGATAGGAGTTAGCATACCATCCTTCGCCCAGTGCTTCCCTTCACCAAAGACACAAGAATAGAATGAGAGAGACGAGCAAATATACAACTCCTACGACAACATCACCACCCAGCTACCCATCCTCGATTGCTGGCCTATAATATATACCACTCGTCCAACATCATTCCTACTGGATCCCACGGCCCCTCCTTCCAGCCACCATGGCCATCAAATCCCATTTCCATCCCCGCCCCTCTGACCTCCTCCTGGTTACCAACCCCAAGTCAGGCACCACCTGGCTCAAAGCTCTCTCCTTCGCCACCCTACACCGCCACTCCTTCTCCCTCTCCGACCACCCTCTCCTCACCACCACACCTCACGACTGTGTCCCTTTCATTGAAACACTCTTCAACCACAGCACCATCCCTAATCTCAACACCTTACCATCTCCCACCATCTTTGCCACTCACTCGCCTCTCTCTCTCCTCCCTGAGACTCTCTCCGCCGACTCCTCACCCGGCTACCGCATTGTTTATCTTTGTCGTGAACCCAAGGACACACTTGTATCACTGTGGAACTTCAATGATGGGATAAGGACTAGCGTTATCAGTGGAGAGGAAACCGAAGGCTTGGAGTTCAGCAAGGCATTCGACATGTTCTCCCAAGGTTTAGCTGATTAGCTCCCTTTGGACCTTTTTGGGATCACATGCTGGAATACTGGAACGAGAGCTTGAGAAGGCCAGACAAGTTTCTGTTCTTGAGGTACGAGGAGATAATGGAGGATCCAGTGAGTCAACTGAGAAAACTGGCTGAGTTCATGGGTTGTCCTTTTTCCATGGATGAGGAGAGAGATGGGGTAGTGGAGCACATTGTAGAGCTTTGCAGCTTTGGAAATTTAAGCAAGCTTGACGTGAACAAGACTACTCCTGTTGAGAAGGATATATTACCACCATCTTCTTTTTTCAGGAAGGGGAGGGTCGGGGATTGGGTGAACTATTTGAGCATGGAGATGGATGAAAAGTTGGACCTTATTACCAAGGAGAAGCTGCATGGCTCTGGGCTTATTTTTAAGTGTACTACTACGGGTATAGCAGTAGACAGTAGTAGCAGTTCTTCCATGCATGCTGCTGCTGCTTCTCAAGTTTAGGATGCATCTTATGATCAAGTTCATGTGTGTATCTTTGCTTCTTCTTCTTGGAAGGAATAAAGGAGGACCTGTGTGACTTCATTTACTATAGTCTATTACCTTATATTTATTACACGAAACCGACCCTATGCCAATTATTTAATAAAAGCCGTTTTTTCAATTATTTTTGAAAAAATATATGAATTTTTTGAAATATTCCAATTTTGAATAAAAATATATATTAGGTAGTGATATGTCATCTAATTTTATTATCCATTATATTTCTCTCCCCACTAATCTTGTTTTTTCTTCTCGGTGTCCCCCCAGGCAAGTGCTCTTCAGGCCATGTATTTCAAATCACAATATAAATGGAATTGCATAAGTTGAATTAGTGTATTTTGACTTGCTACAAATTTGTTTGGTTTCCTATAAATAAAAAATGGTGTATTTAGTTTTTCCATTGTTTGGTCTGATGTAAGTTGAGTTATACAATCATCCTATAAATTAAGTTGTGAAGTTACCACCATTATCCAACCTTTTATATGTTTATATTTATTTTTTATTTTAATTTTTTATTATAAACAATAATGAATTGCTAAGGTTACTAATTCATTTGGTTTTGTAATTCATAATATGATTTTAACACTAATTTCATGTAATGTTGTATCTCATGCAACTAAAAAAATTTATAAATTTATAATATAAATTTAAGTTTTCAACTTTGTACTTGGTAAGGTATTTTTTTTTTAAATATGGATAAACCACTTTCATTTGATTCGAAGTTTTAAATTAAGTATATTGCTGGTAAGTCTCATGTTTAGTTGCATGTATCGAGAAGGGAAAAAATAGAAAACACACAAATACCAGCAATGAGAACAGGGCCAACTGCGAGCTGGACCCGGGGCCCCCTGCTCATGCTTGGGTCGGGGGGTCGTCATCTTCAAAATCAGCTCCCAGTGGCCACAGGTGGGTGCCCATCTGAAGAGCCCCCAAACTGCGTTTTGCCATCCTTTCTACCCATTGTAGCTTTGGCCTTTTGGCTTCAGGAACAACATCAATCCAGGAGAGCAAGAGGAAGTCGACAGAGCAGATTACTTTCATGAAAACAAGCAATTTGTCATAAAAACATCGTCTATTCCTTTCCAACCACATGCTCCAGGTCACAACCATCCCCACCACCTTCCATCCCAGTCGGTAGTCCTTATCCAGCTGCTTGGAAAAGAGCGCCTTGCCCTAGATATCTTTGGTATTCTCTGGCTTCCCTCGCATCTCGCTTTCCACACAAAATTGACACCAAATGCTGGTTGTGTATGGGCATTGGAACAGTAGGTGGTTTGTCGTTTCCTCCTCAATATTATAGAGATAGCAGCGAGTCCTCTCTCCCTTCCACTGTCGCTTAGCGAGGTTTGAAGGTAAAAATTTTGTCATCCCAGACCAACCATGCAAAATGCTTCACTTTTGGTGGACAAGGAATCTTCCAGAAGTTTCTTCCAAGAGGGCACCTGCGTCCTCCATCCACTTTGAAGGTGTAGAGAGATTTCACCAAGAATGACCTTCCATCGGCGGTTCTCCTCCCGCTGCTCATCCAGCTGCAAGATATGTTGTTTGAGGGTCTCAAGTTGCAGCGAGCCCGCCAGTGAGAGGGGTCCTTGCTTAAGGATGGATTGGTTATTTTGCAGTTGCCGGTACGCTTCCTCAATGGTGAGGTATTCATCCTGTATCATTTGTTGCAGCTCTGGGAACACATTTACGGGCACTTGTCCTTCTATCCAATTTTCCTTCCACAGATTTAAGTTGGTGCCTCTCCCTGCATTAACCTCCATATTGGTCATTGTGCTATCTCTTTGCTCCACTAAGTCTCTCCAGAACAGTAATGTGTTCCTACAGGGCATGCCATAAGGGTTAATTCATGACTCTCCTCCGAAATACCCCGCCTCTAGCACTCTCCGGCATAAGCTTGCTTCCCCCCTCAGTAGCCGCCACCACCATTTGCCTAGGAGCGCTTCATTGAAAGATTTAAGGTTAATTAGCCCCCAACCCCCCTGCTCTTTGGGTTGGCATAGCTTGCTCCAGTTTACCAGGTGATACGCCTTGCGTTTTTGGTCCACTCCTCGCCATAAGAAATCTCTCCGGGCCCCGTCGATACCTTTCACCACCCATACTGAGAGTTTGTAACTCATCAACCAATAATTTGGGATCGAGCTAAGGATTGAATTGAGCAAGGCCACCTTTTCCCCCATTGAGAGCAATCTTCCATGTCATCCTGCAATTCTCCTTTTGACTTTGTCGATAAGCTTACGCCAATCCTCCTTCCTGGGTTTGGCTCCCGAAACCGTCATCCCCAGGCAGTCAATGATGTGCTCCTACTAGGCAAGCCGACCTAAAAAGAAAAAATAGAAGCATTGCATGTCTCTTCCCGATATTTATTAAGATAAGGGTGACAAATTGTGGCATATTTGTGAAGGAGAATAAATTTTTAATATTTTTTTAATGTTAATCATAAATTTTCAAAAATAGAAATAAATACACTAGATATGCCCAAAAAATATTCCATAAAAAATCTCAAAAATTAAAAAAATAATAATAATATAAAAAGAACAAGACAACTTATAATCAATTGATGGTAGTGATGACACTCAAACTTTTATCTATAATTCAAATTATAGTCAGTAGAACTTAAGTTGAGTGGTTTCATAAGTTCCCTTTTCACAACAAACCAAACAGAAAAAAAAGAGCAAATTATTTAAAAGTCCTTGGCACTATTCGGTACTATTTCCCCTTTAACCAAACCCCACCCAAAACCCTATTTACTTTACACCCCTACACACCCCTACCCAAGGACTTTTTGACAATTTGGGCACTATTCAAGGGACCAAAGGTTCATTATCTAAAAAAAAAATTACATGTAAAATCATTTACATCACATCTACTATAAACAAATCAAATATCCATCGAAAAAGTAACTTATATGTAAAATCATTTATAAAAAAACAAAAAATAATAATATTTATAAAATAGTTATATTATGAATATTAACTTAGAGAATGCTCTCTCCTAATGAAATAAAAATATTAGATAATTAAAATAATTTAATGAGGTAATTATTTATTAGTCCATGGCACTATTTGGTACTATTTCCCCTTTAACCAAACCCCACCCAAAACCCTATTTACTTTACACCCCTACACACCCCCCCAAGGACCCCAAGGGAAAAAGCAAACAGTGCCAGGGACCAATAGTTCATTATCTATAATTTAATTGCATAAAATTTTATTTCGATATTTCTATAATAAAGATATTTTATAAATAACATCCTTTGGGATATTTTAAAATAATGGGGTGCAGTAACCGACACTTAAGCAAATTGTATAAAGTTAAACGGTTCTAGCTTTTAAATAAATATGTATGAATATAGAGGTAATTATTTATTAGTCCTTGGCACTATTTGGTACTATTTCCCCTTTAACCAAACCACACCCAAAACCCTATTTACTTTACACCCCTACACCTCCCCCAAGGATCCCAAGGGAAAAAGCAATTAGTGCCAGGGACCAATAGTTCATTATCTAATGAATTATATTATCTAAAAAAATTTACAAATGAATACAACCCATGAAATACCCCTAATTATATATTTAATCTTCAAAATATTAATAATATCCCTCAAATAAAAAAGATTATAAAATAATTAGGAAATGAACTATTAGTCCCTATACTATTCACTTTTATCCCCTTGGTTGGGGAATCACCCCAAGGGTTATCCCCAACACAATTCCCCATAAAAAGTTTTTCCCGCCAAAACCTTTAACTAAGATTTAAAAAGATAACCCACCAATACATGGTAGACACATCACTATCTTATCATTAATACCTTTAGTTTAAAATTCCCTCTAAAAAAATTTAAAATTTTTCAAAACTTATTCCTATCCCTGCTGATAACCCCCAACCAAACGCTACCTTGAGGCTATCGCCAACACAATGCCCATAAAAAGTTTTTCAAAACCTTTAATCCAAGATTTAAAATATAACCTACTAATACAATGATGCATGTATACATCACTATCTTATCATTAATACCTTTAGTTTAAAATTCCCTCCAAATTTTTTTTAAATTTTTCAAAACTTATTCTTATCTCCAAGTGAGATAACCACCAACCAAACACAGCCTAGTCCCTATCACTGTTCACTTCATCTCCGTAGGGTCCTTAGATAGGGGTTTAGTATAAATAGGTTTTTGGGTGGTTGGGTTCAAAAGATAAACAGTGCATAAATAGTGTAGGAACTAATAAATAATTTCCTCTAAAATAATATACATGAATGATTGAAACAACATTCCATCTATACATCCTACAAACCTAAAATTTTCTGCATATCCCTCCAAGTCAAATTAATTGATTATGTTAATTTAAAATTAATAATAATATTAAAATTATAAAAAAGAACTCAGTGGGGTTGTTTTGCTAAAAAAGGTTTAAAGTAGACTAAACACATTAATGGGACAAAGTTCTTAAATATCCAATTTATTCTCTCTATTACATCCAACTGACTTTTTTAGTCCCTCTATTATAAATTAAGTTTTTTTTTATAATAAGTTTTTTTGGTTGAATTTTTTGGGATAAAAGTTAGCCAAGTTTGTTATTGTTTGTAGTTACAATATAATAAAAAAAAAATGGGGATATGATAAAGACTACTTTTATCTTTCACTATAATAAATTAAACCATCCAACTGATTAACATTTAATTTTAACATTCATATGTTTTGCTTGTTTCTTTCTTCTGCTAAAGATTGACTTTTTTTTCATTTTAATCAAATTCTCTAATTTCAAACATTTATCAAAACTGTTCAAACTTGTAAAAATAATTAGGGTTAAAGTTATTCTTTGTCCAGATATTTTGATTCAATAATCATTTCTATCCTTATATAATAAAAATATTCAATATGGTACCTATATATTAGTTTTTTTTTCTTCTCTTTTTTGTTCGTGAGATTGACCTGGTTACCAGGTGACATTTTATGAGAAATATTTTGTTTTCAATTTCTTTGATTGTGTGACAGTATTTATACATGTGGTGCTACATGTGGTCTACTTATGTGGATTAAAAATGTCACATCAGCATAAATTTTTTGTCCAAAAATTTTATGGCATGCTAACATGGACGACCTTGCTAACATAGCATGGTGATGTGGCAACATGGTCAACCTATATATATCTCTATAATTTACTATTTAAATTTTTTATTAAATAATAATAATAATAATAATAAATTTATAAGGAGATAATATTTTTTAAAAGAATCTTGTTGAAAATTCAGGGATACAATTGAAATAATAGCATCATGAATAACATCCCAAATTATTTTAATTTGCATAATCAAAATATGATAATCTGTAAAATATTTAAGCATATATCATACAGATAACAACAATATGATAAATAGGATCCAATAACATGCTATATTGAAAAGTCAGATTATTACAACTAGCAATACGTTTAAAGAGCAAGTGGATAATGCATGACATAACATTATAAAATAAACCTAACAGCACGCTCATTTGCAGATTTAAAACATGATAATTAATGATAAATTTTAAGATCAAACAGATGATAACATTATGAAGAAAACCTAATAGCATACGAATTTCCAGATTCAAAGCAATAAAATATTTTAAGATTAAAAGAATAAGTTATGTAATAACATTATAAATAAAACCTGACATACTAATTTTCAAATTCAAAGCATGATAAATAAAAAAATATTTAAAGATAAAATGGATAAGATATGTGATAATGTTATAAATTAAATCTAGTAATGTACTAATTTGCTGATTTAGAACAAAGTAAAATTTGAAACCTAACATGATAAGATTTATTCAAGGGAAATAGTGAATCTAAATAATCAAAAAATCAGAAATCTTACCAGATGCCTTACAAAAATTAATTAACAGAGAAGCGCGTGAATACGGAAAAACTATTCGCCGCCTCATGCAAGGCTTCCATGGCGATGTTTGACAGAGATACTTCTCCTCCCTCCGGTGGTGCACGTCACAGAAGGGGTCGAGGGTTGGCGTTGATACAACACAGTAGGAAAACAGGACACAAAAGGCAGGAGTTTTTATCCAAAAAGGAAGATAAGAGGAAAACCTAAAAACTCATGAGATAAAATCAATTGTCCTTTTCTCCTCCCACGGTTCCCTTTTTAACAGTGAGGTACCTTTTCAACGGGATAAGAATTGAAATTTTCCATAATAGTCCTTCAACATATGAAGATTTACATTGCATGATAAAATCCAAAATAAGTTTTGCATTATAGGCCTCGTATTTATATAGTTTTGATAAATATAATAATTTTTCAAATTAAAGTCATAAAAGGTTTTGCAAAACAAACCCCATAATTTTCTATTTTTGTATAACAATCCCCCACCAAAAATTCAAAAATTTTGGAAATATGGAAAGTCCTGTTAAGTGCTGCTATATACTGTGTTTTTGACAAAGGTACCTTTCAGTTTTGAACCTTCATCTAGCCACTAAGGGATCCATCCATTCACAGAAGCAAATGGACTATGCCTTGAATTTGCAACTTGAAGTGACAGACTTCACCCAAAGGGCACACAGTACTTGGCTGTGTGAGCCTAGCCTCACGTTTTGGGGCATTACGGTCATTCCCCCAGTATCTACTCATGAGTGTTTTAGAGAGTACACGGCTCTCATGGATCGCGACCTCTGATCACACTCATGTAGGTGTATTCTCCAGGGTATTCGGTAAGATAAATACCCTTCCTTTCCAAGGACTCGAATACATTAAGAGTTATACTCAACCTCCCCATACAGTATGAAGCGCATATGCATCATCACGGATAGGGTGTGGAGTTTCCTCCGGTTAAGGTGTACTTCCAGTTACCTAATCAGCTTGTTTTTCCCACTAGCCTACTTTGTGGGATCTTCACTCAGATAGGATGGGTTACCACTATTGGCAACTAATCAATGGGTCTCAAACCCATATCCCTTGGTGCTTCATAGATTATCCTTCGCGATAACCCTTTGGTGAAGGGATCTGCCAGGTTCTTCTCAGTGTGGATATACTGCGCAGTGATCACTCCATGTCCGCGAAGATTCCTGACAGTCTTTAACCTTCTTTTCACATGCCTAGAGGATTTCATATTCTCCTTACTACTGTTAACCTTTGCTATCACAGCTTGGTTATCACAGTACACGAGAACAGCTGGAATTGGTTTTTCTAGCACGGGTAAATCCATCAAGAGCTCTTGCAACCACTGAGCCTCGCAAGCAACTATCTCGAGTGCAGTCAGTTCAGCCTCCATAGTGGAGCGTGTTAAGATAGTCTGTTTTGTAGACTGCCATGCAACTGTTGCACCTGCCAAAGTGAACACATTTCCACTAGTGGATTTGATCTCGTTTGAATCCGAGATCTAATTGGAATCACTATACCCTTCAAGAACCGTAGGGTAGCCGGTATAGTGTAATCCATGTGTCATAGTCCCCTTGAGGTATCTAAATACACGCTCAAGTGCTCTCCAGTGATCATCTCCAGGGTTAGACGTATAACGACTAAGCCTGCTCACAGCATAGGAGATATCTGGCCTCGTCTCACCAGCTAGATACATCAAAGATCCTATAATCTGACTGTATCTCAATTGTCCCTTGCAGCTCCAGTGTTCTTACACAACCTTAGAGCAGGATCATAGGGTGTGGATACAGGTCTGCTCTCTAGATGCCCAAAGCGAGTCAAGACCTTTTCCACATAATGGGATTCTGATTGTGTGATCCCATTCTCACCCTTGATGAGCTTGATGTTCAGGATTACATCCGCTTCTCCTAGATTTTTCATATCGAAGTTCTTGGACAAAAATGACTTAACGTCATTTATTACTTCAATGTTAGTCCCAAACAACAAGATGTGATCCACATATAAACAAAGCATCACCCCTACAGTCCCACTGAATCTATAGTATACACACTTGTCGGCCTCATTTACACAGAAGCCGGCGGATGTCAAAGTTCTGTCGAACTTCTCATGCCATTGCTTTGGGGCTTGTTTCAAACCATATAAGGACTTTAGTAATCTGCATACCTTCTTCTCATGTCTTGGAACCACAAATCCCTCAGGTTGCTCCATATAGATCTTATCCTCCATCTCTCCATTAAGAAATACTGTTTTCACATCCATCTGATGGATCAGGAGACCGTATGAAGCAGCCAGTGCAATAAACACCCAGATCGTCGTGGTCCTGGCCACAGGAGAATAGGTGTCAAAGTAGTCCTCACCTTCTTTCTGAGTGAACCCCTTAGCTACAAGTCTGGCCTTAAACTTGTCAATAGTTCCATCAGGCCATAACTTCTTTTTGAAGATCCACTTACAACCTACTAGCTTACACCCAGCAGGAAGATCAGTGACCTCCCATGTACCGTTAGCAATAATGGAATCCATCTCGCTACGGACTGCTTCCTTCCAGTACTCTGCATCTGGTGATGCATATGCCTCTGGAAGGTTTCTAGGCATGTCATCCACTAAGTATATCACAAAATCATCACCAAAGGATTTTGCAGTCCTCTGTCTCTTACTCCTTTTGAGCTCAGAGCTCTCAGAAGTATCCTCTACAGGGACAAATAAAGGGGGTGGTGACTCATCATGAGGAATTGTAGTGTTGTCTTTCATAGGAAAGACTGTCTCAAAAAATGAAGCATCCCGAGACTCGATCATTGAATCAACAACAATTTCTCCAGTCTCAGAACCCACTACCAAGAACCTATAGGCCGCACTGTTATGTGCATATCCCAGAAAGACACAATCAACGGTTTTGGGTTCTAGTTTTCTCTTTTTCTGTTGTGGTATGTTGACCTTAGCCAAACATCCCCACGTGCGCAGAAAAGAGAGATTGGGTCTTCTTCCCTTCCATCCTTCATACGGGGTAATCTCACTATTTTTAGTGGGAACCCTATTCAGGACGAAGCACACTGTAAGAAGGGCTTCCCCCCACCATTCCTTAGGTAAACCTGAACTACTCAGCATGGCATTGACCAAGCCCGTTAAAGTTCGATTTTTCCTTTCGGCCACCCCATTTGATTGGGGTGAGTAGGGAGCCGTCGTCTCATGGATTATTCTATGAGTCTCGCAGAATTGGATGAATTCCTGAGAGGTATACTCTCCACCACGATCAGACCTTGGCTGTTTGATTTTTCTTTCTAGTTGGTTCTCAACCTCTGCCTTATAGATTTTAAAATAGTTTAGTGCTTCATCTTTAGTTTTCAATAAAAATACACTGCTATATCGTGTGGCATCATTAATAAAAGTCATAAAATATCTCTTACCTCCCTTGGTTAACACTCCATTCATTTCACACAAATCAGAATGGATGAGTTCTAATGGTGAAGTGTTTCTCCCCTCAATACTCTTAAAGGGTTTGCGGGGTTGCTTTGCTTGCACACACACTTCACACCTAGAACCTTTAACCACATCAGGGATCAATTTAAGTTTCCCAAGACGTGTGATGCAATCATAATTAACATGACACAAACGAGAATGCCAAATGACAGAGTTATTATCAATAGTGCAAGAAAGAGCATATGAGTTATTACAATTTTCCAAAATAGAAAGGCGGAACAAGCCTCCGCTCTCATAACCTTTACCAACAAAGTTTCCAAATTTAGTTAATATAACTTTATTGGACTCAAACATAAGCCTAAAGCCTTCTTTGCACAGAAGTGACCCACTTATCAAGTTGCGCTTTATTTCCGGCACATACAGCACATTCTTCAGGGTGAGAGTCTTTCCTGAAGTAAGCTTCAGTTTGACTAAACCCGTCCCTCGTACTGATGCAACCGTTCCGTTCCCCATTAGGACGGTGGAACTTGTTGTGGCCTAATAAGAGAAAAAGAGAGACATTTCAGAACAAATATGAACATTAGCTCCCGTGTCAACCCACCAATCAGTAGATTGACATGCCAAGAAAACAACAGGCGTATTCACATACCCTGAAGCACCGGCCTCGCAAATGGTCACATTAGCCTCTTTCTTAGGCTTGTCCTTTCTGTGAGCGCAAGTTCGAGCCCAATGGCCCTTCTTGCCGCACACATAACATGCAGTGTCTTTCTTCTTCTTGAAGTCTGTGCTTTGCTTGGGCCCTTGGTTTTGATTCTGGAATTTGTTCTTTGTCTTGGCTTTCTGATTGCCCTTTTGTTTTGCTTCGACCAGGTTGGCCTTGGAGTGGTACTCTTGTGTCTGCAGTAAGCTATCCTTTGCCCTCGCCTTCTCCTCAACATCAAGGGAGACAATCAAGTCCTCAATAGACATGATCTCCCTACGATGTTTCAGAGTGGTCGCAAAATCCCTCCACGAGGGAGGAAGCTTGGCAATGATAGAACCGACCTGAAATCTTTCCGAAATGGTATACCCAAATTGTCCGAGTTAGCTAACTATGAGTTGGAGCTCATGAGCTTGCTCGACGACAAAACTCTCAGAGACCATTCGAAAATCATTGTACTTCTCAACCAAGTACAATTCCTAACCAGCATCAGATACAACATACTTTTTCTCCAGGGCCTCCCACAAGTCCTTTGCTGATGTGTAATGCATGTACATATCAAATAGTTGGTCCGAAAGAACGGAGAGAATCCTCCCAAGTGCCGAAACATTCACTGCATCCCTCTCTTTCTCTTCATCCTTGTTCAAGGGTTCCTGAAAAGGGAGTGCAGTGATGATCCAGAACACATTAAGAGACGTCAGCCAAAGTTTGACTTTGTGCTGCCACCTCTTAAAATTCTCACAGTTGAATCGTTCCGGCCTCATCACATCATTGTTCACGTGGGATGTAGAAGATGCCATTGCAAAGTAAATAGTTTTTCTGGATTGTTGAAAATTCAGGGATACAATTGAAATAATAGCATCATGAATAACATCCCAAATTATTTTAATTTGCATAATCAAAATATGATAATCTGTGAAATATTTAAGCATCATACAGATAACAACAATATGATAAATAGGATCCAATAACATGCTATATTGGAAAGTCAGATTATTACAACTAGCAACACGTTTAAAGAGCAAGTGGATAATGCATGTCATAATATTATAAAATAAACCTAACAGCATGCTCATTTGCAGATTTAGAACATGATAATTAATGATAAATTTTAAGATCAAACAGATGATGACATTATGAAGAAAACCTGATATCATACTAATTTCCAGATTCAAAGCAATAAAATATTTTAAAATTAAAAGAATAAGTTATGTAATAACATTATAAATAAAACCTGACATACTAATTTTCAGATTCAAAGCATGATAAATAAAAATATATTTAAAGATAAAATGGATAAGATATGTGATAATGTTATAAATTAAATCTAGCAGTGTACTAATTTGTTGATTTGGAACAAAGTGAAATTTGAAACCTAACATGATAAGATTTATTCAAGGGAAGTAGTGAATCTAAATAATTAGAAAATCAGAAATCTTACCAGATGCCTTACAAAAATTAATTAACAGAGAAGCGCGTGAATACGCTGTCCCAGAAAAACTATTCGCCGCCTCGTGCAAGGCTTCCACAGCGATGTTTGACGGAGATACTTCTCCTCCCTCCGGTGGTGCACGTCACAGAAGGGGTCGAGGGTTGGCGTTGATACAGCACAGCAGGAAAACAGGACACAAAAGGCAGGAGTTTTTATCCAAAAAGGAAGATCAGAGGAAAACCTAAAAACTCATGAGATAAAATCAATTGTCCTTTTCTCCTCCCACGGTTCCCTTTTTAATAGTGATCTCCAACGGATAGCGCCTACTTGCGCTCGTTCCGCGAGACGTGCCTCTGTTCAACGGGTACCTTTTCAACGGGATAAGAATTGGAATTTTCCACAATAGTCCTTCAACATATGAAGATTTACATTGCATGATAAAATCCAAAATAAGTTTTGCATTATAGGCCTCGTATTTATATAGTTTTGATAAATATAATAATTTTCCAAATTAAAGTCATAAAAGGTTTTGCAAAACAAACCCCATAATTTTGTATTTTTGTATAACAATCCCCCACCAAAAATTCAAGAATTTTGGAAATATGGAAAGTCCTGTTAAGTGGCTCTATATATTGTGTTTTTGACAAAGGTACCTTCTGGGTGTCTGATTTTTTATCCATCTTCCGTACCACCAGTTGGTGGATTGCTCGTTGCCCACTAGTACTTTCATGTTGGCCATGGTGATGTCCCTTTGTTCCATGACTCCCTTCCAGAAGTATGAGGAGTTTCTTTGGCCCTGAGCTATGGTCTGATCGTGCTTGGTGGTGGTAGTTGTGCGTTATGATTTTGCCGCAAATTCTGGCTTCTCCTTTCAATAGTCTCCACCATCACTTGTCGAGTAATGCTTCATTGAAATGTCGTAGGTTGAGAATTCTCCATCCTCCTTACTCTTTTGGCCGGCATAATCCTTCCCAATTCACTAGTCGGTAGATGTTTGTGGATTGGTCTGGTCCTTTCCATATGAAGTCTCTTCGGATCCCTTCGATGTCCTTGACCACCCATACCGGGAGCTTGTAAATTGTCATCCAATAGTTTGGAATGGCCGAGAGCATGGAGTTGAGTAGTGTGATGCTCCCGCCTGTTGATAGTAACCTCCCCTTCCATCCACTAAGCTTGTTTTTAATTTGTCGATGATCCGTTTCCAATCCTCCTTCTTTGGTTTAGACCCTGATATACTTATCCCCAGGTAATGTATTGGGAGCTGTGCAAGGTTGCAGTTCATCATCCTTGCCAAGGTTTGAGGGTCATGGCCCTAGGTCTTAACTGGGATAATCACGCTTTTGCTGAAGTTTACTTTGAGACCGGAGAGGCCCTCATATAGGTGGAAAATGAGATTTAGTATGTTGAATTGTTCTGGTCCCCCTGTACAGAAGATAAGTAGATCGTCTGCGTATAAAAGTTAAGGATGTAATTTCTTCTCTCCCTCTTGGCCCACATGATATTCCTCGTAGCAGGTTTGCCTCGGTTGCTTTTGTCAGCATGGCAGTGAGGACGTCTGTCGCCAGCACAAATAGGAGGGGGGAGAGTGAATCGCCTTGTTTGAGTCTTCTCCTATGTCTCACATAGCCTATGGGGGAGCCATTGATAAGGAATGATGATTTTGAGGAGTATAGGATGGTTTTTATCCAACTTCTCCATTTCGGACCAAAGCCTCGTGATTACATTACACCTAATAGAAAATCCCAATCAACATTATCGAAGGCCTTTTCAAAATCCACCTTCATGAGCTTTCCATTTCCTGGCCCTTGCTTTATCTTATAGATCAATTCTTCCGCAGCCACTATATTGTCTTGTATACAGCGTCCTTTGATGAATGTTGTTTGGTTTTCGTGTACCAGGTTAGCGATAACTTGTTGTAGTAGATTCGCAAGGACCTTAGTGATGATTTTCATTGAGCAATTAAGGAGGATGATTGGTCTGAATTCCCCTATGGTCGAGGCTGCTTCCGTCTTGGGTATGAGGACAATGTGTGACTAATTGATGCGTTCTAGGTTTGCCCTCTCTTGGTGAAGTTCCAGGAAGATCTTTTGCAGGTCTCCTTTGATGAACTCTCACCCTTGTTGGTAGAGTGTCATCGGGAATCTGTGATTGCTTGATGTATCTCTTCCTCTGAGAAGGGGGCTTCTAGGTGGGCCAGTTTCACTCTTTCTCTGTCTTGGAATAGGGTTGTCTAGTTTGTGGTTAGCCTCTGGTTTCGAGTATTTCCAAACAGGGATCTAAAGTGATCTTGGAATGTCATTGCTATCTCATTTGGATTGGTTATTGTTCTGCCTTGGTGTTGCAGTTGGTTTATCCAGTTTCCACTCTTTCGTTGGGTTGTTACTGCGTGAAAGAATTTTGTGTTTTTGTCTCCTTCCTTTAACCATGTTATCCGGGATCGTTGGCGCTGTAAGGTTTCCTCCCTGATAATGATCCCCTCATACTCCCTTTGTTGGGAGTTGAGTAGGTGTTCTTTGTCATGGGTTAGTGGCCTTTGTTCTAGGGTGATGTCCGCTGCTTTGATCCCATTGAGTAGTTCTGTCTTTTTGGAGGTTAATCTTTCATTCTCCTCTTTGCTCCACTGTTTCAGATTTATTCTCAACTAGGAGATTTTCTTAGAGAAGATGTAGGGGTGGGTATACACTTTATTTTTTTGACATGGATGGATGTACACTTTTTGAAAAATTAAAAATATTTAAATCTTTTTTAAAGAAAAACTAATGCACAAATAATTTTAAATATTTTGAAACAAATTATTTGATGTAAATGTTATATTTAAATTAAAATATTTTAATTAATTTAAAATACTCTGAATTAAGATATTTTAACTTAATATATATAATATTATCTTATATAATTTTTTTCAAGTTGTTTATAATTAAATAAATAAAAAAGAATTATAATATTTTTATTAAATATATGATTTTAATATTTTTATAAAATTATATTTAAAAATTACTTATAGCGGAATAAAAATGAGAAAACAAACAATATTTTCATTAAATATATAAATCATTATCTTAAAAAATTCTCTAATATAACTTGACATTAATTAATTAATTTAATCATTAACAACTCGCTGGCGTGAATAACAATCCACTAGTATATGTGACCATCCGGCCAAATAAAATGAATGTGGCCATTCAATAATTTTGAATGACCACATTCACATCCAGGAATGAAGAAGTCAACCAAACAAGTAAAAAATTCTAGATGAACACTTCCCCATCCAGGATGTAACTCCACATCCAACTAACCAAACACACCTAAATCAGTATTCAGCAGTCTTGGAACATATTGAAATTCAATACCAGCTAGTAATATCCATCACAGTTGCAAACAAACACTCAACTAAAATAAAAATTTTGGGAACATTTCAATCAAATGAAACTCATAAACATTCTAACAAACTACAAAATCAAGCAGTAGTAGCTGCAGCTGCTGATGCAGCAGCACGCTTCCTGGCTTCTTCAATGATACTAAGTTTGATACCCTTACCTTTGGGAAGGGACACCCATGGCTTTGTGCCCTTTCCAATGGTGAAGACATTGCCAAGACGAGTAGCAAACTCATGGCCAGTGGCATCTTGGACATGGATTGTCTCAAAGCTTCCCTTGTGCTTCTCCCTGTTCTTGATCACCCCGACACGTCCAGTGTTCCTGCCACCAGTCACCATGACCACATTGCCGACATCAAACTTGATGAAATCAACAATTTTGTTTGTCTCCAAGTCCAACTTGATAGTGTCATTTGCCTTGATAAGAGGGTCAGGGTAGCGGATGGTGCGGCCATCATAGGTATTCAGATAGGGAATGCCCTTGTGTCCAAATTGCACAGACCGGACTTTGCAGAGCTTGAACTGCAAAATCAGAGAACAGATTTATGTAACATGATGTTTGATAAACTAGAAAACATTATATCAATAGTTATAACCAACTTGCAACAAGATAATTAATTATAAGTAGAGTATCGACCAAAAATATGAAAATAAGAATATATGGATATTAATAAAGGAAATATGTATCTAATTAGAGAAAAATTGAAACACAGTTAAAATAACTTCAGAACCTAATAAAGATAAGAAGTAATTTGAATAGCTTTGGTAGTTCATTACACACATTCTAGATAACCACAATAATATAGTTTAACAGGAGGATGAACACATCAAAAAAGTAAATCTGGGGGAATAATATATAGCAAATTAAAACTTAAACAGATACAGACCTTCGCCTCTTCATCTTTAATTGAGTGGAGACGGAATCGACCCTTGGTATCATATAGGAGTCGGAAGTTCTCATTTGTCTTTGGAATAGACACAACATCTGCATGGTACATATACAAATTAGATAACTTGTAGCTACTTCAAATTTCAAAACCAAACTATTAAGATAAATTCTATAGAGAAACAAAGCATCTAGCACATACCCATGAACCCAGCAGGGTAGGTCTTGTCAGTACGGACCTTTCCATCAACCAGAACATGACGTTGCATCAAAATCGCAATAACTTCACGATAAGTAAGAGCATATTTCAGCCTATTCCTCAAGATAAGGATAAGAGGCAAGCATTCCCTCGCTTTGTGAGGTCCAGATGATGGTTTGGGAGCCTGAAAGAGGGATATGAATTAGAACCTGAGAGAAACTCATCATTCAGTTATATGATTACTGTGAATGATGTATCTCTTTTCTGAACTTACAAATGCACCCCCGAGCTTGTCCAACATCCAGTGCTTCGGGGCATTGAGCCTCTTCAGATGTTTCTTCAGCCCCCTGGCCTGGAGGGTACAAAGAAAAGAGCACTTTTAGGAATGAGGCGATGATTAAGAAAACATAAGGCAATTTAACAACTATTTTTTGACAAAATAGAGTATGCCCAACTATTGACTCCGCAGCCCAGTTGCCGGCAACACAAACTTAATTAAGATAACCAAAGAACATGTGTGGATCCTAAGACAAGCTTCCCTTTATTTTTTGGACAGGCCAAAAGTATTTCTGAATCCCAAATGAAATGAATTATAAATTGATTTGACAGGCCCAAATGCAAAAAATAACAATCCTTGATAGAAACAATCAAAAGAATGAAAATAGTAAAAGCACGAGGCCTCCATTCACAACATTTTCAAATCAAAATTCAACTAACTGATGCAATACTATAGTAAAACCGAGGCTGTAAAATTCATCAATTTAATTCACAAGTAATTAGTGAAAGCTTCAAGGACCTTCAAGATAAAGATACACTTTAATCAAGAATGAAATACATCCTCATCCAATTCTGAATGTACAATTGTTTAATCCGCAAATTACAACATCCAAGGATCCTTCCTTCCAAAGATAACATCAAGAAAACATCCCCAATTTAATACAAAAAGAGACAACATCATGTTGAAATTACACAGTAATAAATGAGTGAATGGTGAGAGCAGAAAAATAAGTTATCTCCTACACATCTTATATTCATCAAATTCTTCAGATAAATAAACAAAGAAAAAGGATTCGTAGAAACGCTTAAAAAGCACTAAAGGATTGCGTTGTAATTATAAATAGAGAGAAAAAAGAACACAAGTTCGAATTATGCATACCTAATATCATATGAAAAATAGGTCACAAGCAGAATTAAATGTGGCAGCATGTAATACACAAGTACTTGACAATTCATCAATCAAATTTCATACATTCTTTGCATAGTAATTATTTAATAAAATATAATTAAAGAAATAACTAAATTTTTGTGTGTACATAAATCAACATATGGCCTGAAAATATTATGTGGCATATTCCTTACAACTTACTGATTCACCCTCCATATGCATGTAGCTCAACAAGGCTATTAACTAATTAACCAGCTAATTATTGCTTAGCCAGCACTACCTGATCATGAGTACAACAATGTAAACAACAAAAGATGGCACAAGTTTTGATTTGTGGATTTCATAGAAAGCTAATCTGGTAACAAAAAATTATCAGGTAATGTATTTCGTCTTGCTTAATTAATGATCAATGTCTCCTGACTTCCAAAGGAGAAGTAGCACCATTACAGCAAATATATACGGTTCTTTGCTTAAAAACATTGTGTGTGTGTGTGTGTGTGTGTGTCTTGACATCTATGATGATCGAAGGCTTGATATATGAACGGGGCACCAAAAAATCAAGAGGATGAACATAAAACTCAAATAACAACATCAAATCGATTGAAGAATCAAGCTCGCACCGCAAAATAATGAAGAGACAAAAGCCCTAGACCAATCTATGAATCACACAGAAACCCGAAACCCTAGATCGAAAGACAATCCCATTAAAATGAGTCAAAGCAAGATCAAAATAGATCAGAAGCACAAATCTTAGAAGAAATCACGTTCACAACTCAAACTAGTCCCCAACCAATCAATCAATCTGAAAATCTCATAAAATGAGCCATGAAAACCCTAACCCTAGATCGAAACCAAGAGAAAGGGGAAAAAACACATTGAGAGGACCATAGATAAGATTAAAACAGATCAGAAGAACGAACCATTGCTTAGGGATCTCCGGCTACTCCTTCAGCTTCTACTCCGGGTATCCTCTCTCTCCTCTCTCTCCCTCACACCCACGCAACCTGAACTGAAGAAGCAAAGCAGAGCTTATATTGCGGCTAGGGTTTATGGTGTCTCAAACTGGTTATATATTTTAGTTATATCTTAATATATTTATTTATCCAATTATTCTTTGGAAAAACTATTTATAGGTCCCTAGAAAGTTTTAAATTTCCCAAACAGTCCCTCTGACATTAAATTTTCCCAGACAGCTAACGATGGCAATACCCGAGCCGATCCGTGGTTTCCGACCTGATCCGCCCCAAATGGGGCGGAGAAATACGGGGCGGGGCGGGGTATGGTAAAGATCCCTTAAAATCCGCCCATACCGCCTTACCCGCTAAAAAATACAAAAAATACCCTTATATATATTAGATTATATAGTTTTGGGGTTTTACAATGAAGCTTTGTTTAGAGTCTTTGGACTTTGGCGGTACGCTTTCCCACTCTTCTCTCAAGCTTGTATATCAAAGTGCTTTTACATTCTTAGTTAAGTTTATTTTATTCGAGTTTAATCGGTAAATTTTTCTTGATTCTATGGTTCGAATGTGTAAATTGGTGCCCGCCTCGCCCATGCCTACGGGCCCCCACCACACATTTGGTGGGCGGTGGTGGTAAGGTGAGGCCTGCCCCACCCCAGCCTCGCCCCATTGCCATCCCTACAGACAGCCCCTCCTTTTCTATAAAGTTATTTTCCAACCCCTAAGTCTCACTCTATCTGTTATTTTTTGTTTAAATACAAGCTTTGCCCTTTCTTTTGGAGAGAATTTTCCCACCAAATCATGTCATAAGTTTTGAATTTTGTACTTCACCCGTCATATCATTATCCTTTTGCCATCATTTCACATACTTTTTGTACTTTTTTCCCAGTTTTTTTGTTGCAAGCTTCTCATCTTCTTCTTCATCTATTCTTTTGTTGCACACTTCTAATCTTCTTCTTCATCAGATCCATTTGCTCTCCGATGTGACGAGCTCCTTGTCCATCTCTTCCTCGGTGAGTCACCGCCCAAGGCTAGTCGAAGAAACATCCACCTTCGCCATGAGTTCCTTTTCTCATTTTTCCGAAATAAGTTTTCCATATCTCATGTAGTTTAAAACCATGCCAATATAAGTGCTCGTGATGTAGGTTGTCAATGGAGACTTTTTGTGCAGTCGCCAGATACAAGGGGGAAGGACGAGTATTGCAGTTTACCGTGTTGAACTCTTGGGCGTCAATACTAGCCTAAATATGTCAGCGATGGGATCTTGAAGTTTCCCTGTTAAAGGTGAAGTTTGTCACATAGGATTCACATCGAACTGTTTGCCAAATTGATACCGAGGTGGACTTTCAGCGTATGTGCCACATATACTACGTGTTCAACAGTGCTGTCATCGACCTCATTGTCGATACCATTGAAGAGGCGGTGGGCATGCCCACCAGCTCCTCGTTACCATCATAAATATCATACCTTCTCTTGGATGAACCAACTAACCAGTTAGCGTGTCAATGCTCCATTTTGTATTTCTTGTATTTCTTGTGTTTCATGTTTCCGCTTAAATATATGTGTTTCTGCTTATCATCCGTTGTTTCCGTTTAAAGTCCATGACGTCATCGGGATCCATATTCTTCCCCTCGAGCAGTGTGTATAGATGGTCCCGGCTTGTGAATGACCATTCGTTCTTCCATAAGATGGTCCTGGGTGGTAAACGACATATTAAATGGAAACCAAAAGTTGTAAGCTGAAAAACCCTAAATTAAGCAAAAAATCTTACACGAAAACTCATAATATTAAGTGAAAACTCATAAGTTTACACGGAAACTAAGAATGTTTAGCTGAAACTCATAATAATAAACGAAAACTGAAATAAATAAGTGAAAAATTTGTTAATAAACAAACTGAGAACTTACTTGTCAGTTTTGTAGTTGAGATATAACCCAATTGCTGCTTGCTCCAATTCTTCCAGCTGCATGAAACCGCCGGGAGAATTCTCGACAATGGGAAACTCACCTATGTCCTGACATACACAATATACCGTTTTGCTTAAATATATGGTTTTCAGCTTATATTTCGTTGTTTTTGTTTAATATTTGACTTTCTGCTTAATGTTTTATATTTCCAGTTAAGGGTTTTAGTTTCCGCTTAAAAATTAGTGTTGGTTGGTGATATATCAACACACAGGAGGAATTTATTCTCGAAGAGATCAACCGAGGTACATTTTCACCCTAGCAAGGATTTCTGGAAAAGTTAAACAGAAACAATCTTTTATAAACAGCCTTTGTTAAACTGTCTTAGTCTATGACAAATCACACTATGTCAAATCACGCTTTAGTGCTTCTCTTCTATCTTGCCTACTTTAGATTTCCCATCGTCGCGGTTGATGTCGTCCATCAGTATGCATGTAACATAGTACAAACGCATGAAAGATACGTCACATGCATACTAATGGATGACCTCGGCTGCGACGATGGGGAATATGAGGCGGGCAGTAAAGCAAAGACACATTGAACATTCGCGGGTGGCGTGTTTAACAAACATTGTTTCTATTTAAAAGATATTGTTTCCGTTTAACAAATATTGTTCCGTTTAACAAACAATGTATATGATTATATATGGTTTCTACATGTTAGAAAGTATTAACATTTAACACTCATAGTCGTTGATAGGAGAAGAAGAAAACTACTACATTAATCTACTGTTAAACAACACACTTCAAAAATTGAAATAAAGAAGACTTCTTTAGAACAACTTAAGAAAGAAGAAGATTGAAAGGATGATGCAAACAAAGCAAGGAAGAAAGATAAGAGGGTCTAGGACAAGCAATAGGAAACTGACGATATGATCCACACAGAGGACTGCATAGCCAACGATTACACAAATCCAATAAAAATGGATTTTATACCGAAGAAGAAATGTTATGCCGGTTTCATGGGGTTGGACAAGCTGGAACAAGCAGCAATTGGGATGTTTCTCAACTTCAAAATTGACAAGTAAGTTTTTCGCTTATAATAATTACTTTCTGCTTATAATGTTGTGTTTCCGCTTATATCTTTTGGTTTTCGCTTGCTTTCCACTTACTTTCCGTTGTTTTCATTTAATATTCGTACTTTCTGCTTAATATATTCCAATCTCACTGGTTGGGGAATAAGGTGGCCAGGGGTATTCTTCGTGGGAGTGAGGTGGCGAGTTATGACTTGTTAGTATTAAGACCTGCAGGTTTAGTCCACTATGCACTTCTCACCTTGAGCAATTTTGCAGCTATTTAATTCTCCCGAATCCTTTTTCCATTTACGAGGCTTTGGCACTCTCCGTATCACTTCATGTTATCCAGGCGGCGCTTCCTTTCGTTGCATGTAAATGGGCGAAGTTATATTGATACTTCCCAGACCCGACGGAAATCGAAATGTCATGCGAATCCCTTGTGCACCCTCCCTCATTGCCCTTTGTTCTCTAAATAGCCCTCGATAGAGCACACCCTCCTCATTCTTTCCTCTGCAGGGTTCCCAAGCTACCCCCCTCGAATGGATCCTCATTGGTTGCGCAGATCGCTAAGGGAACTCATTGTATCATGACCCATATCTAATATATATATATATTAGATTTGGGTCATGATACAATGAGGTCGGCCTTACATTCAAATAAGGTCGCCTCATTTTCACTCATTTTGAAAGTGTTTTTAGGGGTTTTAACTGTACGGATGGAAAGAACATCAAAAAATAAGATAACATGTCGATTTTCATACCATTTGATGAGGTGATGATCATTCATCTTTACGGGTGAAAATTTATAGAAATCTTAACAGGTTAAGAGGAATGATCATCACCTCACCAAATTGTATGAAAATCGACATTTATCTTATTTTTCAATGTTCTTTTCATCCGTAAGGTTGGATTTCTCAAAATGGGTGAAAATAAGGTGACCTTACTTGAATAGTAGTAAGGCCGGCCTCATAGTAATATGATTGTATTAGATATAGTATATATAATATAATGTATTTATGTATATTTTTATTTTTTTATTTTTGATATATATATGTAATTTTTAAAAACATATGTAGATATATAACTGTATCATGATAAGATAATTTAAAAATTGGATATGTATATCAAAAATAAAAAATAAAAATATACATAAATATACTATATTATATATACTATATCTAATATAATATATATATATATATATATATATATATATATATATATATATATATATATATATATTGATCCTCTTCATTTGTATATTTTTGAAAATATCCTTCATTATCAACTTAAAAGCCAAAATATTACATATATATATATATATATATATATATATATATATATATATAATATTTTGCATGTTAATATATATAATATTTTGGATTTGGATGTTAAGTTGATAATGAAGGATATTTTAAAAAATATACAAACAAAGAGGATCATTAAAATTTAATTGAAATTAAGATGTACTTTGTAATATGATACACCACAAATCCTGACTTCCATGTGGCGGAATCCTCATACAGCTCCTAAAGGCAACACATATCCCAAAGGGAACCGCCATACCGCCTGTGAAGTCCAAGAATTTCCTGTTATAAGCGTTGGTCTTTAGGGGTTTATGTTTTCTTTTTAAGATTTAATTGGTTATTTTATTTGTTAGAAAATAAGGGAGAGTCTCCCAAGGATGGTTTATCTGAATTATCTGAATTTTAGTAAGAATAAAGGTGTTAATTGTTCCTTGATTAGAATTTTAATTTGTGATAGTCTCAATCTTAAATTTAAAATGGTTTGATTATATTATTAACAACTATCTTATTGGTAGTGAGTAAATAAAGTGAACAATATTTTAATACAAATTTGATAAGTTAAAGGAAATTTTATGATTGATTGTGGAAAGAGAGATTAAAATGAAAAAAAAAACTCTAATTAAGGATAATTGGGATCATTAAGGGTATAATAATAATTTTCAAAAAAATTAGGGACTGAAGGATAATGTGTCCCTCTCTGGACCAGGGACCTAATGATAATATTAGAAAACTCAAGGACCAAACGAAAATTATGTATCTCTCTCTCTGCGAGATGGACCTGCATGTAAACATTTAAAAGACAAGGATGTATTTGCAAACTTACAATGGAGTCATGTAAAGGAACGTATTAGAAAGAATGGACGGTCACAATTAAAACAATCAGAGATTGAAAGTAAGTTCGAGGCAATCAAGCGAAGATCAGCCGTCCATTTCTATCAGCTAAAACAAGCTAGAGGCGATGAATCAATATCCAGCCACTCGCCCTCGATTGATCAGAACAGTCGATCTATAACGAAGATAGATCGCGAGGCAGCGCGAGTTCTTCTCCCTCTCCGCCTCGCCGCCGCGTGCGCCGCCGTGGAGCCTATCGGGTTCACCGGAAATTGCAAATAAAATTTAAAGTATAGATGAACAAGAATTTAAACTTCGAGATAAACTCAAATTTTAAACCAAAAGGCTATCTGTACGCACCTTCTGATCTCTATAAATAGAGAAGAGCTCCTGTGAAACCCCAGAGTCATCGTCGGAGAACTAGAGTCACCTTCTTCTCCCTCTCGTTCTCCACCTCCGGTTCGAATGTCTACATACAGCAACCAACAAAAGACGCAGTGGAGCTTCTTCAAAGGGTTGTGGGACGGACAGCGAAGCTTAACCACGTAGAGAGTATTCGCCGGTGAGTTCATCTCCTCTGCCTATCTTTTACCAGTCGTATGCATGCATATAGGAGTAGGGGTAGGCACTGGAGAAAGCTTTCGGAAACCCCGTTGTCCTCGACCGAGAGGTTGAACGCAGGGGTGACGAAGCCAACCGAGAATAGGATCTCCGGCAAAGAGAATAAACAGATCTCGATGACCATCCGTGGAGGACTCTCGGGGATTTGTCCGGTGTGAAGCAGAGAACACATGCTTTCAGCGTAATTTGTTGCGAGGAGATGGAAACGCTCCCCGGTGAGGCTCTACCGAAGGGGAGTCGCGAGTTCAAGTGCTGACTGGAGGTTGAAGATGAGGGTTAACGGGTTAGCGGGTCGAGTTTACAGATGCTAACGGGTCTGATCAGAATGGATTTGGTTTATTAGAATGGTTAAGTTAGGTTATTTGATTTGGGTCTGTTTTAGTAGGTTGAGTCCAGATTATGATGGGTTGGGGTTAATCAGTTAAGTTGAGATTGAGTTGATTAAGTTAATTAGATTGGGTTGGGTTTAAAGTTTATTAGACCAAGTTAGATAAGCCAAGTTCAATTGATTGAATCAAGTAGGGCTCGATCGATTTAAAGTTGGGTTTGAGTTGATTTGAGATGGGCCGGGTTCTATCAATTGATTTAGTTAAGCCAAATAAATTAATTTAGTTGAGTCAATCAATTTAAAGGGGTCAGGTTCAATTAAAAGATTTGGGTTCAATCAAGTTAGCTCTAATCGGTTGAATCTAGATTTGGTTTTGAGTTTAGTCAGGTTGGCTAGCTGGTTAGGTTTAGCCAAGTTTGAAAAGCAAATATAAAATATATACATAAGAAGGTAGGGAAGGAGGATTGAACTACAGACCTCCTACTTGGACTTGGTGGGCCTTAACCACCAAGCTATGCAATTCTTTTGGATTGAATAGAGAAAGTGTAGTAATAAAAGAGGGAAAAGCTGAGAAAATAAAAGGCCCATAAGTTGGGTTGAATTAGGGCATCACGCACGTTTTTTATTAGAAAATTTTAAATGTTGCTGTTATTAAATTAGATCTTGCTGCCAGATATCGACATAGAGACTTATTAGGAGTAAGGGTAAGGGAAGGATTTCGGATATCACAAACAAGGTAAGTTACCTCTGCCTAGTTTCCACTCGTCATCGGGTTTCTTGATTTTACTGTTGCTATTTCTTTTAGCATATCTGTTGCCTTTCTGTTTAGTGGAATATGTGCACATACCTGTTGATTGCTTTCCTTTATTGTATGTGCATGATTGATGTGTTAGAATTTTGTTTCGTTGCCTGTTATTTGGTGTGTTTGTTCTGTACACTGCCCTGTGACCGACATTTGATCATGGACCCATTATCTTATGTGCTTGCCAGACAAGTGTGCTCCAGGAGATTTCTTTTCTGCCGGTTCAGTGGAGCAAATGCTCATGTGGAGCGCTTAAGGCTGAGGACACCCTGACGTTCTGATAGTTCCATGCCAAGGAGAGGATACTCTGGTAGTCTAACTTTGTCGATTGGACGATATCTTGGCAGATGTCGACACGCATTATGAAGACCGCAGGAATTAGATTCCAAATGAGGCTAGGTGCTGACCGGAGAAGTTTGTTGAGCCTGAGGGCTGTGTTTTTTTTTTTTTTTATCTAGGAGTTTCTTCTTTCCTAGTCTCCTAGAACTTTGTTTATGCGGGGCGCGGCCCAGGTTGTTTGACCTGTTGATTGTTGAATTTTGATGTTTTGATTTCATTGTGATCCCTGCTGGGAACTTACTGAGCTTTTCTTTCGAAAGCTCACTCTACTTTTTTTCCTCTCTTTCAGGATTGAGAGATTAGCTGGGTTGGTTTTGAAGCTTGCGTGAGGAGTCGAGCACTTAACTACTTAGAGGTTGTACTTACTTGTAGGACCCCTGTAAGGCTTGGTTATTATAGGATGTATGAATTCTATTATTAAATTCCGTTGTAACTCTGATTAATAAATTTTGAGTTATTTTTTATTATTGTTATATGTTTCTGACTTACTTAGGCCTTGTATCCGAGCGGGGCCCGTCTCCACTTGGATACGGTCGGTCTGTGCACATGCCCGAGGTCCCGGAAACCGGGTCTGGGCGTGATATCGCCCCATGTCAGGGTACAGTCCCCCTCACCCCAGAGACAAAAGGGTCACCCACTGATGGCAGATAACCCCCAAAAGGTGATAGGAAGGAACCCGGTTCCCAAGAAGCTCCAATAACATAAAGGGAGAAGACTTCGGTCGGAGAAGGGTAAGCCAATTCTGAACAACATACCCATTGAGACTAAGGTGTCGTTTGGTTAGATGTAACTGGAAATGCAGTGGATTTGTAGTTACATTGTAACTTGAAATACATGGATTTTGAAATACAGTACAGTCAAATCTGGTGTTTGGTTAGATATAACTGAAAATACTATATTACAGGAATTTATGTTTGATTGGAGGGATTTGTAAATCTGGAATTTGAAAACCTGTGTTTAGTTTGATGTATTTAGGGGATATGAACACACATGGTGAGATTACCCCCACCTTTCATATACCAACTTTTTAAGTGTTATTTTAATGATTTTAATTATTTTATTAATTAGTTTAACTTTTAATTTTATTATTAAATTAATTATTAAATTTATTACTATATTTAACACAATTTAATTATATTTCACAATTTTAAAAGTTCATAACAATCAAGATTTGATGAAATTTAATCATCTCTAGTCAAATGAATATTTTAAATCATTTATTGTTATTACCTATCGCATGAACTATAAAAGAAAATTTTTTAAAAAAATGCATCATTTTAATAAAAATATGCATCATCTCTGGAGATTATGCAAGCCTTCAGTGGAAAGACCCCTCAAAGTCCCTCCAAATTCATCAAAGGGCAATCTAACATTCAATGAGAATTTGAACTATGCAAGCCTTCAGTGGAGATTATGCAAGCCTTCAGTAGAAACCCAAGCATCGAAAGGCAATTTAACATTGACACAATTGGATATATCTATGTCTTGTTCCAATGACACAATTGGATATATCTATGTCTTGTGTTCCAGTGACATGAATGCCATCAGTGTTTGGGCTCTTCTCTTGTGCATTGATTGAAATCCTAGAGACATGAACCTTGCTGCATCTCTCAAATCTAGAAGACATGAACCTTGCTACATCTCTCAAAGGACACATGAATCTGCTGACTATTCCTTATACTGAACCCCACTTTCAATATACGCAGCTGTTCAAAGAAAATTAAAATATATGAATTGATTTAAAGAAAACAGTCATACACATAGCAGAGTTCAGTCTAAGAGAAATAAACATAGTTCATGCTCTTTCTAATCACACACACAACCTGATTTAAATTAGAAATCAAGACAACACAAACTCTTCCACAACCTGAAAATCATTCCAAGAAACACAAAGTTACATTCATTCAACAGAAAGCAGGTTTGAGGAATACAAAGTTCAACAGAAAACCAAACTTACATTCATTCCAAGAAACAAAGTTCATTCCAAGTTCATTCCCAGCAGAAAAAACAACACAGTAAGATAGTCATTACAAGTTTATTGCCCTCAACTTGATTGGCCTGCAGTTGAAGAAATTCTTCCGCCCAGTACATTCTGAGCTCCACATCTTTCGCTAAGAAAGATATTGCTCTATTTTCATTGGTCATCAACCAATCATAGGCCCTATTGATCTCACAGCCAGACTACTCATATGCTTGCAATTTCTTGCACTCCTTAATTATCTCTTTTGCGAAGGATAACTTTGAACTAGTGGAACCCATCACTGCAAAGCCCGTCTTAAGTGTGTTATTCGTCTCTTGTATTGCGTCAACTTCAGTTATCTGCTTTCTCTTTCCTTTTCCTTTTCTTGTCTGAGTGGGAGGTGTTCCCCTTAGTTTAAAGCTTTCTAACTGTATAAGAATAGTTGTTGACCTATTTGCAGGACTCTCCATCTCCTCGAAAGACATGTCATCAAGACCACCTATTTGAGGTGATTGGCGGAAGTTGTTATCATCATACATATTCGTGCCAATTTCATCTCCAAAGTGAACAGCACGGCGTCCAGTGGCCTGGTCATTACCACAAATCATCTCTAACAGGTCATGATCCTCGATTGGCTTGTTTAGGAATGGTTCATCGTGTGGATGGATCTAGTACAGAGGAAAAAATTAGTAGAGGGTTTAAACAAAAATATTTCAAATAAATATATAGGAATCCATAAATAAATGCAACTTTCACGTAAATTAGTACCTTGATATATTCCTTATACTCTGATTCTCCCATGATTATCATTTTAAGCCTATCATCCCAACCTATTCCACTTAACTCTTTCAACTTTTTAATTCTTGCCCATTGTTTGCGAATTGTCCTTAAGTGGTTGGACACATTTGTTTCAGTAAATTCGATGCCAAACTCTTCTTTCATTGCTTTACTTGTAGCAAGTATTGCTTGTGGTTTGAATCCTTTATCGACTTTGAAGCCTTTTTCAACTTGGGAAGCCATGAATTGTATGAAGTGGTGGCTTTCAGTAGAGGTCCATCTTTTAATACCACCGGTTCTCCTATTAGGGCTTCTTTGTTTTGATGTTTGGCTATCCTCTAATGCTCTTACGCTGTCCATCTATAAGATAAAAAAATGCTAAATATAATTCAAATAAGGGGTAACAATTTTACATAACTGACACTAAGGAACAATAACCATAGCATTTAAGCACTAACTGCAATTTCAACTTCTCATCCTTCTGTTCTTTTAGCATTAATAACCAGAGATCATAAATAACACCATCCCCCCAATTTACCAGTTACACTATGATTTGTATATCTTAATAAGGAATATAATAAAAAGCTGACAGATGACACTCACAAAATTTTAGCTAATGAATATTAATGGGACCACAAAAGAAGTAAACTTTTTTTTTCTCAAATAGCTAACACAAAATCAATATTATCATGAATATCACATCCAATAAGTTCACTCTATTAAACCATTTCATAACAATAGGGCTCTACAAAGAGCTAAATACAGAAAATAATATTTACATTTTTCAGAAGAGTTTATCTTAGTTCTACTTACAACTGTGAATATTTCCTAGAGTTACATTTTGAAAATGAAGATCACATTACAAAATGCAACATTCAAGAAAACAAAATATATGGCACATATGGATTTTATAGATCAATTATTACCTGCAAATAATGTAAAGTTATTGTAGGACTGACCACCATATTCTTAAACATAATAGTAAAGAAAACAATAGATTTGTTCAAAGAAGACTAACTGATTTTGAACAAGTAATGTAAAGTTATTGTAAAGTTATTGTACTGATTTGTTCAAGGAAGACTAACTGATTTGTTGAGTGAAGAAAACAACAAATCAATTATTACCTGCAAATAATGTAAAGTTATTGTAGGACAGACCACCATATTCATAAACATAACAATGAATTAGATCAATTATTTTTATGTACTGTTTCAACAAATTGTGCTGTAAAATCCTAATCAATTAGGAAATCTGTCTTCTACCTGATTTTGTTTTGTTCATGACTAATTGCCTTCAGAATATAAATTTTTTGACAATGAAACCCAGGATTTCATATTTTGTGATGCTTTCAAAAGTATGAAACTATAGATCATTGTGCATATTGACCATGACTGATTCCCTTCATATTGTCCATGACTAATTGCCTTCAGAATATAAATTTTTTGATATGTTAAGCAATATTTAACTTTTAACATTCAGATATTTATTCATCCCTTATACTTGGCATTCATGTAAGTCAAAATCATAGGCATAATACTGAATCCATAAACAAAACAAAGTATTACAACTCATGGTCTAAGAGAAAGTGTATTTTGTTACATAGCAAAAATAAATAAATAAATAAATAAATAAATATCTACATATTCCTTGCAACAATTTCTTGTCGTGCCACCCATTCTTGGGCCTCTTCTCTTAGCTCCCTCGTGTTACTTTGCCGATGTGGAGTCCATTCTTCCTCAGATGGTATAAGCGCATCTTCATCCCCACTTAAGATGTAATTATGTAAAATACACACAGCCAAAACTAGATCGGCCTGAGTTTTGAAAGGAAAAAATGGCCTAGAAGTGAGAATTTTGAAACGACCCTTAAGAGAACCAAATGCACATTCAATTTTTGCGAGAGCCTATGAATGGCGAAGATTAAAAACTTTTCTATGGTTTGCTGGAGTCCGTGAGCCAAACTCTTTGAGGTGGTATCTGACACCCCTATAAGGAGATATAAAACCTGGTCTTGTAGCGTACCCAGCATCGACCAAGTAATATTTTCCTAGGAAAAAATGAGGATGATAGTTAAGAAAATTATAATCATTAGGTTATTTTCATATGTTAACTCATATCAAGCTTTAGAAAATTAATACCTTAGGGGACTGATAGGCCATTCGGGCTCTCAAGTGCATCACGGAAGACTAGAGCATCATGTGCTGAACCTTCCCATCCAGCAAGGACATAGGTAAAACGTAAGTCAAAGTCCACGGCAGCAACCACGTTTGTGTAGGATATGGTTTCCTTCTACGAAATGCTGCAACTTAAGATACAGGAACAGAAGCATGTATATAGGTCCCATCCAGCGCTCTAATACAAGCCTACCATTAATATTGTATAACTAAGAATTATTTATAAAGTAGTGCATTCAATCTAGAGAATGTACGCATACCTTGAAATAAGGGCATAATGTAGCCCTCAATGCTATATATGTTGGGGTCTGTGTACTAGGTGGGTGCACGTATTCAGCACGCAATTGGCCAATTGCATAAAGCACATGATTGAAGTACCTGCTAATGGTCTCACCAGACCTAAGAAAATTATGCGCAATGACACGATTGCGTACATTATGTCCTATAATCTGTAGGAACATCAACATTTGTTCTTCGATGGCGACGTGCAACGTATCTCTCATATGACCTTTTTGTCTCATTATAAGGCAAAGATTGAAGAAAGTGGATCTATTCATGCAAACTATGTTGATACTACTGGTGTTGTTCCCATTCACAAGCCTCGACAAATATTGTTCTCTCATTTCTAACCGACTACGCAAGGGTTCTTTACAAACTCTACGTCATTTACTATGCAAAAGTAATGTCACAACATAACCAACCGATAGAAATATAGCCCTTGCAATGTGCAACTTATGCTTTCTGTCAATCTTAGCCATCTGCAAGTTTTAAAATACAAAAATCAAAATTAATCTGAGGAATTAGAAAGCATGTAAAATATAATAATAGCAACTTCTTGATGTCATTACTACTTAAAAATCAGTCCAACATCTATTCAAGAACAAGCCATCAATCAAAATAAATTGGAATTGATCAATAGAAAACAAGAAAAAATCATCAAAAAGGATAATTATGTTAAATTCTACTGGCCTAAATTTTCAAGTTGCAGACCATCCTCAATGTTTCAGACGAAAAAAAATAAGAAAAACTTGTTTTGTCATGAAGCATTGGCATATAAAACATCACAAACAAAGATCTTGTTTCTAAATTTTTGCCAATAGAACTCCTAATATTTACAGTAATTATATTTTATTAACTGCTCAAACTACAACAGTTAGCATTCAATGCATCTGAAACTTAAATATATATAAATTATATTAATATCTCACAATTGAAATAAACATTATATTATTAAACATGAACTAGAACTAGTTTATCTTTGAAGCATCTTCCACTTTGCTTTAGTTATTATTTTATGGAGCTAGAATAGAATGAAGGAATCCTACATGCTTGCATTGTTAGCAAGAAGAACTCAAACAATTACAGCAAAAGAAGAAGTTAATCCAAATATGAAAAAAAATTTAGGGTCAATGTAGTTATTTATGTAAAGAATCCCTCTCAAGGGCCAATGTAGCTATATTTTCGAGGTCATCAAAGATCTTCATACTTTATACTTGTAACCACCAAATCTATAAATTTTAATCTTGAAAAAAAATACACATGCTTTCATCATATCCAAAGAATACACATAATTTCATCATTTAATCTTGACAAGAAGTTTTCTCTAAATATTAAATATTAAATATTTCATCAATTAACCTTTGAGTTTCACCAATTTCATGCTAGTCAACAGAAAGACTTTAAAAATTATATATTTCTCTATTTCTTTTGGGATTTTTTTTTTCATATGAAATGGTGGAGAAGGAAAACATGTTTGATGGCTAGTTGAAAAGAATAAGAATACCAACACACACTATTTACTTGATTCTGATGCTATATATATATAATTAACTACAACAGAACCTTTTAAATAAAAATCACTACAAGAAAATTGCGGATTAGAAACGGCATTTTCTGTTTCTAATCCGTTGCTAATTCGATTTAGCAACGGATTAGCAACGGAAACACTCCGTTTCTAAAAGGCCCGTTGCAACGGATTAGCAACGGAAGGGGGAGTCCATTGCAGAATTTAGCAACGGATTTGCAACGGCAAAAATCCGTTGCTAAATTGCAACGGAATCAAATCCGTTTCTATGTATTAGAAACGGATTCGATTCCGTTGCAATTCCGTTTCTATAGTTAGAAACGGAATTAATCCATTTCAAAATTTTGAAACGGATCTGCAACGAAATTAAATCCGTTCCTAATTTAGAAACAGAATTATTTCCGTTGGCATTTAGCAACGGATTTTATTCCGTTGCCAATCCGTTGCTAAATTCTGAAACGGATTTGCAACGGAATAAAATCCATTTCTAAATTTAGAAACGGATTTGAAACAAAAATCTTTATGTAAAAAATTTGAAATCCGTTTCTAATCCGTTTCTAAAATATAAAAATATATTTTAAAACATATTATTCCGTTTCTAATCCGTTTCTAAATCCCTAATACCAAAAAAAATTATAATAATTTATATATTAATAATTCAAACGAATTAACACTCATTTACAATAAATTTATAAGCCTAATAATGATCACAACTGATAATATCATTAATTCAACAATCAACAATCAAACTACAAGATGTTCAAACTACAATCAATAATCAAACTACAAGATGTTCAAACAATATATATTAAAACACCAACAATCAAGGATCAAACTACAAGTCATCTAGATGATCTATGTCATGATCATCACTAAAGGGCTGCGAATCCTGATTTGTGAACTGTGAGTGCATTATGGCCTCGAAGTGCTTCATCATATCCTCGATGTTACGCTTCAATCATCTCTCTCCATCCTCATCGCGTGCAGGCTCTCTTGAAGCTCCTTATTATTATTTTCTAATTGTGTAATCCTAGCCTGTAGCTCCATAGATGATGCACCTGTAAAAGAAATAAAGTAGTTAAATACCACATATAAAACTCAATCAGCTAATGCATTTCATATTTTTGACATTATAAAAAGCTTACATGCATATTTTCTTCAAATTAAGAACTATATAAAGCATCAATCCAACAACATATATGAGTTAATTGAATTCTACAAGTTTAAATGCAATAAGCTCAATAAGCAGAAAATTTACCAGTTCAACAATGATACAGTTAATTAGAAATATATTTTGTCATATTAACTACTATAAAAAGTTTCATGCCAAAGGCAGGTAATTTGAGATGAAGCACAAACATTTGTTCTAACCCAAGTAATAATGCCAAATTTTAACTAATACACGTAGATGATGAGCACGATGATTGGGGATAGAAAACCGATTTTTGAGAGCGGTTCCATAAACCCTACGCTTTCTTTTCCCTCCCAAGCATGCCTTCATAGAATAGAGCTACCTTGTCCACAACAGGGAGGCTCCCGCCCCTTCTTGTGTTTGAGATGCTTGATCCTCAAGTTGCAAGTAACTTGATCCTACAATGTTAAGTTTGTAAAAGGAAAACTATGGTTAACATGATTGAATAAAAAATCATAAAGTGTAAAGAAAGTCTAAAAATTAAATACAAAGATTAAATGCCAAATTTATTTACCCTAATGGCCTCAGCTCTTGCATCAACGAGATCAGAGGTTCCCTTCTTTGTATGAGTCACTTTGAAAAGCTCAAATGGAAGAGGATCACGACCAAGGCTTGCTTGCTAAAATAATGTAACATTTTATATTAAGTTAAAATTAACATTAGATTAAATTTTATGTAGAGGGACATTTATATAAATATAAATTAACACTTACCAGTCTCTCTGCATGTGAAATGTGGGAAATAGAACCTCCTGTGTGTCGGAATATACCAGTTCCAATTCCTTCAACCTCAGTAAGACGATTTTTTGTAGACGCCTCACTTCGAGTCTTAAATTCTTGGGAATTCCATGCTTCATTCCAATTTTGCCATATAGTGTCAGTCACGTGTATGGTCTTATCTTTCCTTCTTCTTAAACTACACATCATTCCTCTATAACGTTAGGCACCTTGCGTTGCCATGCTACCTTGATAACAGATGATGACTCATCCCATATAAAGTGTTTCTGTATTTTAACATAAAAAAATACATATTAGATAGAAAATAAGTTTGGCACATATCATTTTCCAAACATTTTTAAACCTGATAGAAAATATTTCTAACTTAGTTAATACCTGAAATTCATTCCAGTAAAATTCTTTTGTCTCCATAGAAACATTTTTCCAACAGTGCCCGTTCTCATCCAATCTTTCTTTAAAGATGGTTGTGATCCGTCGAGCACAAACATCAAAAGGATGCAAACTATAAATAAGCAAAGATTATAACAATCAAATATAAAGGTCAAATCTAAAAATAAAACAAATTACTTATAACAAATGAAGCCACATAAACTAGCATAACATTAATACTTACACTCCATTCACTAATTTTATGTGCACTCTCCCCAATCTTGTAGAAACGGCCAAGTTATCCACTTGTGGTGTGGGAATTCCACTAGCAGCCGTGGTAGGGCCACCATCAGGAGTAGCACTTCTACTAGCACAAGGAATAGAGACGGAAGATGAGGAGGAGCCACCAACTGGACAACCAACATGTGACAGTGGCTGATGGTGTGATGCGATAGGTGCAGAAATATCATGTGCGCCTCTGGAACTAGAACTTCCTTTGCGGCCCATACCTCTCATCTTGACTGTAACATCACTATCTTATTAGAATGTACAAAATATAATAAGAAAGATTTACATGCATTAAAATGCTTGGTCCAAGTCTTTCCAAACACATAAACATGATATTTTCCAACATGAGTTAATTGATGATACCTAGAATGTTGATGAACAAGATTAATTATATTGAAAGAGAAATGCAAAAAAAAAAAAAAAAACACAGAACAACAAAAATTCAAGCAAACAAGCAACAATGAAAGCATAACCACAACAAAGGTTTAAGCAACAATAGAGGTGACAATCCCACAATCATCTTGGACCAAAGGAAGTAATCTTTGCAAGCCTCCAACGTCAGCCCTGGGAAAATGCATGAAAGTATCAAGTATATGAGTGATGAAACTAGAGTGCTTTGATTGTTGTTACTCATTTGAACTATTACTAATAGAATTACCTTAATTTATTGACTATCACTTTCAACTTCATCAAATTCATTGTTTTCATCCCCGTCATCATTACTTTCTGATTCAAGCAGAGGCTCCTCTTCACTTTCTGCTTCTTATTCTTCATCTATTTCAATTAGTACCCCACTTGGATCATGTAGAGTTTGTTCTGCATAAAAAACATTGATGTCTATTGAAGGGGCTTCCATTTCATCTTGTTGAAAAGGTGCTTCACATGATACCGGTGTTGTCCCAGAAACTTGTTGAGGAAGCTCTTCAACAGATCTAGCTTTTACTTTGAATACCACCCACCAGTCAACTTTGTCACGCTTTAAGCTAGGATACGTCGTATAATTAACTTGTGTTGCCTGAATTGCAAAAACAAAGGTTTCATATTTATTAAAGAACCGCCTATGGTTTACATCCACAAGTTTATATTGTTGATGAGATCTTGTCCCCACATTTGGTGTTGGATCAAACCAATCACATTTAAACAAGATTGTTCTCTTGATTGGTAATCCTGGGTACTCTAATCATAAAACCTCGATTAAATTGCCATAATAGTCATTTTCATCTGTAGTATAATTTATGCCTTTTATGCATACACCATCGCTTCATTGTTGTGTCAGTTCCCGGCTGTGACTTGTTGTATGAAATTTATAGCCATTCACTATGCACCCACTATAAGACTTGTAGCTTCTTAAGCGGTCCTTTTGACAAGTCCTTCAAGAACTGATTGGAAAAATCTTTAGGAAGGATCATGAGCAAACACAGAGAACCATCATGTAATTCACGTTCCAATCTCTCATCGACATGTCTATCATCAATTTGTGGATTGGCCGAACGTAACTCACCGACATAGATGCTTCACATATTAAAACAACAACAAAAATAATATAAGGAAAACTTGTAAATAAAACTAGAAGCAAACTTAGAAGTATCACCATTTTAAAATAAATTTCCATACTTTATGAATGGTTGCACCTCCGGACAATTCAATAAGATGTATATTTGTGTCAGAATACTCTTCTTACGTGAGATATTTGATTTTTGCTTTACCTAATGTCTGCCCGGGACATGTGTGAAAATTGATAAGTTACCGGGACATTCTACAATTATCTTCTTCCAACGTCAACATTATGCGTGGCACCTTACGATGCCTTGTCTTCACATGTGGTTCGAAATAATGTACGCAAAATGATGATGCTTCCTTGACCAAGTACGCATTGCACATGGAGCCTTCTACTTTAGCTTTATTTCTAACATTATTCTTTAATTTTTTGAGATACCTACAAGGTTACATTTATATTTTATAAAATCATGAACATTAATTACTTAGGAATCATGTGTACAACAACAAATTAAAGGTCTTACCTTTCAAATGGATACATCCATCTATATTGTACTGGACCCGCAATCCATGCTTCATAAGCCAAGTGTATGCGGAAAGATGTTCCATTGAATCAAAGAAACTTGGGGAAATATACGGCTCTAGCTTACGAGAGGATAAGAGGAATTTCACCATTAAGCCTTAACATATGACTTCTCATTATTCTGATTGAAGTGAGCTCTTTGAAGAAATTGCTTAGTTCTCAAGTAATAGCCGCCAAACACTTGATGGAAGCAGTTCCCTGAATGCTATCGGGAGTAATCTTTGCATAAAAACATGACAGTCATGGCTTTTCATACCGAAAAGCTTCAACTTTCGCATGTCAATACATCTACTCATGTTTGAGGCATATCCATCTGGGAATCTAATGTTTCGAAGCCATTACAAAGAAACGCTTTTTTATTTGTTTATCCAAAGTGTAACATGCTTTGGGATATTTCCACTGTAGCATTATTTTTTCTAACTTTCGGGCCGTCATTGAATTCTTTTTGATCTTCTCTTGATTTAGCATTATCCTTTGTCTTTCCTTCCACATTCATCCACGGTGTTGAATATATTCTCAAACACATTTTTCTCGATATGCATAACGTCAAGGTTGTGACGAATTAGATTTGTTTGCCGAAGAGGGTAAATCCCAAAAATGCTTCGCTTTTCTCCAACCAAGACTCTTAGCAATGCGGTTGTTCTTCCTCATGGGCATCAGAATCTATAACTCTTTTAGATTCAAATCTTCTATTTCTTTTAGAATTTCATCACCGGGTTTGGGTTTTGGGGCCATTTTGTTAATGCTCTGATTACGTTTCTTGGCGCTTTTGTTCCGTCTAAACGGATGATTAGGAGGTAAAAACTTGCGATGATTGTCAAACCAAGATTGCTTTCCTCCTCTTGTTAAAGTAAATGCATCTGAATCTTCCTTACAGTATGGATAAGCAGTCCTGCCTGCAGTGCTCCATCCGGACAACATTGAAAATGCTGGGAAATCACTTATGGTCCACATAAGTGCAGCACACATTTGAAAATTATTCTTTCTTGCTGCATCATATGTTTCAACTCCAATTTCCCACAATTGCTTCAATTCTGCAATAAGAGGTTGCAAATACACATCCAACATCTCTTTTGGATTTTTTGGTCCCGGAATTATTACAGTTAGGAACATATACTCCTCTTTCATACACATCAAAGGAGGCAAATTATAAGGAGTGACTATCACTGGCCAAGAGGAATATTGTTGACCTGACTGCCCAAAGGTTGGAATCCATCAGTGCACAACCCCAGTCTTACATTCCGACTTTCTGCTGCAAATGAAGGATGGATGTTGTCGAAATGCTTCCATGCAAGGGTATCAGAACAATGTTGCATAACCCCTTCTTCATGCTCATGCTCCGCATGCCATCTTATTTCTTTCGCTGTTGCATTTGATGCATATAATCTTTGTAGCCTTGCCGTTAAAGGAAAGTAATACATCTTCTTGTATGGGATATTTTTCCTATTTTGAATTGAGCTACCTTGTCGTCACTTGTACCTTGGAAACTCACAACTTTTGCAAGCCATTAGTTCACTATCTTCCCCCCAGTATATCATGCATCCATTGCGACAACAATGAATCTTCTCAACCGGTAGACCTAAGCCTTGAACTAACTTCTTTGTGTTATAAAAGTTGTTTGGTATTACATTATCGGCAGGTAACACTTCTTTCAAAAATTGGCAAAAGTCATTAAAGCACCTCTCCGATAAATGATGTTCTGCCTTCATGTTTAACATTCTTGCGACAGCTGATAGTTGTGAATGACTTTCACATCCCGACCATACCTCTTGATTAGCGGCTTTTAACATGTCATACAATTTTTGAGCAGTTGCATTTGGAGCTTCCTCCATATAAGAAGGTGAGAAATCAGGTCCTCCAGCATCTATAACCATTTGTTCGTATATATTATATGATGTCGGACCAGCACTTGCCATTGATAATTCAACAGATTCTTGATTACCATGGGCATGAAAAACCGGCTCACTAGATTCCCCATGGTGAATCCATTGGTAATAATATCGTACGAATCCATACTTCATTAGATGATACCTAACCGTATTTTCATCGTGATAGGCACGATTCTGACATTTACGATGATTACAAGCGCACTTAATTTTGATTCCATCCATACATTCTGGGTGTCTCTTACAAACTCGATAAATTCATCAATACCTTGCAAAAAGCGAGGTTCAAAAGGCCATCCTTAAGCCTAACATACATCCAACTCCTTTCTGAATCCATTTTAACAAGCACTGTGTTATAAAAGGGTAAAATCAGTCAATATTGTTTATTATAATGCTAACAACTGAAATATCATATTTAAAGATAAAACTGCATCCCATTATCCCAACCATGGACCCAACTGCTCACTGAAAGTAGAATGGGGAATTATCTTGAACAAATCAATAGATATGCATGAAAATAAATTAACGCCACCTCAACAGTTAATGACTCCAATCAAACATTAAGCATTGACATGTTTAGTCAAATCAAAATAAACGAGAATACGAAACACGATGAATACAAGAACCAAAACTAATATACGGAGAAGTTTCCTCACCTTATGTCCCTCTCAAATTTATAGTAGTGGCTTGGTCCTGCTTCGTCCTCCACGGAACCTATGTCTCTTCCTAGAATCAGTAATAGTAACCAAATAAGAATACAGAATACGGATTAGGTTCCGTATTCAAAAATAAAAATCTTAACTCTAACTTATGGGCTTGTTTGGATTGGCTTTTGAAAAAAGTGCTTTTTTTAAGTTTGATAGAAGGACTTCTGAAAAAAGTGCTTCTCAGAGTAAGTTAAGCACTTATGTTATTTTTGTGTTTTGATATGTTAATGCAGAAGTAGTTTTATAATAATAATAATAAATAAAAATAAATAATTATAATAATAATCAAGGGTGTTTTGGTAATTGACATAGCTTTGAAAAGGTTTGAGAGGGGTATTTTAGTAATTAACACTTTTAAAAGCAAACTTCTACGGAACAACTTTTTCAAAAGCTACAAATCAACTACGAAAAATAAAAGCCTTTTTTACTGCGCTTTTACGAAGCCCATCCAAACATGTTATTTTGCCCCAGAAGTGCTTAACTTACTTTAGAAGCGCTTCTGGGGCAAAAAAAAGCCCATCCAAACAAGGCCTATAACTCGAAATCGCTAGTTTAGAGAAGTCAACTTGGACAACTCATAACTTTCGATCCAAAAGCCCGATAGTATCGATCAAGCTATCATCACGAAGGTCTCTCGATGACCTTTTTAATGATCGCTAATACTCCCCGATCGGGGAAGGCATCGTCGGCTAAATCCATCCCTGAAAGGGGCAGCCCGGTACCAACTTCTAAAGAAATTCCGGTAGAGTTTCCCCTATTTCTAGGGCTCCGAAACTCATACAAACATTCACCATATTTGCATAATTAAACAAAGTTATAATTTTAATCAACACTTAACAAGTCCCATGCTCATCCACCATACATCCATTCATACATTCGATTCCCTAGCTCCATTCATAACTCTAAATTAAATCAAGGCATCTCACTTTGATTGAGGCGAAGATCGGTTAAATTAAGTAGTAGCAAGTAGGGCCTGCAATGGTTCACGGAGCTGAATGGTGAGAGGTGGCGTCAAAGCACCTGTCACCGGCTAGTGGCTCAAGACAAAGGCGTGTCAGGCTGTAGGTCTGGCCGTGGCCGAGGCGCTAGCCTTGGCAGCCCTGGAGCTCATGCGAAGAACCGGGCGCAGCGGCTGATAAGTCAGCCGGGCGGAATGAGGCGGAACGGAGATGGCGGCACGGAGGAAAAGCGGTGAGCAGGCAGCGGCGTGAGCTCAGCCGCGCCTTGAGGCGGCTGACTGCTTGGCAGACCGAGCGGCCTTGCTTTCAGCGCCCCCTTGCTCTCGGTCGTTATGGTAGCTCCGTCGGCGGTGATCGCCGGTAAAGAAGGATAGGGGCGCAGGTAGGGTTGAAGAGGGAAAGTAAGGAAGAAGAGGGGAAAGGGTTAGGGATGGTCCCTCTCATCCCTCTCTCTTTTCTTTTTTTTATTATTATTATTATTATTATTATTATTATTATTATTATTATTATTATTATTATGTTTAAAAGTTTCCATTAACCCTCTAGTGTGACAACAATCTCCCTATTTATTCAATAATAACAAGAGTTCATTTTAATTGATAGATTAACCATTTTAATTGTCACATTCCTTGGTTAAATAATTTAATCATTTATTTACCTCACAAAACCCGATTTATTTTCAATCTATATAAACATGGTCACCCGTTTAAATGGTTGGGTTGGGCTTGGCCCAATAGTTACGAAGTTGGATTCCCAGCCCATTAATTTTCTGGAATTTCACTTAATTGATATTTAAAGTAATCAAATCTCTATTAGTTCCGATCCATCTCTTCATTTATTATAAAGAGTTTGCCAAAAGATAACTTAAAATTTTCGGGGCGTTACAGAAGGGGAAAATAGCCAAATAGGAGAGATAAGAGTGAGTGAGGAGTCCAGCGAAGGGGAGTATGATAATTTCCATAAAGTTTAAGGGTATTACGGTAAAACCAAAATAGTTCTAATAGATGATAGAAAAGTATGATAATTTCCATAAAGTTATGATCTATGTCATGATCATAACCGTAAGTTTCTTGAGATCAATGACCTTTATTGGCTCAAAGTAACATCCTATTTCTTATATATCAAATTAACTCAAAAGTAGAAATAACATTTATATAAATCCGTTGCTAATTTAGAAACGGATTTTAAAATCCGTTACTAAATTTATATATATATATATATCCCATTGAGACTAGTCAACAAAATGGATTTAAAAACTATGTTTACTTTTGACATATTTATATGCAATTTTTAAAACAAATTATATATTAATATACGAATTACTATATTCATACAATTTATATATTTCTAAAGAATTATATATTACATGACTTAATATTTATGGATTTAATTAAGTTGTATTTATATTGTCGATTGCATTTCAAAAATGTATTTATTAAATAATCATTATTATTGTTTAAATATTTAATGTTTTTAATAAATTTTCTAAAGAAATTAAAATTTAAAAAAAATTAATAAGAAATACTGTTTAGAAACGGATTTTCAAATCCGTTGCTAATGTAGAAACGGATTTTAAAATCCGTTACTAAATTTATATATATATATATATATATCCCATTGAGATTAGTCAACAAAATGGATTTAAAATCTATGTTTACTTTTGACATATTTATATGCAATTTTTAAAACTAATTATATATTAATATACGAATTACTATATTCATACAATTTATATATTTCTAAAGAATTATATATTACATGACTTTATATTTATGGATTTAATTAAGTTGTATTTATATTATCGATTCCATTTCAAAAATGTATTTATTAAATAATCATTATTATTATTATTTAAATATTTAAGGTTTTTAATGAATTTTTTAAAGAAATTAAAATTAAAAAAATAATGATAAATACTACTTAGAAACGGATTTTAAAATCCGTTTCGAAAGTAGCAACGGATTTTCTATCCGTTTCTAATTTAGAAACGGATTTTATATCCGTTTCTATTTAGCAACGGATTAGAAACGGATTTTATATCCATTTCTAAAATAACAACGGATAATATATCCGTTGTTATTTTAGAAACGGATATAAAATCCGTTTCTAATCCGTTTCTATTTAGAAACAGAATTAGTCCGGTTCTAAATTTCCGTTGCTAATACATCAGATTCTTGTAGTTAATTTCAAATGAATCTGAAAGATAAAATTCCAGATAACTCTTCGAAAACTATTGGCTTAAACACTGACATGTGGAGATGAAGCAATCCATGATTATTGAAACACACTGCTACAGGAATCAATATTAAATCTAGAAGCAAAAAATAACATGGATGCACCAAACATCCTACGGATGCACCATAATAACATAGTAGAATGAAACAAAGAAAATTAAGAAGCTTCAGCAATTGATCATCAACTTTGACTATATGTGTAAAACCCGCCCCGAAATAAATAAACATTTTTATTTACCAGAAATTTTAAATGACAATGCAATATGATGAGCAGTGAAGTTTTGGGAAAAATCACATGTCTGAATAATCCAGATTAATTAAACGTTAATTAATCAAAATAAGTCAGTTGTTAATAAATCCAGATTAATTATATGTTAGTTAATTCGGATTAATTATCAAGAAGAGAAAATAAATAAATATTCAAATCCCGGGAAAAGTGAATCTGGTGGGGCTGAGACAACCAATTGATGCCACAATTACTCCGTGGACGAAGGATTTGGCCGGAAAGCCGTTATTCCGGATCTGGTCACGACGAAAGATATATTAGAGATATTACAGGCACTCATTACCCTTTGAGGCCATCGACGGTGATTCGTGGATCTGGGTCGGGCATGAGGACGAGAGAATTATCACAGTGGGCCCCGACAAGAAATAGATCACTTACCCGTGAATGCATAGTGCTCATGTGGAGGAATAGTAGACATGTGAGGGTTTTATCCTTTTTAGGAAATAATAAAAAGAAAATTTCATTATTTATGTTATAACAAAGAAGAGAGAGAAAGACATTTCTCTCTCTCTCCCCAAATTCTCAGATCTGAGAATCTACTCACGCCCCTCTCTCCCTCTCTCAGACGGCCTTAGAGCCACACGGCCGAACCCCGGCCAGAATGCCGAGGAAGACTGTGGCAGCGTCCAGCTAGCGCTTCCGGTACTTGCGCACCTAGCCAAGTCCGTGTAGCGCCCCGGCGAGCGCCCATTGCCTAGCGCGCCCCAGCCCGTAGCGCCCTAGGCTGCTTAGCGTTACCAGCAGCAGCGTCCCAGCTGGCGTCGTCTTGCGTCCCCTGCAGGTCCCGTCGCAGCGCCGCCTGCGCCGCGCCCGAGCGCTTCACCCAGCGGCTCCGCCCGGCTGTCTGATCACCGGCCCGGCGGACACTTTCAGCGCCCGAGCAGCGTTCAGTTCGCGTCGTCTGCGGCCAGCGCGGCCCAGCGTGCGACCACTCCTCCCGATGGCGCCTGCAAAGGCGGCGACCCCTCCTCGCGGCCGGCGCGCTTCCTACCTACCTCGACCTGCAGCCCTAATTTTGGGGTAAAAGCCCTAAACTAACTAAGGGTTTTAATTGTGTGAGGAACTTGATTTTAATCGGGAAATGGTTGAGATTAAGGGCATGGGCTTGCATGAATGTTAATTAAGGGATGGAAGAGGCATGGGAGGGGTTAGAAGCATGATAATATTATGAAGAAGTAATGATCTATAGTTGTATGTATTCATGTATTTTATATGGATGTATGAAATGGTGGAAATCCAAGTGTATTGGATGTTATTGTGTGAATGTTTGTAGATTATCGGGAGCCGATAATCAGGGGAGGTGCTGTCCGATTTTCGTTCAAAATCGGTTCTGGGCTGCCCCTTCGTGCAGTCTGATGCAGGACAACAATGATACTCCAATCGACACGATTAGCATGTCGTTAGAAAGGGGGGAAAGAGTACTTTCTAATGAGAGCTAAATCGGGGAAATCCGACTTGCGGATTGAAAGTTATTGGCAGTTCTCGGTGACTGCGCGCTAGAGTAAAAATACGGAGTTTGGTAGGGGCCTAGTGTGCCCACTTAAACCATTTAATTATGCATGATTGTGAACATCAAGTGTAATTAACTAGAGTGTATGCTATTTACTAGATCCTGACCCGGACGCGTGAGACGCGACGAGGATTAGGGGATTTCTCTCCAATCAGGTAGGCTCTGGCACGGGAGGTTTGTGAGTATTCCTTCCTCCTACCCCACTTCGATTTTTGTACTCTTATTTCCTCGAGAGGTTCCCAACATATATTTGAGATGGTTTTCCTCATATGTGTTGGTTTTATATCTCGAGGGGATTGTTGTTATCATTCTTCTTCTTATGCGTATTTGAGTAGAGTTTACTTCTTAAATACGTATTGACTCCCGATCTCGATGAGATCACCGACCATTGTATATTCAGGATGTTGCTGCCTTGGATATATATATATTTATACCTGTTGTTAGGTATTAGTACTATCAATCTCTTACTTTCAGGCATGATACATCGGACGGAGACCCTGGCAGAGGGTGTATAATATCTGGCCATCAGGCCCCGGCAGAGGGCGTATAATATCTGGCCACGAGCACTTGATGCTCTATCGGACGGAGACCCTGGCAGAGGGTGTATAATATCTGGCCACTTGGCTCAGTCAGAGAGCGGCATTTTCTGACCATGTGCACATGTATGCTATAGCTTAGTCCGGCTTAGGCCGAAGACGATACCGATGGTGTCGTAGATGTCGTAGACATCTCAGTATCACATATGCCAGAGATTGAGTACATCTGTGGATTTATCCACTTTCCTGAGATTTGTTATTTGCTTGCGATGTTATTATTGCATATTTGTACTTCTTTTATTTCTGTTCTTTCCTAGTGGCTTTCGCCACCTTTATTGATTTATTTGCGACCCTACTGGGCCTATTCTTTAGGCTCATGCACTTGATTCGTGTATTACTCAGGTTCGGACGAGGAGGAGTAGGATTGAGCTTAGGAGGGGATATACCGAGCTGCCGACTCGGCTACTTCCATTTGTCTTGAGGTCTGCGTATCTCTTTTATTCTGTGTGAGACTTGTAATTTAGATTTCTTTGTTGTACGGATTTCTAGGGGTGACTGGACTGGATCCTAGTCTTGGGTTGCGTAAACCCGATATTATGCTTGTATGGAGTTATGCACGAACTCCCTTCATCTTTTAGCTATGATTCCGCTGTTATTATTAACTCTGAATACTTATTGTATAAGAGTTCTTAAGGCCTTGCGCCTGAATGGGGACTAGTCCCTGTTTGGGTGCGGCCGGTTGTCTATGTGCCCGAGCCGTGGTTCGGGGCGTGACAATTATTATGGTATCAGAGTCGTACAATTCAAGTCACCCTAGTTATCTCAGCAACTTAGGAGTCAAGTCTTTGTCTTGTTGAGAGAGTGGTTGGGTAGTGTACTGACTACTGGAACTCTTCTATCTTGCAGAAGTCATGCCTCCGAGACGAGGTCGACCAAGCAAGCGGGCAGTGAACCCACCCCCGGAGCCCATGCATTGGCAGGAGGAGGCCCCAGTCGGTCTAGATACGGAGGCCCAGCGGTAGCGAGGCCCACAGGGGTGCCCCCGAGGCAGTCTGCACCACCATGCCGGGGGTCATCCCCGCTATCACAGGAGGCTACCCCGGCTACCCAGGCTACCCGGCTACCCAGCGGGGAGGATACCCCGGTTTCCCGGTAGGAGGATATCACGGACGGCGGCCAGTGGAGTACGGCCTGGCGTCTCCGGAGCATATCCTAGTCCCGCCCAGAGGACACCCCGTCACGCACTGTGGGCCTATCCAGATCCGGCCAGCGATGTCGGGCACAGTGCGAGAGATAGCGAGGATGATGCGTGACAGTACCCATGAGCAAAGTGTGCGGCCTGATGGCGGGGAAGCGATACTTGTGGCGGTGGCGGCCAGCTTGATGGCGAACCCGCCCCTACACACTCCCTACTGCGGCTCACGGAGGCGTGATCTCTTGGCTTGATAGTCTTTGGTAGTAGTTCTCTACTTGAGAGTTTGAGCATGTGGGACCCCAGCCCTTTGAGGAGAGTACCGACCCAGGGCCCGTGAGCGAGCGAAGCGGTGGATAGATGAGATTGAGGCTACCTTCGAGGCTATCACGAGCGGGAAGAAGACATGCGTGAGACTAGGCTGCATTACATGTTGAAGGGCCGCGCCGTAAGTTGGTACAAGGCTGAAGTTAAGAACGAGGAGGTGAAAAAAGGATTTGAGTCTTGGAAAGGAGTTCGGGGACCGCCTTCTTCGACAAGTATTTTTCGCAAATGAGCAAAGCGAGGCTTTGATGACTCGGCTGTGGTTTTTGACCTTGCGGCGGGGGACTAGGACTGTCGGCAGTATGAGGCCGAAGTTTGGCGGCTATCCGTGTTTGCCTCTACCCTTGTGGCCGACATTGTTCAAGGCCCGCCAGCTTGTTAGTGGCACGAGGCCCAACCTCCTGCTGCTCGTGGCGCCCATCCTTGAGATGTCCCTTCCACGAAGTTGGTGGAGATAGCCAAGGACCCCGAGCTAGCCCTGGCGAGGAAACACAAGAGCCACGCAAGCGAGGCGGAGGCGGTGACAAAGGAAAGAGCTCGGGGAAGAGTGAGTCTTCCGAGGCGATTCGAGGCGCTCGAGAGTGGCCTTGAGGTCCTGCTTACGCTGAGATCTTCCTGCCGTCCGGGTCCAGAGGCAGGGGATCATCAGGGAGGAGCCCATGTCCTCATTGTACCCGTTGTGGGGGCCCACACACTAGGGAGCAGTGTTGGCACCAGGCAGATATGTGCTTCCGATGTGGTAGCACCGCCAAGCCGATCTGAGCCAGCTGCTCCCTCGAAAGCGTGCCTGGGTCGCCAGAGGAGATGGGTCCCAGACGGCACTGCATGCAGACCCCACGGACACCTGGAGGTTCACGCGGAGCGCGAGAGACCGAGGTCAGAGAGGAGGATCCAGAGGCGGGAAGGGGAAAAGTGGAAAACAAAGCGGAGTTCCCCTTCTTCCTCTAGTCGCACCGGTTGCTCAGTGGGGGTTTACAACCGACTTCCGGGGAGGATGCCCGAGCCTCTCATGAGGTGGTTGCAGGTACTATTACTGTCTGCTCTTACTATGCTTGTACACTGTTTGATCCCGGGGCGACACATTCCTTCGTGTCTACTTCATTTGCCCGGAGAAATAACTTGTATGTAATTACACTACCCCACGACTTGTGCGTCGATACCCCGGTGGGAGCGACGAAGATCGTGGGATGATTGGCACCCAAAGTGCTCGTGAGTGATCGAGGGTTACGAACTTCTAGCCGACCTACATCTCATGGAGTTGCGAGACTACGGCGTCATCCTCGGCATGGGTAGCTCTCCTCAAAGATATGCGGTGCTAGGCTGTAGAAGGAAGAGGGTGCACTTCCGATTTCCGTGCTCACGAAGAATTCATCTTCAAAGGCGGCAAAGCTATTCTATGGCTCGAGAGATATCTGCGCCTTCGGCCGTGAAACCGATCATGAGGGGATGTATGGTTCCCGGGCGTCTATCTCGAAGCAAAAGGCGCTCGGTACCACGGTGGAGCAAATTCCGCATTGTTCGTGACTTTCCGGATGTGTTTCCGGATGATTTGCGGGACTACCCCCGAGAGAGGTGGAAGTGGAATTCGGCGTCGACACGGCTCCGGGGAACGGCGTCCATATCCAGAGCCCCATACGAGAATGGCACTGCCGAAATGAAAGAGTTGAAGCAACAACTTGAAAAACTTCGGATAAAGGTTTCATCCGCCCAAAGCATGTCACCTTGGGGAGCCCCAGATTATTTGTCAAGAAGAAAGACGGATCGATGAGGCGTGCGTTGACTCACCGGAGCTCAACAAAGTGGCGATCAAGAACAAGTATCCTCTACCGAGGATAGATGATCCGATGGACCAGTTTGAGAACACGTGTGTTCTCCAAGATAGATTTGAGATCCGGGTACCATGAGGTTGGATCCGGTAGGGCGACATCTAAGAGTGCCTTTAAATGCGAGGTATGGGCACTATGAGTTCCTAGTAATGCCGTTTGGGCTTACCAACGCCCGGCCGGTGTTCATGGATTTGATGAATCGGGTATTGAGGGCGATACTTGGATCGGTTTGTAGTCGCCTTCATCGGCGACATCCTGATCTACTCCAAGAGTAAAAGTTGCATCGCGGCACTTGAGGTCGGTAATCGAGGCCACGAGAGATCGGGGAGTTATATGCTAAATTTTCCAAGTGTGACTTACGGGTGAGCAGTGTATTTGCTTTCTTGGGCCCGCCATCGGTGGAGACGGAGTCCCCGTGGACCCTAAGAAGCTTGAAGCGGAAGTAGACTGGAGTAGACCGCGCCCCGTCAGAGAGATCAGGAGCTTCCTGGGGTTAGCCGGCTACTACAGGAGATTTTTAGAGGGTTTTCACGCCCTGCATTACCCTTGACCCTACCGACCCGGAAGGGTACTCCTTTCATCTGGGCCGGAGGGCTGCGGTAGAGTTTCATGGGCTGAAGAGTCGATTGGGTATGCTGCGCTGTCACGGCCCTACCGAGAGAGTGGGTGTGGATCACGTGATCTATAGTCGGGCCGGAGGGCTGCGGCGAGTTTCATGGAACTGAAGAGTCGATTGGTGTCTGCACCTGTCCTGGCCCTACCAGAGAGTGGGTGTGGATACGTGATCTATAGTGATGCTTGCATGATAGGCTTGGGATGCGTACTCATGCAAAATGGGTGAGTCATTGCCTATGCTTCAAGGCAACTGAAGTCGCATGAGGAGAACTACCCCACACATGACTTAGAATTGGCAGCTGTAGTCTTTGCCTTAAAGATTTGGCGCCACTTCCTCTACGGTGTGCCATGTGAAGTGTATACAGATCATAAAAGTCTGAAATACATATTCACTTGTGAGAAGAAATTTGAACATGAGGCAAAGGCGGTTTGGTTTGGGCTGATCAAGGACTACGACCTCAACATCCACTACCACTGGGCAAGGTTAATGTGGTGGCCGATGCATTAAGTAGAAAGGTCAACTATGGGGACATTTGCAAATCTCACTTGAACAAGTAAACCTTCTAGAAGAGATGAGGGAGGCTGGAGCCGAGGTGATCGAGCCGAAGGCTTCGGAGGTGAGCTTAGCTAGCACAGTGTATCAGAGCCCAATTTGTGGAAAGGATCAAGGCGGTCCGATTCTGAGATCTGAATTCTTGAAGCATTGGGAGAAGATTGGTGAGGCATCCACACCTTTGGAATTCGGGTACATGAGGATGGTACCTTGAGGCGAGGAGATGGGTATTACGTGTTGCTTGCGACCGTTCTGAAGCTTAAGAGAGACATTTTAGAGGAGGCCCATTACTCTAGCTATACCATCCACCCTGGAGGCACGAAGATGTACAGGGGGCTAAAGACTACCTTCTGGTGGGTCGATATGAAGCGGGAGATAGCCGAGTTTGTGGCCCACTGCCTTACCTGCCAACGGGTGAAGGCAGAGCACCAGAAGCCAGCTGGACTATTGCAACCCCTACCTATACCAGAAGCCCAATAAGTACTCCTGCGGGGTCACAAAGACATAACAACAGCATGTCAAGTAAAAGGACCACATCACAAGAAAACATAAATGTAGGAGTCTACCACAAATCAATCCAAAGGCACAAACCCTAACAACAGAAGCCCTCAAGCTCTGTGTTGAGTTTCAAAGAAAACTCAAGGATCACTTCCAGTCAGTATATCCAGCTACGCGCTGTAAACACGACCCTCACAGTGGATTCGACCCTCCGATTAAGTAAGTGGTAGTACCACCTCTCATATGTGTAAAACCGCCGGTATCCTTCCCAAGTTGTGGGTAAGACATCCAGTATCGCCCCTACGGCGCAGCAAGAAACAAATGCCAGGGTGTCCCATCCCTGGACATTTCCCCATCGGAGCCCCCACGCTTCACTGAGTCCGGGCAGTAGATCACAACAAATAGGGATACCAACATCCCGAAACAAACATACATGCTCAACAGGAATTTGAAAACAGTATGGACAACATGTACGACATCAATAAAGTATCTAAAAAACAAGATATAAGCAAGTCCAAAGAAAAACTCTGAAGAGTGAGCTCAAGGCAAGAGTACTTACCTCTTGCTAGAACTAGAAACCCTCCTAGACTCCTCCTGTAGTATCTCTAAGATTCCCCGAGAGTATCTGATAATAGAGTTTCTATTAGAGTCAAAATTCTAATAAAACCCTAGGTTTCTAGATGCAAATATAAAACTCTCGCTCTTTGGTGGGCCTAAGCCCAGTTAAACGGGTCTCACAGTCCATCATCTTGGTTACCGAACCATTTCCCTCATTTCCAAGTCCTTAGTTGACTTCCATCCCACATTTGGTCAACTCTTGTCAAACTTTGGTCAACTGATCAACTTTACTTGTATTTGTCGTGGTACGAACCTTATTTGGTTATACCCAGATTACTGACCTCCCTGGTCTCACTTAGTCGTGTTAAAAGCCTATTAGATTGAATCTAATTGCATTGGGTTTAACCTTATGGGTTAGCAAGCCCATTAGACTTGGCCTGACCCACCACTATTTAATTTAAAAGGCCATTGTAACGCCCCAAAAATTCTGAGTTATCTTTTGGTTGGTTTCCTAATAAATAATGAGATGGATTAAAAATTTATAATGATTTGTTTGTTTAAAACTCCAATTAATAAAAAACGGAAGTTAAAGGGGGGCTAGGAATCCAACTTCGCAACTATGGGGTCGGTCCATTCCGATTCGAATTAGTTCGAAGTGGATAATAGTGGAAGTCAGATTGATTGTTGGTGAATTACTTAAGTGCCAATTAATCAAGATTAATTAAGGGGAAGCAGACAAACGATAGAGTTCCGACAATCGCGGATCACAGTCGTGGGGAGGCGGGGCCGTGTGAGGATACTGACGCCGCGTGATGAATTTGAGTCCAACGACAGGATTCTCGGATCTAGATCGATGGTTCATAAAAAGGAGAGACTGGTTAAAGGTGACGAGACATAAAGTGAGGGGGCAACTTTCATCGATTAAAGTTGATACGACACAAAGAAAAAAATAATTAAAGTTAAAGAAAAAAAGGAAATAAAGGGGAAAAGAAATCAAATAAATTAATATAAAGTAAATGTGACATTTTGATACTTAGGGCATCAAGGAGGAGATGAAATGAAATGAGATTTCATACTCCTCTCCACCCTTGCCCCTCTCTCCCTCGCGCTCACGAACACCCCACCCACGCTCACGGCCGTCAGGAGCTCACCGCCGGCCGCCGGTCACCGCCCGTGCCTCCTCCAGCGCAGCCCGCGTTCTGTCCGCCCCCACCGGACACCGCCTGACGCCCCACGACCACCCGGCTGAGCCGTCCGGCGAGCTGTGACGCGAGCGCCACCTCCAGGCCGGCCGAGCACCACCACCCCCTCTTACTCTCCTCTTCCTCTGGTGGACTGATCGGCAAGTTAACGGCAGGCCGCCATCGCTTCATTCGGCCACTAGTGTGAACTGTGAGATTTCGGGGAATAACCCTACTACTCATGCTTGGATTGGAAAAGAAAATTAAGTTGGGGAATGGGAGATAGTAGGAGTATATGTGTCAATTATGAGTTGTGAGATATTAGATGAGGATGCCATGATAATTTTGTTAATGTTGAGAGATTGGTTGTATTTTTCGGGGTCCGAAATATAGGGGAGGTGCTGCCCGATTTTCTTTGTAGGAAATCATATGAATTCATGCTATTAACTTCTATGCTCATGTCTTCATAGTAAGGAGATGAATGAAAGCTTGTGGTACTTGGAAGCATGCTAGTTAAACTTGCTTAAGTAAGAATAGCTTCCATGATGGCCATGCTTAATGTCCATGCTTTAGATTAACTATGTTACTTGTCGATCATGATCAAGGGCACTCTAAGAGGTTGGAAAACAAATAATGTTAGTTGAATAAGGAAGCATGTTCTTATGTGTCTAATACTTTTCGTATGCCACTTTGAGTAAAAATTTAATTTTAAGTTAATTATTTGAAATCGGTGTTATTAAAGCTCAGTTGTTCCTAGCTTTGTATCAAAATCATGGAGAACCACGAATCGTGCATTTATTTAGTTGTTTTAATAATGTTAGGAAGAGGAAAAGATCTCATGACGGACGCTGAAAAGAGAACCAAGCCATTCTTAGGATCCTTGGCCGGACTCTGCGGAGTGGACTTTTCTCATGCATTACACTATGTGCAAGAATTTATTCGTATTTGCATTTCTCATGTTCTATGCGATTTTGACTTGAAATGTGTTTGCCGATGGTTTTTCTTCTCTTTTGTTGTTTATTATAAGTATTGGGGATTTTACTCTTGTACATATTACAAAGTTGAACTAGTATATTCTCTTATAAAGAAACACCTTAAATTGGTAGAAGGAGGAGTCAGTAAGGAAAGCTGCACCCTAGCTAGACATGCCGGAAGACTCAGCGAGGATAGAATTAGGAGCACTGATATTGGGTTAGGGATGGAGAGGTTTTAAAAAGAAAAATGGTTTCTAAAAAAAAAACTCATATCTTCAACTGTTTTATCATGAAATTTCATCCCGACTTCGAGAAGCCCATATCAGTGCGAGGTGCATTTTGCATGACGTTTCAGGCACGGTGAGACTTCCCTTTGATCGTCGAGGATAGGCCTCAGCTCAAGGATCAGTGTGACAGACACAACCCACGATAGTTGTTTCTTCCGGGAAATCGAAACTAGGGGTGCAGGCTAGTGCTTCAGGAGGTCTTGCATATCTATATAATTGCATATACTATGCAAAGGATGTTAATGATTAGCATTTGTATTTGCATGGGTTTTTGGGTCCTGTTTCCGAGTACAAAGGCATATTATATCGATTCAAGATAACATACAGATCTCATGTTTGAATTGTTTGCATGCTAGTATCTTATTTGAGTTTGAGTTTTGGATATATGGGACAGGTACGCAAATACCTGGCAGAATTGTTCACAATTCACTGAGCTAGCATAGCTCAGCTTCTCGATTGTTGTTTTACATTGCAGGACCTGGGGGGGCACACTTGATGGAGGTCGTAAGCTACGGGCCGAGGGTCGAGGTCTAGATGGCTCTGGCTTGACTACCTGTTTTACATTTATGTTATAGTCTTGAGAACTGGTTATGTAATTTGAATTATGGTTGTATTTGGGGCCTTGCTGCCCAGACTTGTGGTGTGTTGTGTTATGACATGATCTCGGTCATGTTTGGACTCCCAATAGGGAGCAGGTTATGCTATGATTATGACTCTACTTAGAGTATTTCCTTATATTATGTATCTAGATTTCACAGCTTATGGGTTGGGTGCGCTCCCGACCCAGCTGGTGTGACAGTGGTCTCCTTGTGGAAAGGGGGTGTTACAGCCATCCACTATACTAGCGGCCTCTCATGGCTTAGTGGTTAGAGCTTGACTATTTTAGTTGGGGGGTTGTGGGTTCAAATCCCCCCTCTAGCTTTTTCCTTTCCTTTATTTTTTTTTAAACCTTACTCTTATACTATTCTTTATATCTTGGCTGAGCCTATTTATTTTTTTCTAGCCAAATCTAATTAGGTCACACCATGAACCCACAATTAGCTTTTCTTCAATCAATTTTTTTCTTGTCACTTAGGTCCATACCTTGGTCATTCTAACCATCGATTTAATTGAGCTCATTAGCCCACTTCCTGATTTTCTTTAATCAAACTAATTAAAAACTAAAAAAAAATTAATTTATCTATATAATGTCTAATTAAGCTATGCTTTTGTCACACGCCAATAAATTAATCCCTTCTTATTCAATTGTCTAATCCATCACTAATCAAATAATTAGCTAGTTAATTATCTAATTAACTACTAATTATAATTAACAAAACTAATTAAATAATTTACCTAATTATTTATCCTATCGTTAGTATATATATATATATATATATATATATATATATATATATATATATATACACTTTATTTTATTTTATTTTATTTTTAAAATACTTCTTCTCCCTTTCTCTCTTTCTATAATAGCCACCTCGAGAAGCTTTCAGGGCCAGTGATGCGTCCCGGAGAAGATCGTGTCCGAGCACCACCCGCGCCGAGTTCCCCTTCATCCGGGATAGTTTTTTTTTTTGGGGCCCAAATCCCCCCCTAATTGCCGGTCTCTCTTTTCTTCTCTACAACTTCACCGAGAAGTTTGCCGGAGAATCATAGTTCATCGTCCGAGGACCCATTGTCTCTGAAAAATTATGCCACAAGGTCCCCCTTCGAGCGAAGAACACTCCTGCACACATGGTTTGTTCCCATAACCCTTCCTTTCATCCGTTCACTACCAGTCGTGCTTCCGGTGAGCTCTAAACCACTACTAAATGCATGCAAACCTTGCCAATAACCTACAGAGGAGAATCGTACTTGCTTACGCAACCTTCCAGCAACGGTTGAAGGCGATCGGAGCTCCCAACGTCTTTCCCGTCCTCTCCGGTCAACCCCGCCGGCGATCACTATGATCTTCTTCTTCTCGATGTCTTAGAAGGTGCCAGGGAGAGGCTTTTATAGACCGAGGGCAAAGCGTCTGCGGCAGACACCTCGAAGTTATTTCACCGTCCAGGCAGAGCAAGATACCGCTGCGTAGCCGGGGAAGGAGGCGGCTCGCTCAGCTGCTTTGGCAGAGAGAAACGGCAGCTATTGCCTCTAGATCGAATTTTGGTCTGATCTGACGGCTCAGATATTCAGATTTGGAACGACGGTGGATACTCCTCTGTATTCGCCTCAGATCTGACTACGCTCAGATCAAGGGCTGTGATTAAAAGCAAATCAACGACCCCGATTAAATCCCTTTGCCTCGAACTAGAGACGATCAAGAGATGTGTGGCTTACATCCACCCGTACTGTGAGGTCAACCTCACCCAAACCTCTCCCTTTGCCTCGGATCCAGATCTCGATCAGATGGATCTGTTCTTGGCTCGACACGTGGCATCATATGAGCCTTTATAATGCTCCGCGATCAGCATTACCCAGGATCTTCTAATCCTGGCCGTTCAACCCTTTCAATAAGAGTTTTCTCTGGGAAAATTTCCCAGAGATCCCTGGAATTTCCCTAGGTCACATTTTAGTCCATTCTCTGAGAGAGAACTACTTCCTTTTTAGTCCTTGATATTTTGCAGAATTACTATAAGGTCCTCCTGACTTTCCACTACCCCTAATTTGGGTTTTAAACCTCTTTATCCTTTATTTTCCCCCACTTAATTAAATCATTTAGGGAATTTCTTTAACGAATCAATTAATTAAGGAACATTTTAAAACTCATTTTATTTCCATAAAATCCTTGGATTTTACAAACTGTTCGCTGAGAATGACTCAGTCTCAAGTTGTCCACAGATTTGGTCCATAAATATAGAAATGAGACACATGTTAGGGTTTAAGACTATGGAGATGGGAGGAAGAGATAGAGATGGGGATGAAGAAGGGCGAGTAGATGGAAGGAGATGGGGAGGAAGAAGGGCGGAATTAACTGAGGAAGAAGGGAGGAAGAAGGCGTCGGCCTTCATCGAGAGGGGATAGAGGCGGTTAAAGTTGTGCTTATGGTCACCAAGATTTCATCGAGAGGAGATGAAGGCTTGTTACATGAATCGTCACGTGACCAACGTGTGCAGTAATTGATAATGTAAGTTGAAGTGCTATATTTGGTCTTATTTGGTTTTAAGACCAAATACACCACTTGGTGTATTCCAAGATAGATTGAATTTCAAACTGCAGCAAAAAAAATGTTAATTTTCAAGTTATATTGTAACTTAAGTTATAATGTAACTGGAAAACTGGTGAAACAAACATCGCCTAAATTCTCCTCCTTCTACATCTCCTCCCCCGGTGAACTCTCGGCTAACTTTACCATTGGTTAGAGCTTGGGCATCTAGGCCCTCCCCTTTCTTACCGGAACATATTCTTATCCCTTTTCAGGTGGAATCTTTGAGAGGAAACCTTTAATGCCATCTCTAGCTGGAGAAGATATTATCCGTTGGCCTGAACCGGAGATAGCTTTGGCCCAACCTGCCACCCTTCTTCTAAACGCATTTCTCCTAAGGCTTCATCTCTAGACAATAGGACACTCCACACACAACTGCTCGGACCCTTCAAGTTCACGGCCCCGACGTCTATTCCTTCCGTGTATCCATGGAATGCAGGGGGAATCCTTAGACTATGGATGGAGCTATCAGGCAAGAACACCTTAAAAAAGGATGGGCAACGAGAAGAAGAAGCTATTCAAGACTAGTTAATCTGTTTCACTGAGGAATGGAAGTGCTAACCCCACTTGCATCAATTTATAGATGCAGTCTGAAAGTTCCAAAGTCACGATAAAGACAGACTTTAATGAGATCACTGTTACGATATGTCGAAGGCCACCCCTGATGCCTCGGGATTAGCAATTATACAGCATGGAGTAGGAATTAGAATGTCCTAAAATCTCAGGACTTCCACAACGACCACTTGAGGCACCATCAAGAAGTAACTCGGGTACAACTCGACTTCGAGCGCAGTGATATGGGTATATTCGGCCCAGACAGGACACATGGCAACATCCTAGGTGTGCGTCCGGCCAATCGAGATCCCCACCTCGACAATTGTTGAAGAAAAGAAGACAAAGAAAAATAGATTTCATTTTATCACTGTAGTCAACAAAATCACTTGCAACAAAAATGATTATATAGTTGATCAAAATTACTCAAGCTAGAGATGGAGAAAAAGCCTAAGGCCGAGGTTTAGTGGTGATAGCTTCAATCGGGGTCGGCTCCTCTGAGGTCGGTTGTATCTCTTCCCTGGCGACTGATCCCCCTGCCCTCTCCTTCTAGGCCCTCTACTTTTCGGCCCTCTCTTTAGTGGGGCTAGCTTCAGTCACGATATCCCTCCAAAGCTTCAAAGCATCAACATAATTGTGGTCGCCAAGCTAGAGATCGGTCCGAACTCGGGCCAATGTCTTAAAGACAAAGAACCCATCTATAGCACCTTTCTGGAGGCCCCTTTTGTATTCCTCGCCAACCTTAAATTCAGCTATTACTTGCTCTGCCGCTTTCACTTTTTCTTTCTCGAGGGAGGCTTGGAACGACCAAGACCCGACATAGCGCTTTATCGAGTCCTCAAGGTCCTGGGCCCATTCGGTGGAGCCTCGATAGTCATTCTTATACTGCTCAATACCAAAACCCACCTTCTCTTTGATGGTCATTTCTTGCCGACTCCTCTCATCGTCATTTGCCCTTTTTAAGGCTTCCATCGATTTACGACATCCGACAAGGTCTTTCTCTACCATGGCCTTCTCAACTAGAGAGAGTTCTGCTTGGGAACACACCTCATCTTTTCACTTGTGCGAGGCGGCTAACTCCATAGAAGGCCTCTACCATTCGTGCAGATTGCGCTCCTTTTCCAGCTCAGAAGAGGTCAAGGCCACTTCAAGATTATGCTCTGACTTCTTCAGGTCAGCAATCTCGACCTCAAACTTCTCCCGCAGCCTATTGACTTGGTCCACCAGTACCACCCCCTTGCGAAGGCGTCGTGTGGTGTGGTCCATGAAGAAACCAACATGTAGTAGAACAACGGAGGAAATAACGAGATCCACAGGTCAAACATTAAGAGGCATGACAGAGAAGCTTACCGACAAGGACAACGAAGAAAGCTGGTCCTCCAACTCGTCCGATTCGAGGCTCTCCATCATGGCCTTGAAGTGCGGAGAACGAAACCCCTCAAAGGCCCGGGAGGTGAAATCGAGATCAATGGAGATCTCAGAAATCCACTTCCGGGGCTCTTGGATAGCAGTGGCTCCTGCTTTAGTGGAGGGTGCCTGTTCAGTACCTCGGGAACTTCGCACCCTATCTGTTCCAACCCAAGAACCAGTGGCCTCGGCTCCACCCGTCAGAGGGTTCACTTCCACCAGTGTGAGGTTAAAGCTCGCTCCTGAGGCTGGCCCGAGAGGATAAACCTCAGGGACTGGCAAAGTTGAATATGGGGAGCTTATTGATGCTGCGTCGTCACCCCCTTCACCCACAACTGCTATTGCCGGAGTGCGTTGGGGACTGTATGCCAAGTCGGGAGCTGGTTCCTTGGTCTCAGAAGATGGGTCAACCCTTGGAGACGCTAGAGAAATATCCCGAGTTCTTTTTCTTGGGCGGTTCAATTCCCTAACCTTCTTCTTTGATCGTCCCTCGGTCTTTTTCCTCTTTTTCGTTTTGCACGACGAACTCGGGGAGGGGGGCCGACCTCGGCTTGAGTGGTCTTATCTCGTGCAACCTCAGCTTGGGAAAGAAGAGAATCCATCAATTTGTCTATATTTATCCTGGGACCTACAGGAGCAAAGTCATGTCAGTACACTATCAGACCCGATTTTGAAAAATAAGACTCGAGACTTCCTACCCATCGCTAAGAAGAGGCCATGACATTGAAGGTTCTCTAGGGTAAGGATTATGTCAAGAGGAATCTTAGGAAAACCTCAAAAAATCTTCCATTGTTCTTTCTCCTTGGCCGACTCCTTAGTTTTGGGTTGGGTTTTCAATCTCGGAGGCCCACAGAGGGTTGGAACTCCCCAAGGATGGTCATAGGAGACAAAGACAAACTTGTCCTTCCAATCATAGATGGAGGACCAATCAGGACCTAGGAAGGATTTACCTTCTCGTGCGGCTAAGTAATACCAGCCGGAAGAAGGGTGAGACCTTACCGAGAAGAGGAGACAAAACAATAAAAGGATTGGCCTAAATCCGAAGTGTTGAAAAATCATAACAAAGCTGCACAATACTCGCATGAGTTGGGAGTTAACTGGGTTGGATTTAGTTGATGGTATTCTAAAATTTTCTGGAAGATAGGGGAAAGGGAAGCCGGAGACCGACAACTAAAGCGTCCATGTAAAGGACGATCTCGCCCGCGGGAGGATTATTCGCTCTCTCAGCAGGACCAAAAGCTCTACAAGTAAAAGGAGGGGATCTAACATAGTAATGATTGGAAACTCGATTTACCTCATCCCGGGAGAAAGAGCTACAAACAGTACCTATCGCGGCAAGAACGAGCCATTACATAAAGAAAGAAAGACGGACTGCAAAGGAAGGAGAAGCAAAAAAACTCTCGGGGGTCTCGGAGCAGGCATGCAAAAATGATGAAAAGGAAAAACCTTGGCTTGAACCTAAATTTAACATGTTTTCCAGTTGCTTCAACGGCCGAGATCCTCCCTGGATATTTTCTCTAACGACCAAGATTCAGCCCTGAAGCGCCGCCCAGAAGAGAGCGACACGTGGCCCCTCAAGATCACCCCATCATTACCTCGAATAGTCGCACCCCTTGATTGTCTAGGGGGAACGCATCGGGAGGCTAGGGGCGACGTTTTCTCATAAACATTGCACAACACTCAAGGCGGATACGTACCCCATCCTATATCGGCTATACCGGCCTAATCCTGACTTCCACGTGTCAGAATCCTCACACGACCCCTAAAGGCAACACGGATCCCAAAGGGAACCGTCACGATACGATCACCCTTACCCCAGAGACAAAAGGGTCGCCCAAACACCTTCTCTCATAATGGCGGATAAGACCCCAAAAGGTCATGGGACGGAACTTGGTTCCCAAGAAGCTCCAATAGCATAAAGGGAGAAGACTTCGAGCGAAGAAAGGTAAGCCAATTCTGAACAACAGACCTATTGAGACTAAATTCTCCTCCTTCTACATCTCCTCCCCCGGTGAACTCCCAGGACCGTCGGAGCGGGCTTGGGCATCTAGGCCCTCCCCCCTCTCACCAATGTATGTTCTTGTCCCTTTTCAGGTGGAATATTCGAGAGGAAACCTTCGACACTATCTCCAACCAGAGAATATATTATCCATTGGCCTGAATCGGAGACAGCTTTGACCCAAAACTGGTTTTTCGGCTAACATAATCTATCTATATTACTGACCGGAAGTAAATCAGTTATAAATAATTTTGATTTTAAAAAATCCAAAAAAATATAAACTTAGATGTGTACTTTTGAATTTTTTTGTAAAATTTAAATTTAAAATTTAAAAATCATAACAACTACTTCAAATGACATGTTTTAACCAATGTTCATATTATGATAGTTGTTAACTGATGTAAGTTATTATTATCTTATGTAACTATTATTTTTATGAAAGTCATTGTGGGGCATTTGTTATCATATAACTATTATGTTTTAGAAAGTTCTGAGCAACTTGAAGCTGTTTCCTAGTAAAAAACTAAAAACTATATGTTGAACCTAAAAGATTTAAAATGATTAAACTGTAGATAATTCTCTAATGAAGATTCATAAAAACAAAATTATGCTAAATTTTGCACTTAATCTGTTTTAGTTAAGTTGTGTATTATCAGGAATATTGTTAAAAATCAATATAAATTTTTACCAAATAGTAATAGTTCCCATTTTTGTGGATTAATGACATGAAATAGCCTGGAAATTTTAATAGATTAATGTAATATTGAAATAGATTATAAACTCATTTTTAAATTAATTATAAACATAATTATGACAAATATTTAGAACTATTAACCAAATTGAGTCGTTCAAAGTAGGGCTGGCAACGAGCCGAACCTGAACGAGCTAAGCCCGGCTTGAGTTCGGTTCGAAAGTATAATTTTCAGCTCGAGTTCGGCTCGAGTTCAAATTATAATTTTCAGTTTTAGTTCAGCTCATGTTAGTCATAAAAGTTATATTAAAAAATCTCAAAATTATATATATAATTATAATTATAATTATAATAAAATTCACTATGCCAGTGCTAAACATTATTAAGTGTCATCTCAAAAAATTTTAAATGATCCAAAGTGCCGAGTACACGGTATTCTTTAGTAAAAGACGAAAGAATAGTTCCCTATGTGCTTACCACGCAGCTGTGTGGTGTAAATATATATATAGGGCCAATATTCTAGGGACGTCTCTAGATTAGTTGTTGGATTTTGATCCAACGGCCGCTGTGTAATATGATGCCCATCCATTCATCTTAGAGAGAGAGAGAAGAGAGAGAGAGAGAGAGAGAGAGAGAGAGAGAGAGAGAGAGAGAGCTCCATTGAACCCGATGCCAAGAAACACTAGATGGAATCTATCCTCCTCCCATCTCTCCGCTCTAATCCCTTCTCCTCCTCGATCCTAGCCCTCCATCCCCGATCCTTTCTTCATCCTCGGTGTGAAACCCGAGATTTTTTTTAGAATAAATTGGTTTTAATATTTTCATGATGAATTAATTTTCCCAAAAACGTAAATTATTTGAAAAGGATAAGGAGGTTTTATAGTTAAATCCCTAGTTGGGTTTAATTATTAAACCCAAGGGCATTTTGGTAATTTGACATGTTTGGAGGACATGAAAAGGATAAGTAGATAGATATCACTTTGGTTGATTAAATGATTAATTTAATTAAAATGCTCAAGATTGGGAAAATTCTTGGAGTTGATTAAAAAGGGGATAAATAATTAAATCATTAATTATTTAGTAATTGATTGATTTAATTATTGGACAATTCTAAGTTTAGAATTTATTTGAAAAAGAATGAGAAAAGAAAAGAATTGGTAAATTCTTAAAGATGGAATAAATTCATAGATTGGTGATTGATTAATTATATAAAAGGGAATTCCCAAGTTTAGAAGTAATTGGGGTTTGTTTTGAAAGAAAAGAAAATTAATTTTAATTCCTAAATTTAAATTATTGGGGCTGCCAAGGACCAAATTGTGATTTTAGAAAATACGGGGGTTATTTAGAAAATGGTGTCCTCTCTGAGGGAGGGATCGGTTAGTAATAACCAAAGATGCAAGGACCTGAAAGAAATTTTTCTCTCCCTCACAGGGAGGATCTGCATGTAAAGATGAAAAAGACAAGGGGCTAATTGCAAAAGTCCATGACAAAATCGCGTATAGGGTTCAATAGTTAAAATGAACAGTCGAATCAAAGGATCTTGGAATCGTAATGGATCTCGAGGCACCATCCAGCTGTCTGATCGCCCAATGAACTAAGCATGCGGACGCCCCACCGTGCGGGCAAATCATGGCCGCTCATCCAAGAGATTGTTATAAGATCTAGGCAAAGGGGAGTATCCTGGTCGTCCATCGCCATGACATCTCAACCCTTCATCTGATCAATTGTTGGATACTAGAGACACGAACTAATCCTCACCGTCAGATTTCCACGGATTAATCTCAGCCGACTGTCTGGTCTGGGGCCGATCTTGAGGCAATCGCCTCCCTTCTCCATCGCGCCAGCGCGCAGCCGAGAGCTGTGGTCTGTCGTGATTCACCGAAGATCTCTAAATATGGAAGGAGAGGGATTTGATTTCAAATCAATTCCCCTCTCCAACCAAGGCCGATTGCTCTGGGATCCTCTTCAAGCACTATAAAAGGGGTTGTGGTGGAACCGTGGAGGCTCACACAGCGCCGGCGAGCCCTTCTCCACCGTGAGGGATATTGAGAGAGTTTGACAATTGGCCCCCGACGAGGCCAGAGTAAGGAGGACCGGGAGACAGTGAGTAAAGCCCCAGAGGAGGTATCCGGTTCCGGGAGCTCAGGGGACGGTGACGAGGTCACGGTGAGTTCTCTCTCCCCTCCCTGTTTTTCTTCCAATTCCGGCCATGCATGCACGTAGAATAGATGCCAGAGATGAGTTTAGGTCCTCGTCTGTTCTCAATCCCGGAAAGGGGCACCGGAGAAGGAGAGTTGGACAGTTAGCAGGCCACGCTCCGGCGAGGGTGGAGGAAACTGGAAAACCACGGCTTCTAGAGATGCTCACGAAGAACAGAGACCCCTGACTGTGAGGGCACTGACAGGCGAGGGCGAGCAGGTCACCACCGAGTCGCCGGCGATCACCAAGGAGCTGGAGCGCCACTAGTCGCCGGCGGAGTCTATGTCCAAAGGAAGAAGACGGATTAAGGAGTTAGTTAATTAGTTAACTAGTGAATTAAAAATTTAATTAACTAGTTATGTTGAATAATGGTTATATTTTAACAACTTGACTTGATCAAGTCAAGTGATGTTGAGTCTGGTCGAGTTAAAAAGAAATTAAATCTTTGGGTTGGGTCAACCTGATAAATTGTTGATCTGGTTCAGTCAATTTGGAATGGTTTAGACTCGGGTCAGGTTGATTAAATCAATTAGGTCCAAACCGGTTCTATTTGACTAGACCAAGTCAACTAACAAAATATATATATATATATATATATATATATATATATATGAGAAAAGGAAAGAAGGTGTGAGAGGGGGGATTTGAACCAAGAACCCCTCAAGTGAGCTTGTGGGGCCCTAACCACCATGGCTATGCATTCACTTGTGACCAAATAAACCAGGATTGGCTAATTAAAGCTATAAAAGGAAATAAGAGATAATATAAGAAAAGTGGAGAGAATGGAACCCGAGACTTCTTTAAGGGATTCGTAGGCCTTAACCACGAGGCCACCATTTTCTATTTATGAAATAAATAAATTTAGTCATTTAAGGTAAAATGACATAGGAACACAAGGGAAGGCCCACAAGATTGGACTTGGGCCCATTTAGAGCATCTTGCATGTTCAACTAGATGATTTAAATATTACCGACACTGATATAGGATTTATTATCATGTTTTGTGATAGAGTCGTGACAGGCGGGATTCTTGCGGTGTATTCCTGGACGACACTGTTGAGGTAAGTACACTGCCTCGTACCCACTCTTCGGAGTATTCTTTGACTTTGCTTATATCATATTCTTCATATCATTATTTTTGAGACCATACATGCTTTCTTTATTCGTTTGAAATTCTTTTGAGCATGCATGGTTGTTTCGGGATGTTGGTATCCTTGTTTGTTGTTTGATCTTCCACCCGGATTACGTGGAGCGTGGGGGCTCCGTTTGGGAAACGATCAGGGACGGGACACCCTGGCATTTCGGCTTGCCATGCCAGAGGGACGATACTCTGGTTGTCCTGCCCGTCAGTAGGGGTGATTCGCTGGCTGTGTCGACACGTATGAAAGGTGGCGCTACCGACATACGACCTGACGGACGTACGACCGGAGGGTCGAGTTTGCAGCAAGTTTGTTGATGATGCTGGCCAGGGGAGATGTTTGCCGAGCTTTTATTGGAACTCTTATCGAAACTCGAGGGCTTCTATAGTTAGGGGTCGTACCTTGCTTGCTTTTGTGGTAGACTCCTAGGAATTGCTTGAGGGGCGTGGCCCCAAGATTTGACTTGATTATCATTCTTATTTGATATTATGTTTTTCTTGAACCCCGGCAGGGGTACTTACTGGGCTTTCCATTCAAAAGCTCACGCACTTGTTTTTCTTCCTGTTTTCAGATCCTGAGGAGTATGAGTCTAGCGTATAGGACCCGATCGAGGGTCGGGTTGATAGTAGAGGTCCGAGGATCTCATTTATCTTATTTGTTTGAGTGTGAGACTTTTATTTGTAGGACCCTTATAGGGCCTGGATTATGTAGGGCATCTGGACCCACTTATTTGATTTTGTTTCCGCTGTCACCTTTTAATTAAGTTATTTATTTTGATTATTTGTTATCTATTGTTGCTTACTGAGGCCTTGTAGCCAAGTGAGATGCGTCTTACATGGTTACGGTCGGTTTGCTCACGTGCTCGGGGCCCCAGAATCTGGGTCAAAGGGTGACACTCTGCCTCCCGCCGCCGCCACCTCTCAAGCTCTGGCCTCCATCAACCCTGTCTACAAGCCCCCCCTCCGTTCGTCCACCTCGAACTCCTCACAACAGGTATGGAAATCACTATTTGTTCCCTATTTGCTTTGTTCTTTATGTTGTGATGCGATTTCTGTGGGTGTTGAAGTATGAAAAGTATCAAACATAAAAATAAATTTGTTCATGCTAGTTTTTTCTTTGAGTTCTTTGGTTCTTTTTGAATTTTAAATGTTAAAGATTTTTTTTTTAGGGGAGGGGGGGTCCTTTTTAAATGTGTGCGATGAGCTTGTTTTATTTTATTGGTTTTTGTGATATTTTGATGTTTAAGATTAGGTATTCTTTTGTTGAATTAATAAAAGATGGACTTTTTAGGTTTTGTATAAAGTATTTTGACAGTGGTTTAATATGTTCAGTGTGTTGACAATGAAGGAAGGCTAGCATGCTCAAGTCCTGATCTTTTTCACGTTGCTAAAGCTTTGATTAAATTGGGTGCCAATGCCAACGCTTTCCGCCCTGATAATCTATCTTATAACTCTTGCCATGTTCATCTTCAATTAGAAGCTCAGTAACTTTGATATACAGGATATATGCAGATTGTTATATAATGCATAAAATGTTTCAGGGATAGTGAATTTAGTGGAATGTTTAGATGAAGTTAATTTTGTACTTATAGGATGGGTTTGGTGGTAAGGTCTTATCTTGCTTATATCTTGCAGGGAGACATGGAGGGACACCATTGCATCATGCTGCAGGATTAGGCATCAGAAAAATTGTTAGTCTTCTTCTTGATCATACAGGTCTCTCTCTCTCTCTCTCTCTCTCTCTCTCTCTCTCTCTCTCTCTCTCTCTCTCTCTAGGGCAATACTTTTTATAACAATGTATAATTTCTGTTCAATTTTTATGATATTCATCTAATTGATAGGGAAAAACAAATGTATTTGTATATCTATCAATGACCATATTGGATATGTATACAAGGACCAAGAAGGATCTACTTTTCTTGTTTTTTAAATTTCTAGATTCTGCCAAATTTGACTAGAATTTGAGGGATGAAGAGAAAAAGATTGAAAAACTTTCAACACATTATATTTACTATTTAGTATTGGATTTTATTTTTTTTTACATGAGCCACACACCCGCACATGCGTGGGCGCACACTCACAAAAAGGCCAGGCCCTGTCATGTCTAATATTATCATAAAAAGTGTCTTAAATCTCAGAATATCCTTTTCTGACGAATGATGATTGTGAGACTGCAATTGATCTGGGAAGACAAAGGGGACATGCCCCTGTGGTTCGCGTGATAGAGGTAAATATGAACAGGGAATCTTTTGTCTATATATTATGTATTTCTAGTAGTTAAGATGATTAGCTAAATTCATGTGTTCAGCATCACATCCACAAATTCTGTGGCTGGATGTGGTTGTTCTCTGGGCCTACTCCAGAATTTAAGGTTGCATTTGGACTACTCTGGGTCCGGTGGTCAGAAGAGGGGTGGAGGAGGATCAGGAAGCCTAGATCTTTCTCATAAAGAAGTGTGGGCATTTGCATACAACACTGTTGCCGCTGGTACTACGCTTGTTGCTGGGCTCAGGATGATGGCCTACTTGAAGCGTTCTTCGTGATGGTCTTGTCGAACCCATGGTTCAATCAGTTCCAAGAGCTATTGTAATGCATGAAACATCATTAAAACAATTACAAGGAAACAATCCCCAACTTGTAGAAATCTTGAATTTTATGTATAATCTAATTGAGTTATCCAAAATCTCAGCAAATAATGGAGCTTGATACAATACTTTTCCTTTTATACTTGTGATAGAAGAAAAGGTTCACTATTTACCACTATATTCTATTCCCAAAAATTTGGTAAAATTATAGCCTTGCCTTCTTTAATTTCTCCCAAAGCATAAACCTGGTGCTCACTACAAAAACATAAATAATTAATCTGACAGAAATCTATTCATTTTCAGGCCCTGCATAGAATTTTCATTTTCTTTCATCAAATTCCATCCAAATGAACATCATAAAAAGAACAAAAAAAAAACCACCTTCAAACATTAATTCATAGTTTCCATCCAAATTCCATCCAAATGAACATCATAAAATTAAAATCATGTGGATCAATGCCATTAACCATACAGTGAAAACACATACTATTCTCACAATTCAAAGAATAAGGTCATGACACAATTCAGTGCTACTATATGAAAAAACTGAAACACAAGCTCTGTTTAATCTGAAATACAATCATCTCTACTGTAGCATGGAATTGATTTCTCAACTTTGAATTCATATACCTGCACATATAAGTAAAATATATATATATATATATATATATATATATATATATATATATATATATATATATATATATATCATGAACATGCAAACCATTGAGTAATAAAATAAACTAAAATTCACACAACCTTTTTGGGAAATTTATTACATACTCCATATATATGTATCTTGTTTATAACTCTTTAAAAGGAAAACTCATAGGTAGCTCCAAAAAGTGACATCTCCTTGTAGCTCAGGGTGGACCTCGATTCACAAATAAAAATTTTCATTATTAACCATTAATTATTGATTGAAAGTATGAATCAAATTGACAAACACTTCAAAAAAAAAAAAAGTCTTACTGAACGTGCTGATAGTCAAGTAATGACCATTTTTCCCACATTTGCTACATGTCCTTTTCCTGAATGTCAATTCTAGACTTAATTCTTGTATTCACCCTTGGCCGACATTTGCTTTTGACATGTTCTGGATCAAGAATGCTAATGTGTGACACTCAAACATCATCCTTACTTGAGAAGATAGGTAAAGAAGAAGAAGAACCAATAATCTCTCGATTGTCCTCATTTTGCTCGGTGCACAATCTATGTTCTCGTTTACTAGACATTTCACCAATCACTTCGAAGATGTCATTCAATTTAGGCATAAATTTCTTATAGAACTCTAAGGATGATATACCGTTTGCAATACGAAAACACATATTTTGTGCACTCCACTTCATCAAGGGTGTAAAGGTGGTGTTGTGTGTCTCAACCATCATGACACTTGACCTATATCTTGCATCCATAGTCCAACAACGGAGAATATATTTTTTGGGAATCTTTGCAACCTCTTTTTTTTAAAAAAATATTTTCAAAATATGGCAACACAATACACCCTCCCTCTCAAACTTCTTAGAAAAGCATGTAGCAAGGGCTCCCCATCTTCACTACAATACCTACTAAATACAACAACCTGATTGCAAATTTTATATTTAGCATGATTACCCATCTCGAATGCGTTCAGCAAGCATACTATCACTTTCTCGCAATTCTGCTTGAAAGATATTAAACACAGATCTTGTATATACTTCTCAAGCATATCTCTAAATTGGATGACATGTGTGAAAGTTAGCCATAGAGTTTAAAGTATTGAAGTCTTCATTTTCTTCATCATTTCACCGAGAAGCAAAGCTTTATCATACTGCATAACGAACTCATCTAATGGAGTTTGTGCATTAACAAAGCCATCAAAAAATGAGTTGATACTTTCACTACGTTGTGTAGAGGTCATTCCAGCTGTGAATATGTCTTGCCAATATAGAGAAACCCATTTATTTCGACTTCCATACATCTTACTCAACCAATGATTATCATCAATGTTGTATGTTACTTTAAGTTCACCCTATCTATTCTCAAATTCTTCAATTGATTTATGGTGCAATCATTAGTTGTAGTCCCTCATGAAACCCTCTTTGCTCTTCAAATCTACCAAATATTTCATTGAATTTCTCCCAATATGCCAAGAGCAAAGCCGATGACCAGAATTTGGAAAAACTTTTGCAATGGCCTTCCCCATAGCCAAGTCTTGATCTATAATAATGGTTTGTGGATGTTTCCCTAGCATACATTTCAACCATGTCTGAAATACCCATAAAAAACTTTCTTGTTTTTTATTTGCAATTAGAGCACAACCAAATAAAATATATTGCTTATGATGGTTGACTCTAACAAAAGGAGCAAAGGGGAAACAAAATCTATTGGTTTGATAAGTTGTAAAATCTTGGGATTTTAGGGAATAAATTTTTTTTCAAACAGTTTAAGGGAAAATTCCCCAGTTGGATTTATTTGAACTTTCAAAATTTGAAATTTTCTAATTTGCTCTATAAGCAAAAGGTTGATTAATAAATAGTTTTGGAATTTCTCTTTAAATGTTTGTTAATTAAAGAAGTTTCTCATGTGTGGATTTAATGGGATTATGTGTGAAAAGAGGGATTAATTGGTTAATTCCTTAATTAGAGTTGTTTGGAATTATCAAGGGCCTTTTGGTAATTTTAGTATTTGCAAGGACTTAAGAGGAATTGGGTTTCTCTCACATGCCAGGAACCTAAATGTGATTTTAGGAAAACCGGTGACTTAAAGAGAATTTGTCTCTCTCTCAGAGGGAAGGATCTATTTGTAAGGAAAAGAAAGACAAGGGCTTATTTGCAAGGTTACAGAAGAACCATGCTGTGGAGTAGTAAGAAAAGAACCAACGACCAAGATTAAAAGATCGTGAGATAGGATTTGAGTTCGAGGCAAAGGAATAGATCCAGGCCTTTTATCTGATCTCAGGGAATGAGATGATCGCCACCATTGATCTCATGAATGGAATAAGTTCGGAGCATGATATCAGCATCCAACCGTCCATCTAAATCTCTGAGGTAAGGGTGCGCCTCGCTCTACCGTGCGGGCAAATCTTAACCCTTAATCTTTGAGTCCGGATTAAGCCCGAGGTAAGGCGATCAAATCGGACTGTTCGTCTTTCCACCATCATGGCCGTCTATCTAAGCTAGAAATGGAACCAAGGCACAACTGAGAATGGTCGTCGTTGGATCCCATGCAAACCGTAATTGTCGTCGGATGGGGAGTGCTGATCTCGAAGCACGGATAGGAATCTTCTCCAGCGAACGCCACCCCGCGGTTCTGGGCTCCACCGCAATCACCGGATGATGGAAATAGCATAATTTCAAACGTCGCCTGATATAGAAAAGAGGCGATCATAGCTCGTGATCAGTGGGATCCGAATTGGGTGCGCAACCACCACCCCGAACTCCTATAAGACTAGGCCACCCTCGGAATAATGCCACTCCATGCACCCTTCATTCTCCTCCATCTCTGTTCGTCACCGGTGATCTGAACAACCGCAGGCGGCGATTGTAGGTAGTCGTGAAGGGTCGCAGAGGAATACCACCGTTGGAGCGACGCTAGAGACGGGGAAATAAGAGCGCTGCGGCACTTCAATCCTCCCCGGAGCACCAGGAATCACCGGCGATCTCTATGGTGCGTTGCAGACGTTGGTGAGTCACTCCCCCTGCCTGTCTTTCATTAAGTGTCATGCATACATGTAGAGTGGTCTTGACGTTGATGGAGAGAATGAGAGGATTCCTTCTGGCTCCTCCGTTGTCCCCGACGAGGAGCTGGGCACCGATGAGAGGGTGTTCCAGTCGAGAAGAATGTGCTCCGGTGAACCCTCTCCCTTTATTAACCGTTATATAGTCACTGTGTATGTGTCACGCCCCGACCCGGATCCCGGGACCTCGAGCGCGCGCACAGACCGGCCGTACCTAAGTAGAGGCGAACCCCACTCGGATACAAGGCCTAAGGAAATCATAGCAGATAACAAATACCTCAAAATTTAATAATCAGATAATATCAGAGTCACAACAAAAATCTAAATCAATAAGGGTTTACATACCCTACACATGGTCAAGGCCCTATAAGGTTCCTACAATAACACCACCTCAAGAACAAGTGTGACCTGAGGTTCTCGAACCTCTACAAAATCAGCCCAACCCCTCGCTCAACTCCCGAGTCCGAGTCACCTACTCCTCGGGACCTGAAAAAGAAAGCAGAGAAGCAAGCGCATGAGCTTTCGAAAGGAAAGCCCAGTAAATACCCCCGCGGAGTCACAAGACATAAATGAGCAATATGTCAAATAATAAGGTCACAACACCAAGAAACACAACTCTAGGAGTCTACAAGAAACAATCCAAAGGTACGACCCCTGGTAACAGAAGCCCTCGAGCCAACTCAAGGATCACCCCTGGCCAGTATGTCCAGATATTTGCTGTAAGCACGACCTTTTGGTCGTTCGACCCTCCGGTCGCAATTCGGTAAAACTACCTCTCCTACATGTTAACCGCGGTCGATTAATACCATGCCACTTAGCGGCGGTAAGACCACCAGAGAATTGCCTCTCTGGCAAGGCAAACAGAAACGCCAGGGGGTCCTGTCCCTGAACATTCCCCTATCGAAACTCCCTAGCTCCACTGAGTTCGGGCAGTAGAACAAACTCAACCTACACACACCCACCCGACCAACACAAGTACCGTGTGTCTCTATGGTCAAGTGTCATACAATAGGAGGCTATGCTCAATGAGTACGTATACTCCTCTGACGCATACACCGCCTGCCAAGTATTACAAGCACCACGAACCTCCACAAGATCGCCTCGGTCATAGGTTGGTATGCTCGGTGAGCATCAGCGAAGAGATAGTGAAACCACGCACTCCTATCCGGGCCGAACACGAGGCTCACGTGTTTCCCGCGACCCGCGTCGCGGATCAACGGATCCTCGTGATCAGTTAACACTACCTCTAGCACACTAATCACACACATACCAGGAAAGACATCAAAAGAATATGTATGTGCATGCATCCAAGAATATCAGGTACCAAACAAAAAACATGCTAACAAATAGCATACATTAAATCAAGAAAACAACTAGCCAATAAATAAGGGAACTAGGCAAGAGCACTTACCTCTTGTTGGAACTAGAAGTCTTCCTAGTATCCTCTGGAATGTCTTACAACTCCCCGAGAGTATCTGGCATACATAGGCCCTATTAGAGTCAAGATTTCAATAAATCCCCATATCTCTAATTACACATGCATGCCTATCGTTCTTGTTGGGCCTAGGCCCACTAACGGGTCTTAAAGATCATCTCTCGGGTTATTAATCCTTATCCCATGTCTCCATGTTCTTTAGTTGACCCTAGACCCAACTTGGTCAAACCTAGTCAACTTTGCATTCATTTGTCGAGTCTAAACCCTATTTGGTTATCTATAGTCATTTTATTCAAATTGGGCCCACTTGCTAAACCGTTTTATTGACCTTTGCATGTATAACTCTTTAACAGTAACCAAGTTCTCTAGTCCTCTTATCAAACAACACCTATGCTAATCCTTAAATCATTCTCATAAACCAGTAACCTCAAGTTACCCATGTTTATGCTTTCATGAAACTTCAAAGATAGGGATAGATTGGTTTTACACTTCTCATGATCATGTATATAAATTCAATTCATGAAACAACCCATGGAGGTCAAACTCCAACCCTTGGACCAACTATTGACTCATTTAGTTTCCATCTATCCTTATAACAGATGCATCCATGCATATATGAATCCTCATATTTATCACCACACACAACTGAGATGCAGGAATTTAAAGAAACTCACCGAGTATAGATGTCGACAGACACTGAAGACAAACTGACCGTCCAAACTAGATCTCCACCGTTCAGATTGGGTCAGGACAAGTCTTCACTATGCTCACCAAAAATCAGCTCGATCAGACTAGAAATGATCATCCGATTGAAGCAGATGATGAAACTGGTCGGTGCAGGAAATCAGCAGTGATAGGTTCTGTTTCACACCCCAGAAACCTACTCTACCGGACACCAAAAACAATCTTAACCGTTCAAAATGAAGAATAAAGAGTCGTGAATAATCTCACCAAATTTCAGCACGATCCAACGGTGAAAATGGTCGGAATGGCAATGAACATAGAGCATGCTCAACACTCCTTTGAAAAGAAATTCCTAGTCTCTCAAGCTTTCTTCTCTTTTCTTCCTCTTCTCACCTCTCTTCTTGATTCCCAATGGCCCATAAAATTTCTCAAACTTGCTATTTCTCTATACCAAGCTTCAAGATTACATGCTTTATATAGGCCTCACAAGTGTAACCTCTACAACTCTTCACATTCTAAACCTCCCCCATAAATCCCAAAATAACACCCAAATTATTCCAACCTTTCAAATTCATAACCCCCATGGCACCTTTCCCATTCCAAACCTCCCTCATAAACCCCAAAGACAACACCCAAATAATTCCAACCTTTCAACTTCATAACTAAGTTAACTTGACCAAGTTTCATTTAACTAATTCACCAATTAATCCAATTAATGGGTTAACCTAACCCATTTATTTAATTCAAATCCAATGTCAAGCTTAATCAAGTCATTGATTAACTTAAATTTGGATTAAACCACTTTGCTACTGGACCAACCCAAGTTATTTGATTCAATCAAATTAATTTAACTAGCTTGGATTCAACCCGATCCCTCTTTGTTACTTGACTAACCTTAGCCAATTAACTTGATTAGTCACCCATAAATTCAAATAATGGTGTAGAACTAATCTTATTACTTGATCCAACTCCAAGGTTCAACTTAATCAAGTTGACTAACTCATTTACCCACTAGACTAAGCACTAGTCATCACGTTAAATCAACTTAGTCTAATTAATTTGATTTTTCTTAAATTGATCCAAGCCCTTGATCCAAATTAAGTTGATCAAACTTACATTCCAAGAGTTGGGTTAGATCAATTGATTAATAGACTAATCCTAGTCTTCTTACTTAATTAATCGAGTCACATCTTATTAATTTGCTCAATCTCAATTTGGGCCCAAGCCCAATTCGGCAAACAAGGTTAACCCAAGTTTAATCACCAAATGATTAAATCCAATTGAACCCAATCCTTTTAACTTTCAACCAAGTTGTTTGATTTAATCAACCCAATAGATTGGTTCAACTTAATTGATTAATCGTTGTCACATTAGACGGTCTATTAACAATACTTAATAACCTTAGTAATCTCTTAAATTATACCAACCATTAATCAATTAAATACGTCACACATAATAATAAATTATTCTATTATTTTGTCACACTACCAAGCTTCCCATATAATCAATTTAATTAACCTAGTTAGTTAACCAAATTGATTGTGTCACACCTATAATTCCATCGGATTATACTCAAGCATAATAGTTAATTGATTTTTGTCACACTGCCAAAGTCCCATATAGTTATATCAACTATACAAATCAATTAATCAATTAATCAATTAATTGTCACACTAAGGTTTTAAACCTTTTTTTTTAAACTCTTAGTTAACTATAATTAACCAAGTTCCTTATTTAATGATTATTTCATCACACTACTATGTTCCAAAATAATTAATCAAATAATTGTCACACCTCCATACAAATCATTTTAATCAACAGTGATTAATGACCTTAATAATGTCACACCACCTAGGTTTTTAACATTAATTCAAAACAGTTGACTAACCCCCTTAACGTTTGTCACATCCAAAGTTATTAATATTCACTTAAATTTAACCATCACCTAAGTTAATAATTAATTAAAATTTTTTTTTTATCTTCTCCTACGTCCAGTCGCGGTTGAGCCCTACTGGGAGAGCTTCGTGGAAATCCATCTCTCCACACGGGCGTTTTTATGCGCGGCCAACAGCGCCACGAGCCCCATCTCGGTCAGCCAATAGCTTCTTGGCGCATCCGTGGTTCCCAATTCCCTCTCAGGAGCCTCCCACAACCGGTTCCGTCAAATGCGCTCCGGCGAGCCCTAAACCGCCAGATCCCGATGCATCAAAGCCTTGAAATTGAAACCGGTAGAGAATTCATACCTTAATTCCGGTTCTTAGGTACCAACGGGAGTGATAGAGACCCCTTGTGGCGAATCCCCTTCTCCACCAACCTCCTGCAGCTGACCTTCTTTGATTTCCTCTTTCACCCACTCGAGGCGGCCAGGGTGGGTTCTTATAGGCCGGGGTGCATTTGAAGCGTTCGGTGAACGCTCCACCGGCTTTATTCGCCGTTAATGCCTCACATTCCGCTCCGCTAGAACGCGAGAGAAAAGGCGGCGCCGCACATGGCCATACCGCTTCTGGGCCATTAGGCTGATAGGGTCATTGCCAGGTGCCGGGGATCTGCACTTCCAGATGGACGCTCGAGATCACATCTCTTATTTCACGGTCGATTAAAATCAGTTGGCCTCGAAGTTAGTTATCATCAAAGATGACCGGTTGAGATTTAATCTCACTCCAGCGGTCGGATTTTCTCCATTTTCCTAGCATCCACCACCCACTTAGATGGGCCGGATATAAACTACCCGCGGTAGGATCATCCTTACCCAACCCTTTCTCCTTTGCCTGCACATTTGGTATACGATGAGATGGATTCCATCTCAACTCGCCACGTGGCTCTATGAGAGCCTTTATAATGCCTCGAGATAAAACACTCAGTGCGAGATGGTCTAATCTCGGTAGTTTCATCCTCTTCTAAATAGATTTTCTCTCTTAAAATTATCCAGAGGTCCCTGAAATATTTTTAGGTTACACCAGAGCCCAAGCCTATGAAAGAGGACAATTCCTCGCAAGTCCCTAATATTTTCTTAAGTCACAATTAAGTCCTTCCCTGTGAGAGAGAGAAATTTCTATTTGGTCCTCAGTACTTTCCATAATTACAAAGAGGTCCCTCTGACTCCCAACTAACCTTTTAATCCTTTATTTTACCCTCTTTCCTTTAATTAAATAAACCACCAATCCTTCCTTTATTTAATGAATTCATCCCAAGAATTCATTCATTCCTCTTAATTACCAAAATACCCTTGGTAGCCCCAATTATACCCAACTAGGGTTTTCTCTTATTTCTTGGTTTAATTTCCAAACTAATTAAAGGGAGTAAATACAAATCCATGTATTCAAAGTTTGGGGAATTTTCTTTAATAAAGATAATTTAGAAATTTGTTTCTCCATCAAAATTTCATTTTGATCAAACCTTGGGGGTTTTCCTCATTTTCCAATTAAATAAAACCCAAAAAGAAATTTTAATCCCTAAAATTCTTGGGTTTTACAGTATGAATGACAGAGGGTAGGTATTTTGCAGCCAGCGTTCGCTGTCATTGGGGGGAGCTGATCGTCGGGAAAGAGCAGCCAAGCCAGGTACCGCCATTCTCCGGTGAGGCTGTGTTCAGAGGGGAAGAAGAAAGGGTTTGAGGTTCGGGTTTGATCAAATCAGTTAATAGGGATCCAATGGTTAAGTGATTGAGTTTAAATCAAGAGAGAGGGCTACAATAGAGGATTAAGAGGGTTGGGTTAGATCACTTTGGTTAGTAGGTTAGGTCTAACCAACCATTGCTAAGTCTGGGTTCTTTTAAACACAAACTAATTTGATAAACTTGAATGGGGTTGAAAGGGTTGAGTCAAGTAGTTTAGTCAATTAGACTAAATCAAAAAGATTAGATCATTGTGATTTGGTTTAGTCACATTAAAAGAAAAGGTTGGGTCTGATTAAATTGACTCGAGTTTAATCTAACTTGGGTCTTAGTCAGAAAGATGATTGGGTTTGGTTTAGTCAAGTTCAGGGAATGGGTTAGCCAAGAGGAAAATAAATAAGAAGGAAAAAAAATAAAAATGGTGGGAGAGGGATTTGAAACCAAGACCTCATGTTTAACATCTTGGGCCTTAACTACTAGGGCCTTGTTTTACTTGTGAATGATTGAACCAAGTTTATCTAAGTAAGCTAGTCTAACCAGACTGAGAAATAAAAGGAAAAAAAAAAGGTAAGAGAGGGGAATAGAACTAGGGACCCCTCATTTATGCTTGATGGGTCTTAGCCATTATGCTACTTAGTTCTTTTGCACTGAATAGAGGAATTTAGTTAATAAAGAGACATAAATTAAAGGGATAAAAATTGGCAAGTAAAGGGAATGGAACCCATGACCTCCAAAGCATTGTAGTGGGCCTTAGCCACTAGGCCACCTTAGTTTAACTATTAAAGTAGTCAGGTTTGTACACTTATGGAAAATGATAAAGGAAACAAGGGGAACACGGTTTGGCCTGAGCCGTTTAGAGCATCTGGCATGTACAACTAGGGATTTTAAGTTGTTGACCGGTACTGATATAGTCTTCCATTTTCAGATTTCGGTACAGAGATGACAGGAGAGATTCCCGTGTGATTCTGGATACTACTAGTAAAGGTAAGTATCTTTGCCTAGTTTCCACCCAGCGATGGGTTTTCCTGATTTTGTTGTTGCTCTTTTCTGTAAGTACGCTTGCCTAGTTCCCACCCAGCTTTGGGCTTATTGACTTTGAATTCTTGATCTTGCTTCAACGTGTTGATTGCCCTCGTGATTATTGAGTATTATTGTTTTTTTTTTTTTTACTTCTTTACATATTGGCTTGATGTTACCATGCTTTGAATATTATTGCTTAGATTCGCATACACGAATTTGTTAACCAGCCTCTTTGAATTCCTATATTAGTGTATGCTTGATGATGTGCTAGCTTTTGTTGAAAGTGCTTGTGATCGTTGAACATACCTTCCCGTTGATCGGCACGTGGCTGTAGCAACATGTGAGCCTGTACTCCGTCCGGGTTGGTATATGTCGACTACTCTTGTTGCTGAATACGTCTTCCCGTTAATCAGCACATGCCGTGGAAACACGTGAGCCTGTGCTCCGTCCGGGTTGGTGATTTAGCTCTTCTTGTGTTGTAGATTCTCCCATTCAGTGCAGATTGTGATGTGGGCGTCCGAGGAGGACACTCTAGGCGTCCTGTAGTCCTACCAGGGGCAGGAAACTCTAGATGTCCACCCGTTAGTGGGATGATACGCTGACCGTGTACGTGCACGTAGGAGCGCTACCAGGCTCAAGGTTCATGATGTGATTAAGGTTGATGATCGGCGCCAGGGAGATGACTTGATTGTTCTACTTGTTTGATTGAACCTCTTGTTGTGTGCTTGTGCTTATTGAATAGTGATCCTTATGAGTTTGAGATTGGCCTTGTTCTCGTTACATTTTTGTGTTTTGTCGGATCACTGTTTCATGCTTGTTTCACTTGACTGCATTGTATTCTCTTGCGAGGGTACTCACTGAGCTTTACATTCGAAAGCTCATTCCACTTTCTTCACTTTTTTGTTACAGGTCTTGAGGAGTAGGTGACTCGAGATCAGGAGCTGCGCGAGTGATCGGGATATACTTGTAGAGGTTTGAGGACCTCAAATTTTCTTGAGTGTGAGTTTATTTAATAGGACCCTTGTAGGGCCATTACCTTGTAGAGTGTCAAATTATGTTTTAAATTCCGCTGTAAGACTCTGAATTATTGTTGACATTAATGAATTTTGTTATCTGTTCTTGCACCATTTAGGCCTTGTATCTGAGTGAGGCACGCCTCTACTTGGGTACAGTCGGTCTGTACATGTGCCCGAGGCCCTAGAATCTGGGTCGGGGCGTGACATAAGTAGTATAAAAAATGGCAACATCTCCAAATTTTGAATATGCCAATCTAGATCTTCCATCTGCCCAGAAGACACACCTAGTTTGACCAAACTCATCAAGCTCCATATCAAAGAAGAAAAAATCATCATTAAGTTTTTTCTCCTTAAAAAACTTAAAAATAGCCATACATTCTTGGCCAATGTTGTTGCTTCGAACTCCCTTCAAATGATTTGAACAGTCATCCCGGGTAATTAGTATAGACCCCGTATTTGAAAGTGTGTCATTCAATATTCGATACATTTGGCTCAGTCTCACTCTACTTTTATGCATCTCCATCAAACTTCTACATGTCTCACTGATGTAGCGGTGAGACCGCATCTTCATCACTTTAGAGGAGTATGTAGTAAAGAATGGTTACATTATCAAATTTTTTTATGGTCCATACACCACTCTTCATTTTGGATACTACCATCCGAGCTTGGCAATTTGTCCTTGTATCTCTACGTCTTTAAATAGTTTTTCCTAGTTGCCTTTTGCCAGTCATACACTTAGCTCCTTCCTTATTACAAACAAATTGCCGACAGGTAATTAATTGAGAATGAGATGAACTATACACGTGACCTTTTCTTACCCCAAAACCTCTGGACTTTGCATAATCCAAGTAATATCGAAAATCTTCATCCTCATCCTCAAACTCCATACAAACAAATGGGATTTTTGGCAATTCTTGTTCGTCTCGAGACTGTGGACTCATTGCCAATTCTTGTCCATCTTCAAGCTGTTGGGTATCAACCTCTTGTGGCACACAACCACCTTCTTCATTTAACCAACATGCCTCAAGCTCATTCAAATCTATTTCAATATCCTCCAATATGGAATCATCGTCTTTACATATTTCATCTATGATATCTACCATTCTATTCTATTAAAAAAACAAAAAATACAACCAATTAGAATAAAAATCAAATAGATGAATAAACCACATCACCAGGGCATACTAATGATAATTAAGTTCCATGGCATAAAGAATCGGGCAGGTAATTTAATCATGTACTTCTGAGAATATTATCATTGTTAATATGCAAATATAAAGTGGTGCGAAACAATATGACAGACTTAACAATCCTCTATTGGAAATAGAAATGTAGAATTGGTCTTCTTAATGGATCATAATGCACTTTATATAAGGGCAACTAATCATGATAGGATGGCACTTAACTGACATTTCAACCATCAGAAAAACAAATTTTGATTGATATTATGGATCCTCTAGACAATTGAATCAAATTTATATTCTACTGAAAAAACATACAATTACATCTTAATTAATAAATACTCTAAGAATTTAGAGACAACAATAAAAAAAAAATACATGAGAGATAAGATTGCCATCACAGTCATACAAAAGAAGTGCAAAAATCCTCTGTAAAGGAATAGCAAATCCAATGAACAACAATAACAATAAGAAACCAAGCAGATGAATAACAAAAAATACCAATAAAATATAACTGATTCACAATGTATGCTTTCATGGATTACAGACACCATAACATCAAAATAGATCGGTCATAATAGCATAACAACAAAACTCATAAGACATCAAATTCTAAATAAAATTTAAGCGTTACTAACAAAATTCAAACATGAACTTTCTGAGATCCCAGAGAATTAAACCGAATCCATAAATTACACAAACAAAATTCAAACATGAACTTTCTGAGATCCCAGAGAATTGAACCAAATCCATAAACTACACAAACAAAATTCAAACATGACCTTTCTGAGATCCCAGAGAATTAAACCGAATCCATAAACTATTGCAAAAATAACATCTCATTGAATACCAAAACAAAGCATGTCAAAGTCTTAACTTTTATCCAGAGTTAATAAAGAGAAGCACAATTATTTGCAAAAGAATCCTAAATCCAATGGAAAACAACATCAATAAGAAACTAGAAAAGAAAGACTAGAAGGATTGTCGAGGACTTACAAGGACAACGCGGTGGACGGGGACGGTGGAGGTTGTGGAGGGTGGTTGCGAGAGCGGCAAGGACACAGCGACGGCTGAGGTTGTGGATGGTGGCTAGGAGAGCAATGAGGATGCGAGATAAGGAGCACGAGGGTAAACGAGCGTAGAGCCCCCCTCTTCTTTTTCAGGATTTCATATTAGCCATTGGATTTTGATCCAATGGCTATCCTAAGGACGTCCCTAGATTTCAATTCTAGGAACGTCCTTAGAATATATATATATATACAAGCGTAGAGCCCCCTCTTCTTTTTCAGGATTTCAAATTAGCCATTGGATTTTGATCCAATGGCTATACTAAGGACATCCCTAGATTTTAATTTTACGAACGTCCTTAGAATATATATATATATATATATATATATATATATATATATATATATATATAGAGTGAGAGAGAGAGAGAGAGAGAGAGAGAGAGAGAGAGAGAGAGTCATGCTATTGTGCGACCGGCTGGAACACTGTTTTAGTCAGGCCGCCTCCCATTTTGGCCCTTGGAGCATATTTGAAGGATTTCCAACCTTACGGATGGGAAGATCATCAAAAAATAAGCTAGCTAGCGTGTCAATTTTCATACAATTTGGTGACCGTTTGGTCCTCCGACTTAATGGTTGAAATTTTGAACCGTTAAAATTTCCCTAAAATAAGAATCGTTAAGTAGGAGGACCAAACGGTCACCAAATTGTATGAAATTGATAGGCTAGCTTATTTTTCGATGATCTTCCCATCCGTATGGTTGGAAATCCTTCAAACATGCTCCAAGGGCCAAAATGAGAGGCGGCCGGATCAACACAGTGATCCGGCCGGCCTAATCTTGGAACGATCGTGTATATATATATATTGTTCACGCGAAATTAGGTTTATGTCGTAATTCCTCTCAACATTTGAATTTATATTAGAGGGAAAGAAGAAGATTAACCAAAAAATCAAAGAGAAGACCAAAATCATATAGAAAACTCCCAAAATTAGTGTGGAAACCCCCAAATTGGGGAGAAAACCACGAGCTCCATTGGTGGGAGCAAAGATCCACTATCCAATCATCCAGATTACACTTTGGAGTTCCATTAAAAGGGGAGAAATGGAGAAGAAGAAGAAGAAGAAGAAGGAGAAGGAGGAGGAGGAGAAGTGGGAGTGGACCCAAGTCTCCAGCGCAGCAGGGCTTCGCCCGGGTGGAGGAAATCTTCTTTTGAGCTAGAGGAGCTGGGTATTTATAGGCTGCTGGGATGAGGTGATGCTTGGGTAGCAAGCCATCCTCCAATAGAGTACGTAGGTGTCAGCTAGCCTGGATCCAGCTCATCAATCTTCTAGATGGTTTTAGATGCCAGCCTGGAAACGGTTATCATCCAGCTGTCAATCTGATTTCCTCTCCAACTGTCTAACTGTTTCTTAATTGTATAACTGCTTGGACTTCCAGAAGTTTCTCAAAGTCTTCTGGTAAAGTTCTTTGAGGAGAGTGCCGACTAGGATGGAGCTTATGCATTCTGCGGTGTGGCTCTTTTGGGAGGGTAGAGGCCAAGGGGGTGAGGACCTTGGCATTTGAGGACCTCGGCACTTGAGTCGGGTTGCAAGAGGTCTTAAGAGGTTTGTTGTGATCTCGTTGTGTGGTTGATTGCGGGGGTGACATGTGTTCCTCTCAATCTCATCCCTATCATCAGTCCCCTCTCAGGTATGCTTGCGATGAGCTCGACTGATGAACGAATAAATTTCGTGAGTCATTCGGCGAGTAGAGCTAAGCATATGAGAGAATAACTGAGCTGCTCGGCAATTCCGCTGTTTTCCATGGGAGGTCCTCGCCCTTTGTCGCGTCTTAAATAAGGACTTTAGCAAGCGAGATTTCACTTGACCTTTATTAAGGACTTTTCCATAAGTGAATAATGGAAGAGTAGGTCGAGCTACTCGGCCATACACTACAGGAAAATAAGCATTTAGCGGCGGTTTTAAAGGCATTTCGCGGCGGTTATAACCGCCGCGAAATGCCTACGGTGGCGGTTAAAAAACCGCCGCGAAGACGAGCGTCGAGAGAGCATTTCGCGGCGGTTTTGGTCAACCGCCGGTATAACCGCCGCTGTGTGTATTATGCATTTCCCGGCGGTTCGTAACCGCCACCAAAACCGCCGTGAAATTCCATTGACGTGTTGTTACATTCCATGCATTTTGAGGCGGTTCAAAACCGCCGCAAAATGCGCTCCATGCATTTGCTGGGCATGATGCACTCACTGCATTTCGTGGCGGTTGTGAACCGCCGCAAGTGCATTTAATTGGTTTTTTATTTTTTTTTTAAGATTATGAATCGTTATTTCACAGCCGTGAGTGCCATTCAATTTGTTATTTTTATTTTTATTTTTTATATATTATGAATCATTATTTCACAGCCGTGAGTGCCAATCAATTTTAAAATTAAATATTATTTTTTATTAACCTATTTTGTTGTTTTACAATAATAAGAATTTTGAAGCCTTATACACATTCAATTCAAAATTTTTTTAAAAAAATATAAAATTTATTAATAATTCACAAATTGATCACAAAATTAAATTTACACATTTGTTCATACAAATTCATAGGGACAAAAACCTATGAAATAAAACCGACACTTGTTCTCAAACATGTTTACAAACATTCTGTAAGAAATTGTTGTTTTCTCAAACAATGAAACAATGTTTACATATTCAAAATACAAATGAGCTTTTAGAAATTGTGCCGATTCCTTTTCTCATCATGTTTCACAGTTTACTTCATCTCTGCCTCCAATCAACCACCAAAAAAAAAAAAAGAAAGAAAGAAAATCCCATGAATCTTGTTTCTTTTCCATCAATCCAATCACACCCTAAATTCTACAAAACAACAAAAATTATTGCAACTCTAAATATAAGAAGATCAACAGGAACAAACCTGTTTCTTGCAATACTTTGCTAAAGTATCACCGCTGTTCGATTAACTAGAAAGAAAGTATCACTGCCATCTTTGTCTAAAGTTGACTCCTTTCATCAAAAGTGCTCTTAGGATCATAGCACCCAAGCAAGAACTCCCAAACTACTTTGATTGAAGGATGAACACCCTAACAAAATATAAACAGAACAATCAAAATGAAACAGTGTGCGATGGCATAATTATATTTACAACTAAGCGGTAACATTTGAATTTTCTTCTGCTCACTTTAATTGAAGAAAAAAAGTTGAGAAGGGCGGACAGATGCCCATTACCTCATCAACAGGACAAACACAGTGAGGCTACCAATCATCTGTAGTAGAACTAGTTCATGTTAGTGCCCAACATCTTGATCAGTTGCAAAAGAATTTGAAGCAAATTAAGTCTTAATATCATCATAAGATTGGGCAGGAGTTTTGCAAAAGTTGCTGAATATAGTTCATATTAAATAAAAAAGGAAAGTCAACAGCATAAAACTTATAAGATAATTCAGTTGGAGGAAAAATTATTCTACCCATTAATATGGAGAAGCATTCGTGTTGTGGTCTTATGAATATGCTCAACCAAATCTGGGACAAAATTCACCCACCTGAAAGAAAAAAAATAAAATAAAAATATCCTATATCACATATAGATTTAGACCTAAATATAACCTTCTCAATGTATACGAGGTAAGAAATCTAGTATAAAAAGACAAAACAGAAGTAAATAAAATAAATAAAAAGGAGTACAAAAAGACGAGAAAAAGGCATTGTATTTATTGTTAACATGGAAGAATGGATCTATTTTCTTTTTTTTAGTTTTGGGGGCAAATTCACTCCTTGGAGGAAAAACTATGAAAAAAACACTGGCTAGTTCTTTGTTCTCGATGCAAACCATTGTATTTATTGTTAACATGGAAGAATGGATCTATTTTTTTTTTTTAGTTTTTGGGCAAATCACTCCTTGGAGGAAAAACTATGAAAAAAAACACTGGCTAGTTCTTTGTTCTCGATGCAAACCAGGTCAACTCTAAAGCCTGGTAAGATTGGGTCAAGGTGAAGGTCAACATCTTCTAACTTAGTCAAATCCTAAAAAGATTTAACAAAATGACATGATACCCATGTCTGGGTTTTATTTGGGTTTGGGTCCTAAAAAAAAATAATTAGAAGATATGGAGAGGAATACCTTAACAACGATGCTTGTAAGATGGGAGGTTGATGCACAGCGGGCCGAGCTTCTTGAGGCTAGAATCAAGATTTCCCTCAGTTTATACCTTGGGGGCAAGGAGTTCCAACAGATAATCTATAACTTTTGACTTGACGCACAAGTCCAACCAGATCCAAGAGTTTTTTTTTTTTTTTTTTTTTGTAGATTGGATAACACTTAAAGTTATTTAGAAACCAAACCAAATATAGAAAAAAAAGAAAATTAAATTAACCAAACCTTTAAGCATGCTTTTGATGAAGCTATGAAAATAAGATTAGATGAAATTCTTCAGCCTTAATCAAAGCATCATCATATGACAACCAGTTATATAGATTATAGAGTTTGATGGCCAGACATGACTCTAAAACTAATTAGAGGATAGTGAGTAGAGACATGACTCTAAACTAAATACCTCTCTTCATGGCAGTATTACTAATTAGAGGATAGTGAATGGAAATTGAGTCTGATTCAAAGGTTAAAATCTTATCCTTTCAAATAATATCATCGCTACTATAACTGTCATTATTTAATAGGCATGTGATAAAAAACTTTGCAGGTTCAAACAAAAATGCAAGATGGTTTTAAAAGAATAAATGTTATTTCTTTGCAGTTTTCATGTTATATACTAGCTTTCATTTTCCTAATACTTGACACCGTTAGTTGAATTCTTGACATCTTCATTGATAATGTATTCTTATGTCTAGAAATTAAAAGACAAATATGGAAAAGAACCATGATCTATCAACTCGCGAGCGAGAAAAAAAAAAGAAATGATATCAATATTGGTCAATCTGTCAAACAGAATACTCAAACAAATGCCAGACAAACTCAATGCATTTCACCTCTATCAATCTATCTTACCAAAGACAGCCATACTTGGCCTGTATATTGTACTTCAACTAGTACTTGATCCATTTGAATAGTTAGCATTCCAGTTCCATATAGGCAGAATAGTTCCTTTATTCTTGGAAAGAGAAGACAAAAAGTCATGTAAATTCGTTGGAATCTAAAAAACTTGGGATACAAGAAAGTTGTTTACATTTCTTATATGTTTAAATGTTATTGCCTAGTTCTCAATTGCCAAATGTTGAGGCAAGATAAATATGGAAAAACAATGTAATAATTTAAACAAGTTAAAACACTTAGTAATGAATCCTATTTCTAATTGGGCATGATATAGAGAATGTGATAATTTGGTTATATTGAAGGAAAATGTAAAAATGGAAGAAAAGCAGAGCAAGGAACTCACTTGGCAACAGTACAATCCTCCAGATGCTTTACCTCGTCTTGTTTGCCCACCATCTCTCTTCCACCTACCCAAGCTCCCAAGTTGTTTTTTCCTCACTACTTTAACTTCAAAATATTTTTGAAATTCCAGATCTCGATGCTTTTAAAAATTAAATAAAATATCATTAAGTTTCAAGTTACTCTCTATAAATTATATAATCCCACTAAGAATGAAGAGAAACATCCCATTTCTCAAGCGTTTGTTGAATATAGGAGAGAGAAATGCAAACCCTTTGTTGCTTGACTAATAATATGGAACCCCTTCTTTTTGTTGCCGACATTTGTCAAATAGGCATAGGTATAGGCAAGCTTGATCCACAAAATACTTAATATGATCGTGCCTTTTATTTCTGGAATATCTTCTCTCAAAAATCTAGGTCTTGATTTCTGCTTTTATAATGAATTACTATACCTTTAGTTTGAGTTTGTATACTACTAATAGACACCTTCATTTGACATCCTTGCACAAAAATTTTGATGATAGTAAGGAACATATATGAGTTCCAGAATGCAAATTCAATATTTCAATTTTTTCATTGTAACTAGGAAATCTCATGATGTCAAATTAAACACCATAAGGACACTTACAATGAAAAGAAAGAAAATATAAGCTCAATGGTCTATGCAACTCAAGTTAAAGCAGCATGATGCAAAGAAGCAACTTTCATCAAATACCATAGGTGCTCTTATAGAGGAATTGAAACAACATACTACACAAACACTTGTATCTCACCAAACTTCATGTTTTTTTTTTAATAATTAGTCATTTAAAATCCAGAGCCCTAAATCTCTCATAGACTTTTTCCATAGGAAAAACCAAAACAATGCATGTGTGTGCTTGGATTGAGAGGATACACACCCATAAACAAATGCAAGAAAATTAGAAAACCAAAGCATTCACACATTAGATTAATGTAGGTCAGAAAATTAATTAGAAGATATGGAGAGGAATACCTAAACAACGATGCTAGTAAGATGGGAGGTTGATGCGCAGCGGGCCGAGCTTCTTGAGGCCGGAAACAACGATGCTAGTAAGATGGGAGGTTGATGCGCAGCGGGCCGAGCTTCTTGAGGCCGGAATCGAGATAGGCTTTCCAGGAGGAACCGGATCCGGTAGAGGCCAGAGCGAGCGGAGCCGGGGGAGAAGGCGGATATCGCGTAGAGAGAACTTCTCAGGCCTTGGAAGGGGGTGGCGCTTGTCGGCCGGAGATTGGCGTCGGCGCCAGGATGAAATCCAAGTTCTCTCTCTTTGGGCGGGAGCTAGCTCGGGACGGGCAATATTAGGAAGATCTGGAGATCTCCATGGAGATCGACTGAGAAGGGACCAAGGAACGAAATAGAAAAGTTTTAGGGTTGGGATTTTCGGGAGAGGGGAATAAATTAAGACATAGGCGCGAAATAGAAGAGATCTGAGAATTCGCGGCAGTTATAAGTAAATTGCCGTGAATTGCTTTCATTTGGCGGCGGTAGTGAAAACCGCCGCCAAAGACCAGTATTTAGTGGCGGTTTTCACTAAAACCGCCGATAAATGAAATAAATTAGCGGCAGTTTAACTAACTGCCGCATAAACCGCCGCTAAGACTAACAATAGTGGCAGTTTTACAAAACCGCCGCTAATTGACCGACGCAAAATGCTTGATTTCTTGTAGTGATAAGAGTAGTAATGGAAGAGTAGCTCTAGCTACTCGTCTATAAGGGGGCTTTAGCAAGTGAGATTTCACTTGGACTCCAATAAGGACTTTAGCAAGTAAGATTTCACTTAGCTTTTAATAAGGACTTTAGCGGTGAGATTCCACTCGGACTTTTATAAGGACTTTATCAAGTGAGTTTTCACTCTTATGGAGCTACTCGACCATAAAAGAAGAGTAACTCCTCCACCATAAGAGAAGAGTAGCTCCTTGGCCATGAAAGAAGAGTAGCTCCTCCGATTTCACTTGGCCTTCATTAAGGACTTTAACAAGTGAGATTTCACTCTCATGGTGCTACTCGGCCATAAGAGTTGAGTAGTGGAAGAGTAGTTGGAGCTACTTGGCCTTCAGTAAGGACTTTTGCAAGTGAGATTTCACTTGTCTTTTAATAAGGACTTTAGCGAGTGTTGAAGCTCGGTCCCTTGGGGGGACTTTACGAGCTAGGTCGGCCTTCGCCTTGAGATCTGTTCGGCTATGGCCCTGGAAACCTGTTCGGCCATGCCTTTGGAAACTGTTCGGCCATGGCCGTTGAAAGCTGTTCGGCCAAGGCCTGGGGAACTGTTCAGCCATGGCCTTTAGACCTTGGAGGAAGTTCGGCCTCGGCATGGGATGGCTCGACCTCGGCATAAAAAAGCTCAACATGAGGGGTTTATGCAAAAATAGGCTCTCTTGGAGCATTTCATTAAATAAAATTTTGAGAGAGGAACTCTCTTGGAGCCTCCATGGAGTTGAACTCTCTTGGAGATAATCTCTCTTGGGGCCTCCATGGAATTGAACTCTCTTCGAGATGATCTCCTTTGGAGCCTCCATGGAGTTGAACCCTCTTGGAGATGATCTCTCTTGGGGCCTCCATGGAGTTAAACTCTCTTGGGGATGATCTCTCTTGGAGTTTCCATAGAGTTAAACCCTCGTGGAGATGATCTCTCTTTGAGTCTCCATGGAGTAGAGCTCTTCCTAAGATGATATCTTTTTGAGACTCCTCGGAAGAGTAGCTCAAGCTACTCGACCATAAAAATAGAGTAATGGAAGAGTAGCTCAAGCTACTTGGCCATAAGAGTAGAGTAATGGGCTTGTTTGGGCCTTGGAGCCTTATATGAATGAGAGAGAGAGAAAGAGGCATACCTTCATACTTCATACTTGGAGTTCTTTTGGAGCTTGGAGCTCTTCTCTTTTGGAGATGAGCTCCCTTTGAGACACCATGGAGGAGAGCTTTCTTAGAGATGATCTTTTTTTGAGCCTCTACTAGGGGCCTTTCTTGAAGGGCTCTCGCATTTTCCTCTCCTTTTGAGCCTCCATGGAATTCCTGCTCAAGGAATACCTCCATCAGCCCCAGCATTGGTTGGTGTTGTGCTCCTTTGAACCTAAATTTGGTTTTGCCTTGATCTCCTGGTAGCAGGCATGGTTTCTTGTTCGATGTTCCCACAGATGGCGCCAAAATGTTGACGCGAAATTAGGTTTATGCCCTAATTCCTCTCAACATTTGAATTTATATTAGAGGGAAAGAAGAAGATTAACCAGAAAATCAAAGAGAAGACCAAAATCAGAGAGAAAACTCCCAAAATTAACGTGGAAACCCCAAAATTGGAGAGAAAACCACGAGCTCCAACGGTGGGAGCAAAGATCAACTATCCAATCATCCAGATTACACTTTGGAGTTCCATTGAAAGGGGAGAAATGGAGAAGAAGAAGAAGAAAAAGGAGAAGGAGAAGGAGGAGAGGTGGGCGAGGACCCAAGTCTCCAACGTAGCCGGGCTTCGACCGGGTGGAGGAAATCTTCTTTTGAGCTAGAGGAGCTGGGTATTTATAGGCTGCTGGGATGAGGTGATGCTTGGGTAGCAAGCCATCCTCCAATAGAACACGTGGGTGTCAACTAGCCTGGATCCAGGTCATCAATCTTCTAGATGGTTCTAGATGCCAGCCTGGAAATGGTTATCATCTAGCTGTCAATCCGATTTCCTCTCCAACTGTCTAACTGTTTCTTAATCGTATAACTGCTTGGACTTCCAGAAGTTTCTCAAAGTCTTCTGGTAGAGTTCTTTGAGGAGAGTGCCGACTAGGATGGAGCTTATGCGTTTCGCGGTGTGGCTCTATCGGTAGGGTAGAGGCCGAGGGGGTGAGGACCTCGGCATTTGAGGACCTCGGCACTTGAGGACCTCAGCACTTGAGTCGGGTTGCAAGAGGTCTTGAGAGGTTTGTTGTGATCTCGCCATGTGGTTGATTGCGGGGGTGACACGTGTTCCTCTCAATCTATCTTAACCCTATATATATATATATATATATATAATTTTATATTAACTATATATATCTATATCTATTTATCTATATATATTTTATAATTATTAGATGTATATAGAAAGTTATTAAATTATCTCATCATTAGAATATATATATATATATATATATATATATATATATATATATATATATATATATATATATATAATAATTATAAAAAATATATATATAAATACATTTGAATAAATATAGTTAATATAAAATACTATATATATACATATATAAATATATATATTATATTATATTATATATATATGATACAATCAGGTGGCCACACATCCGGCTGGCCTGATTATATATATATATATATATATATATATATATATATATATATACCCGGATTGGATCCTTTGTGCGGATCAGGTGTACTCCCATTTAGGGCACTTGGAGAATGTTTTGAGGATTTCCGGCGATGCGGATGGAAGATTATGAAAAATAAGCTAGCATGTACATTTTCATACAGTTTGGTGACGTTTGGTTATTTCCCACTTGGCGGTTGAAATTCTAAACCGTTAAGATTTACATAAAATAAGAACCAAGTAGCTTTATGACCATACGATCACCAAATCAGTATTTAAAACGGGACACGCTAAATTTATTTTTCAATGCATCTTCCATCCGCATAGCTTGAAAATCCTCAAACACTCTCCAAGTGCCCAAATGGGATACTTACTCAGATCTACACAAATGATCCTACTGAATTTCATCAGACACGTAGTGTATATATATATATATATATATATATATATATATATATATATATATGGGCCCATAATTCAAATGCTCTATATGAGCTGATGCACTGGTCGGCCGCATACTGCATCAGCTATATATATATATATTTGAACTTCGAACTGAACTCAAACAAGCTAACTCTAGCTTGAGCTCGACTCATTTATCTTTCGAGCTCAATTTGAGTTCAAGTTCAGTTTGTTATTAAAATAATTGAACCAAACTCGAACCAATATCGAATCGAACTCGAGTTGCTTGCTCGCGAACAGTTTGATCATTTGCCAGCCCTAATTCAAAAATAACTTTGAGAACAAGAATTAATCGAGTTTCAAAAAAAAAAACTTTGTTTATTAATAAAGTTAAATAGCATACAAACTTTTTAATATAAATTCACTGTACTTGTATAATACTTAAAATATATCTTAACTCTTATATAACAATAGGTCCACTTAAATATTTTAGTGAATTAAAAAATATTATATCATAAATTTATTTTAATATGAGGACAAATTCTCTATTAGTCCATTGCACTATTTGACACTATTTTCCACCCAAAACACACACTCAAAACACTATTACACTACGGGCGTGTTTGGTTGTTGGAAGTCCACTGAAGTAATGGAAGTCTAGAAGTGACACTTCCATGGAACTAAGTTCCATTTGGAAGTTGGAATTTTGGGTGTTTGGTTGACAGAAGTAATAATTAATTATATTTTCACATATTAATATGATTAATTGATTAATTATATATATATAATCAATTAATCATATTAATATGTGAAAATATAATTAATTATTACTATATTAATTAATTAATTAATTAATCATAGTAATAATTAATTATAGAAATAATTATTACAATATAATTAATTATTTGGCATCACCACCAATCAATGGCACATGGGTGTCACGTGACCGAAGTGGGACTTCGTAGGCAAAAATGACCAAAGTCCCACTTCGGAAAAAAAAATTCAGAAATCAATCCACCGAAGTGGAGCCTTTCAGAAGTCCAACTTCCGTCTTCTGGCTCCACTTCAGTGAACCAAACACACCGAAGTTACGGAAGTAGGACCACTTTTGTGACTTCGGTCCCCAATTCCGTAAAACAAACACGCCCTACACCTCTACACACCTCCCAAGGACCTATAGGTAATTTGAGCACTATTCAAAGGATCTATAATTAATTACTAGTTAATTCTGAACCAGTTTTTATTACTGATGGTCTAACAAACTTAAATATTATACAAGGCTATTTTATTTTCATTTTTTTATTAAGAAGAATATAGGCACCCAGCTTGGCTCTTAAGTTTGTTTTGTTCTGAAATTTAAGTATAGTAAACTAGGTTTAATGAGTTTTGATAGAGCATTTAAACCTAATCCAGTGAGGAACAATTTGGGAAAAAGCCACTAGTAAGTACCAACAACTTGGCTTGGCACCTTCAAAGAGTCACACTAAATGAATACTTGGTTCAAACACACTCTCTCAATAGACAGACTGAATAGGAGTCACAGCTTAAAAATAAAAATTCGGTCTGAAACAATGTCATCAACTCATGGCACTAGGTTTGGAGATTTTAGATGCAATCACTTGATAAAATCCCAAGGAACTTAGTGATTAAACATTGAAAACTAGCATCTAATGCTGGCGAACTTCAGCCCTTTTCTTCTGCCAGAGTCTGTCGAGGGCACTGTCAGCATCACCCTAAAGAGAAACAAGAATCAGAAAACTTAATGCATTAGTATACATTGAAATGTCAACACACAAAGCACAACATAGGAATGTTTATCAAAAAAATGGCCCATGTGTGTTTGAGATAATGATTTAGGTATGATGTAATTGTAAATGGATCTAAATTAGCCTCAATTGGATTTCAAGGTAATTGAATCTATCAACTAGGTGATAACTTTAATGAAATCAGAAAGCAGCCAATGAAAATAGCACAACTATCATTCTTTCTGCTGCTTCAACAATACTAATATATAGCTTAATAACATCATTATTTATCAACAATTAGATAATGTAACTTCATCAATGATTAGTTTTGTGAAGAATTTTTCTCGACACTGACCCAACAATAAGATCGAAATTGAGAATACCATAGAAGCCACAATTCATTCTAGATGATTTCTTACATTAAATTGATACCAATATTATTATTATTTTAGAATCCTAATTTCTTAAATATTTTTACCACATGACCAAAAAGACATCTGAGCAACTAGCTAGAAGTCTATTCACTTATACTTTGTGCACTCCTCATTATCCATGTATTTATAAGGCATCTTTGTTTGTTTACAACTTACAGAAGAGTTATCCGACAAAAAACTAACCAAAAATTAACAGCTTAAGCCACTGTCTAACTTGTACTATGAACAATAGAAGATTTCATGCCTTTGATAATAAGAAACTCAGCAAACATTAAAAGAATTATGGCCAAAGATCATCAAAATCCCAGAAAGGCCAACAAAATTCCTCAAAGATGTGCAATAATCGACAAACATTATATTGCATCGGTTAAGTCAAAGAAAATTAAAACCTAACAAAAATTTAGGCTGTCAACCCCAAAAAATGGGAAAATTTCTCAATTTGTCATTTCATGAATTGTTTAGAGTAAGATAAAACACAAATAAAACTATACAATAAGCAAACTCCTTAAATAGAAACTTCACAGAAAACCTCAATATTTCGCCTACACATTCTTTGATATTTAAGTTTAGAAAAATATATATATTTATGTCACTAACTTATAACATAATTCTTTATAAACCAATAGGCTCAAAGGTTGAAACAAGCCAAATCTATTTACAAATTATGTGGAAATGAATTATTATCAATCCAATCAACTACTCATAAGGATCATAACTACATTAAATGAAGAACAAATATGACTAATAAATCAATATGCTAAAAACTATAGTGAACTTCTTGACAAAGTCATTTGCCTTGTCATAGACCATTGAAGCACAGAAACTAAGCCACAGTTTTACAGAAATGACTTAACCAGCAATTTAATAATGAAGGCACCCCATTTCCACTAACTGAAGTCCTTTAACTATCTTGGTATTTTAAGGGTTACCTAGCATTAAAAAAATCATTGAATTAGGGATACATCAGTTAGGACTACACAAGTGATCTAGCAAAGCACTAAATTAGAGTAAATGAGAATCATAAATCAGCAAAGAACTTCTACTGAGGAAAATACAGCAATTTGAAAGTAGAGCAAAGTTAACCAAAAAAAAACAAGGGAGGCAACAAATTATAGCAAACATGAAACTGAGTTATAGCCAATAAGTTCAAACAACATAGAGAGAAATTCATAAATAACTTCGCCACTAAAAAAAGAAAAAAAGCAGAGTGCTTCAAGAGAAAAGACCTGAGCGCGGATGAACCCGGAGAGCGCAAAGGTGGTGAACTGCCCAGTATAGACTCCATTCTCGTCGAGATGCCCTATGTTGATCTGCACCGAAGCGTGGTCTTTCGCAGTGATAAGCCTGTTCGTCGCCGAACTGCAAATCATCGAGAAACACCAACATCATCACCATCGCCATTATCAACAAACGATGCATCCCATCCGAAGTCCTCAGACATGAACCACAAATAAGATGAGAAAAAAAATACCATTTTCTGGGGATGTATAGATCCATCATCTTGCCCTCTTCGTTCTGCATCTTGGCTGCTCACCGATCAAAAAACCAACAATTTCCTGAAGATAAGAACAGATAAGGCAACGAGAAGGGGCTTGAAAGAAAGCCGAAACAGATCAAAGCCAAGGCCTACCAGGAATTGGTATTCGGAGGCTAGAGATCGGCGGCGACCGTGAGAGAGTGGATGAGAGGAGCGAGGAGAGAAGGGATGTATATATAATACATGGACGTGAGATAAACCCTAGCCAGAAGAGTGGAGCTTGGAGATTCTTGCATGTAATGCTTTGAGATTGGTACTAATGTTTGACCTCCAGGAAAGTGTTCGTTATAGCGTTAGGTTATGAATGGCCCGGCCTCAAGGTAACTGTTATGGGCCTTACCAGTCACGGCCCAACCCCTTTGTCGGGCTCGCCCGGAGGGAGGCTATCAGTAGGCTGTCATGGCATGCGGCACAAGACGGCCCAGCTTATATATGGAGAACAGGCAAGTGCCAGGCCGGTAGGCCCAAAAAAACTCTGCTTAGAGATTGTATAATAGATTTTTGTCCAATCACTATTTTTCTTTTTTTCCTTATTTTTAAAAGAATTAAAATAAAAATGAGATAAAATTGTTAGAATATTTTATATTATGTGTCTTTAATTAACTACTTTGTTTAAAGTGTTCTAATGTATTTGTTTTATAAAAATGTATACTTATTGAACCCAATTTATTAAGTGCACCAATTCCAGTTATTTACAGATGAAACAATAAACTTTGAATTGGATTAAGATTGGGAATATTGATGGATATAAACCTTTAGCCTCCTAATTATCCTAGGCTCTAGTCTGTCTCCATATATAACTTAAAACCCTCCAAACAGACACTACCTATGTGTGCATGGAGACACTCATTATGTATCTACAACAACTATTAGTTCCCTATCATAATAAAGTAGGGTGAGATTTGAGTATTACATAATAATATCTAAAAAATGTCATAAAAAATAAAGGCCACTAAGAATTATTGACTTTTTCTGATCATGAATATTTATTTTGTAAGTTAACTATTTTTACTTTACTTTTAAAATATATTGGTTAAGAGAATTTTTTTTAAAAAAAAAAACATGAGTAATTTACCATTTTTTTTTTAAGAAATGGATTGTAAGGACCTTGCCAAGGCTCCTTTAACTATTTTCATCCAAAATAAATTAAAAAGTGCTACGGGAAAAATCGGGCCATATATGTGGCATGATTCTGGAGCTATGAGGTAATGGACTGCTCCTAACCAACTCGCCATCATTAGCCTGTAAATGAGAAGATTCTCTCATGCGGGAGATGTGAGCGCGAACGCCTGCGCTGGCAACCCCTCACGACTAACGGCATAACATCGCGACAAGAGGTATAAAAGACAGAGCAGGGAGAAAGGACGGGGACCTGGGGCCAGAACCTTGGCTGAGATCTTTGAGAGAGCTCATCCTCAACATCTATTCTCTCCCTCTCCTCTTCTCCTCGAACTCTATGCTTCACTCTCTTCACCAAAACTCTTCTCTAAATCTTCTTCTTCCTCCCCTCCGTTCACTTACACTGATTTGATCGTCAGAGAGTCCAGAGAGAATTTCTCGGACTTCCCTTGCAGAGATCGAAGGCCCGCCGACTAAATACCCATTGTCTCTCAAGACAGTGACCTCCTCGAAGTCATCGTCCAACTCAAGCCGTTTCCCCGTTTCATCAACCATAGCATCTCAGCATCTACTCTCACCTTCTCTAAGTTGATCTCACCGGAACTCGCATCTTGAGGACTCTCCGATTTTGAGCATTAATAAAAAGAATTCAACAATTTATTTCTATCTGGTTTTATTTCAATCCAAATTTATTAATTCCCAATCATCACCGATGACTAATCAAGGATGTTCATATATGTCCTCACTTTCATTTACCAAGTTTATCTACTTTGTCTTATTTTTGAGTTACCCCACAATATGGTGGTGTAATGTGAGCCAAGTCTTTTGGAGCCCGAGCCCATTTGAAGTGGCACCCTCCGATCGCCCGGGGCCCGGTCCGATATCACATGAGATATAATAAGCTAGATATAAGTGCGGCCGACCACACTATATCACCCTGTATATATGTATATATATTTAAGAAAAACATTCATCTCCAACTCTTCTTAGTAAATAAGATATACAATAAAATTAAGTTTCATAATAAAAATTAATTAATTTATTATCTTTTATAAATTGAGGTTTCTAGCACTTTCTAGTAGTTCATTTTATTAAAATAATAATAATAACAATAATAATAAATAATAAAAATAAAAAATATTAGAAAGGACAAATTCCCCCCTTGGACCTTCTCTGGGAAAAGAAGAGCGGTTACGGGGACTACCGCTGAAGTGACGAGCAGGCGGACATTGCGAAGTGAACCTCGCTCTTTGAATACCCACCAAACCCACCACCTTCTCTTCGATTTCTCCTCCTATTATAACCACCTCCTCCCCTGCGTCTCCGAGCTCCCAGATCCGCCCTTCATGGGGACTGCTCCCAGTCTCCGCTATCTTCATGGTATCTCTTTCTCCTTTCTCTTAGGTTTTTTTATCTAAAATTCATAGTTGAAGTATGCCTTGAATTTGGTGAAGTTTGAGGGTTTGTTATTTTTCGCATGTTTTTCTCTATTTTGCGAATTGGAATCTGGGGTTGATTTCTTGCGTTTGTTCTGTTTGGTGAATGATTTTATTTGTTTTTCGATCTTTAAATGGTCAATGGTGTGAAAGTATAGGATACATTGCGTGGACTACCTAATTTTTGAGCTGGAAATTGGCGTTCGATCATGGTGTTGTGATCGAGCGATGATCTGCTTTGATTTTTACGAGGGTTTTAGTTGCTTTCTATTTTTAAAAATAATTTGACATGAGTTTAAGCGGTTGTGACTTGTGATTGCTATAAAATTATAAATGGGAAGAAACCCTAGTTTAGCTGCGAAAACATGAATGAATGATACGTATTCATGGTTAGCCTTCAATTTTTATATTGTTAATTTGCAATCATGAGCTTAAGAGATCCTTTATATGCTCGCTATGTGCAAGATGAGCAGAGATAGATTACCTCATTTCTATATGCAGCTGCTATAGTGCATTGTGCACATTTTCCTCATTGTCATTGTTGCTTTGCTATACAGATATCTTGCTTGTAGTGGAAGTTGTCTTTTTCTGACCCTTTGTTCTGCATTTAACTAGTCTATTTGGAAGAGTTCTAAGGAGTAATTCTTTATAAAAATAATTTCAATATTGTATAGTTGATGGATACACTCTTTTCTGATTTCACATTCTATTTGCAGTCATTTGTGGGAATCATGTGATGAGATCTTATATTGTTTAGCAATAATCTTCAGGTTTTTCTTTTTCAAATTTTGAAGATGTCCTAGAGAATCTGATAACTATATTCTTTTCTTTATCCTGTAACCTCCACAATAGAAAAGGCTGAAGTGCTCCATAATCTACTTTTGCCATTGCTAGGTGCCCTTTGGACATCCCCACAGATGCAATCTTCCCTTGATAAGCCTTTTAGAGCTCCTTCACAGAATTGTTCTTTCAGAAATGAATCAATTTTGAAGACTCCTTTCTTGGGTCAGAGTCTCAGATCCTCAAACATGAACCAGAGACTGTCACTCTTGCCATATGTAAAGGCCTCTGAAGCTTCATCAGATTTGGCATCTGATGGTAAGATATTTCAACTTTTGTTGATTTTTTCCTTATTTGGACTTTGAATGGCAGAGAATTATTTTAACAGGAATCACTTTAGCTAACTCTATCTGAGGAAGGTCCATAAAACCTTGGATGTGGAGTCATGCTCTCCATACCGTCTCGTTCTCAGCTCATGGGCCAATTGCCAAGAAAAAAACAAACCCAAAGATGAAATTAAATTGGGTTTAAGCTTGTCTGCCACCTTTTAAACTTTGATTTGAACATTAGTTTGCAATTACAATTTTCAAAGATCTAAATGTAATGTTTCTTAACATCTATGATGATCCCTCTATTTTTTTTTCTTCTATCCTATCTTATTATTTTTATAATAGATGATGGCTTGAGTTTTAAGTGAGTTTTAAGTTAGTCAATATAAAAGAGTATTTTAGGAACTCATTTTTCAATCCCAATTATCTATTCTATTAAATGGCTTATATTTTGTTTCATTTAGTATGCTGTCTTATCTATTCTATAAGTGCTTCATTTTGTGAGTATTAGACATCTAAATTGGTGCTCATGAATTGATTCCATAAACCAGGAACTGAGAATAAAGAAAAGTTGGTATAAAGTGTCACAGAATGCCTGATCTTATATTTTTGTCATTGATATTAGCATTGACTTGTACATGGTGATTTCATATTGTGATTGTCAACAAATATAGCTTAACAAATTTTTTGTTTCAGCTTCACAAGTTTTATTCGATCTGGTGCATTTATTTTCCTTTTTTCCTTGCTTCTGCCATTTAATTTGGGCTTTTCCTTCTATAATACATCAACTGTAAATGCAGCAAATTCTTTGGCCAAGGTTGAACAATGTTCATCAGCTGAGGAAAATGTGCACAAATCGACCTTTCCTGATGGATTTGAGGTCAGCAACACAACTCTGTTTTAATTTTCTCAATCAAATATAAGTATTTTTCTTCAAGAAAACCATTTTTCCTTCTAAACTTATTAAAATGCATTTTTGGTAACTAAGAAGTGAGTGTGTGTTTTTTTTTAACTAAATTTTAAAACTCTAGAATCATTTTTGTCAGCCACTATATCTCATTAGGGGTTGGTGCATCTTTGGGTTCCACCCACCCATCCCCCCACTCGTGGTTTTTTCATGTTGTCGAACAGTTGAACAATGAAAATAGATGGCGAGTGAACATTAGAGGTGTGGCCCTAGATAAGTAGCAGTAGTTTGTGAGCCTCTTTTTTCTTTAAATGTTTTTTTGAAGAATCCATTAAAACACTAATTAGCTCTAGCCCATGTTCCTACATGTTGACACAGTTCTCACCCATTAGAGATTTGAGAGCTGTGGCCCCAAATTGTAACTGTATGCAGCTGAGTGTAGGGGTGATCTAACTTTATCTTGATAAAATTTGGCCACGGTGTGGAAGTAATATTCTTCTTATAGTCTTCTATTCCTTCTATCCTATATAATATTAGGACGGTAGATTTGGTTATCAAGTTAGAATAAGATCTAAGCTTCTGCTCTCTATATGATTTGTTTTATTGAAAATTCATAAAATCCTGTTTATTTACCCCTAAATTGTATTAGATGTCTCAGAAGGGCGAAAATGGGGGTAACAGGGGGTATATAGGACAGGATTTGTTTTGATTAATTTTCTTTCCACTTCTAAGACCATTATTCATGAAATGGGGTACTTGCCTGGAAAAATTGATGGTAAGAGTTGATTAACTTTAGTATATCAATTTGTTTGACATTATTTTATTTATCATCCCCTTTAATCTCTGCTCTTTTTTTTCTTACTTGAGACTTAACATGATTTTTTTTTCCTTGAAACCATGTTGCAGAAGTTGATCTTGGAATTATGTGATGAAACCAAAGTTGTTGAGCTAAAACTACAGGTACTTTTGGCTACTAGTTAGTGAAAAGCAATAACTTTTTACATCTTTTAAATTCTACTCTGCACTTAACCAACTATGCTGGCTATCTTTCTTCTTTGCTGATCTCTAACCAGGATCAAATTTCCAAGTTTTTCTTCTTCACGACAGTGCTGAAAGTGAATTGTGCACTTAGTTTTGCATATTCTTGGGACCTAGGAACTTGGACAAGTTTGCTTTTGCAAATATCTATAGTTGTTATTCTAGCAAATGAACGCCAAGCAATGAGTGGTGTTTTGCTTATATTATATTTTCACCATATTTCATGCCTTCAGGGTTGTCGTTTTAGGTGTAGGTTATCCTTGCAATTTTTAATGGAAGTTGATATTCAACAAATCTTTTTGTTGGCATATTTATTAGCTGCTAGGAAAGTTGTTGTGATTTAGGTCTCTTGCAATTTCATTCTGCTTTTGGTTTTTTTGCTTTACATGATACTGCATGAAAGTATGCTATTGATGCCCTTTGGCTATGCTTTAGATCGGGAACTTTGAGATGTATGTGCGAAGGGACATATCTACTCCAAATGCTCTAATTCCTGCTATGCCTCAAAATGCCCTGCTGACTCCAACACCACCAATTCCAAGCAAGCCAATATCTGAATCTGGTCCTTCTGCCCCACCAGCTGTGCCACAGAAAGTGCCTCAAACACCTCCAAGTCCATTCATAAATGTCCCATCTGCAAAAGATGCGAAGCTAGCTGCATTAGAGGCTTCTGGAGTAAAAACATATGTTATAGTAGCCTCTCCTTCGGTATGAGCTTCTCTGCTCATTTCCCTTCTTAAACAAATGACTTATCATAAATGTTCACATCTTCAATGGCTTCTAGGTGGGTTCTTTCCGGAGGGCAAGAACTTTGAAAGGGAAAAGGCAACCCCCTAGCTGTAAAGAGGTAAGACAACTAGCAATTCATTAAATCTTCCTGTTTCTTAAATTGTCAGTCTGCATTCATATGATAATATTCCTCTGTGAAAACAATCATAAATAATTTCTCCTAATGTTTTAACAATTTACTGAGAATAGGGTGACATGATCAAAGAAGGACAAGTCATTGGCTATTTGGATCAGTTTGGCAATGAGTTACCAATCAGAGTAAGTCTTCTCTCCTTCATGTTTTCTTTTTCAAGTTGTGACGGGCCTTCTCATACATGCTTGATTTTGGTGCAGTCTGATGTCGCCGGAGAAGTTCTTAAGATCCTCTACCAGGATGGAGGTAGCATTAAGACACTGATTCTATAGTCATCCCCTGCACATAGAAATTGATATTCAAAATCCTTTTGGATCTCATTACCATGGTTTATATGATTTATCCTTTTGTTGGTATTTTCTTTTTGGTTTGCAGAAGCAATAGGGTATGGAGATCCACTTATTGCTGTCTTGCCTGCCTTCCCCGGCATCAATTGAGCAATTGTGCAGCTGCATGCTCCTTCCTTGATGTAATTCCATGTATTCATACTTGTTTCTCATATCCTTCGACCCAGCTTTAGTGACCAATTTGATGCATTGATAGATGTTAGCTGGTTCTTGATTCTCTTTTGGAATGAGAAATCCTTTGTGCATCTTTGTTTTTGAACATTAAAATGCCATAGTTTCTCATATGCAGAGGTTAAGGGAGTCATCATGGTTTGATCTTCAAACTTTGAAGTTGAATCTGATAAACTTGAACCTTTATAGTCGATACAAAGAGAACTACTTGTAAACCATGATTTGTTGTTTTTGCTGTTGTTGTGGTGATGGTGGTGCAGTGCATGTGCTTGAATTGTAGCCTAATTGTCGTCGTTGTTGTGGTGTAATGCATGTGTTTGAATTTTAGGCTAAAATTGTTGAAGCTTAGGCCGAAGTCTTGAACCCTCGGTCTGTTGGGACAACTTTCCATCTACTCAACATTGAAAGGACCTCTCTTTTTTTCTTATAACAATCTTTCATTATTTAATTAAATTCTTTCCTTCTTTATTGCTTACTTAATTTTTCATGTCTTTTTGTGTTGTGAGTTTAGGAGATGGATTAAGTTTTCACATAAAATCTTTTTGTTGAATTCATTGTATTTTAGCTTGAGTTGTTGAAATTTGTGCTTCATGTTTATTTATTAATTCTAAAATTTGTTAACTTAAAGTCGTATGCATTTCTGAATTAGATTATGTACTATGTCTAATATTAGTTTTAAAATATTTTCTGATAAAATTAGTTTTGTAATATTGGTAAAATTACTTTTTGAACTTCTTAGTTTAGTCTTATTTGAACTTTCAATTTTTCCAATTGCCCGATACTAAACTAGGTTTAATGTAAATCATGTTGAAGTTTTTGTCAACTCCCCATTAGCTTTTGAGCTTGCTTTTCATTTTTGACCGGCCAACGGTAAAATTGTAAAAGTATTCTCCATTAGTTTTGCCAGGAACTTTATTGGGAGCATAACAAATCGGCCATACGCTGTTGGGGGGTTTTGGCTCATTGGCATGTAAGAGGCCTAAAAGCAGATTTTTTTTTTTTATTTTTTTGACAAAGGCGATAAGTGTCTCCCGTAGGAAGTCAAGGATGGGCAGCGCAACACCCGTGTAACTTGCACCCACATCTTACAAGATGAGGGATTCGATTCCGGGACCCATCTACAAAGATTGAGGCCCACCTCTTAGTAAGAGAACTTGGTATCAATAGAAAGCAGAATTTGTTGAATACAATTATAAACACTAAACAAGATAATCGTTCAACTACAATAAGGTTAAATGGGCTAGATAAGATCTAAAAATAATAAGTTCAAAAATATTATTATAGGTCTACAAATCACAGTTTTTAAACTGTTGAATGAAATAGGTTCCATACTAGAAACTACGAAACTTCTAGAAACTAAACTCGTAAGAATTGTTTGGTTGGAGATATGAGATATTACCACGGTAATGTGATATGCTTGGGAATAGAGTCGGGAATGTTATATGTCTGGTAATGTTGTGGTAATATGTGATAATCACATTTGGTTCATATTTGGTTGGTCATGACAATCAACTTGATAATGTTTCAAATTTTTCAAATTACCCTTATATATAAAATTTTTTGAACAAATTTAAATTAAAATAAAAATAAAGGTTTAGATTAAAAATAATTAAATTTTAATACCAAAAATTAATTAGAACTCATTTTTCTGAAATACCCTTGCATCTAAAATTTTGATCAAATATCAAATATCAAATAATAATAATAATAATAATAATAATAATAATAATAATAATAATAATAATGGATTTTTTTTCTACCAATGGGGGCGAGGAAAAGGCCACTCCACAACCGTGGAGTCTAGGTGATCTTCACATCCAAACTAAGAATGGATAATAATAATATTAATAATAATAATACGGAAAGGGCGGAGGGCAAAATGGGGATCCACATTACCATTAACTTGGTAATGTGGATAAACACCTCTCTTGGTGGTATTTCATATTACCACTTTGGTGGTAATGTGGAGTAAATTGGTAATATGGATTACCAACTTATTCCCACTGCTACAGTAGCCAAACACGATAATGTTTTCACATTATCGCCTCCTTTTCGGGAATGTGAAAACATTACCAACCAAATAGCCCAATTAGTCATCACAATGAACTACTTGTGACATGCAAAAAGGAAAAATGGGGAAAACAATTTCATGAGCATAACAACTTAGTAAGCAACTTAACAACTTGATTAATATATAGAATCATGCACGCAATTTATATTATTTGTAGTAGTCAAGATTTCAAATTTTAAAGAAAAGCCGCGATAATGAACTACCGAGTGAATCCCCTACCGATCAACTACCTGGGAATCCCTCTATTAGGAAGAGACCCAAGAAGGAAGATTGGGAGAAACTCATCCAAAAGGTCCAGAACAAGTTGTCAACATGGAAAGGAAGACTCATGTCGAGGGGAGGACACATCACACTTCTTAACTCAACGCTATCATCAATACCTAACCAATGGATGACAATGTACAAACTGCCTCACTAGGTAATACATCGTATTGAAGGGATTCGAAGGGATTTTCTCTGGAGAGGGGCCAATCCAGACTCCAAAGCAAACCGCCTAGTACAATGGGATAGACTAACTAGACAGAAAGAACTAGGGGGATGGGGAATCCTTAACTTAAAAACCTTCAACGAGGCGCTACTCGGCAAGTGGTGGTGGAGACTACTAAGGGGTGAAGCTGGAACCTGTAGAAGGATCATCTCAGATGCATACTTCCGGAACACACAGATAAATCCATTCAAAAAGGCGCCCATTCGGGCATCCTATTTTTGGAAGGGATTATAAAGCAACGAGACAATACAATGGCCAACATTGTCACCAATCCAGGAAACATAGACTCCACCAGGTTTTGGTTTGATAACTGGATTAATGGATGTAGCCCGCAGAGGCTATACCTAGAACTCCAGACCTTATGGATTAAAGCAGACCACGACAACAACATCGGGGAGGGAGTCCACTCCTAAGACCGGGCCCCTTGTCACAGGAAGCAATAGAACTATTCCACACAATGCAAGAGCATCTAAACCGTGCTGATGCGACCCAAATGGATAGGAGAGTGTGGCGACTCACCCCTAACCAAAACTTCACGGTCAAGTCACTGTACCAATTTAGAATGGATGGAGGAACTAGAAGTCACCTAACCGCATCCTTCTGGAAACATGCCTCCCCCCTGAAAGTTAAGCTCTTTGCCTGGCTTGCATTGGAAGACAAGCTTCCTACGATACAGAACCTGGCAAAAAGAAACTAGACTGGAGAAAGGATGAGATGCTACCTGTGCGACGACGAAGACGAAACTACGGAGCATATTTTTCTCCGGTGCCAATACACCACAGAGGTGTGGGCGCATGATAGAAGGATCCTGGGCGACAGGGTCAACCCCACAAAGATATAAGATCTTTGGGGCCCCAACCCCAGTCACCAAACAACTAACCAAAGATCTCCGCAAAGGATGGAACCTGCTCGTGCTGGCAATGATCTGGAGTCTATGGGCAGAAAGGAATAGGAGATTTTTCAACAATAAACACCGTGTTTACCAAAAATTGATCCGCCATGTGGACTTTCTATTCCTCTCCTGGCTTGACGGTACACATGCCATGAGGCAAATGCAACTAGAACCAATGAGTCGCCTCATTAGACACAGCCTCATCCTCACATGGGTAGACGCCACATGGAGACCTTTGGAGAAAGATTTCGAGGATGAGGAAAGCGGGGGACCCCATAACCCCACCCCACGGGGGCAGATGTAACCAACTGATCCGTCAAAGGATCGATGAATTAACTATTACTTCTAAGTAATCAAAGACTATGATTTATCCATTTTTTTTTTTTAAAAAAAAGACTTTGAAAGAGATAATATAACATAGCAACTTAAAAATAAGGTTTAACGTATCATCACAAAAATTTTATGTTGTACTCAAAATATTTTATTATCGCCTTGCATCAAAGCTTTGGAAAAGAAAATATAGTTTAGCAAATTAGAAAAACATAAATCTTATGTTTGCACTCAAAGTAATATATTCTCCCAAATACATCATGACCACAGTTAACTCTAATGGTATGGGTAGAATAGACCATAGCCCAAATGGTCAGGTCAGAATAACAGAAACAATTAGGCCCGAGTTAAAATATAAAAAAATGGTTATTGTGTTACTGACGACACGACATTGAGTTAAGAACTATTATTTTGTTACCGATAGTAAGATACAAGAGAAAAAAAAAAAAAAAAAAAACATGTCATTTTGTTACCTCCAACATGATATATGGTCAAAAGTGTCAAAACCCGCTATTTTGTTAATGACAACACTATATAGTGTTTGGATCTATTGAGAGATTATAGCAAATCGGACAGAATTCCAATTCCAAAGTAAAATAATTTTATACATAATTAATCATAATTATTTATAATTTCATGTGTTGATTTGATAGTGTGTAAGTCATTTGAATCATGAAACATAAAAAGTGTATAGATTACCATGCATGATTCGGGTTTTCAAAAAAATAACAATTTTTCAAATATTTTTTTTTTTGATGAGATAGTTGGGTAGCATAAATATAAGTAAAAAAAAAACATTAACTAAGTTCGAAAGTGACTTACATATGATTTGATAATATAAATAATATAAATATAACTAAAAGTATTAATTAAGTCCGAAGGTTATTTACCTTAAACGCACAATCTAATTTAAATCACAAGGCTTTACAAAATTATAGTAAGTTTCAACAGCAAACAATTCATTTCTCTTCGAGCATTTCAAAAATTAACCTATCATAATATTATTATAGGTTTTATCAAACCAACAATCTAAACAATTCCCAATACTTTTGTTTCCGTGATTCAAGGGTGTGTTAGACAATCAATGGGATCCACCTCACTATGTTCTTATATCTTTCCACTATTCATAATAAAAGTAATAATATTGAACCTAACAAGGTTTTAGATCCAAATAATCACAATTTACTCAATAACAATTAAAAGATAGACGAGGTTTCATAATAAGTTCCATAGATCGATCGGGGTAAACTATAGATTTCAACATTAGTTGACTCATTGTTTCCTATTTCGATTCAACCTCCAAAGTAAGTTTACTAGAATACGAATATTTTAAATTTCACATAGATCGGATTTCAGAATATATTTTCAAATTTCACGATCTATTAGAAATTTGGATTGTAGAAAATCACAGGCTTTCCATTTAAGCATATCAATCTATTTTTGATGAAATTTTCTATGAAAGCCATATCAAAGAAAACCTATGAAAAATTTTCTAAGGGTATTTACTAGAGGTATCAATCGGGTTGTGCCACCCTTGAGTCGACATGACCCGACATGAATGGCAGTGCCTAGGCACGTCCCAGCATTGTAGACATTTGGTCGTGCATTGGCACTGCCTGGGGTCGTGCTCATGATGGGTCGGTGCCACATGGTCGTGCCTCGCACAACATGAGAAGAGCCATTACTAGCTATGCCAAGCAAAGCCCGCAACGCGCGACTACTTGTCGAACCAGTCTAGCTTGGCACGATTTTTTTTAAAGGCTTTTAAGCCCCAAAATTAAAGGACTAAAACACTCTTTTAATAGTTATAAAACGACTATTTTTTTAGGGTATTTGTGTCTTTCAACTAAAATGACATTTTACCCTTGGTCGTGCCTTGACACGTCTTAACATTGTAGACCTTTGGCCATGCCATGGCCAAAGGTTGTGCTCATGTTGGGCCAGTGCTTGGACTATCCCCAAGCCGGCATGGCCCATGTGGGCTAGGATTACTGGTTGTGCTATGTAAAGACCAGAACGATATTACTTATCAGGCCAGTTTGGCTTGGCAGGATTTTTCTTTTCATTTGTTTTTTTAAAGGCTTTTAAAGGTCAAAAAGGACCAAACTACTCTTTTAATAGCTATAAAACGATTATTTTTTAGGGTATTTGTGTCTTCTGGCTAGAATGAGATTTTACCTTTCCTAATAACTCTACACAACTAGTTTATGAGGGTATTTTGGATAAACCTATGAATAAATCTCTTACAAGTAGTTGAGGTAATTTTTAACTTTTATTGTTTTTTATTGCATAATGGTTGGCTCTTCATATCTTCTAGACCCTTGGATCCTCAAAATCTAGGCTATGATACCACAAATGTCAAGACCCGCCCCCATCTTGTACCGGCTGATCATCATGGGGCGGGGTCCCTCACACCAACCGTGGTCAAGCTATCTACTTCATGTTCCAAATACCAATACTAAATGATAAGGAATAATCAGAGTTTTTACAATCATAATTTGACACAAGATAAAACAACCAACAATATATATACAATCATACTCACAAGGGTGCATGCCTACAAATATCTTATATATATACACAAGAATCCTAGAGTATGCAACCTAGACATCATCCATGTGTACAAGTGTACATACAATATCAAACCACACCCTACTCAGAGCCTACTATGTCGCTCACAGTCTATATCGAGATTGGTAAATATGAGAGATGAGTAGTCAGCTTTACAAGCTTAGTAAGAGAAATAGATCCCTGATAGGGGTTATCATAAGAAAATATACATTTCATAAAATCATTCCATGCATAGAAAATATGTCAGTACTATACATAAATTCATCATGTAATACTGGTCAAATTTGTACCAAAATCATGGCAAACATGCTGATTATTTTCTTATAATCAAGACATAATTCCATCTGAACGGGAAAAACACAATAAAATCTATGTATATGCAATCAACAGCATCGCATCACTAATGCACATCAATACCATGCATGTATGCCATAGATCCATGCCTGGTATGCACCCACTCTGATGTCCTATGTCCTACCAATCTGCATGAAACAATATGACATGTATGTACGACCACCCCCAAAGGGAATGACAACTAGTACCATGCTCCCAAAGAGTATGGGTAGGGTTTTTTTTTTTTAAAAAAAAAAACTAACGACTTAAAGTATTGAAATCACCCCTCTCAAATGTGGTACCGACTACAGTCCCAAAGACCTAAAAAGACTCATACACCAAGCCCTGGTAAAAAAACTAGGACAACTATCTGGGTGCATCTCAAACATATATTCCATATCCTTCCAAGGTATTTACAACCCATGCAAGTTTATATTTCATAGTTTAAAATATTATCTTATTCCTCATTTTCAAAACAAATCATCCCTCCTTTAAGGGTAATTTCTAACCCATATCTCATGTATCATGCCAACCCTCTGTTCAGGGTGGTCTTAAAATCAACACATTTAAATACAAGCATTACATAGAAAATCTGTTTTATTAAAATAGTGTTGTAGTAAGTATAAAACAACCTTTACTAGGGGTAATCACATCATAAATACTAAAAATCGCATTTAGAAAGATCCAATGTGTCATTCAATTCATAAGAGATAAAAGAAAGTGGAATCCTGGGGTTCATCCTGGGGGGTCTTCGATGGCTTTACCACATCCTAAACATAATAAACATCCATCATATTATATTTCATAACATTTGAAATTCTTTTCATGCATTAAAAGACCCTATTCATGTCTATATTGAAATGTCGGCTTTCAAAATTAAAAGACCCTAGTCATGTCTATCCATGAGATGACTTTCAATAAAATATCTCAGTTGGACCTTGAGTCAGGCATTTTAGGTAGGGGGCCTAGTTGCACTCCTGTCCCTCAGTGCTCTTTTCGACTTCTGTTAGTCAAAATTTTTTTAGCACCTGGGACACATTACCTTCTGAGTGTTCCAGGTGGACTTCCACCATTAGCGTCGCCGATACGAGTTCCTTGTCTGGCCAACCCGAGAGAGTAAGAGTGGCAGTAGAGAGGTTTGAGTGATTACCTTTGGAGTTGAGCCGTTTATTTTTTTTCCCCCTGTGTGTTCCTTGGTTCCTTTGCTTGGGCCTTCTAGGATTTTAATTATTATGGCAAAGGTGGGTGGTTTGTCTTTCTTGTGCCTACCTCTTGGCCATGGTACTAATGCTTGTACCACCTGAGGCTCAATTGGTGGGGTATCTTATGTTTCTTCTCTTGGTTCCAATAGGGCTTCCTCTATTCTTGGGAGGCGGGAGTGGTTCTTTTCCTACATTTTCCCTGATATGATTCTTTCCTATGCTTCATCGGTGATAAGGTTCTAAGAGTTCCTATTCTTTTTAGTGATTCTTTACTTAGATCTAGATCAATTCCATTTTCCAATATTATGATGTTGTTATCTCTTGGATTAAAGTGGTCCTTAAGGTAGTTAAAAGGCCTTATTGTGCTTGTTAATTCATAAGGGGTCTCAACCATTACATTAGGGATAGATGGGTCAGTTCCCATAGAGATCTGGGCTGACACTGTGTGAATTGAGCCAGAATAGAACAAGGAAACGGCTAGGGGCAGCGGGCTTGGGCTGGCTTCGTACTCAACTCGCAACCTGCCAGACCCAACCACTCATTCTCATGCGCTCCTCCATTGTTGCACAACGGTTTGTGTGTGCGCATGCGCGATGCACGCACGGGTTATCGGGGCTTAGAGGACCCATCTCATCTGCGTTCCTTACTAAGCCTGAGTCATGTTACGGGGCCGGTTTCCCCCTCCATGTTGCCACCATGAATTCATCCACATCGACGTCCTCCGATTCTTCCTCGTCCCCGAACGAGAGACCATGACTCGCTTAGTCAATCGCTATATTTCTTTCCATGTACTTGGTCCTTTCCCTGGAATAGAAACAAGTGCTCTTCTTTGTCATGACTCGCATTTCGTGAGTTGTCACCTCAGACGTTGACCTCGACGCTCTACCAAGTATAGCCGCCGATGGTGGCAGGCCCTTAAACCTCGGCTTTGTGACGGTACTATGGTCCGTCATAAGCATGGTGCTTATGGATCGGTTCTTTAAGTAGTCTTCTTGTCGCTCTCTAATAACGATCCCTTTTTGCAGGCCACCACTGGACCTCACTGAAGCTTTCATAATCCCCAAGATTGAGGCTTTCCCTTTGTCAATTCGGCTCACCTGAAGTTGCGTGAGCACATGGCAATGCTCCCGGAGCCGTTAGAAGGCCTTCTCGCCTGCTGTCTTAATCAAATCACCATGTCCTACTTGTCGGCGATTTCCCAATGGAAATGCCTATTGTTCGAACTTTAATTCCACCTGAAAAGTATGTTGTTTGCTTCCATTGTTGCAATGGATAGAGCAGGACATGGTTTTGGGCATCATGATTTGGAGGACTGCCTGGACATCATTGGCGAATTCTCCCCCATGGTCGTTGACGAAGACCTGGTCTCCGGCCTATTTCAGCATCCGCGTTGCTGTGTCTCAACTCCAGCAAAACATTGGGAGCTACCTGATCACTACCCACCTCATCCCCCTCTCCGCTTTCTCCAGCCGCTAGAAGTACGATGACTTGGCTTCGAACTCGAGGGAGAATTCTGGTAGGATCATCAGTCTAACTCCCTCGATTTTTGGTATAACCTTGGCAGATGAGCACGCGATGATGAATTGGCGGTCTCTGAGAGGTTTTACCACCTAATTCCACTCTTTGTCAACAACTGTCTTCATCGCCGCCATGATCCTTCGGTCATCTACCACGCCTTCTCAGATTTCTGACATGGAGGCGATTCTAAAGCTCTTCATTCGTTCCTTACCCTTCACTATATCGTTATTAAGGGCCAAGGAGATGCAGTGGTGATAAGGTACTTCCTCCTCTGCTTCCTTCCGCTGAGTCTCATGATTCACCGTCAACGAGCTTATACGGCTTGAGTTCTGTGGTTTCACTGCTTCCCTCATGATACTTTTTTGGCTTAAGCTTCCTTTTATCTTTTCCAGGATGACACTTTGTTCCCTCTGTAGCACATTGCACTCCCAACAACACATCGGGCTCTTGTGTCTAACACCACCGCACCGCCAACAAGTCACCGCTCAACGGATCTCCTTTGTATGGTGGCCCAGCCTTAACCACTGCCCACACACATTGATCATTCTGGTGGGAGTGCTGATAGTAGGTAGTGAATGGCGTTGTGATGGGGGTGATCGCTCTCTCAGTTCAACCCAAAAGCCGCTGCTCAGTCATCGTCGCGGCTTGAAGTGGACCTCAGTCCATCCGTACGTCCTCATTTGAGCTCTCTGTCATCACTGTTGGGGGAGTAGCGAAGCTGCTTTCCTCACCTCGGACCACTCCCTTGTAGGAGAGGTGTTGTTGCCAATGTCCTGAGTTTTGCTTTACTGGAAGCTCCACTAGGTAGCTGCTGATCCCCTAGGTCCTCGTTTTGGGTTGTTAGTGTTGTGTGGGGATTCTTGTGAAGCCTTAAGCTTCCAGACCCAACTCATTCTCAATGATTCACCTCACCGAGGTTTACCTTGCCGGAAATCGCCTTTCCTTCGCCCAAGTTTTTACCTTTGATTTATAAACTTTTTTTTATCATGTTATCACAACAATTTTGGGGAACTTGTAACACACACACACACACACACACACACACACACACACACATATATATATATATATATATATATATATATATATATATATATATATAGTATTATTCTTGTCTTTAGGATCGGATCATTGTCTTGAGATCCAGACCATACATTTCGGCCCCTGGAGCATGTTTAAAAGATTTCCAACCGTACAGATGGGAAGATCATCAAAAAATAAGCTAGTATGTCCATTTTCATACAATTTGGTGACCGTTTGGTCCTCCCACTTAATGGTTGAAATTCAAATTTCAATAAAATAAGAACAGTTAAGTAGGAGGACCAAACGGTCACCAAATTATATGAAAATGGACATACTAGCTTATTTTTCGATGATCTTCCCATACGATGGTTGGAAATCCTTCAAACATGCTCCAAAGGTCGAGTTTTTTTTAATATATATATATATATACAGAGGTGTTACAATCAGGGCGGCAGCAAATGAAGCCGACTCACTCTAACACCCAAAACCCAACTAAAAAAATAAATAAATAAAAGCCCAAACCCTAAACCCAAGATTGGCTAAGTGTTAGAGTGGCCTGACTCTAACATATATATATATATATATTGTTGATGCAAGAATCCGGAAGAATTCGCAATCCAGATCAACAATTGAATTTGTAGTTTAATTGGGGATAGATTCGATGAGATTGAGAAGGATCGAGAGAGAAAAACTCAAGAAGAAGAAAGATCAACACAGAAATTACGTGGAAACCTCGAATCGGGGAGAAAACCATGGAAGATCTTTAAGAACGGAGACGAAATCACTATCAAATCGACGGAATTACAAAGCTTTGAGTGGAAAACTGGGTTTCTAGAGAGGCAGGGCTTCAACCAATTATCCCGCTTCAAGATGACTCGGCAAGCTCCTCTATTTATAGGCTCTTAGAGAGCGGGAACTGCTTGGGGCGCAAGTCACAACCAATAGACCACGTGGTTGCCAGCTGGAGTTAGTTAGGCTAACAGCTTATCTTATTTCTTGATGCTTCTAGATTGCCAGGCCGGTATTCAGTTTGATCTCAACGGCCTCTTCTTCTAGATACTTCCAGATTGTCAGGTTGCCATTCAGTTAAATCCCAACGGTTCCAACTGTAACTCTTTCTAGAAGGGTGTCGAGTCCTTCAGTTTATGGCGCTGCCTGCGGACTCGGGGCTCGTGGTGCCTCCTTCGGGTCTGGAAGTGTTGCCTTTGAAAACCAAAGAGATGGGCTAATTCCCCGAGAAAGTTCACCTTAAGTGAACCGAGGCGGTTGTTTCCATTCTGTCTCCCGAGGGGGTTAACTCCAAGGGGGAACCCGAGGGGGTTACCGTGACGGATCAAAGGACAAGATCGATCTACGTGTCGAGTGTCAGGCTCCTCGGTTCTTACCCTCATCATTCAGTCCCCCACCCCACAAGCATGCTTGCGCTAGCTACGTATACGGGAAATAGAAGTTTGGCCGTTTTGTCCTTGGTTGCCTCGCGTCACAAAGCAGTGCTTGATTTGGGGCTAACTTCCCGAACCGATGTGGCATCGGTTCACTGCTCCTGGCGGTAAGGCGCATTTAATGCGACGCACTTTTTAGTATGCGCCGTTTAAAGAAATGATGATCTTTTAACATAGTGGCTGGTCCCATCATTTGTGACACGTGGCGTTCATCTGACAAGTTCCGAGTCCATGCTTTGATCTTGACCTCACGATGTCTGAATTTGAATGGACGCTTCAGATTATCCGTTTCTTCGCGAAGGGATCCGGACCGTTGAAGCGGATTACGACGGTTTAGATATTGTAACGTCGATCGAGTCCTATTTAAAAAGATCTCCCCCCAATCAGTTAAAGATTTGCTTTCTTCTTCTTCTTCTTCCTCTCGCCTGTCCCTTGAAGAAGCCTGTGCTAGGATTTTTTCTTTCCTCTCAGAGTGCCCATCAAATGGCCCCAGGTACGAGATCTCCTCCTTTACCTGTCGATACTGCGGTTTCTTCCCTTGAACAAGAAGCTGAGGTAGTTCAACCTGTCTTTAAATATTCGGGTCCGAATGCCTGTTCAAACGAGTACCCGTGTCTTCTTTCCCCCGAACGAATTAACGCAATAGCGGTAGAGTATAGCATCTATGGAGTTCCTTCTCCTTTAAGTTACAGGATCCCTAGTGCTTCTGAGCGCGCTAGTTCCCCGTCAAGGGAAGGGGAAATAGCTGTTTATTATGAAGCTTTGATTGGTGGTCTTAGCCTTCCCCTTCCCCAATTGTTTGTAGACATCTTGAATGAATTCGATATTTGTCCTTCCCAACTCGCTCCCAATTCCTAGAGATGTCTTTGTTGCTTCGTCGTTGTTTGTCTTCATAGCTGTATTGAACCCACTGTAGATAAGTTTAAATTTTATTTTGGTTTGAGTCGTGAGAAGTCCACCGATTGGTACTTCTTCGGGGCTCGCCAGAATCGTCGTTTCCTCGGCTCTGTGCCCTCTTCACTGAAAGGCTGGAAATCCAAATACTTCTTTGTTTCTAGTTCGGAGGGTTTCCCATTCCGAACCGAGTGGGGTACTCCCAGATCTCATCCCATGGAAAAGAGAGATCTCAATGAAGAGGAGGAGGGCGAATACAATAAACTCTTAGAATGTTTCGATCTCCGGGTCGATTCATATCTTACTTCGGACATTCTTCAAGCTAGTGGCCTCTACACCATCTTGGGTAGGGTTTGTGTCGAAATCTGCTTTCTTCCTGGTTATTAGCTTATCCCATCGCTAATCTGAACTTTCGTATTTGTTCTGCAGATAAAAGGCCTGTCAATGTCCGAGCCGCTGCCGGGAACTTGTTGTCCACTGTGAGGGCAAAAGAGGGTCAGCTGAGAGCCTCGAAACTTGAGAAGAGGAAGAGGAGGGAAAGTTCCCGAGCCACAACAACTGAAGAACCTCCATAGAAGAAGGGGGGAGCCGCGGGAGGAAAGAATCTGGACTTAGCACCAGAGGCAAGAGATAAGACCTCGCGGGCGAGTTCGGGAGCACCTGTAACTAAAGCAAGTGGCCCCGTAATGAAGGGTGTCGTGAGGAAGGTGGGTACCCTCGTTGCTCGTCCGACTAGGACCGCCGAGGAGATCTCGACGCTGACTCCAATCGAGGAAGTGGATAGTGATGACGCGGTTCCAATCTCGGCGAGGCTGTTTCGTGTTCGTCCGAACCCAACTGTCCCTCCTACTACTGTTGTCCCCGAGCTCCCGGTTCAAGAAGTAAATTTGGGAGATGCAATCGAAGATTTACCTCCTATTCATCCCTCTGTGGAGGAATCCAGGCCCGTTCCTGAACCAACTGTTCCTCTTAGGCGGTCGAGAAGGGGACAGTTGAGGATTGGAGAGCCCGCGGAAATAACGACTTCCGCTCCACCCGCGAAAGAGGGTCTGGCCCCTGCGGAAAAGGGAAAAGCCCCTATCGCGAGCAGTTAAAAATGAATGAAGGTAAATCCTCTAGAGGGACTTTTCTTCAATCCTGAATCCGCAGCCTTTAGTTTGGAGCTTCTCCATTCCGAAGACTCGGAGTTGAGACTCGACAAGCTGGAAGAAGATGAGATAGCCGCCCATCTCCGAATTACTGCCATCTCCGTAAGTATTTGGTCGCTTCATATTCTTCTGACGTTCTTCTCTTGCTTCGTCTAATATTCCGTGCATTGTTCTGTGCAGAATAGTATCCTGTCTGATAGGGTTGCCCGCTTGCTAAAGGAGAGGAGGGATCTTCGCCTTGCACTTTCTCTTCGGGAAGGCGATTTCCAAAACTTAAAGGATGAGATTTCCGCCCTGAAGGCAGAAAGGGATAAAATTCAAGCCTCCTTGGACTCCTCTGGTAGAAAGTGTCAAAAACTTCTTGATGAAAAGATGAATCTGGAGGGGAAGATCAGACCCCTGGAAGAAGAAATCAGGAGGTATAGGGCCGCTGCTGACGAGATGATTACGAGCCAAGGAGCCCTGGAAGATAGGTGCAAACTTGCTGAAGGAAAGTGGGCGCAGTTGTCGGAAACATATGGCAGGACGGCCTCAGAGTTGGTCCGGATCAAAGAGCAGGTGAAGACTCTGATAGAGGAGAACAATAAGCTTCAAGGAGATTTGGACAACAAATCTATTCTTCTCAATGAGGCGAATCGCCTCATTGTTTCGCTGGAAGCTGAAAAAGAAAGACTTTCCTCTGAGGTGGCTTCTCACCAAGAAACATTGAGCCTTTGTTCCGATCAAATCAAACAGGCCGAAGCCATCTGTTCAAGCGAGAAGGCTGGGGGATATGACATCGGGTTCCTCGCAAGGGGCTCTGACGCTTTCCGGGTCCTTCGGGAATTGGTTTTACAAGTGGTCCCCAAGGAAATTTTAAAGACCCTCCCAGTAGACTTCTCGACACTGACCTACAAAGGGGGTCTTAAATATCTCGTCGGCGAAGACCCCACTGCTAATTCTGAAAACGAGTGGCTAGAGGAACCTTCGTCGGGAGAGGATGGGGGAACTGGTGCTGAAGGTGCTCCCACCGAAGGAGATCAAGGAACAACAGAGGTTGACTTCGAGGTCGTGGCTCCCCCCATTGATCAACCTACCACCGCTTCCGATGGCAAAGAAGTTCCTCAGCCTTGAGCTCAATTGTCTGTTTTGTTTTATCTTGGCTTAGTTTTCTGCCACGGACTTGAATTGTAACTTGAATTTCTTGTGAATAAAATCTTTCGAATTGATCTCTCCTGTTTTCAAATCACTGAGCTTGTTTGTCGTGCTTCAAGTTTGAGTCTTGATCGAAGTTCTACGTGTCTATTTCCCGAAGAGGGGTAATAGCCAATCGATCGAAGCGCTTCAAGTTTTTTCCCGAGGAGTGGTAATAGCTAAGCGATTGAGGCGCTTCAACCTATTTCTCGAAGAAGGGTCATAACCAAGCAATCGAAGCACTCCAAGTTATTTCCCGAGGAAGGGTTATAGCCAAGCGATCGGGGCGCTTAAAGCTTTTTCCCGAGGAGTGGTAAGGCCAAGCGATCGAAGCGCTTCAAGCCTTTTCCCGAAGGAGGGACAATAGCCAAGCGATCGAAGCGCTTAAAGCTATTTCCCGAGGAGGGATCGTAACCAAGCGATCGAAGCGCTTCAAGTTATTTCCCGAGGAGGGATAACGTTTTGAGGAAGGTATTTTTGGTAACAATGAGAACACTATTGTCAAGAAATTGCAGCCGAAGGACTTATTTTATTGATAGTACCTTCGGAGATGCTCGGAGTGATATGGGCGTTTCAATTTCTTCCCATTCATCCTAACAAGCCAGTATGTTCTAGGCCTCACAATCCCTTGAACAACATATGGTCCCTCCCAATTCGGGGTTAGTTTACCTGTTCGACTTTTGTTTCCATCGAACTTATTCGCCCTTAGGACGAGATCACCAATTTGGAAGGTCACCTGCTTCACCTTCTTATCATAGAAGCGCTTCACCCTTCGTCGGTAAGATGCTGCCTTGAGATTTGCTTCATCCCTCCTCTCCTCCAGGAGATCGAGCTCTGCCCTGAGTCGCGTCTCATTCACCTCAGGATAGAAAACTTGAGTTAGGGGAGTTGAAATTCTTGTCTCAGGGGGGATCACTGCCTCGGTCCCGAATGCAAGAGGAAACAGTGATTCTCCAGTTGGGGTTCGGGTGGTTGTCCGATAGGCCCAAAGGGTCCCAGGAATCTCCTCAACCCAAGAAGATCCGTGACTGAGGACCCTTGTCTTCAAACCATGGAGAAGAGTTCTGTTAGTTACTTCCACTTGCCCTTTTGTTTGTGGGTGTGTAACCGAAGTGAGCCTGTGTTCAATGTTGAACTTGTCGCAGAACGATCTGAAGGCTGAATTGTCGAACTGGCGTCCGTTGTCGGTTATGAAAGCCACGGGGATCCCGAACCGGCAAAGAATCGCCCTCCATAAAAACGCTTCACACGCCTTCTCCGTGATTGATGACAATGGTTCTGCCTCGACCCACTTCGTGAAGTAATCGATGGCTACAATAAGGAACTTCATTTGTCGAACCCCGACAGAGAATGGGCCCAGAATATCAACTCCCCATAAAGCAAATGGCCTCGCACTTACGATTGAAGTCAAGTGAGCTGATGGGCGCCGTTGGACATTGGAATGACGCTGGCAGGCATCGCACTTCTGAACAAACTCGACGGCGTCTTTAGCCAATGTGGGCCAGTAATAACCTTGTCGAAATACCTTGTGACTCAGGGCTCTTCCCCCGAGGTGATCGCCTGCCTCGCCACCATGAATTTCCTTTAAGACATACCTCGCCTCGGAGGGACGCAAGCATTTTAGGTACGACAAGGTGAAGGACCTTTTGCAGAGTTGCCATTCGATCATGCTGTAACGAGCCGCTCGGACGATAATCCGCCGAGCCTCCTTCGGATCGGGGGGGAGTGTATTACTTTGGAGATAATTCAATATGGGGTCCATCCAACTCTCCTCATTGTTGATATCAAGGAGCTCCTCAATCGGCCGACATTCAATTGTTCTTGCTGTGAGGTATTGAATGTTGATAGGCTGCGTTACCTCTACTTCAGATGTCGCTAATTTTGAGAATAAATCAGCTTCCTGATTCTCCTCTCGGGCAACTTTATTGACATGGATGCTCTGGAAGCCATCAATGAGTTTGCGAACCATGTCTCTATATTTCTGCATGTTGTCCTCCCTAGCTTCGAACTCATTAGTAATATGGCCAACTACCAACTGTGAATCGGTATTGGCTTGAAGGCTCCTAACTCCCAGGCCTCTGGCGAGTTAGAGTCCAGCAATCATCGCCTCATATTCTGCCTCGTTATTGGTTGCTTTGAAGCTGAACTTCAATACCGTCGAGGTGCTCCATCCTGATGGCGACCGCAACACCACACCAGCTCCCGAACTATCAGAGTTTGCAGACCCATCCGTGTAAAGAACCCACCGAGGGGTAGCCTGCTCCTGCAATCCGGAACTTCCCGACGGGTGGGTAGATCCCCCGTCGGTTACGGTTAGTTCGGCAATAAAATCAGCAAGTACCTGGGCCTTTATTGCTGTTCGCGGCTCGTAACTGATATCATACTACCCGAGCTCGATTACCCACTTGGTCAATCGCCCAGAGGACTCGGGACAGTGAAGTACTTGCTTCAGGGGCTGGTCAGTGAGGACTTTTATCTTATGGGATTGGAAATATGGTCGCAACTTCCTGGCGGATGTGACAAAGGCAAGAGCCAGCTTCTCGAGGGGAAGGTACCTCGATTCGGTATCAGTGAGGACCTTACTTATATAATAGACTGGCTTCTGAATTCCTCCTTCATCCTTAGTGAGGACCGAGCTAACGACTGAATCAGTGACTGCCAAGTATAGAAGCAACTCTTCCACAGGCTTTGGCTTCACTAGTAGGGCAGGCGACTGCAGGTAATCCTTCAATTGGCTCAGTGCCAATTCACACTCTTCAGTCTACTCCACCTTCGGTGCTTTCCTGAGGGCTCTGAAAAAAGAAAGGTTTTTCTCCCCAGATCTTGAAATGAATCTCCCGAGGGCAGCTAACCTTCCGTTCAGACTTTGTATCTCCTTTATGGTCCTCGGGGATCTGGTCTCCATGATAGCTAGTATTTGTTCGGGATTCGCCTCTATTCCTCTATGTGTAATCATAAACCCGAGGAACTTTCCTGATCTAACCCCGAACGCGCACTTGCTAGGATTAAGGCTCATTCCATGAGCCCGCAAGGCTGCAAACGTTTCCTTCAAATCCGAGGCATGCTCTTCGGCGAAGAGACTCTTCACAAGTATATCATCAACATAAGCTTCAACATTCCTCCCAATTTGCTTTTTAAAGACTTTATTCACCAACCTCTGGAATGTAGCTCCTGCGTTCTTTAATCCGAAGGGCATCACCTTATAACAATAAGTGCCTCGGGAGGTAATAAAGGATGTTTTTCCCTTATCGGACTTCGCCATCAGAACTTGGTTGTATCCTGAGAACGCATCCAGGAAGCTAAGCATTTCATACCCAGAAGTAGAATCTACTAGATTATCAATAAGAAGCAGGGGGTAGTAGTCCTTAGGGCAAGCTTTATTGAGATTTGTAAAGTCTACACACATCCTCCACTTCTCGGAGGATTTCTTCACCATAACTACATTAGAAAGCCATTCAGGGTATTGGACCTCCCGAATGAATTCTGCCTTAAGGAGTTTATCAACCTCTTCTTCAGCAGCTACGAGGCGATCTGGAGCATAGTTCCTCTTCTTCTGAATGAATGGCTTAACAGCAGGATCGGCATTGAGTTGATGTTCGATCACCTATCGAGGGACTCCAGGCATCTCCTGGGCAGTCCAGGCAAAGACATCAGCATTATCCTTGAGAATTGTGAGGAGCTCGCTTTGTCTCTTCAGCTCAAGTCCTTCCCCGAGACGTACAGTTCGTTCGGGAAGGTTCTCGTCCAGCGGGTATTCTTTCAGCCACGTGGTCTAACTAACTCCAGCTGGCAACCACGTGGTCTATTGGCTGTGACTTGCGCCCCATGCAGTTCCCGCTCTCTGTGAGCCTATAAATAGAGGAGCTCGCCGAGTCATCTTGAAGCGGGATAATTGGCGAAGCCCTGCCTCTCCAGAAACCCAGTTTTCCACTCAAAGCTTTGTAATTTCGTCGATTTGATAGTGATTTCGTCTCCGTTCTTGGAGATCTTCCGTGGTTTTCTCCCCGATTCGGGGTTTCCACGTAATTTCTGTGTTGATCTTTCTTCTTCTTGAGTTTTTCTCTCTCGATCCTTCTCAATCTCATCGAATCTATCCCTGATCAAACTACAAATTCAATTGTTGATCTGGATTGCGGATTCTTCCGGATTCTTGTATATATATATATATATATATATATATATATATATATCACATCCCACCATATGTCGTTTGGGATAATGTTATTTTATTAATTTTAATTGTATAATTTCATAAAAAATGTGTTAAATATAAACAATGTCCTACTTTTTCAAAATCTTAAATCTAATATTACAAATAAATTCAATCTCTTCTATTTCTTGGGCTTAGTAGTGAAAAACGGGGAACAATCATATTTGTGATCATCACAACTTGAAAATAAAACTTGACGCATTTTACATTGGTTTTTATGATCCATCATAATCCAATCCGACGAACAAAATTTATTTAAATGAAAAAAAATAAACTAATGAAATCATGTTATCTAAACAAACCTCAATCATTAGAAAAATATGACCATTCGCTCACAATGCACCAATACACAAATTGAGTTCCCGTAAACCATATTATAAACAATTAATCTTAAGAAATAACCTTGAAGTTAAAGAAATGTAAAAGATTCCCTATACTAGTTGTTAGGAGTCTAATGTATGCTCACGTTAATTTGTACACGTCAAGACATAGTATTCATTGCTGAAATGCTAGGTAGATATTTGAGTAACCTTGGGATGGATCACTGGAAAACAACCTTACAGTGAAATATAAGGATTACATGCTCACATATAAGAGATAAGATCAGTAGAAGATCATACACTATTCTGATTTTGATTATGCTAGATGCGAAGATATTTGGAGATCCACATCAGGCTACATTTATTTATTAGCTGGAGGAGCAATTTTGTGTAAGAGTGCCAAGCATACACTCATAGCTTCTCTCACCATGGCAATAGAATTTGTCACTGGGTTGTGCAATATGAGGTATTGAAAGAAAGACCACTAAAGTTATATTGTGACACCATATAAACAAGTTTATATTCCAACAACAACATAAGCTTATCTAGGTCAAAGCATATTGACATAAAATTTCTAGTGTTGAAGGAGAGAGTATAGAGTGGACAAATTTTTTCATAGAGCACATTGGGACAGACTCCATGATTGTGGATCCACTTACTAAGGGATTACCACCCAAGATCTTTCATGAGCACACTTCTCATATGGGTGTTATATCATGTGAGGATGTCATGGTTTAGTGGGAGTTTTGTTTGTTGCTTTATGTTGTATTTAGACACATTTATTTGAATATTTAATTGTTATTCAATTTATTTTCACTTTGTTGTATTGTGATATGTTTGATATCCTTAAAGATTAACGTAGGACAAGTTGGGAATAGACATGTATGTTTGGATCACATTATATAAAATTTCCATGCTACATGATCCATGATTGATCTATGTCATTTGGTTGTATTGGCGGATGAAACTAGTGATGGACTTAGCTATGGTAAATGTGAGAAAAATCTCTTAAATCCTATATCAATATAGTCAATGGACAAGATTGTTTATGAATACTCTTATTTATGTGTAAAGACTGCCCCTCTGAAACACTGTGCCAATTCCAACTTTTGGCTTATCTTGAATAAATGCATTAAATGAGGGGTTTATTTGCATAAATGATGACTAGTATGTAATATGGAACAAATCCCGAGGCAATATGGAAAAATAAAAAATAATAATTTTTCCAAAAATTAAAAAAATAAAATAAAACCAAATTTAAATCTTGATTAAAAAGAAAGCATCAATCAAATCGAATCAAACCAAGAAAGGAAAACATCAATCAAGTCAAAATCAAATTTGAATGAATTAACAAATAATAAAAAATAATCAAATCAAATCAAAATAGAGAAGGGAAGGAAAAATCAAAGGGGGATTGATGATTATATAGGGATCCGAAGAAGAAGACGAAAAAGGGGGGATCAAGTCCACCTCTCCCGTTCTCCCCCTCATCATCTTCTCCTCTGAAACATCCCCTACCGTTGTCCTCCCGTAGCCGCCATAGATAGAGAGAAGCTGTGCGGTTGATCTCGGTCAAACAAGCAGACAAGATTCTATCTTTGATGGCTTTGCCGAGGGAGATAGGCTTGGGTCCGCCACCGACGAGATGTCGTTGCCGACAAAGCTCCGTTGACACCATCACCATTGATCGTCATCGATGCCAAGGATGGATACCATCCTGGAGCTTAGTGGCATCGTCACCAAACTAGTCCGATCGCCGCCGGAGATGAAACAAAAAAAAAGAGCACAAAAAAAGAATGAAAAAAAAGGGGGAATGGAGAAAAGAAGAGTAGATAAAATGGAGAGGCTTTATCTATTACACATTAAAAAAAAAACCCCATGGTCCCGTTGCCGCTGTCCTCGAAGGAGCATCAAAGATCCTTCACCAAAAGCTTCCCGATCTCCTTCAAGCTCCCATTCATGGCAACACACAACGCCGCCGGCTTCTCCACCCCCATCTCCATTAGAGAAGCTTTTAGGAGAGAAGAGTAGTAGATCTTTGGACCATTTCTATAGCCCAAGATCCCCATCATTCCTAGAAAGACACCAGCAGCGCGAGTTGGAACGCAACGACCTCATCTCCCCCTGCGTTGGTTCTTCCTCTCCATTCCATACCCAGAGTCTCCATGTTCAGCTCGTCAAAAAAGGGTCTCCTGAAGATGTGTTTCAGTCCAACAATCTCATCAACTCCTATGTCAGAACGTGCCATATGGTGGTTGCCCACGAAATTCATGAGAGGAATGCGGTTTCATGGACTTGCTTGATCGCTGGGTATACGCAACATGGTTTACTCGAAGGTTGCTATTGGGAATAGATTGATTAACATGTATGCGAAATGTGGTGCCATTTGGAAAGCATACAAGGTGTTCCAGAACATGAGAAAAGGAAAGAAGAAGAAAAGAAAAAGAAGATATTAAAAAAAGTGAAGAGAAAGAGAAGGAAAATGAGGATAAGATGAAATATAAGGAAGAGATTGAAGCGAAAAGAGGTGCTGCTAAAGCTGCTGCAGCAAAAGAAAAGGAAGAAGAAAACAAAAGAAGAAGGAAAAAGATGCAAAAGAAAATGGAGAATGCTCCTCTCAAGTTATGACCTTTTTTTTATCGTAAGTTATGTTCCTGATTTGCCGACATTTTTGCCAATAAAATGTTTATAATGGAAGATGTTTCTCTCCCTCCAAAAAGAAATAGTAAAGCATTTGCTCATGAATGTAACTTACTTGTGATGTTGGTTGTAGAGGATGAGAATGATAATAGTGTTGTTATGGATAAAGAGAGGCAATAACAACAACAAAAGGAGTTCATGGTTCATTAAGTTGTTATTCTTCTGCATTTGAAATTCAAATCGAAAGCGATAGAAAGAAAGAATTCAAGATTTGATTGTAAATTAATTTCATTGAGAAAATATTACAATGTGACATTAAATGCTTGGTTACCGGAGATGCCCTCCAAATGTTCGACGAAATGTCTCAAAGAAGTCATAGTTTCTTGTTTTGAGAGAATTCATATGCCAAGAACTACTAGGCTGGAGTGTTGCACATTATCAAATAGAAGATGAATATTCAAAATATGAAATTCATGAAAATATGATAATGAAGGTGCTGAACAAAGAAACAATATGGAGAAAGTGTTACAACTCTTCAAAGTAACAAGTCAATAAAAGGGGCTGCAGTTTCAAGAACAAGGCTCTATTAACTCCATGAGAAGGAGGAGGACAAGGTTGCAGTAACACTCTCAAGAACAAGGCTGCATTAACTCCATGAGGAGAAGAGCAACAAGGCTGCATTAACCCCATGAAGAAACTATGTAAAGCAAAGGAAAAGAGGGAGAAAGAGAAGAAGTAAAAGAAGAAAAGGATGATGAAAAATCAGTTAGCGAAGTTTATATTGTAATATGAAAGTACCCAAATTGTAAAATTTGTTGAAAAAGACATTCCAAAGTTATGTAAAACTGTTTAGTTATGTGAGTGTCCCTTTGCTTGTTTGATGAAATGCCAGGTGTAAAAAAAAAACATAAAGAGGTTGTTGCAACCATTCGAAAGAAATAGGGATTCACCCACCAGCTACAACCTGCAGGAAAGGAAATTAATTCAGCATGCTGAAAATGGAGAAGGAAGCTAATTTATGCAATTCTGCCAGCTTGACTATCCTCCATTCAAATATTGATAAATTTTGCTAGGAAACTCCGATTAAGGTGAGATTTGCGGCATTGGAAACTAGACATCCAGAGCTTTCCAAGTATATATGGTACAACTCCTTTTGGCGGCCGAATCAGTACAAATTTTGGTTGTAATTTCCTCCAAAGTTAACAGATCGCTGTGGGCCTGCTTGTGTTAAGAGAGGTGGGCCATTAGCAAGTGTGGTTGCATCTCTTGACCTGTCCATGGACTCCAAAAGAGTAAGTTCTTTTTTTATTAATATTGATAATTGGATGCTTGGTGATTTTGGAAATGCCAAAGTTCAATTTAAAAGCAATTGTAAAATTTGTTGAAGAAAATGATTAGAAAATAACTTTCTAATATTGATAATTGGATGCTACGTGCATACTAATAACCTTCTCTCTATATAATGAGTAGAAAATGATTGGTGGCTTTAAACAATGAATCCCTTTAAATGGATGCAACTTAAACATGGCCCCATATGATATTGAGTTAAACTCATTCTCAAGATCATCCATTAACCCTTAGCGGCAATGGAACACGCATCTTGAAGCGGAATGGTGAGATACAAATCTCAAAACGGCACACATCTTGATGCGACGATGGAAAGTGCATCTCGATGCAGCCGTTGAAATACAAATCCTGAAACGGCATTTATCCTGAGGTAGATGATGAAATACAAACCTCAAAGCGTCACACATCTTAATGCAACTATGGAACATGCACCTTGCGATGACTCATAAAATCCAAATCTCAAAGTGACACATACCTTGTGACGAGAGAATACACATCTTGATGTAGCCAATGAAACTCAAATCATGAAGCGGCACGAATCTCAAAGCGATGACAAGTATGCATCTTAAGACGGCTAATATAAACAAATTTCAAAATGACATGCATCCTGAAGCGGCGATGAAATACTCACTTCTAGGCGGTCATTAAAAATCTCCAAATGGTGCAAGATCTCAAGGTGACAGCAAAATAGGCATCTTGAGGCAACCAATGTAGCACAAATTCCAAAATGACGAAGCATAGGTCTCAAGGCGGAAGGCGACGTCATTTATATAAATAAATAAATAAATAAAATATATGTTCATATGTATATGATAATATTTATACATATATAATAAATTGTTATATTCTGCAACAAGTGAAATATGTTTATTCATTTGGCTTTACTTGTATTTTTGCCCTTAATCGGAGGTTCCCAAGACTCTGTCTTGGGTAATTAATAATGGAGGCTTGCCTCTATTAGGAATAGAAGAACTCATAATATCTAAAACAAATAAAATAAATACTCATTTGTGATTCGATATATCGCCTGGTGTCTCTTCACAGACACAACGCCAGGCGGGTATTTTCGATCCCACATGAACTAGCCGGTTCTAGAGTGCGGTCGTTCACTAAGTTCCAACCACCTGCGGGTTAGGAAGGAGGAAGAGGACAGCCGGGAGCTCCTCCATACTTACTGAGGGGGGCCTGGTAACTGCATAACAACAACAATCCTTCTCCAATCTTGGACCTTCTCAACCTTCTGCTCGACGTCTTCGAAGGAACAAGCAAGCCTGTAATCACACACCATTCACTGAACTGCAATCTCAGAAGAGGCAAGGTTGGTAGAATCTGAAATTTCCCCTCTTTTAGATGGGTATGCATGCTATGAATTATGTCTGAAATCCATTAAATGGGGAGGCACTAGATTCTGAATTTGATTAATTGTTGGTGATCACAGAACAAGAGGTTTTGTAGATGAGGCATAGTTGGAGTTAGTGATGTAATGCTTGTAGTTCCAGAAATTTGATGGTTGAATTGCGATAGATTTTTGTTATGTTTTAACATGCACATTAATTGTTTGAGGAAATGTTTCTAAGAACCAATTATACAGAGAAGTTGAGTCAAAGACTGAGATTCACTGATTTATATGTTTAGTTGTTTAATAAAGGTTAGGCATGTGTAGAAGAACAATATTTAGTGAATTCTTCTGAAAGCTGTTGTCCTGAATTTTTGTCAGATTGTAGAATGGCTACAGTTTTATGGTAATAGAGTTAATTAATAGCTGCAGTTTTATGCTCACAAATATTGTTAGTAATGGTTGCAGTTTTATGTTAAAGGAGTTAGTAAATGGCGGCAATTTATGCTCATAGAAAACTGCATTTGTGTATGAGATTCAACCATACTTGGACTCATGAATTGATGCGTAGATTGGCCATAGATGAGCCTGGAAAAAACCTGCATTTTGTGAGCTAAGAACCTGCATTCTGGCGAGCTGAAATTCTGCAGTCTTAACCCCAGAAATCTGCAATTTTATTTAGGAAGTTCTGTAACATTGAAATTTGAAATTTCCTACTCTGAACTCATGCATTTAGAACACTTGAAATCCTGCATTTGCTGAGCTTGAAAATCTGCAGCTTTGTCTCTAAAAATTTTTGTTTTCTATTGCTAATAATCTGCAGCTTAGTTATATATAAACATATATGCTTAAGTGTTGAAAATTAGTAATATATCTAGTATAGTTGTAGTCTGACTTCCCATTTTGAGGGACCTTTTAGGCATTGATACTCTCTTGATCATGGAGTATAATATACCATTAGGAAGGGGAAGAAAAGATTTTTCCAATGAGCCCTATATCAGGGAAATCCGACTTGCGGATTGAGAGATATGGGCAGTTCTCCCCGACCGTGCATAGTAAAAATCTGCAAAACCGGGGCATTTTCTTTTGTCTTAGAAACACTTTATTTTGTGTGATTTAAGAGATTGAGTATGGTTAACGAAACCAATATTCTATGTTATATATATATAGATCATGACACTGGTGTGTGAGTCGCAATGAGAGGCGACCTAGGATCTATATAGCTACTAAAAAGATAGGATCTCGCACTCCATGCTTTGTGAGTATTTCTTACTCCTACCTTGTTTGTGGTTTTCTTTCATTATCTCTTCGAGACGTCTTTCATATATTTGAGTTGATTGGCTTCTCCTTGGATATGTGTTTTGGATTGGCTTGCTATATCTCTTTGAGATTTCTACTTGTTTATATATTCAAGTTGCTTGTTCCCTTGGATATATACTTGTTATGGTGCATTTCTCTTGTCACCTGCTTGGTACAATCTCCCACGCTTGCTCTCGATGTCGGGCTGGACCGATGCTGACGCTGAGTTGATGTCCGTTACGAGGACTACACCGGGTTGGACCAATATCGTTACTGGGGCGATGCCGGGCTAGGTCGATGCCGGCGTTGAGTCGATGCCGTCATTGGGACGACACCGGGTTGGACCACTGCCGTTACCACTAACGATGCCGGGCTGGACAGATGATGTGATTATTCCTAGGTGCTTAGCAGGAGATGTTATTCTTGGATGTTCTCATATCTTTGGTTATTTAATTGCTTCTCTGATCTGAGTCTTATTACTTGACTTTGCTTGCTGCTATTGTATTTCTACTTTACTTGAGCTCTTATTTGTGCTATTTGAGCTGGCCTTATGCCTTATTGTTTTCATGCGATCCTACTGGGCCTGTTCTTTAGGCTCATACACTTGGTTGACTCTTTTTTCCATGTGACGATCAGGAGCAGAATCGGGGGTAGGCGGGCCTTTTTCTTCTGAGTAGCAGCTTGATGGTTATTTCTTTTATTTGAGGTTTGCGAGCCTCGTTCTATCTTGTGAGGGATTTGTGTAGACTCTCTATTATGTATTTTTATGTTGTATGACACTAGGGGTGACTGGAGTGTTTCTGTGAGTCGTGTTGTAAAATCCAGGGATTTTAGGGGTTATTTTGTTTTGTTTTCTAATTAGTTATTTTTCTTGATTATTTGGTAAATAAGGGAAAGTTCCCCAAAATTGAATTTGCTTAAATTTTTATTGGAATAAAATTTCCTGATTTCTTATAGTAATTAGATAATTAATTTCCTAAACTTAGAATTAGTGGGACTTATTTATATATATAAGAGTTCATCTAACGGCCACAAGCATGATGCATGGCAATGCGTGTGAAAGCTCCAGCTTTTTTATTGCCACGCAGATTGGGGAAACCCCAGCCGTCTGATGATTGGCATGGACTGATACATACGGGATACCTCTTCGCCAACGCACTCCACCCAGCCTTATCTCCTCCGTGGTCTTGCACCAGCCATCTATGAGAAGGAGATTTAAACCACGTGATAAGATTTATCCACAAGATCTTCCGCGTTCCTTATCCTTTCATGAGGCCTATAAAAGAAGAGACAAATCCTGAACCCTAATAGCCATCATCCCCGGACTCCGCAGCCGCATGCTGAAAGACAGAGAGATAGAGAGCAGGAGGACGACTAAGGTGGTTTTGGTCGTTGATGGGCATGCACAGGTATCTTGTCCTCCAGGGAGTCGTGACCATCATCTAAAGAAGGGGGTAGAAGGAGGGAAGGAGGGCAACGCGACTTCCACGTGAGACCAGATTGGAGCCGGACCACCGCGAGCTCACCACCGCCTTTGATTTTGACGTAGAGACGCGTCAGGAGGGAGTCCCGTGGGACTCCAGACTTCGTTCATAGAGGTAAGTACTTTTGCCTAGTACCACCCAGTGATGGGCTTTCTTGACTTTGTTGATTCATGTTTCTTGTAAGTGCCTTTGCTTAGCTCCCACCCAGATTTGGGTTTTCTTGACTTTGTTATTGCCATGTTTTTTGTAAGTACACTTGTCTTGCTCCTGCCCATCTTTGGGTTTCTTATGTTTGATGATTGCTATTTGTTAGCATGCCTATTTTTTTCATGATGATATGTTTATTGGTTACATGCACATACATGTTTGTTGTTTGGTTTCCTTTCCATATATGTGTATGTTTGCTTTGTGTGAGATAGTGTTTACTGTGCATGTTTGTCCGTTGACCGGCACGTGGCCGTGGCAACACATGAGCCTGTGCGCTGGCCGGAACGGCATGTGTCAGTTGCACTATTCGTTGTTGAATGCTCGCTGAGCATACCCACTTGTGACCAGGACGATACTGTGGAGACTTGTGGTGCTTGTGTTTAGGTTGGGTAGGTATGCGTCAGTGGAGTGAACGGGCTCGCTGAGCATAGCCTCCTGTTGTCCGGCATAAGACCATTGAGACACGTGGTATTTGTTTTGTCCAGGAATGTGTTTGTCAGTCTTTCTTGTGTTGAAGATTCTCCCACTTAGTGCAGGTAAGTTGCGGGCGTTCAGGGGGAGGACACTCTGAACGTCCTATAGTCCTACCAGGGGGAGGAAACTCTGGATGTCCACCCGTTAGTGGGATGATACGCTGACCGTGTACGTACACGTAGGAGCGCTACCAGACTCGAGGGTCTGGATGTGATTAAGAGTGATGATCGGCTGAGGTCGATGAGCACCGGGAGATGACGTGAAAGTTTTCTTATCTATTGCTTGTTATATTCTTTGTTACAAGATTGTCGGATAGTGATCCTTGTGTCTGATCTTGTTTTATGATATGTTTATGTTTCGATTGGATCACTTTAGTTTTGATTATCCTTCTTGGCTTCATTGTGTTTCCCCTGCAGGGGTACTTATTGAGCTTTCATTTCGAAAGCTCATTCCACTTGCTTCTTTTTTCTCTTTTTCAGATTTGGAAGATTAGTTTATTAGATCCAAGAGCTGCGCGAGGGATCAGGACAGCTTGTCGAAGTTCGTGAACACCAGGTTTTCTTTATGAGTGAGATCCTACTTTTATAGGACCCTGTAGGGACTGATTTTGTATAGATCATTGTAGGGTTTTTTTTTTTTTTGAAACCTGACTTTAAATACCACTGTAAGAACTCTGATTATTGATGTTAATTGATTTATTTTATTGCATGCTTTTGATTTACTTAGGCCTTGTATCCTAGTAGGGCTCGTCTTCACTTGGGTAAGGCCGGTCTGTGTACGTGCCCGAGGCCCTGGGAATCGGGTCGGGGCGTAACACGTGTAGACCCGTATTACTTATTATGTACTTGTGGGGAGTTGTGTGAATTCCCTTTAATATTATTTCTGCTGTGTTGTCTCTTCATGTTATCTGTACATGAAATCTAAGGCCTTGCATCCAGGCAGGACTTATCCCTGTTTATGTGCGGTCGATCTGCCGATGTCCTCAAACCCTTAGGTTCGGGGCGTGACATTATAATAGCAAATTTTTTAGTTCATAAAGTTATACACATTTTCAGGTTAAATATGTGGCCATACATATGTGAATTAAATGTATAATGTTATCTTAAAGTATAGTCAATTTTAAATAGGATAAGTTTGTCCGTTAGCCTTGTCACCAGGTGTCGGCCCTTGCCATCGTTGTCCCCATCATCATTCCCTTCACCGCCGTTATCGTCTCCCTAGTCATCGTTGTCATCTCCCTCTCCATCACAGTCGTCAATCGAGAAAATAAATACTAAAATACAAAATTTTACAAACTAATTTGTAATATATGATATAAATAATAACTTAAAATTAAATATTAAAATATAATAAGTGAAATAGTCCTATCCGACATCCACCAAACGCAGGGTTTCTAATCCAACGTTACAAAAATGTCATGGAATTAATGTGTAGAGACCATATTGATAATTATTAAAGGAAAAAATTTGTATTCAGATCTCGCTTAACATATTCTCTTATTCTCTTAGAATATTCTCTTATTAAAGGAATGATTTGTAGAATATTCTCTTAGAGATTTCCAAACATATGTACACTAGGGCTTCCAAACATATGTACCCCTTTGTCCCTTTTTTATTAATGTACATATTGTATATACTTATCAACTTATTTCACTCAACATGGTACCAGAGCCACTTCATGAGCACCGCCATGTCTCTTCTTCCTATGTGTGCTCCCTTCTTCTTTTTCTTTCTCCACTTCCCTAGCGTCGTTGTGCCTCTTCTTCCTATGCGTTGCTCTCCTCTTCATCTTACTCCACCTCTCAAGCGCCGTTTCACCTCTTCTCCCTGCGCGTCGCTCTCCTCTTCTTCTTCCTCTAACTCTCAAGGGTCATTGCACCTCTTCTGTTTGCGTGTCATTCTCCTCTTCTTCTTACTCCACCTCCCGAGTGCCGTTGCGCCTCCTCTCCCTGCGTACTGCTCTCCCTGCACACCGCTCTCCTCCTCTTCTTTCCCAACATCCCAAGATATTATTGTGTCTCTCCTTCCTGCACACCACTCTCCTCTTCTCCTTTCCTTACTTCTTGAGCACTGCAACGTCTCTTCTCATAGGAAGCCCACAAGTTTATTCATTAAATTCAGGAGCAGCCTTTGGCCGGTCACTTGCAAGTTTATAATGCTCCCTCCCAGGATCAGCTCGCTGACATCTTCACCAAGCCGCTCCATCTCCCAATTTCAGACTCTTTCTTCAACACTCCTAGCTCTTCCCCCGCCATGAGTTTGTCGAGGCGTATTAAATGAAAGATTTGTAGTCAGATCTCTCTTAGCATATTCTCTTATTCTCTTAGAATATTTGCTTATTAAAGGAATGATTTATAGAATATTTTCTTAGAGGATTCCAAACATATGTATACTAGGGTTTCCAAATGTATGTATATTAGACTCTAGAGGCTTCTACTATTTAGGTATATATATTGTAACCCATTTGTCCCTTTGTTATTAATGTATATACTTATCAATTTATTTCACTCAACAATAATTTCTAATTTGATAATGGACCAAATTAGAAATTTTTAAAATATAACAATTCTCTTGATATCCCTTCTATAGATCCCGCTTTTTCTCTTCTCTTCTCGAATTTAACATGGGGAGTATAGTTTTGTGTTCTAGGATTTGATCAAGTTTTGTATACTATAGTTTTCATTGAGGAGTTATGTTACAATTTAGTCCCACATCGGGTGATTGGGGGGAGTGCTTGTGCATATAAGTGTTGACCAACCCTTGACTCCTAAGCCGGTTTTCGATTGGAGTTAGGGTTGGCACTTGTGTGGGGCCCCCCGTGGGTCGACGGACCCATGCGGGTTCGTTACAAGTATGTAATTGAATTTCTTATTTTTTATACGACTAAGCATGTTATATTATGGTTTATTCAAATCCTACACCTCCTTGTTTATCTCATTGCGGAGGGATTGCAGATTGCGAAGGAGGAATAATTTATGTAATTGAATTTCTTATTTTTTATATGATTAAGCATGTTATAATATGACTTATTCAAATCTACACCTCCTTGTTTATCTCATTGCAAAGGAGGAGTTGAAGAAATAAATGTGGGCTTCTTGGCATCAAGACTTGAAATGCAGTGTGTTAAAGTTTTGCAACTAAAGTTTGATGCAAAAACTTTCAAAGATGAGAGTTGTGATGTTGAAACATATTAAGAACTTATAATGACTACACAATGACATGGGGAAAAAAATAAAGGAAAACTAGTACTCTAGTATATTCAAACATATTAAGAATAATAAAAAAAAACACCCCTAATTAACTAAATAATAGAGATTAAGGTTCAAACCTTTTTACCCGGCCGGGATTCTATCTATCCATCGCCATGGTTGAATGTGTAATAACACACAACACATGCATACACAAACCCTAAACAATACAAGATTGATATAATAATAAGATTGAAATAATTAATTCCATAGACCCCCCTTCTATGAATTGATAAATAAATCCCATTATCTAGTAGCCATTTCAACATAGTTGGAGATGCAAATTCACGCCTCTTGTACAATTCTTGCACCTTCTCAATGTCCTCCAAGGAGAGATCCACTTGTCTTGGCATTTTTTCATTGGCATACATCACTGAATCTTGGTTGGATGAGTGTCCCAATCCTAGAAGATGTCCGATCTCATGTATTGCTGTCGACTCAAAATCATGTGTGTTTGAAAATAATTCCTCGCGATTTTCTTCCATATTCACTGTCCAAGTCACTTCTGCTTTGAAATACACCTCTGGCTTCCATCCCACCTTATAAGTTGCTGCTAACCGCCAAAGACCCGCGGATCGGGTGAGGTCCTCCGCACTCGTAGTAGAATCGAGTTGAATCCTCTTGTGACGTGCGCGCAGGATTTAATAGTCACCCGGGCGGTCCCGTACTATACGGGCCCTGTGATAGTCCTTCCTGCGCATGTCCTATCTGGGTGCGATTTATCGCTTATTCAAAAAAAAAGTTGCAGCTAACCATTCGTGTCTATTTGTATTCCATTTGGTGCAGAATGCTATCTTTATATCTGCGCGCTTGTAGTTTTCTATTTCATCAAACTTAACTGGAATCACTTGTGACCATCGGTTGCATGCGCTTTGAAATGCCGCAGAAATGTCACGCTTTGGTATGTAGTTGATGGTGTATTTGGTGGAAAATGCATATGTTATTATCATTGGTATCGGTCGTCTCCATATTAACTCTCCCGGTACGTGAGTGATGACTAGTGGCATTATTCTCTCCCTAAATTCTAATAGAGAGCAATAACTTTTCACAATACTATTATATATCAAAATTCTAAGATAATTAATCTCCTTCTCTTTCTCTTTGACTAGAATTTGAAATTTATGTTAAGTATATCATAAATTCAATTTAAACTCAAATTTCTAAATTTAGTTTACAAGATTGATTGATTTATTTAAATAACCTGTTTTTTTATCATGTTATCACAACAATTTTGGAGAACTTATTTTCTTGGTAATATATATATATATATATATATATATATATATATATATATATATGGGTCAGGATCCTGGGACACACTATTTTGACACACATTTGACATCCTTTTTCATTCATTGACTTGCACAATGTTTTAACCAAATCCAACCATATGGATGGAAAGAACATTGAAAAATAAGCAAGCATGTCAATTTTCATACAATTTAGGAACTTGTAGGTAGGGGGCATCCAAGCGATCAAAAGTTCGCTGGCATTGAGATCGACTTCGATAAAAGCTTCGAGTTAATTTCGAAATTTCGAAGCTTTCGAGCCGAACTCGACTTCAATTCGAAGCTCGAAATTAATTTCGAGCCGAGCTCGGGAAGTCGAGCTCGATCGAGCTTAGCTTCAGCTTCGAAATTTAATATTAATATATTAATATATAATGTAAATATTATTAAAAAATCAATAAAATTTAATAAAATTAGTAAAACTAATAAATATTATAATATATTAATAAAATATTTAATATTTAGTATTGACATATAATATATAATATAAAAAAATTAATTTATAAATAAGTTTTTAATTTAAAGCTAAATGAAATTTAAAATTATAATTAAGTTCTTAATTTGAGCTTTCGGTAGAACTCGAGCTTTCGAAATTAAAATCGGGCAAAGCTCGAGTAAACTTATTCGATCTAATTTCGAGCTCGAGCTAGGCTATTTCGAGCCGAATTCGAGCTGGGCTCAGCCCGATCAAGCTCTGCCCGTTTACAGCCCTATTTGTAGGGTCTTCATCTTAACGGGTGAAATTTTATACTGTTGAAATTTCATCATTTAATATGAAGACTCTACAAGTTTCTAAATTGTATGAAAATTGACATGCTTACTTATTTTTCGATGTTCTTTCCATCCATACGGTTGAATTTGGTTAAAACACTGTGCAAACCAATAAATGAAGAAGGATGTCAAATGGTGTGTCAAAATAGTGTGTCCCATGATCCTAACCCGTATATATATGGGAAGAACTATCTAATAATACTTATTTTGTAAAATATTTTTATTTTCTTTATTATCCTTTTCCTTTTTGTTTATTTATTAAACAAAAATGGTAACAGTGAGTGGAAAGTTAAAAATATAAAATTGTTTAGAAACCAAATCCATAATATATATGGAATTTAAACTATATATAAGTTTTTATATATGTGGAGTGAAGATAAAAATAAATTGGTTTCTAATTTGAATAATTGATCATTCAGATCTCATCACAATTAGATTATGATCATCCATTATATAAACTATTTTGGAAGAATTCAATAGATAAGATAGATAATTATAAATTATACAATTTTTTGTAGAGAAGAATTTTTAGCTTACGAGTGACATCCATCCATTTAGATTTTATTTCTAAATTAAAAAAATATTATAGATCAAAGGGAAGTAGTTAACTTTACTATTCATATTTGATTCGTATGGCACTTAATTTCTTTTGTGAATATTATTCTAAATTTTAGATTATTTAATTACTTATATTAATAAGTCCTTTACATGTATGGTATATTGTTCATTTTGGTCCATGTACTATAGTATATTATTCATTTTGGTCCCTGTACTATGAAAATGTTCAATACGGTCCCTATACCTTCAAAGTTTTGGCAATTACAGTCCCTAAAGCTGAGGTGGTAGTCATTTGGCATACGGGCTGAATGCATGAATTTTTTTTAGTACTGACGTGACAAGCCACATCAGCATGCCACATGTCAAAAAATTCTAAGAAATTCTAAAAAATACAAAAAAAATCTAAAAATTATAAAAAAAAATTAAAAATCCTAAAATATTCTAAAAATTCTATTTTTTTAAAAAAAAAATTATAAAAATTCTAAAATAAATATAAAAAATTTAAAGAAAACTCCAAAAAATACGGTTAGAATTCTAAAAAATTCTAAAAATTCTAAAAAATTAAAAATCCTAAAAAATTAAAAAAAATTTAAAAATATACAAAAATCTTTAAAATTCAAAAAAAAAATCTAGAAAATCTAGCTAGAATTCTAAAAAATTCTAAATAATTCAAAAAAAAAATTCTTAGTTTTTGGTTTCGTAGGTGGTTCTGCTACAGTCTTCGTCCAATAGAGTGGCATTGAAATCTCCCCCAACAATCCATAAGTCGTTCCATCGCGATCTTATCTACGTAACTCTTCCCAAAAAGCTTGTTTTAGCCCACGCTCACATGGACCATATACCGTAGTACACATCCATCGTTTCTGGTTTGTGCGGTCTTCTAGGATGGTTGTGATACTGAAGGTGTCGATGAAGCTATTTATGAGGTTGAAGCGGTTACTGTGCCACCCCATACAACAACCATCCCTTGTATTTATTTCCTGGAGGGTCCACCTAGTGTCGTACTCGGTTCCCCCCAAACTTCTCCATATGCGGTTGTCCACAGTGGCCAGCTTTGTCTCTTGTAGACAAAACAAGTCCGGTTTGTGGTTTCCCCAAAAATCCCTTACCAGGTAACGCTTCTTACGTTTACCCAGCCCCCTTACATTCCATGAAATTAGCTTCATGAATGAAACTCTGGCTGGCCCTGAATGAGAGGTTCCTGGGTAGGCTTAGTTGCCTACCCTGGCCCTGCCAGCCCGTACCGATTCCCTTAATCGCATATGGTGTAGATAAGCATCTGTGCCCTCTGAGTGATCTAGGTCAACTCCTATAGTGAGGGCAGTTGATCTAAATTCCCTGTCATGCCAGTCGGATAAAATTAGTGAAGCACAAGGGGGAGACAATATCATACCTTGGCAGTCAATTTGGTCTATCTTCCTTTTGGAGATTGTTGGAGTTGTTGATTCTTTTGGTTCAGTTGGTGGTTTGCTCTTCTTTGGTCGACCCGGGGTCTACTTGTAGTACTAACATTGTTCACCTTTCCTTGTTTGGTTGGTTGTTGTTTATCATATGTCTTCTGCGAAAGTCTTCTATCTTCTGAGATTGGTAGCATTCTCTCCGGGAGATTTGGTGTGTTATTCCAAGTGGAATTGGAAATTAAATTCCATCCCCCATTCATGTACTTTGGAATGGCATTATTTAAGTCTGTGATACCATGGTTGATAAGGTCCACAACATGAAGAGCTTGTGGGGTTAAGTTTAGAGTATTACTGAAAGAACCCAATCCTGGTTGAGATGTAGATACCTCTGGAATGTGATCCATCATGGCAAAAGAATCAGGTGGTTTGGTTTGGTTTTGTTGGTTAGGTCCTTCATCTGGTAAATGTGGCTCTGGTTTAATGTGCCCCTTTTGGTTTGAGTGCATTGATTCATCTTGGTCTAGTAATTGTTTTGAAGGTGGGGGTTTATTAACAGGTCTTAGGATTGGGTCCATGTTGGGCTTTGTCACATGCAAACTTTGCCCCTCAATTATATATTGTTGGTTGTTGTGATTTAAAGGATCCTGATCATACCCTTCAACCTTCTTTGAATCAAGTAATCGGATTCTTTTGTTACAATAGCCCTGAAGATTTAAATTTGATGGTTCAATGGGAGGCCCATGTGAGTGTTCAAAGAGAAGCCCATGTGATGGTTCACAGTAAGGCCCAGATTTCAGAATCTCCTCTCCTGGTGAGATTCCATGAGCTGGAGTGCAAACCACCAAAGGTAAGTCATCTGGTAGGCCTGGGCCTGATTATATGGCATGGCCTGACTCCAGCTTGCAGGCTCCTTTCCAGGTCTTTGCCTGTGTTGGTCAAGAGCTTTGGCTATTATCTGCTCAGTGGGAACTATGACCGTCCAATTGGGTGATATCATTGTGATAGTGCTATCAGATGAATTTGGATCACAACATGAGTGATCAGGGAAAGTGTTAGCCATCTTCAGTGTCTCAGTCAACAAATCTTCATTTGAGATCATTTGTAGCTTTGCCCGGTTCTCGTGTGGGTTATAATTTGACCGCGCCTGTTCATCTTCTACATTCTTATTCTCAGAGAGCGAAACGTGGCCCAGATGAGACGGCTTCCGTGGTACGGCGGCGATGCAAGCGGCGCAATGGGCTCCCCCGCCGAAGCTTGTGTACGGTCCCTTCTCGGTTCGGGGACCTCGAACCGGTCCTGCTTGGTTGCAGGACCGGTCCAAATTACTTTGGAGCTGTTGCCTTCTTTCCGATCATCACCACCGGACGGCGACTGCATGTCCTGGTTGTGCCTCCTCCCCTTTGGTGGCTCCTTTCTGCTGTCTTGACTTGTCGGAGCTGCAACTTCCTTCCCCTTCCCGTGCTCCGATGGCTTCTGGCGGAGCACTTCATCCTCCAGTTCTACAGTGAGCTCTCCTTTGTCGCCATCTTCACCCCATGGTAGCGGATCTTGGCCTCTTTCCATCCCAACCACAATACGATATTTTCGTGACCCGATACTAGTCCACAGAATACAAGGCATTGTTCGCCCTCGTCGGATGCGAACCAGAGCCCGGATATCGTCAACGTTGTTAGATGCCCATTTAGCTATGGGCCTTCTTTTCATTTGTTTTATTTTTCTTTTATTATTGGTAACTGTTAGGCTCCCAACTATTCAAATATGAAAATGACAATTCCCAACTTCTTTTCTCCCAAGAGCCAACAGTCATTACTGAACTGATGCATCCCTTCACAAACCATTGTTTCCCTTTGGATTTCATTCTATAAATAGACCTTCACCCTTCCCTTTGAAAATATAGAAAATTCTATGCTTATATTCTCCTTCTTCCTCCTGCATCCATCTTCTTCCTATTCACTATCGGAGCAAATCAAAGAGCACTCACTGTCCTCCATTCGAGTGCACGAATCAGAGGATGAAGACTGTTGTATCCTGGGAGAACATCGCCACTGTGATCCTGTTGCACCGAGTGATATACTCAGAGGAGGCGAAATTGTTCTTAAGGTCAGTGCAACCTTGCACGCCTCAGTCACCCTTCATGTTCATAGCACCATCTCTATGAAATATTTTCCAACAAACGTAACCTCTCGTATGGTCGACGTAAATGAGATCACCGACGGCCTTCAAGACCCTGCCAGCCGAGTTTATGTTCCAGCAAAAGCATGTCATCTTTCTAACTTAGAGCCACCTAATCTCGCCGTTGGGGCAGCCAATCCTCCAGATGTCCGGCGTCCATGGTTTGCATTTGATGGTGAATTTCGGTAGGTGAATCTCTCTAGTTTTCTCCAGTTCTCTTGCTTCTTCCGGCGAACGACAAGTGATCATCATCCTACCATCTCTGAATTCTCTTACCGGCCACGACCACTTTCATTAAGCCCGGTAGCCTTTTCTGGTAGTCTTTGAAATCAGCGGAGTCCATCTCACGGGGCCACCGTCTTTGAATCACCTTTGTAATCATCACAACAGTGTAGATTTTGATATCTTCTTTTCCAGCCATCATGTCGCTGTCGAGTACAAACGAGACATGTTGCTCCTGGATTTTCCGGGGTGCAGGTGTAGTTGCCGAAGCTGGCCTCTCTTCCTCTCTCGCCGGTTTGCTTTGCTGAGTCTTTTCATGCTCCTCCTTTCTCGGTTGCCCAGCGCGGAGCTCAGGTGGCGAGTGTCTTCTCGGAGGTCCTTGAGTCTCATCTTCCTTTTTTTATTTATTTATTAAATTGAGTCTCATCTTCCTTGAACTGGGGGTGGTTTGAGTTTCTTTTCGGACATTGGCGAGCTTTGTGGCCGGAGCCTCCACATACTCTGCATGTGATAGCCCGCCGGCAGTCAGCGGCCATATGCCCGGGTTTGAGGCATTGGCCGCAGACCTCCACCATCCCGGCTGGGGTCCTGATGTATGAAGGGGAACGGGGTCACGCCTCCATCATCACCGTCGGTGATCTATGTCCGGAGGCTGGAGGAGGTTTGCGCTTATGCTTGTAGTGCACGTCATCCCACCCTTCCTCCTCGTCTGCACTCATGATGGGTCGTTGGATCTCCTGCATCGTCGCATTGTCTGAGCGAGGACTCTCTCCACTCATAGATTCCATATAGCTGACGCCTTCTCTTCTTGGGCTGTTGGTGGAGGTGGTGCCCCGGGGGCGGAGTGGTGCTTGGATGCCCACTCCGACGGCCGGGGGTTGTGCGCGCTTCCAGACGCGTGATGCCATCACTCGCTCTCTCTAGCGTTGCGGTCTAATTCGGGTTCAGCATGTAAAACTTTTAAGTTTTTATGTATGTGGAATTAAGATAAGATAAATTGGTTTACAATTTGAATAATAGATCATTCAGATCTAATCACCATTAGATTATGACCAACCATTTCATAAACTATTTTAGAAGAATCCAATAGATAAGATAAATAATATATAAATTATACAAATTTTTGTATAGAAGAATTTTTAGTATACAAGTGACATTCTTCTATTTAGATTTTATTTTTAAATTTAAAAATATTATAGATCAACGGGAAATAGTTATCTTTAACTATTAATCTTTGATTCGTATGACACTTATTTCTTTTGTGAATATTATTTTAAATTTGAGATTATTTAAATATATATATAGTAATGATATATATCTCGCCATACCTCATTTGATCTTGACATTGTCATTTTGGTCCTTATACTTTCAAAATGTTTATTATTGACTCCTTTCTTTGCTCACCTTGGTCATATGGTTAATATCGTACTAAAATAAAATATTTGTGGAATAAAAGAATTAATTTTACAAAGATGGATGAATCAAATAAGGGAGCAGAAGAAATGAATTTGTGAGTTTATAGAAATCGAGATAGAAGATGGACAAACAAGATAACAAGATACGGAGGCAGAAGAAATGAATCTAAATTTATCTGATACAACCACAACAGTGACTTTAAACACTACACATTTTAACTCCAAAAACAAACACAAAAATTAAGCTAAATATTTGAAGTCAATGTTCGAGGCAAAAACGAAAAAGTCAGTTGAAGTGAAATATGCTCACTAGTTAGATACCAAAAGTGCATTTTATTGAATTCGGAAGGAAAATGTCTTCCTTCAACTTATATTTGATTGAGAAAACAAAACAAGTTATTTGAAAATAACTGAAAATTAGTTTTTATGAAACTAACTCCCTAACTTTTCTCTCTTTATTTCAACTTTCCCTCTTTTTATATATATATATATATATATATATATATATATATATATTATTGTTGAAAAAATACCCATACTCATGAAGATCTTGCTTGTACCCAAATGGGCACATGATTGTAACCTTGGTTCACCACAGTCTTCTCTTTCACTGTACTCTGCTTAGCAATCCAGAGCTGAGATATGAGAGTCATCTTTCCTCTATTTTTCTTTTTGAAGATTGCTTGAACATAGCCAGTTATCTTCCCAGACTTCAAGTCTTCCTTTAGTTGTTTGCACTGCATTTGAATTCTTCTTCTTGTCTTGACTTCTTTGATGTCTTGAGATTGTGGAGCTTGGGCTTTAACAAATACAACTTCTTTGGGATTCCTTTTTGTTCCTGAGGGCTCTCCTACATATCCCAGTCCTTTCTTGTTCCCAGATTTTCTTCCAGCTGCAAGAATATCATCCAACTTTGCTTTTCCTCTATTCAAGGAATCCAGTGTCTTCTCAGCATGTTGGAGCTTGGATTGACATTCAGTTAACTTTCTCACAGCATCATCCCTTTCTTTCAAGAGGCTGTCTTTTTCATCTGCTAGGAGCTGGCTCTTCTTCACGATGGTTGTGTTTTCTTCATGGAGAAGTTTGTTCTCTTGAGTCAATTTCTCCAGACTCTGCTCCATGCCTTCTTTCTCCTCTATTAGCAGGTGAGTTTTCTACAAGTAGACATCCTTCTCTTCTTCTAGTTGTTTGTTTTCAAGCATCAATTTGTCAAACCTTCTCAACATGACTTCATAAGCTTTGAGTAACTCTTGATCTGGTGCATCTTCATCGTTGCTATCACTGTCTTCAGATGTTGCAACATACTTTGCAACTCCCATGGATCTGCTTGAGTTACCTGTTGGTTTGAACACAGAAGGAAAAGCTACATAGTGACTTATCATACCTTTGTCACCTTGATCATCCTGACTTTCCTCAGATTCTTCTTCACTCCAAGTAGCATGAAGAGATTTTCCCTTTTCTCCGATTGTATTGTACATTACATGCCGCGTGACCAAAGCCTTCATATTCAAAGCATCTGACTTTTCCTATTTGACTTGAGTCACCTTCTTAAGTTCTCTTTTCTTCACTCTGAGGTAGCTTTCTTCCTGTCTTGTGCTTCTTGAAAATTTTGTGAAGTTTTCGTGACAGATAAGCAATGTCAGTTTCTTCATCATCTTGATGTGCATTCTCTGGTTGTCTTGATGCTTCAGCCTTCAACCCAAGGTTAACTTTGTAAAAATCCAAGGATTTTGGTTAATAAATTGATTTTAATAATTGATTATAATTGGGATTTAATTACTTGGTTGATAGAAGAAATTCTTTAAATTACTTTAATGGAAGAATGAGGATTTATCTGATTAGAACATTAATTGTGGTTAATTAGATATTGGCAGGGGTATTGGTGTAATTTAGAAAGATAGGGGGATCAATAGGAAGACTTCCCTCTCACAGCTTTAGTCAAAAAGGGACCAGTTGGGGAAATATAGGAATTTATGGGCTTATGTGCATAAAAGCAATACTCTCAAGAGCTTGAACTGAATTGATTAATGAAAAACTCAGGGGGGTTTTACGATAATTGCGTGAGCAGCCATGCATGAGAGATGGTTGGATGGTGGAGATCGAATGAGGTTTTAAATTTAATGGATCTAACGGTGGTGGTTCAACCGGGAGGAAAAGAAGATGATCATGAGATGGTGGCGGCAGTCACGCACGCTCGTTCTGCGGTTGCGAAGATCGTGGGCACCCTATCACCCTATCCTTTGACCGAGGAGTTCTATATGAGGGAGAGGATTATTGGGAAACCCTAGCCATTAGCATTTCAGTCCGGCACCTTGGCGGGAGAGGTTTGTCGCCCTAGGAGCAGCTAGCCCGACGGAGAGCACCGTCGGCCGACGAGCATTGGTTCGGCTTAAGGTCATCGGTAGTAAACCTCTCCTTTGTAATCATTTCTATAGACAAGCATGCATATAGGGGTTGTATCTCAATAGATTTGTATGGTGGTTTTATGATGGCCAGATTACGATATACTTCAACTAGTTTAAGCATGCATAGCTACATATGTGTGAATGAGATTGAAGGTTATGATAGCAATGATAATGAGTCATGAGAAGAGATAAATTCTGATAATGATATATGTATGATCATGTAGAGATAAAGGTTTTTATACTTGTTTTACTTGAGGTTGAATGCTCAGGAGAGGAAAAGGTGATATAGTTTTGGGTTCTTAATGGATGCAAATAGTTATATATGGTACCTAGATCTTGGAAGAAAAGTTTGTATGACTGTGACAGAGGGAAGAGATGGCTAGTTATGATTCATTGGTTGACTTTGTGTTTAGAAGGGCCTGTGCATGATTATTATGAGTGAGTACCTTGATTTCTAATTTGTATTGATGGTGAAGCTTATTATGTGGATTACTGGCTCGGTAGAATTGGTGAGAAATTGTTTGAATGGGTTTAATATGGCTTAGTGTGTAGGAAGCTTGGTCCATGGCATATTAAAGTGAATGGCTAAGGACAACAACCTACAAATATATATATATATATGTTGGAGTTTAAAGGCTTTGGAAGCTATGTTATAAACATAAAAAGGTGTTTTGATTTAGCTGGAGGTACTTTCATGATTTTAAATAGTATATTATTAAATTTAAAGAATAATTGGGGGACATGCTTGCTGCCATAGTTCTTAAGGGCAACAGACCTAATATTCCTTAGAAAGAGGAGGCTATGTATTGTTGGCTTAGGAAATTCAATATTATGTTTATGGACAATGAGAGGATTTTTATACTCTTATGTTAGTTTGGTTCTCTGGAAAAGTTCATGGAGTTATATAATCTTGTGTTCCTTTCCATGCATCCTGAATTTTTAGAGGTAGTGGATTATTGGGCCTTTGGGCCGGCTTCGTAAATTATGGGCAAGGGGATGGGTCATGATTATCTATATAAACCTTGTTTAATATTGGCTCTAGATTATTAGATGTATAAGTTGTGTCTTTATAATGGGCCGGACCCATTTAGTGGGTTATGAAACTGTAGACGACATTGATCTTGTAATGCTTGAGCGTGTATTGAGTGTGGATTCGTGCTTACCAGATATTGCCGAGGAGTGCGGCACTTCGACGAGATTGATTCGGAGCGATCGGTTGGGTTACGCTTAGAGGTAAGTCACTTTGCCTTGTTTTCACCCTTGGATGGGTTTCTTTGTTTTACTGTATGCTATCAGTTAGCATGATTTATTGTGAGTACCTGCTGTTTGATTCCAAGCACATACATGTTTGATTGTCTCTTTCCTGGTATGTGCTTGGTTGCTTTGCTTGGTAGTGTTTGATCTACCGTTTGTTGAAATGCTTAGTTGGGCTACCCACCCGTGGGCCGACACTTGATCATGGGCACATGGTCTTGTGTCTTTGGCCAGGGAGAGTGCGATGACCGAAGTTCGATCTTCCGCCCGGTTGCAGGTGGAGTCGAGACTCCGTCACCTGTCAGTGGGGTTGATTTGCTTGCCGTGTCGATACGTAGAGGTGGCGCTACCGACCGCGACAAGTTCGTCGCTCACGCTCGGAGAATTTATTGTTGCGATCAGAGTAGCGTTTCTTTATTACACCAGGTATGGCCGTCCGGGGAAGTGTTTGCACGAAGCCGTTCTTAGACTTCTCATCCGTGGCTCAGGGTCAGAATTTGGATGTTAGGATCTGTTTGTTTGTATGGGGTGTAGCCCCTTTGTTTGATGATCCTATATTGTGATATCTGTTTCAGCTGACCATTATGATTCCTGCAGGGTACTTACTGGGCTTTCCATTCGAAAGCTCACGACTTTTCTCTTCTCTCATTTCAGGTCCTGAGGAGTAGGTAGACTCGAGCTCAGGGACGGCGGGAGTAGGGACGGGATATTGCTGAGGTTGGAGGACCTCCCTAGTTATTTTATTCTTGTGTGTGAGGACACTGTTTTTTATTTTGTTAGGACCCTTGTAGGGCCTGGATTATGTTGAGGGCGTGTAGACCCTTATTTGATTTCATATTGTTTCCGCTGAGATTCTTATGGACTATTATTGATTATCTCTTGATTAAAGGTATTATCTGCTTATCATTTTAGGCCTTGTATTCGATTGGGGCTCGTCTCCTTTCGGATACGGCCGATCTGGCCGGCGTGCTGAGGTCCACAGGAACCGGTCGGGCGCTACAAACTTCTTTCTTCTCATGTTGAAAATTCAGTTCCTTATGCTTGAAGTGACCCCATCAACACATCGACTCTCATAGTTGAGATGTCTAGGGCTTCTTCAATTGCACGGCAACTTTGGCCTTAAATCTCTTGGCGGAGACCTTAAAGTTTTCCGCACCAACTCTTCAATGTAATACTTCTTTCCAAGTTGAAATGCTTTGTTGGAAATGTCCATCGATTTGAGTTGAATATTGTAATAGTCTCTGTCTTCTTCCATCCACGAGACTTTCAAATTTTGAAAGTTAGTATTTGTAGTTTAGAATTTGAACCTCGACTTGTGCCTTCATGAATTCTTTGAAGAGTATCCCAAGCTTCCTTGGCACAGCCACATGTTCGCGATGTACTTGAGTTGATTTTCGCCTACACCTCCAAAGATGGCGTTGGCGCCTTCCCTTTGCATTTGCCTTGTTCATCTCTTCCGTGTCCATAGGTTCTTCTTCTTCTCGATCTCATTTCTCTCAAAGATCAATTTATTTTGGAATTTTCCATCCATCTTCTACAAAGACTCCATGCAAGTTCATCTATTGACTTGATGTACGCCTCATTCGTATATCCAAGTCTGAGTAGTTTGCTTCATTCGGAAGTGGTGGGCCGGTCACCGGCAATTGCTTCTCTTCCGCCATAGTCAACTTCTTCTCGGACCTCACCCGACCTTGGAAACCAAAGGTGAAATCGGTGTATGCTTGGCTCTGATACCAAATATAAGTTACGACTCGGGTTGTCTGCTTTATTGTAACCGGTGTTGTAACACACGCGTTGTAACACTACGCTTCATCGAAAGTTATATGCGTGGTACTCACACACTTAATAAAAACACAAGACAAACAAGGAGACAAGAGAGTTGGTTACCCAAATGGCCAACAATGCCTACATCCGGGGCCATGCCCGAGAAGACAATCACTAAAAGTGTAGGAAAGGCAAGGTACAAGAGTCACACACTCTCTCACCGGATAAGCACCTCCACTCTTGATTACAACAAGTGACCACGATCACCCCTTCCTACCAAGGGACTACTCTCGTCGGCTCACCCTAATCCTCGAGTCTGGTCTTATATAGACACATCCTCCTTGCCTTCACGCCATCACAAAGCACATCCTCCACCTTCGAGATTCTCATGGCTTTCGAGTAGGACTCCTTCCAATTACGGATGTTGCAACTTTAGTTGTAACATGAGTTGCAGCAACATGACCCAATTTGAAGAACTTGACCAAGGCTACTACAAAGATCCATCGCAGAAATCTTGACTTGACGCACCTCCAACCCTCCTAGTTGAGTCCACGAAGTCTACTACGCCGATCCTCCCGATCCCGGCTAATGCAACCAGCGAGATCCACCTCTCCGTCGCGTACTCAGCCTTCACGGTTGCACTCTACCATAGCGCGCACCCATCATTCAACCTTCATCTTCATGCAAGGTTGAGCTGTTGATTGGCTCCACCAATCACCTTCCAAATCTGGTTTGGCCTGTCATGCTCCACCATATTTGCTCTACCAAATATGGTCTTGATTTGGCTTCAATGTAGCACCTTGAGAATCAATCTTCATGCGCCAAATCTGTCATCAATCAGCTGCATGTGCTTTCTCATCAATCACCAATCAGCTGAGATTTTGTAGCCCATTTGCATGCATTCTAATGCATGACAACTCATTAATGCATGGCCACTTTTGATGAAGTTGCCTATTGTATCTGCATGGTATCTTCAATGAATCTTCAATCAATCTCTCTCAATCCGCATAGCATCTTCCCACGTCCTTCCAGCCCGGTTAGCCTCTCTCAACTGCATGGCCTAATCAAATTTCCCTTTAATGTTGATGCACCTGATTCTCTCAATGGCTTGACCCGAATCTGCATCTCCTTGGGCTGCACCTTGATGTGGTCTCCAAATCACTTGAGTCACGGACATCGACCACCTTGATTTGTTGTGTCAAATGATGCCATCCTAGTGCGGTTGCACTAACAGGATCAATTCAATCACATAATTCAAGGACCAATTTAGATGCCAGATACGGGGGCACAAAAGGAGGCATTTAATAGAATAGAAAAGGGTAACAACTAAATGAAATAGAAGATGCTCCATTTTACGGAATAAATTAGATTGAAGCTTTAAACCTGATAAGAAATTTGAATGAATTCACGATCTTCGTGAGAGATCAGTAACACTAAAATAGGCGCCATCGAAAAAGAATTTAAAAGAGCGAGAAAGTTATTGTATTTCATTAACTGTCAGCCAATGTACCTTTAATTTTAACTCAACAAAACTGGTTACAATTTTGGGGTAATTTGACAGTTATGGATTTCCAATAAAAACAATTCGTATACAGGCCAAAAACTTGGGAAATATTACTGAGTAGAAAGTTTGAATAAAAAGTTGTGCAATTGCCAGAATCTGCAGACCTCATATAATATATGATAGATCAATAAAACAATGAAGATTAAAGAAGAAAATGACTTTCACACTGTGACCAAATTTTATAAAGACAAGTTAGGTGATGCAACCCCGAAGGAGGTTGAATCGGTTTTCAGCACTGCTTTGAGAGAGTGCTATCTCCAAGAGAAGAAAAGAGAGGGTTTATGACAGCCATAGAAGAGGAAAGGGGAAAAAGGAGAAGAAGGAGCAGAACAGAAACTTCACGATATTCTCATAATGGAAAAACAAACAAACCCTAACACCAATATAGTAACCCTCCTAGCCTCACGCCAACACATGCAGGGATAAGGCGTAACAGACTCTGAGCGTTTAATCACACCAAACGACAAAAGACAAGACAAGGTACGAAAATAAAGACGCAATGATTGGCGTGACTCTCCTTCTTTCCTGTGCTACACGACATAGTCTTGCATCCAACTAGGTTGCTTCTGCTGCTTGCGCGCCCTGTGCGCTCTTGGGGTCGGATTCAGGCTCGTTCCAGTTGGGTTCAGCTCATGGTGTGCTCCACCACCCTCTGCCTCACTTGAGTGTGGTTGGGTTGAATCCAGTGGTATGGGAAAAGATGCATCATTGTTCTCCCCTTCAAAATCCATCTTGCCCTCAAGGTGTTATGTAGGATAGAGTTTGATAAACTCCTCCCATGTAGCATCCTCCGGCGGCTGATCTTGCCACTGAACTAAGATCCGGCGCTCCTTCTTTCCATGATGCAACACTAGTCTAGTGGCACATATAGCTACTGGTCGAGATTCAGGGCCCTGCTCTTCGACAGTTGCGGGGAGTGTGTAAGCTTGATTCATAGCTGCACCTCAGAAAGGTTTGAGGACGGAGATGTGGAAAACAAGATGGATTCTGCAGCCTAGGGCAATTCCAAACGGTAGGCCACTGGGCCCAACCTCTCAAGAATCCGAAATGGCCCATAGTATCGCCTTGCTAGCTTGTGATGATGTTGCCTGGAGATAGACGTTTGTTGGTATGGCTGAAGGCGTACCAAGACAAGGTCTCCCACCTCTAACTTGAGTTCGCGAAGGTCTGCCTTCTGAGCCATGCGGTGTTGAGCACTGCGTAAGTTCTCCTTCAAACCCCGTAACAGAATGTCTCGCTACTGTAAGAGCTCGTCCAGTGATTGAATAGAGGATGAGCAAGGGGTGTACACCAGTATTGTGGGTGGCGCGCGCCCGTACAGAGCTTGGTAGGGGGACATCTTCAAGCCTCGATGATAACTTGTGTTGTAGCAAAGCGCCGCCCAACCGAGGTAAGAAGCCCATTCTCGCGTCCTTGCATGAGTGAAGGCGCGTAAGTATTGCTCGAGGCCTCTATTCACCACCTCAGATTGACCGTAGATCTGTGGATGATAGAGGCCACTGAGTTCGAACAATCTCCTCCAAAAATTGCTCACAAATATTGGATCTCGATCAGACACGATGGTGCGAGGGAAACCATGTAATTTGACCACCTGTTTAGCAAACAATTCAGCAACCTAACTGGTAGTGAATTGAGAAGGTAGGGCTCCAAAATGAGCTGACTTCGTGAGCCGATCTACTACCACCAGTATTGTTGTATACCCACGAGAGGATGGGAGGCCGACGATGAAATCCATGGTCACTTCTTCCAAGACCATTGAAGGGATCGGGAGAGGTTGCAGCAACCCAGCAGGAGCTTGTGCCATGTACTTAGTCTGCTGGCAGGTGACACAGTGGCAAAGTCTACTACGTCTTTACGCATGCCAGGCCAAAAAAAACTTGCGGACAGCCGCACCAAAGTCCGCTTAACTCCACCGTGCCCAGCCAGTGGTGTTGAATGATCCTCCCTTAGCAGAGGTAACTTGAGGGTTGAGTTGGGACTAATGTAGTATCTGTTTCGAAAAAACAATAAACCCTCATGTATGGTATAAGAATGAGGTAGTGTTCCTTCAGCAACCCTTTGATGCATTAAAATCAGGTCCTCCATAGTCTTGTTCTCATGCTTAAGTGTTGCAATGAATTCAAAGGCTGGTTGACTCATGCTGAACAGGTAGGCTGGTGGTCCGCCAACAGGAGCTACGCTGGGGTCTTCATGCACCCTTGACAAGGCATCTGCTGCGAGATTAGAGCGCCCGGGCTTATACTCAATGCGAAAATTATACCCCAGCAGTTTCCTGAGATAAGCCTGTTGCTCCGGAGTTTGAATGACCTGCTGTAGTAGCTCCTTAATGCTTTGATGGTCCGTGCGGACGATGAAGAAACGACCCAGCAAGTATTGGCGCCACTTGTGGATCGCCTCAACTATAGCATGCAATTCTTTGATGTAAGTGGAGGCCTTCTGCAGCTTTCAACCAAGCTTTCGACTGAAATAAGAAACCGGATGCCCCTCTTGCATGAGGATGGCCCCAATGCCCACGTTGGAGGCGTCGGTTTCCACGACGAACTCCTTGTTGAAGTCGGGCAGGGCCAACACCGGTGCCTCGACCATGGCTTGCTTCAGAGCTGCAAATGCTTCGGTGGCTTTTAGAGTCCAAGTGAACCCATCCTTGCGCAACAAGTCCGTGAGCGGAGAAGCAATGGTCGCATACCCTTTGATGAAGCGACGGTAGTACCCTGTGAGTCCCAAGAAGCATCAGAGTTGCTTCTGAGAAGTGGGCAGTGGCCAGTCCGTCATCGCCTTCAGCTTGTGGGGATCGGCGCGCACTCCGCCGGCTGAGACCACATGCCCCAAATAGTCCACAGTTCCCTGGCATAATAAACACTTGGAGAGCTTGATGAAAAGGCTGTTAGAGCTCAAGCAAGCTAGCACTTGATCCAAGTGGGAGAGGTGGGCTGCCAAAGATGTGCTATAGATAAGAATGTCATAAAAAAAAAACAATAACAAACCAGCGGAGGAACGGACTGAGGACCCTGTTCATCGTCGCCTGGAAGGTGGAGGGCGCATTCGACAGGCTAAAGGGTATAACGAGGAACTCAAAATGACCGTCTTGTAGATATCCCTCGCGTGCATGCGGATCTGATGATAGCCCGCCTGTAAGTCCAACTTGCTGAAGACCTTGGCACCTCCAAGCTCATTTAGCAACTCGTCAATGGTTAGGATAGGGAAGTTGTCTTTGACAGTCACGGCGTTTAGCGCTCTATAATCCACGCAAAAATGGTATGTTCCGTCCTTCTTCTTAACTAACAACACCGGAGAAGAGAACGGACTATGGCTCGGGCGGATGATGCCTTACTCTAACATCTCCTTCACCAGCCTCTCGATCTCGCTCTTTTGATAGTGAGGGTAGCGTTAGGGACGAACGTTGACTGGTTTGGTGTTCGGTAGTAAGTGGATGCGGTGGTCGACCAAACGGTGGGGTGGGAGCTTAGGGGGCACGAATAGCGACTCCGTGTATTTGTGCGACACCTGCGATCTTGAAGGCGGGAAGTGTGCATTTGGAAACTCCAACTCTGCAGTTTCACCAACTGGTATCTCGGAGGGGGGGTCTTGCTCTGGTAACTGGTGCAACTCGAACATGCATGAATAATCCTCCTTATGCAGGATGACTTGGAATTGATGAAATCTAACCCTGCGAGATGAAGGAGTAGTTTCTCCTCTAAGGACCACTGTGTGGCCATTCCAAGTGAACTCCATGGTCATCTCCAAGTAATCATGATAAACCCTTCCCAGGCTTTGTAACTACTGAATGCCCAACACCACCTCAGGCCCTTGGATTGGTAAAACATACAATCGATGGGGAATGTTTCGTCTTGCAAAATCAGTGGCACCTGAGGACAGTACAGTGAGCACTCAAGGTAATCTCCATTGCCAATGTATACACGAAACGGCGTCATCGATTGTATGGGCAGGCCAAGCTTCTCCGGGATAGATGGCTGAATCAAGTTATGGGTACTGCCGCTATCTATCAAAACATGGAAGGATTGCCCGTCGACCCGCCCCTCTAGCCGAAGAGAACGAGGGCTCCCTTGCCCTGAGAGTGTGTTGAGGCTGGAGATATCCCCAGTCACCACCTCAACCTCACTGTCCGTTGGGTTGTTGTCCACTTCCGGTGCAGCTGGTTCCTCTTCATCATCGAAGCCCAAGAGAAGCAAGAACTTGCTGCGACATAGGTAGCCCACGCTCCACTTCCAATCACAGTTGTAGCAGACGCCCTTGTTCCTTTTTTCTTAGAGTTCCGAGGGAGACAATCCCCGGATGGGGAGCTGTGGCGGTGTAGCAAGCAGAGGGGGGTTGTTTCTGGGTGTAACTCCAATGCTGGGACTGTTGGTTATGTGAGATGGTGGTGGTGGTGCAAGCACCTTCGGTGGATTAGGGTTAGGGCTAAACCATGTTTGGAACTTTGTTGGGTTTGGAGGTAGAGTGGAAGGCCTCGCTTCCCATTTTGAGCCAAACAGGTTGTCACGCTTGACCTCATCCACTCGGGCTTCGTACGCTCGAGCAAGAGCGAAAGTCTCCATTAACGTCAAAGGCCGCGCCATTAACAGCTCTCGCCGGATATCGGGTTTCAGCCCCGTGATGAAGAAGGAGACAAGCAAAGGTTCAGAGATGCATGTTACCTTATTCATCAAGTCTTCAAAGGCCGTTTGAAAATCAGCTACAGTTGTGGTCTGGGTGATCTTTGAGAGGGCTCCTTGATGATCTTCATAGAGGGATGCACCGAACCGTTGCTTGAGGCTGAGAAGAAACGCTGGCCAGGTCGTGAGCAACTGATTCGCCTTCATCCACTGGTACCAGGCTAAAGCTCGTCCCTCCAAATGGAACGCAACGATGCGCAAGTGGAGCGTCGCTGGCGTGTTGTGAAAATCGAAGAACTCTTCGATACGGAAGGCCCAGCCGTGTGGATTCGTCCCGTCAAAGCGCAGCACCTCCATCTTCATCGAGCGCAAGATGGCGCCGGTCTCCCCTCCGCCGGGTGGATGATCGGGTGGGCGTGGTGGCTGTGAAGGAGTACCCAGCCCAGATCCCTCAGATCCCCACAGTTGTGAACGGAGATCTTCAAACCGCGCCTCCATCGTGGACATGAGCTATTGGATGGACTGATGGTGGGAAAAGGCTTGCTTGTCTAGCTGTGCCTGCAGTGTCTTCACGGCCTCCTGGACATCGAACTCCGCCATGGCTCTCAATGAAAGCACCACTGATGCAACCCCGAAGGAGGTTGAATCGGTTTTCAGCACTGCTTTGAGAGAGTGCTATCTCCAAGAGAAGAAAAGAGAGGGTTTATGACAGCCAGAGAAGAGGAAAGAAGAAGGAGCAGAACAGAAACTTCACGATATTCTCATAATGGAAAAACAAACAAACCCTAACACCAATATAGTAACCCTCCTAGCCTCACGCCAACACATGCAGGGATAAGGCGTAACAGACTCTGAGCGTTTAATCACACCAAACGACAAAAGACAAGATAAGGTACGAAAATAAAAACCAACGATTGGCGTGACTCGCCTTCTTTCCTGTGCTACACGACATAGTGTTGCATCCAACTAGGTTGCTTCCTGTGCTACACGACATTGGCGTGGCTCGTTCCAGTTGGGTTCAGCTCATGGTGTGCTCCACCACCCTCTGCCTCACTTGAGTGTGGTTGGGTTGAATCCAGTGGTATGGGAAAAGATGCATCATTAGCTCATCCTTGCACTACACTACACTCAGCTGCATAAAGCTAAGATTTGAATGCCAAGCTATACTAATGGGTGAGAGCCGTGCCCACATGTAAGAGGACATGAGACTAATTAGTATTTTATTTGATCCTGCAAACAATTTAAACGGGAGAAGAGGTTTTCAAAGATAAATGAACCAAACAGATAACTGCAAGATATAGTGACTGGAGAAATGAATTTGGAGTTTATAGAACTTGAGTTGAAGCATATTAATTTATAAGAAACACAAACTGAAAGATAAATCGATGGATAATTTGATTATACACGTACCCCATATAGCAATATATTGACTTCAAAATTCGATGTATATGATACCCATGTCCATTTTGCCCCATTTCTTCCAGATCAAAGGAAGAGCGCCAATTTCACAGCAATAAACAAATGTTGTTTCAAGTAGGAGATCAAATGGCACTAAATTTCAAAAATACAACTTTCTGTTTTTCTTTATCCCTCTGTTCTCCCTAATCCAATCAAACACCAAAGCAATTCTAATCCTAGTGAATACATATATAATTCAGCAAATTTGAATTTTTTTCCTCACGAAATTTACTAAAATTAAATATATTGGTTAATTCTCACAGATTTAATCCGATAAACCAACTTTATTCGCACTACATGCTTGGATTTGAATGCATCTCAGACATCTGTGACTCACCTGCAGGGCAAGGAGGTGGTCATGAGCTCACGACCGTCAAATGGATGGAGAAACGGAGGTATATCGGAATCGGAGAGGACGTGGTGATGGAGGAGGGCTCAGAGGGATTCAAAAGATGCATATGTTGTCACCGCCGCTGGGTGCCATCCGAATGAATCCTCGCTGCTCTCTTGGATGTTAAAACAGGTGCGTGGTCGTCCCTTGCGACGACGAAGTTGTCGCCATCTCTTTTGTTGGATTAACTTTTAAATTATAAGGAGAAACTTTGCTTTTTTGATAAAAAGGGACAAAGTTTTCTTAATTCTAATAGATTCCAGCGTGTTGGGTTGACTTGACTCTTTTGAGTAATAGAAAATGCTTCCCAATTCTATACCATTCATTTGGATACACTTAATTATCTATTTCAAAATAAATCTAAGTAAATCTAACTATGACCACCTACCACATTTGGATCATTTGTTTTCTTTAATTTATAAATAACTTTAATTTCTTTTAGAAAAATGAGTAAAAGAAATCTTTAAAGAAAAATAATAAAAATAATGTTTCTATAAAAACAAATGTAAAAGGAAAATGAAAATAATAAAACGAAATAAAAATAATATCCAAAAAATATATATATATCCTCATTTATTAAAGCAGAAAAGGGTCAAGAACAGCACACTTTTGGAAACCATGATATATATTATAATAATTAAAATACACATCGTAAATAGACTCTGGAGGAAACGACGTGAAGAAGTGGTTGCATGAGACCATTCTCAAATGACTGAACAAGGAAACCATGCATGCATGATATTAATATTTATAATAATTAAATACACAATTACACATGACGTGGTTGCATGAGATTACGAAGCTCCAAACCCTCCATCTCCACCTGAGCAACGGCGGCGGCCATGGCCTTCTCCAGCTCCTCGAGATGTCCGACGACGTCCTCGCCATCGTCGTCCACCAAGATCTTCAGACCTTGGACAGTGTCCTTGATCCTTCCTGCCTCAACGATCGCCGAGTGAGTCACGAATTGGATGGTTTCAAGTACCTTTTGCTTCTCTTTGATTGGGTTCTCCAGTAGTGCAACCCGGAGTGGATCGAAGCAGTACTGGATCAAAGGCTGCACAGCTATGGTTGTGATCGGAGAGACGGCAGCAGCAAAGCCGACGGCAATCGTTGAGAAGATCGCGTTGAAGACCATGGCTGAAACTTTGAGTTTGGAGAGGTCCTTGTCAAGCTCTTGAATTCTGCGATTGAGCTCACGTAGCGTTTCAGTTGCGTCTAGACCGATGGACTCGAGGGATTCGTGGGTGAAGCGGGAAATAGCGGTGATGAGGTTGTTGAGCGTGGCCAGTGTGGTGGGTGCATCTACTGCTTGTTCTTTGGTGCAGAGCCGGAGAGTGTTGAGAGCACTCGGGAAGAGGACGTCTTTGAGATCGGAGAAGAAATCTTGTACTTGGCTTATGTTGTTGCGGAACTGATATATGATTGGTAGGAGGTCATGGGGGATATTGTTATAAGTAGTACTGTTTACCTCATCATCTGACATGTTAAAGCTGGGAGAGTAACTGCCGTTCATGTTTTCGTTTGAGAGGAATTCAATGGACCGTTTTCTGGCCAGGTCGAAGGAGATGGCAGGAGGTAGGGAAAGTGAGGGCCTTTCAGCCTGAGGAGCAGCTGGTTGAGCCATGCTGGGATATGTATTAGCGGGCAGTGAAGGTGCGTGTATTATATAGGGTCGGGGGTGGGGGTAACGGTACGTGACAAGGGTTGCGAAGGTGCGGGGAAAGTGTGTTATCTCCATAATCTGTGTTTGTTTCTAACATCACAGTTAAAAAGAATTGCGCGGTGCTTCTTTATCAAAAAGAATTGCCGGTGCAAATCGCGGGGTGTTGTGCTTCTTTATCAAAAAGAATTGCGGGTGCTAATTGCGGGGTGTTTTTCTTTTTTTATTTTTTATTTGTTTCTAACATCGCAATCAAAAAAGAATTGCGGTGTGCTTTTTTTATTTTTATTTTTCTAGCATCGGAATAAAAAAGAATTACATATAACACAAAAAAAAGGAGTTAGGAGCATCCCTTATGAGGGTGTTTGTGACCTTTGTTAAAAAAAATTTTTGTCCAAATTAGAAGCAAAATTAAGAGCGCGCTGATGTTCAACTTAAAAAAATAATAAATGTGAAAAAAATTTATATTAATTCAAACTTAATATTATAATAATTAATATTTTTAAAATATTAAATATACATACCGTTAATGACTACCACTATATATGAGGTTGGAGTTGAATCTTTTGGCTTCTTATATTTTGAAATCACACTAAAATAGCTCCATCATTAATTGTTTCAAACATCTGTCGTTCAATCTAACATATCATCATATTATTCAACCATTCATTTCCCATCTTGGCATTATAAAGCTGCAATTATACTTCACAAAATCCCCTTCTTGACCACTCCTGTGTGGATACTCTCCCTTGTCATCTTCTCTTTTCCACTCTCTATAAAATTATCTTTATTATTATTATTATTATTGTTTAAACACTTTAATGATTCCGAAGATTTTCTTTTTTTTTTGTTTTTTTGCCTTCCGTTAGCATAAAAACCGTTTTGGGTCGAGGTTGTCTCCACTTCAGGCCAAATGATAAAATTTTCTTCACGATTAGAGTTGATGTTGAAGGTGTTCACACATATGGTACACTTGAAAAGGGACGAGATCCACATCCCTCCATATCCCTCCAACTAAACAACCCCATAGAGTATGGAAAATTTTGATCCGGTGGACAGGATAAATTGCTGATAGGTTTAGGTTTTCATTGGATGTTGGCTCTGAGGGGGAGACAAGGGACTTGGAAACCCTACTCACAACATTTGACATGGACATGGTTATAGGTTTATAGAATATTGGAAGAGAGCTTTGAAGCATGGAGAAAGTGAAGTTTCTCATAGAGAAAGGAAGTTGATAAAGAATAAGGATGTTGATAAAAATTAGGATATTGAATGCTTTATCATGTTTTATGTTGTGACTAGGGTTAGATGTCAGCCTAATTCTTTATCTTTTTCTTTTTTACAAAGGCGACAATTAAGCACCAACGTGATCACCAAGAGGCCATTGGTATTTTATTAACATCCTTATTCTTTATAGACTGATGTCAGCCCATTTCAGAATAGTGGACTCATCCTAATATTTTTTTTTTTAAGAGAATAAGGATGTTGATAAAGAATTAGGCTGCTCTCTTATCAATAAATAATAAAGTATAAAATAACAAATGTTACCCGTTAGTATAACGCTGGAGATCATTAAAAAGAATGGGCACTTAGGTAGGTCTGTTTATTAGAACAAGGTATATCATATATGCATCTTGACTTTAACATTTGTTTTTTAGAACAAGGTATATGCACTTAAGAATTGTCACTAAAGTGGACTCATCCTAATATTTTATTAAAGGCATGTTAAGATCTTTATTAAAGGCATGTTTTCTTATCAAATGCGTTCAAGTTTAAAGCCAAGCATTTCATAAATCAGTCTTGCCTAACTAGGAAAGATGGCCGTATGTTGACTGAATGGACAGTACTGTTCTTTGATGGAAGGTGATGTCTGTTATAAATTTTATGGGAAAATTATTTTTTAGTCCCCGGAAGTTTGCAAACTTCCTGCGATCCTCCGACAAAGCAGTTTAAACAGTCCCTCCTTTTTGGTTTAGTTATTTTTAGTCCCCTGCATAACTCCGTTAGTTAATCCGGAAACCTTTAATACCCATTTTTGCCCCAACCGAAAGCTGTCTGTTTCCGCCAAATCAAAAAGAGAAGAGTTCAAACATCACTTTTAGCCATCAAATCACCACTTTTACCATCTTTCTAAAGCCCCACTTTTTGTACTTCGTGCCCAGCTTTTTCAGAGCTTCTTCTTCCTTTGTTCTTGTTAGTTCTTCTTTGTTCTCTTTTGTTCCATTTTGTTTCCATTCCTCCCTGAACCAGCGAGTTCAGTGACCTTCTCTTCCTCGGCGAGTCATCGCCCAAGGCGAGTCGAAGAAACGTTCACTTTAAGTCGTGAGTACCTTTTCTCATTTTTCCGAAAAGTGTTTTCCCTATCAGTTTAAAACCCATGCCCGGTGTGTAAGGTACTCTCATTGCGTAGTCGATGGAGACCTTTTAATGCGGTGCGCCGGATATAAGGGCGAGGGAAGAGTTTTGATTCTGAGTACCGTGTTGAGTTCATAGGCGTCAATACTAAATGAGATATGTGGCGATGGGGTCTTGAAGTTTCCCACGTAAAGGTTGGTTTGTCACACCGATGCAGCGGCACTTTGCCCAATTGAAGCGGAGGGTGGACTTTCGCCGGTATGTACCGTATATACCAGCGTATGTTCCAGCGGTAAATACGTCGGACCTTATTTATTTCGATCACCCCGTTGAAGATCACGGTGGATGGGCCCTCAAGCTCCTCATTACCACCGTAAATACTATGTTTTTTTTTATTGTTGAACCATCCTACCCGTCAGTGCGTCGACGTAATCCTTCTTGTAGTCAGTGTATTTCGTGTTTTCGCTTAAACTTATGAGTTTACGTTTAATATAGTCCGTTTTCGTTTAACATTGTCACTTTCTGCTTAAAATTACGGTTTTCCATTTAGTATCGTGTTTTTTCGTTTAATATTTTCACTTTCCGAATAATATATCCGAATTTCATTCGTGACATATGCACCAACAGGAGGGATTCAAACTCGGATAGAATATCGTTTAGCCGAGACACAAATCCATTCCAACAAGGGCATACTGAGGCATTAGCCATTTCTACTCAACCGGATAGTACTGTAATTGTGTCGTTGATAGTAGGTGACCGGTTTAGGGACAGTGACCACTTTAAGGACGCACTTCGCAGTTTCTCTATCAATCGGAATTTTGACTTCAACTTCATAAAGAATGATAAGGCGAAGAGAGCGCATCAGTCTTCCAATGTGCCGCAGAAATGGATTGCCGCCAGCGGCGTGTCCACGCGACGGTGTATAAGGTAATCATACAACATTTACAATCAAAGCGATGCATCCCACACATACATGTGGAGGCGGTATCGGTCTGCACGCCGCATCCAAAAGCATCAAAGAAATGGAGTGGATTGGTGCGTGTAGTGCGAGAAGTCAAGGACCGCCCTACGCATGAGCTATTGACATTCGCTGATATATGTTGAGATCATGGTGTCAATTTGCCTTATAAGCGAGGCTTGGTTGGGGAAAAGAGGTGGCCAAGGGTATTCTTCATGGTAGTGAGGTGGCAGTATGACTTGTTAGTATGGTATGCAAACAAGGTGATGGAGACAAACCACGGTAGCATTGCTATTGTGGAGGAGGACGGTGGCGGTTTAGGCGTGCATTTTTCTCATTCCGTGCATGTGTTGACTGGTTTTAAGAGAGGTTGCGAGGCCATTACTTTTCATTGATGGAACTCATTTGCTTGGAAAATCTGAGGGCACGCGTTGTTGGGAGGCGGCGGGCAAAGATGGAAGCGAGGGTTCTTTCATGTTGCGTTATTTGCCGTTGATAATGAAACCGACGCTTAAGCGGGCGTGGTTCTATCCAAAACTTCGGCGATGCCATTTACCGAGATGACGCGATTATGGCAAGAGTATTACATTAGTTTGGACAGTCGAAGGGCCTTATCAACGCCCGTCGCAAATGTTTTCCTTACGCCCGCATGCATATTGCTTCACGCTGCGAAATGAACTTCATGAAGGGAAATGTTAGGCTTGGGAAGTCTCTGAAAGAAGCGGTGTTGGTCCATATTTGTCGGGGATAAACTACGCGTATACCGTAAAGGAATCTGATGAGGCGTGAGCGACCTACTTGCCGTATCGGTGGCATACATCGTTGGAAACTGAGGAAATCCGATGTTTCTCATTGGTCAAACTATATGTTCAACGGCGAAAGATGGGGAGAGATGTATTCTAACGTAGCAGAGTCATTCAATGCCTGGATTAAGGAGGCACGCCATCTCCCCATAACTTGCAACATGAATTGATTCGATAAGGTAAGAAAGATTCGTTTAGTGTACCACTTTATCGTTTAATTTATTTAGTTTTCGTGCAATATATTAACTTCCCGTTTATTATAACATTTTTCCAGTTAAAATAATTTTTTTTCATTTAATATTCCATGTTTTCAAGTATTTCCGTTTAACATACCAAGTTTGTAATTAATATCTTTTCTTCTTGCTTCCTAAATGCTTTCTTTTGCCCAACAAAGGTTCAAGCTCATGGTCATGCTCTACAATCGCCGTGAGAATTCTCGAAAATGGGAAACCCACTTATGCCCTGAAGTACACAATAAGTTGGAGGAAATCGTTGAAGAAAGCCGCAACCTACTTGTTAGCCGTTCAGACGGAGATCATTTTGAGGTCATCGATGAGAACAACCACGCCGTTAGTCTGCTCTCAAGGACATGTTCATGCCGAAGGTGACAGGTGTATGGCCTCCCATGCAAACACGCATGTGCTGCAATAATGCGAACGGACACAAGTGTACATCGGTATGTTGACAACTATTTCACGGTTGAAGCTTACGGTTGGCGTATCACGAAGCTATCTTTCCGTCAGGATGATGACAAGCCGACCGATTCAAACCGCGAACTACTTACTGCGACCGCCATGCACAAAGAGACCGGTAGATTAGTCCAAGGCGGAAGAGAATAGAATCACGGGGAATCCGACGCGATCGCGTGAGTTACGCTGTAGTCGATGCCATGAGGCTGGACACAACCGGAGATCTTGTAATGCACCTATTGCTGACTAATATGTAATAACTCTAACATTTATTGTATTTCGTGCGTTTCTTGTTTTTGCTTGAATTATACGTTTTCGTTTAGTTATACTGGTTTCCGTTTAATATTAGGACTTTCTGTATAATACTACAACTTTCCGTTTAATATTTTAATTTGTTGGGGAGAGAGAGGTGGCCATCTCATTCTCCCAATGCCCTAGGGCATATTTCGACGATTTGGCCCCGCCGAGATTGAATCAACTTAATACTCTTGATTAATCTTTTCCGTTTTGAGGCTCTGGCGCCTACACCAATTCGTTGAATGTGGTGACGGGCCTTGATGATAACGAAACAATCCGAGATACTTTACCCAATAAATAAATTGCCTCAATCCTCTCAGCGTCGCCTCAATCCTTTCAAGCGTCGAATCAATCCTCTCCGTCGCGTCGATTATGCGTCACGGCCTCCTTAAGCTCTTCAAATAGCCCTCCACATGGGCGAGACCACATCACTCTTTCCCTTTGCAAGAATGGATCCTCACAGGGCTTAGAAAATCTCTAAGAGAAATGCGTCAAAGGACCTCCACCGGTGACTCAAGCTCGCCGTAAGTCGGGGAGATGTCAAGAGCGGCGTCGAAGGAGGAGGAGCCACACTGCCGAGCGTTCGGCTCACGAAAAGGATCCGGGATGGCCAGCGTATCCTCATACAAACGATCGCCACTCTTTTCGCGTGGACATTAAATTGCGTCTTTGTTGAAATCTACCAAACTTTACGATGAGAACATAGCCCAAGGCCGGATGCATTACGCGGCGTCGCGATATCCGAAGTTCAAAGAATCTGACGACTTTCAACGTCTCGTTTGTGTAGAGGGACGAAAAGTCGCCGAGGAAGGTTTCAAAATCTTCCAAGATATTTCTCGCCGTCATCCTCATCTAGACTTGACTTCGGATGGATTTCACCCAAGCCCTTCAAGATCTCCCTCCCAGGTTCATAGGGAGAAGATCGATTGAAGAGAATGTTCTTTCTTTCTTGCGTAATCGCCGACCCCTTTCATTATGTCTTTTTTACGTGTTGTTTAAATTTTCATCTCTTTCCTTTTGTTGTTGTTGTTCCGTGACTTTTATGTTTGTTTGGTTTTAGTTGAGCGTTAATTAATGTTATAATATTTTCTTCTTCATGCCCATTTGTGGATTGTCATTAAGCGACTCACGATTGTCATGCTCCCGTTTAAGCTAATGAGTTTCCATTTAATATATCACTTTTATGTTTACTATCTCATGTTCCCATTTAAAATGTAAGTTTTCCATTTAATATATTATGTTACCATTTAATATGTGACATTTACGTTTAATATATAAAGATTGTATCTAGGATTCAATACTTTCTGTCGGCATGACCATCATAACCATTGGAAGAGCTAATGTTTGTTTTAACGAAAATCTAAATTTAACACGCATGCCTTTTCGGCTTTAATGCCGCTTCGAGTTTCCTTACCGCTCGCCTCAAGCCGTCCATTAATATCTGTGTGACGAAACGCAAACGTAACATCGGTACATCGGTGTGGGGGAGGTGGAGCTTCTCGCCATTGAGGATTTGTTCTATGAACCGCATTACATAGATTGGGCAGTCAACACTTCCAGGCTTACATTTGCGGAGGCGGACATTTATCGATTATAAGTGGAGTGCGCTGCGTTCGTAATCTCCCAACTTCGATTTGGATCACGGTCGTCAAAGACTAGCCGCTAATATAAGATTAAGGACCATTTAGAAAAATTCAAAAAAAAATAAAGTTAATCATGTTACCATTTCGAGGCGTTTGCATTATATATAGCTTCTCACCGATGTGTAGTGAACATCTTATTTCTTTTCTTGTCCGTAATCCATTTCAGAGATGGTAATGCTTATTTAGAATTATGGGCAAAATAACCAACTCCACTTCTGGTATGCATGGACCGTGCATCCTTCATCGCCAGAAGGGCAACATCTCCTAAGCCACCGCTTCGACATTAAAAGCGCCCAACGGTCTCAAGTATTGTGGCCCGTTTCTTGTAAGGGTAGGGAGATTTAACCATAGATTCAAGGGATGATCAAGACATATACGTCCATGACATCGTCAATAGCTACCGCCTTTACCGCCCAAAGCTAAGATACTGAGATGGTCCCGAGTGGTGTACGTCCACTCGTTCCTCCAAATAATTGTCCTGAATGGTGAAGAACTGAATATTTAGCGTGACATTAAATGAAAAACCATTTATTAAATGACAAATGAGCATACTAAATGGAAATTGATATTTTAAGCGACAAATTACTATTCTAAGCTAAAACTTCAATATTAAATGGAGAACTTTCTTATCGATCCTGCGGTTGAGATACATCCCAATTGTTGTTTTCTCCGATCGGTCCACCGCATTTAAACCGGGAGGATTTTTAATTTTTGGTATGAAGTTTGTCTTAACTTGCATTGTGTTCTCCTTTGCCATTAAATCCTCCACCATGATCGCGTCTTTTCTCTCCGGCTCACGTAGTGCGATCTGGTTCTTGATGCTTGAGGGTGGGCGGTGGCCGGTTCATTTAGACGGTAGGTGGTTGATGTTTGTAATTGGCCCGGCGATGCGTGGCCGGTCGTTGGTCGGCGGTCGCTGGTGCCTTACTATCTGCATGATCGGTGGGTGGTTCAATACTGGCAGTGGTCGGTGGTTCGATGAGTAGCAATAGCCGGGTTGGATGTTGGCGGTTCAGCGGGGGGCGGTCATTTGGTCATGATCATTGCGGTGGAGTCGCGAGGTTTGGGTCACTAGGCGTCAAGTTCTTCATCTGCGTCAGTGATTCAATTCTGGCCAAGTGTGACCATGTAGTCGTCATCGTCGCCATCTTGTTGGCGGAACTGCGGATGGACTTTGCTTAACATTTGCGGCTTTTTACTTTTCCCGATTTCCTCTTGACATCTTATCCTCGTAGAAGAGGGACCATCGCAGATTTGAGACCGGGTTCACCGGCTTCGAGGCAAACGGCCAGGGCCGGATGTGACCTTCTTTAACCGCCTTACCGCAGTATCGGGATGATAGAGATGCCGTCTTTGTCTCGGATCTGCGGCCCGTCGCCCGTCGCCCGTCGTATGCCGATCTTGGCATCGTCCCGCGTGTCGGATCTGACGCCTAGCGTTGTCTCTCGATACCTCGGCGGAGCCCCCCCCCTCTGTCCTCCATTTTGTCAAAGTCGGGACTTGATCTTTGGCAATCTCTTGTAGGAACCTTAAGTGCATTCTCAATGCGTGTTGCGGTCATCATCATCCCTTGGCCTCCTTGCCGGAGTTTCCAGGTAGGAGGACAACGGCCGGTAGTACGATGGGGGCCTCTTTGGACTTGGGGCGTTCGAGGACCCTTTTCGCTTCCACTGTCGGCTCCCTTAGCACCCTTGCCACGGGATGGGGGCGCAGTAGAAACTTTTTCATTCTTTTCCGGTCTGGGCCCTTGATCGTCCCACCTCACGGTTCCTACGTTGTCTTCCTCCTCCGATGTGACAGGGACAAGCTCGGAAAACTGTAAAAGAACCACAATGTGCATTATGTTAAACGACAACACTATATTTTTAAACGGGAACGCTATATATTAAATAAGAATTAGTTATATTAAAGCGAAAAATGATATATTAAACATAAACTTCGGTAAGTTAAGTGAAAATAAACTATATTAAGCGATAATATATAAACATACAAGAGAAATTACAAAATTAAAGAAAAAAGCTGGAGTACCTCCTTTCCATCGAAAGTGATTTTAGTAGGGGACCAAGGGAGGCTTGCTTTACAAGTCGCTTTTCCCCGTAGATGAGGATCCTCGGTGTCCTCCCATAGTGCACCTTCTTCCCGGTCCCAGTGACCTCATAGAACCATATGTTGAGGGCGACAACGCACCCTCTTAGATATCCAGTTTGTACAGTCTCATCGGATTCCCTGGACTTAACGCGTGCGGATATCTTCGGGACGTCATCCATAAGCCACTTGTGAGTGGCTTGCGCCCACGCGTAGCGGTTTAGTTCATCTAGCTTGTCTGCGTAGTGCTAATCCAGTTAGGAACCGCACATGAGGTGCTTGGGAAGAGCATCGTTCCAAGGAGGTACACCACCAGCAGTTTGACAAAGTTTTCTGCGTCTCCTTTTTTCTTCTGAACAAGCTGGAGAAGATTCTTTTTTATGGCATCTTTGTGCCTGTCGTATATTTTACCCATGTATTTCGCTCCAAAAGCTGATTGCTTTTTCTGCTTCTTGAAGACCACCGCTTCCCCATGGCATCGAAGGCCAAAGATGATAGCAATATCCTGGGGTCTGAATGCCAACATGCTCTCTCCAATACTAAATCTGTTGGTTCTCTCGTCAAACCTCTTTAACAGAGCATCCAACAGTCCTCTCTCCTGCATAACAGGTTCGATGTCCAATAATGGGGCAAAGGGTGTCCTCCTGATGAGTTCCCAGTGCCTCTCAGTCATATGGGGTTTCAATTCGGCAAGTGTTTGGTGGGCCCGGCACCAAGTAGCACCTACCGCTTACTAGATTAGGCGACATATTTCCGTGCTTCGTGCATCAAGAGAGATTTATTACGAAAGGTTGTAGAACGTTTAAATGGAAACTTTGGAGCATAAACGGAAACAATGTATTTTACATGGAAACATTGGCAACACTTGTAGACATCATTCGTAAGGAATGTACAACAAATCGACCACCTAAACCCCAAACCCTAAATCCTAAATCAGAAAAAAAAGAAAAAAGAAAAAACCCTAAACCCCAAATTTCTTGCTGCGAAGTTCCGATACCTTGAACAACAACACACAAAATCGCTTACCATTATGTTTAATCTTCTATCTCAAATGCATACAAACTAGTAAAAACAAGCGAAAAGAAGGTAAGAATCCATGGACACCTGTGGTTTCCAAGCATACTGCACCTTAGTGTAGCAGCTTTAAGTTTGCCTAAATTTAATACGCCTGTTGATCTCCGGGAAGCAGCAACAACCGGCGGGAGTACTCCGGCAGTGGTGGCTTGACGGTTGTGCAGCGTCGGGAAAAACCACTGATCGATCTCTGTTCCTGCAGTCGCCGTTAGAATGACGAACCGTTCTCGTGAGAGGCTGGCTGAAGGAGAAGATGACGTGTCGCGTCGTCTCGGTATTCGAACCACCCATTGCAGTTGCTTTTTGAATTGAGGGCATTCCAGACATTTTACTTTGCTGTTTTCATGCATTGGGGGAAGGGCTTGATCATGAGATTCACAAGGGTATTTTGGTCATGTAAAAAGAAAATAGATGGTGTTAGTGGATGGAAGGCTTAAAAAGTCAAAATCTCAAAAAGGAGGGACTGATTGGGATATTGCAAACTTGGGGGGATTTTTTGTGGATATGTGAAAGTTTGAAGGGTCTTTTGTTCATTAACACAAATTTTATTTATATTGTGATTGTGATTGTGATTTCCCACAAGAATAGTTGCCACAAGACAAGCTTTTCATTGAGAGTAGGAGAAAGATGGTATATTGACCTGAGATTTATTTGTTTGTTATCAAAGTTTGCATGCTAGTGTTAGTGTTCCACTTCCACCTGCCATCCATGTCAGGTCCATAGAAAGTGGAATTTATAAGAGATCAGGCTTTCTATTGGTTTACGACTTTAGAAGTCCCCTTCCCCGCCCGCGGATACATCCCGGCATGGCTCATTCAGCTGCTCAGGCTACAAGGCCCTCACTTTCCCTACCTCCTCTTCTTCGACCTGATCAGAAAATGGTCCATTGAATTTTTTTTTTGGTACCGTACTATGGTCAAATCTTACTTTGAGCATCAAACTTCAATTTGTATCTTTTCGGATATCCTAAATCAAATTGATTTCACCGGATGGATACCCGAGGGTTCCGGCAATTATTTGCTGATGTGTATCAAATCTCAAATCAACAAGAAAACTATAAAATATCTAGGAAAAAAATCCCTCGCTATAGCATGAATTTCCGTCACTAAGTAACTTCAGCGAGGGATTAGCGAGGGATTCTATCTCTAGCTATTTACCTGCAAGGGAGTTTTTTAAATTCATTCCCTCGTTATTCCCTAGTTAATGGTTACATTTTCCACCAATATATATATTTATTTATTGACCCCCTATTTTACAAATTTAACTACTAACTGTAAATTCATAAGCATTTGGAATGAGATTTAAGCTTAAATATTCAACATAAGCATATAAAAAAAATACAAATGATGCAACAAATGAAATTCATATTACACCATTCAGTTTTTACATAAGATTCTCATCCAGTTCTTTAGCTCCTTCAATTCCAATCAAAATGTTGTTTTCTCACCTTTAATATCTTCATTGTCAGATGATGCTACAGAGTTCAAGTAGTCATGAACTTGATCCTTTCCTTGAATTTCTACCTTCTTATTTTGCTGTTTCATTGCTAGAACTTTAGTATTGTGGTGCTTTTAGTTTCTGAAGCATCCACAATTTTAGTCCACAAAAATTCAGTCCGATACTTGCATCACTCATGAGCTTCACATCTTCCTAAAATAATATAATATACATATATATATGAAAAGAAGAAAAAAAAATCACAATAAAAGTACAACAAAACAACTCCATTTAATCTTTGGATTGTGGGAAAATGAAGATAATATGATGGTTAGAAAGTTTGGTTTCATAATAATTTAATTAAACAAATAAACCTAGGGCTATCATGTTCTGATGGTGTACATATTGGTCAGAAGCAATGTCACCAGTGAAATTTGGATTACGGGCCATGCCGCCCGGCCCTATACTGGTAGATGCCGCGATCAGGGCGTGCAGGTACGGCCGAAATAAGCGATGGCGGGCCGTGCTAGGCACGGTCCAAGTTCGTGCCCGTGCCGGGCCGAACCATCACAGCCCACAGGCCGTGCTTGGCCCGTGGGTCGTGCGGGCACGGCCCATCACGGGCCAGCCCGAAATCTGCCATGTGGTAGCTCCATATTATGCCATGTGGCGGATTTTAATTATTATTTTTTTTTAAAAAAAATGGGCAATTCTGATGGAGCCGTTGGCAGGTTTCTCATTTACTATCAGTCAAAATTGTATTAATTTTAAACTATACTCTGTACATAAAAATTATCAGCAAATTCACCATTATTCTTGAAAATGTGGAGCATAAGAATTTGGCCTTAATCACTGTTCTTGAAAGTTGGCACTTTTTCAAATATCTCTTTTAGCTTTTAATTTCTTGAAAATAGGCCACGTCAATACAATTTTTTTTTTGGAGGATGATTCTATAGTATCTATAACAATTCTAGTTTCTAATGTCCATGAACAACCAAGCAGAAAAACCACTTCATAGATGACACAAACAAATTGTCATGCAAACAAAGAAAGTTTTAGGTGATTATATAGGGTGTTTTAGATTTTTTTAATGAACAAGATAATCATTTTCAAACCTGCAAAAAAATAAAAAAACATAAAGAAAAGATTCTGAAGACAAAGTATCGCCCCCAAATGCTAAAAAGACGACGAAAAAAATTATAGGAAAGAGTTCAGAACATATAGAAGACAATTTCACAAGACCACCGGTTAGTGTCCATCTCCATGCAGATATATTATTCACCTAAAGAAAAGATGAACAGAGTTCAGATAGTATTGAAGGCATTTCCATTGGTGCAACAGACCAAAAGAGAAAAGCTGAGGAGGTTCGATCAAATCAAATTAGATATCAAGAGAGCTGGCAATATAAATGGGAAATGAAGATTTGTTCTTCTGATGTAAAATAGAAAGTAAATTCATATACAACAATGCTAGACAGTTGTCTCATAGTATCTTCTCCACGCTATAATTATGCCGTATATGTATAACAAGATGATTTCTTCATATTATAGTACATCAGAGAACGCTAGAAATACCTAGGATAGGAACGACATCACTCCCTCGATGAATAAGCCAAGCTAGAGCTAACTGGCCAGGGGTGCAATGATGCTTCACAGCCAACTTGTCTAAACAGGCATATAAAAGTATGTTCTTCTCTAAATTGTCTCCTGAGAACTTTGGACTGCGAATCTGAAGAAGAATATGGATAAACTAATTTGGTAAAAAAATAAAGAAATTATTTCACCCAAAGAACCAGAGAAAACAGAATTACTTTGCTTGTATTTTTAAAATCAAAAGTATTATACAAGAAAGTAAATGTCAAACAAATCACACACCAGGAGACTTTCTGGAGGCAATCATGTTGCAGGTTTAAAGAATCATTCCTCCACTTTGTGGAAGTCTCTATCACTTTTCAAAAAAATAGAATAGAAATGGAAATAAAGAGATAGCTTTACAGCAAGAGACAAACTAAGGTAATGATGTCCTACACCATCACTAAAACAAAGATGTGACTGCAAGTCTGCAAGTGCAGAGTTCACACTGCACACTGCCGTTGGCAGGAGCTGCAGGGCAGAGCAGCCAGAGCTTGCCTCACTATTTTTTTTAATTTTTTTTTTTATTTTTTTTAAATAAGAGCCGTTGGCTCTCAAGTGTCAACTCTCATATTCTTATGGTAAAAAATAAGAGTCAAGGGTTATATTTTTTTTAAAAAAAATATTTATTTTTTTTAATAAATTTACATAAAAATCCTTTACAACAACTGTAAAACGACTAGTATTAAGGGTAATATGATATTTTTGATTAAATTTACTGATTTACCCTTCCAACAACTAATTTTAAAATATCAAAATTCTATATATACCCCCAAATAATTCATTTTCATCACAACAAATATTCTCATTTTCTCAAACTCTTCGAGCTCTTCAAGCTCTTCAAGCTCTTCAACTTCAAGTTCTTGAAGCTCTTCATTCATTCAATTGGTGGTAGGTCAAGAAACCGGTCCGTGTGAAGATTTTCTCAACCGCATTGAAAGAAATTCGGGATAAAAAACTTCGACTTCGAAATCCTTTACATTGCGGTTGAGGTACGCTTTATTTTGCATATATAATCGTAAATGGCCGATTTTTCCGATTTTCCTACTTTCCCCGATGAAAATATCAATACTCCAACCCCTGAAGGCCAAGATAATGCTACCATCATACCGTCTTCTCAATCCTCAAGAAGTGGTAGAAAACGGTCTTCGGAAGTATGGAATTTTTTCGATATTATCGAAATTCCAAATAAAGGAATTCGTGCTATTTGTAAGAAATGTAAAAAGGATTTTTCTTGTAGCACAACCGGGGGTACCGGACATTTAAAACGGCATTCCGATAAGCATTTGGAAAATAGTCAAAATGCTAGTACCCAAAGCCAAATTAATAGTTTAATTCATGGTTTTGGAAATTTTCATTTTAATAACGATAAGGCTAGAAAAGGTTATATATAAGATTTATTATTCAAAATGAATTACCTTTTTCTTTTAGTGAAGCTAAAGGATATGAAAAAATGATTCATCAACTTTATCAACCCGCCTATCGTGGTTTTTCAAGGACTTTTTTCAAAAAAAATGCATTTGAAATGTTTTTTGAAGAAAAAACAAAATTAATATCATATTTTGATACAACAAAATCAAGAATTAGTATTACTTCCGATATTTGGACGGTGAGAACCGATGAGTCATATGCATGTGTTATGGCACATTTTATAGAAGAAAATTGGGTTATGCAAAAGCGTATTATAGGTTTTTCCAATTTAAAAGTTAGGCACACGGGTGTTAATATAGCAAATTTTATTACAAAAGTGCTTAATGACTATGGCATTCTTAATAAAGTTAATTGTATTACATTAGATAACGCATACGCTAATATTAATGCAATAGATCATATTAAAATTCATATCATGCCAACATTTTGGGTGAAAATTTTTCATGTGCGGTGTTTTTGTCATATTATGAATTTATGTGTGCAAGATGGGTTACACGTTATTCACAAAGAAATATAAAAAATAAAAGACATTATTATAGAAATTTCATCTAATACTAGTAGGAGGGAAGCATTTAAAGAATTATGTAACCAAAGTAAAATGAAATATAAAAAATTTAAAAAAGATGTAAAACATAGATGGAATTCTACTTATCTTATGTTAGAGTCGGCATTGCCTTATAGAAGTGTTATTGATTTATTTGTTGAAAATCATCTTTCCGGCTATTGTATTTCAAAAGATGATTGGGAAGTTTGTGTAATGATTAAAGATATTTTTCAAGTTTCTTTATGAAGCAACTAATTTTTTGTCCGGTGTTTATTACCCTTCTTCATATTTAGTAATTTATAAATTGTATTTGATTAGTGAGATTTTTTGCAAATATAGAACATGTAACGCCCCGACCCGATCCCGGGACCTCAGGCACGTGTGCAGACCGGCCGTAGCCGAGTAGAGACGGGCCCCACCCGGATACAAGGCCTAAGTGTGTAAGCAGATAATGCAAAATAAACAACTTAATTTATTCAAAATAAACAGAGTTCAGCGGAAAATAAATAACAAGGGTTCAAGTACCCTACAAATACCAGGCCCTAAGGGGACCTACATAATATCTCACTCAAAACAAAAAGATAGACAAGGTCCTCGGACCTCTGCAAATCACCCGACCCACGATCGGCTCAGCTCCTGCGTACTAGTGTCCTACGCCTCAGGATCTGTAAACAGGAAGAAAACAAGTGCATGAGCTTTCGAATGGAAAGCTCAGTAAGTACCCCTGCGGGGTTCAAGAAATATGATATCAACAAAATGAATATCAAAGCAAACTCGGGGCACGCCCCTCAAAGCAAGTCCTAGGAGTCTATCACAAAAATAAACAAGATAATGACTCCTAGCTAAGAGTTCCAACGGAAGCTCCACAAACGTCTCCCCCGGTCAGTACCATCAGCGAACCTGCTGAGAAAACGACCATCCGTGGCTCTGACGCCTCGTCGTATGCCGATAGCGCCCACCTCTCTCTCGTATGCGACATGGTGGGTGATCGACCCATTTGGTACCGGCGGGGACAACCGTAGCTCGATCCCTCCTGCATGGCAAAGCCGGAGCACTGTGGTGTCCGTCCCCGAATGTCCGCAAAAAGAGCTCACCTGCTCCACTGAGTCCGGGACGAAGAACAGAACACATAGGGATACCAACATCCCAAAAACAGTCACACATGCTAAAGATAGATATCAACAAAATCATAGCAGCATGTATGAAGACAAGGCAATATGTCACAATAACGACATGTCAATAAAATCTCCGAAGAGAGGAACAAGGCAAGGGCACTTACATGCAAAGCATGCCATCACGAAAGCAATAATCAATCCAAAGAAGGAAGGTACACAAGGCAAGAGTACTTACCTGTAATCACTAAGCCTGGTGTTCCACGGAATCTCTTCCCGACGCATCCACGTCGATATCTGATAATGATAATCATGACTCAGTATCATTTCCATCACAAAGTGACTTATCAATATTTAATAATAGCATTAATGCCCAATTCCTGAAATTAATGCGCAGTCCCAAAGAACTGTCCATAACTTTTGATCCAGGAGTCCATTTGAGTTGATCCAGGGCTCGTTGGAAAGATCTCTTCCTCATCTTTCCAACGGTACCTTATACGACCCTACCCAACATCTACACATAACCCAGTTTTCAGTTAAAGTCGGCAGCCAGACAGCAGCCTTAAATTGACATTAACTCACTAAACCTCACATAAAATCATAGATTCTTATGGACAAGTCACCACTCAAGCCTCCAGCTCAACTAGTTCATTCATTAGAACCTCCACTGTTATCAATTACTAAGACACCCAGGTTTCAAACCTCAACAAACCCCAGCTAAAATCAATTCACCAAGCCATGGGTCATCCACAATCACATGCCTGCTCACACTCACAGAAGCCTCAATGTTCACACGCCCAATAACAGGCCTGGTACACAGTCCAATTCAGCACCCTAGTCAACCTTCAAAACCATACATGAACCATAGTTTCCCACCTCCAATTCATGATCACCCTATGAACCATTCCCTCTCTAAAACAGACACTAAAAAGTATACTAACAGCTATACCTGACTGAACAAATCCTCCAGACTCTGATCATACATGCATAAAAGAAAGACAACCCTTCACACACATACTCCACTTCATTACCATCATCTAGCTAATAAACCTTGAACACAATTCATATTAACACACATGAGACAAGCTTCATCTTCTATTAATTTGCAAAATCTATTATGAATCTGTCAAGGCATCCGTGACCTTGCACCCATAATTTTCTTTCTATTTCTTGAACCTATAACCCAACAACACCATACAGGTAGTCTCATACAGAATCCAGGCCTTCACTATCTAAACCACAAACTCCCCTCTCTTCTACAACTGGATCAGAACCCAACACTAAATCAACTTCATCCAATCTCCACATTCATTCCTTTATCAATGGAAACTAAATTATAACAGCCTTTCATAAAAGTCTCTTCAAACCATGAATCCAGCAAACCCCTAGTGTCTCAAAACATGCAATGAAAACAATTTATTCACTGTTCTTATACCCTTACAACAATTAAAATTCTTTGAGACCAGCTAGCATCAATAGTCATTCCATAATCCACACATGAAATAATAATACCAAAACACCTGAACCTCTCCTCTAAGCGGCTTAGTTGAATCCAGAAGCTTATAGAACTCATGCACACTAGGCCAACTCTCTCTCTCCACACCCATTATATGTGATCCCTGGCAACTCTCTAACATGCCTTTAGTAATTCCTAGTAAAATTTCACATTGCATGCCAACCTCAAGTAACCAATGATTGCGACACACGTATTAACTAACCATCCAACACAACTCTATTCTTGGTTTGTGTCCATTCTAGAAGCAAGCCTGGGGGTTAATCACAAGCACAACCTCATGTCTCCATCTCCAACAGGTTTCCCCCTCTCAGTCTGTGCTTACTTAATAGGTTCATCCTTCCCATACTCACTAAGACACTTGGGCTCTACATTATCTAGTATATTTTTCTGAGCTTTTCCGTAAGTTTAATTTACCATTGTTGAAGACGCTCTCGGCCTCTTCTCTTTCTAGTTTATTCTATGGCCATAGAACAATGTTAATATCAAAACAATGCAACTCTACACAACCTCTGGATCAGATGGCCTGCAAGAGGATGAAGCTTATCATCTATAAGTCTAGACTACAACTAAAGGCATATATGACCAGTCTAGCAAGACCTGACCTCCTTGTCCATTCTAATCATCTAGGTTCCTCCAATGAACCCATGCATGCGTTAGTTGCACCAATATTTAACAATAACTCCATAAAATCTATCTGAAGATTAGAGGAAATATTTCACTTGAAAACTCAGGGACAGGGCACTCACCAAGCTCTGAGCAATTCTCGAAAATCACAACGTCCCAGCTGTGCTTCCCTCGCGGCTTTCCCGTGACCTTCCGGCGAGGTCATAGGATCCCGGCCGTTCATAGCGAATAGGCCGCTATTTATGCCGATGTGATCGAGGTTCCACCGACCCTGCCAACTCCGGGGGTTCTTGGCGAGATCTAATCGGTGCAACCCAGGTCAGTGGTGGCGAACGGAGAAAAAGAAGTGCGTAAGGGTTCTCTCGCGCATGACTTTTATAGGGAGCCGAGGGCGAGAGGAAGAAGATCGCATTCCCTTGATTGGGGATCGGGTGCGCGATATCGCTCACCTCTTTCCATCTCTGGCCGATATCAAATCCGGGCGGACTGGGATAGAAACGCAGGCGAGCGCTGGCGGGGAAAAGATGGTGGCCTTGAGATCGGCTCCCTCTCCATGCGCCGGTAGTGAAGCTCCCTACGCCGCTAGATCAAGTACCAAGATTGGTACTTTAGATCTTAGCCATCTCTTTGAGCAAATCCTCTCACGTGCATCGCCATTGTGCCCTTTTTACTAAGTAGCCCTTGCTTTGTCTCTATTTTACATTGGTTTTTTTATATTTTAACCCCCCATTCTCTTTATTTTCGCATGAAGATCCCTGGACTATGTGAGAGAGTCTATTTCCTTAAAGTCCCTTATCTCTTCTAAATTATACTTAGGTCCCTCGCCAGAGACAACTTCTTTTACTTTATAGCCCTCAATCTTTATAAAATTTCTTTTAAGTCCTTGGCAATCTATTAATTTAGATTTATAATTTAAATTCAATTTCCCTCTCTTTCCTTAATTAAACCCTAATCATACCATCTTAGGATATTCTCAACTTTACATTAAATCAACCTTGATTTAATTATATTCTCCATTTCCCTTTTTAGGCCAATCATGATAATTGGAGAGTTTCCTCATTTAAATAGATTGGTAACTTCCAAATTTATTTAAATTAATCCCTTTTCAAAATTAAATAAATTATGAATAATTTATTTATTCTCTTCAACCTCTCTCTTGCCCATTTTACCAATTGCCCCTAGAGCTTGTAAATCCCCAAAATGCCCCCCCCCTTTGCATTTTAAGAAAATTAATTTAGAGGGAAAATTTTTAAATCCTTTTATTCAAATTAAAAGTAACTTCTTGCACAATCAAAGAAAAATTTATTCTCTGAAAACCCCGGATTTTACATTCCTCCCCCCTTACAGAAATTTCGTTCCCGAAATTTATTATTCCTCACAAAAAGCTATTCTTGGTCCTCAGCGCCTTCGCCAACATTTTCCACGGTCTCAAACGGTGCTTGTGCCTCCTCGGTGGTAAGATGATAGACTCGTCCATGAGTCATAGGTCTCTGATTGGAGGAAGACGGTTGACTTGCTCCAGTCGTCTTCCCCTTCCTGTCACCACCTTGTTGTCCCTGAGCAGGAGCATTTGACTGTCGTGAGGCACCAAAAGACTCCTGGGGACCCTGAGATCCTTGCTTGACTCCATGCTCGATCTGGGGGCACTGTGCTATGCGGTGTTCTAAGCTACCACATACAAAACAAGCTCCAGTAACACGCCGACACACAGCCTGTTTGTGCGGTCCTCCGCACGTAGAACATTTCAATTGTCGTGACCCACCAGTGGAAGATCCTCCACCTCCTGATGCTGCTGATGATTCAAGAGGCTTGCCATATGGTTGATACTTATGTTCAGACCTTGATTTGCCAGAGCTTTTTCCTCCAGACTCTCCCTGTCCGTTGCTCTGTCCCTTGTCTTTCTTATCTTTCTTTACTGGCTGAGGATCGGTCTGGCAGGATGCGTCTATATACTTGGCGCGGCACACCACGTCAGCATAGGTGGTGCACAAGTGACTGGATACTATCTTCTTCAGTGAAGGCCTCAGTCCCATCTCAAACTTCCTTACTTTGCTTTCTTCAGTAGGCACCATGTCAGGAAGGAATCGGGCCAGTCGATCAAACTCTATCTCATACTGTTCAACGGTCATACCACCTTGAACCAGGTTGTTGAACTCTTGAGCCATCAGTAGCAGTCTTCCTCTGGAGAAATACTTGGCAAAGAACGCCTTCTTGAATTCCTCCCAAGTCTGAAATGGTACACCGTTCCTCAGGCGCACCTCACCCAGGTACCCGGTCTTACGCGACCTCGCATCGGATATGCTCTCTAACTCTGTCCACATCTTCAGCTTGGTACATCTCAAATGTCCTTTCCAGTTCCCTAATCCATAACTCAGCCGCCTGTGGGTCCGCGGCTCCATCAAAAGGCTGTGGTGATGGCCTTCTGATCTCTGCTATCAAACCACGGGCGGCAGCCGGTGTGGCAGGTGGAGGGGGCGGTGCATGGTGTTGTTGTCTCTGCCCACAGAAAAGAAGAGCAACTCTGAAAAGAAGAGCAACTCTGGAATTGACCCATGTCAATTCCGACCCTAAGGTTAATTCCGACCCCATGTCAATTCCGACCCCAAGGTTAATTCCGACCCCATTTAAATCCGACCCAAGTCAAGTCCGACCCGACCGAATGGTGTGCTCCAAATCCGACCATCTTCAAGGCCGAGCCAAATCGCTCTCCCTCTCCGCCGAACCCCGGTGATGTATATTCTGGTCTTCTTGCTTTCTATTTCTCACGACAAGCTCGGTAGGTGGTCGCCCTCTCTTATTCTTCTGAACTGCTATATTCCTCTCTAAGAGGACCCTAAATATTGTGCCCAACTTATGCATAGTGAATTGCCTCCTCAGCGAGGCCCGTGGTTTTTTCCTCGGATTTACAGGGTTTTCCACGTAAAATAGGCGTGTCTTATATTTTTGTCTTGGATAATTAACTCTCCTACGATCTTAGTCTCTTAAATATAAATTCTTAACAGTTCGACTAGATTGGTGTCTATCCTAATGGCGACGCCGGTTTTTAGCCGCAACATGACTAAAAGATTGGTTTGATGCAGAAGATCGAATTCAAGATAATCCAATACAAGGGACGGATTAGCATCAACGGTTGAAAAATACATGTAGAAGAGTGTGCCCGGACTTGGACTCCATATAACACAAGCCCGAAAAAAGGTTAAGACATTTTCTCTAAACTCCATCAATTTTGTTTAAAAAATATATTTTTTTAAATATTAATTTCTGTATTCTGACCATCTCTCATCCTTTTTTGAGTCTTTGACCTCTCCTTCAAATCCCGGAGTTCGGATCAACACAAGTTTGAAAAAGGTCAATATATTTTCTCTTAACTACATCAATTATGTTTAAAATATATATTTCCTATATACAATTCTAACCATCTCCTTTCCTCTATTTTCTTCAAGTGCTCTTCAAGTCCAGATCAGATCATTCCCCGCCCCTCATTCTATTGATCTTTGCAAGCAGTGCTCCCCGGCCGGGAAAAGGATCGAACACCTTGCGTGCGTTGGCCCACTTCTAAACAACAACTATATAGCATTCAAATCTCCACTGAAGCTATGGAGAAGAATGAAAGCAAAATCCCCAGAGTGAAGCTGGGAACACAGGGATTAGAGGTAGTTGCCACACTATTTTTCTCTAAAACTCTTCTTCTGCTTTCTTTTCTTTTTTTGTGATTAAGATTAGTTATTGTTGTCATCCAAGCAGGTATCAAAGCTGGGTTTTGGGTGCATGGGTCTCAGTGGGGCTTACAACTCCCCACTGCCAGAAGAGGAAGGGATTGCCATCCTCAAGCATGCATTCAACCAAGGGATCACATTCTTTGACACCTCTAATGGTTATGGACCTCTAACTAATTAGATCTTGATTGGCAAGGCAAGTCCGTTCCACTTGTTCTAGCTTCTTTTTGTTTTCCTTTCTAAATGGTTTATTTAGAAGAGTTAGAAGATGAAAGTGAGAAAAGTTGGTACTTGTATAGGCTTTGAAGGAGTTGCCAAGAGAGGAGATACAATTGGCAACAAAGTTCGGGCTTGTGAGGGGGAGACCTGGAGATACTGGTATGGAGGTGAATGGGAAACCAGAGTATGTGAGGGAGTGTTGTGAGGCCAGCCTCAAGAGACTTCAAGTGGACAACATTGATTTGTATTATTAGCACAAGATTGATCAGACTGTTCCCATTGAGAAAACTGTGAGTGTGTTTTATTTTATTTATCAAGAACAACTTATGAGCAGATTCTTATTCACAAAAATGCCTTGTAGATTGGAGAGCTGAAGAAGTTGGTGGAAGAGGGGAAAGTGAAGTACATTGGTTTATCAGAGGCCAACCCAGACACAATCAGGCGTGCTCATGCAGTACATCCCATTTCTTCCGTTCAAATGGAATGGTCTCTGTGGACTCGTGATCTTGAAGAGGAGATTGTTCCACTTTGCAGGTCAAAATTTTAGCTCAGAGATTTATTTTTTCTCTTATTAATGTTTGAGTTTTGTAACGTGAATATTGTCTCTTTATTATGCAGAGAGCTTGGAATTTATATAGAACCATACAACCCACTTGGCCGGGGATTTTTCGGAGGCAAAGGAGTTGTTGAAAGTCTATCTGAAAACACAAGCTTGGTCCGTATTTATGTATATCTAAGTAAAATCTTGGATCCATGGAAGAGAAGCTGGTTGATGAACTAACTGCATGTTTGTGAATGAATGCTAGGTTTCACATCCGAGGTTCATTGGTGAGAACTTAGAAAAGAACAAAGCACTATATGTGAGAGTTGAGAACCTTGCTAAGAAGCATCAATGCAGCCCTGCCCAGCTAGCTCTGGCTTGGGTTCTTCATAAAGGGGATGATGTTGTTCCAATCCCTGGTAAGCATTTGCTTATTCCTAATATGAGTATTTCTGATTCTTAACTTGTTTTCATGTTTCATATTTGCAGGGACAACCAAGATCAAAAACTTGGATAGTAACATTGGGGCATTACAAGTAAAGCTGACAAAGGAGGACATGAAAGAAATTTCTGTTTTAGTACCCGAGGAAGAGGTGGGAGGCTCCAGAACCTATGTTTTTGCTGAAAAATTTAGCTGGAAATATGCGAATACACCACTTCCCAAATCAGCTTGAGATTCCAAACCATGTCTGGGTTTCATGTATCTTGGCTTGGTTGATATAATAAAAGGTGTATTTTGATCATATTGTTTTGTGGTTTTATGATATTATCTCTCAACTTAGCAATGCTTCTTCTATTGGGGTTTTATGGTTAGAGATTGAAGAGACACGTGATTAAATGTGTTCGATGATTGCATTTGTGTGTGGAGATGTTCTCCTCAGACTTTTAAAGAGATTGAAGAGACACGTGATTAAATCTTGGGAAGTAGATAAGCTTGTGATTTGTTTCTCATGATCATGTACAAACAAAACATTAGTAAAAGAAGTATTAAACTCCATGAAAGTGGCGAAGGGAACACGGCATGATTTCGGGGGATTATAGCATGAGTAGTCGAGAAGGAAAACAGGGCGAGGACGAGACATGAAGTAGACGGTGCTAACAATGACGACTAAGAAACAGAGCAGATGACATGAAGGATGTCTAACTGGAGAGACATCATCCATAATGAGTGGAACTCTTCAGGGCCGGTTCTGAGGAGGTGTAAGGTGAGAGTGGCGATGATGGGGATGAGTAACAAAGTGAGGAAATCGTTGACGAGGTACTGGTAGCCTAGCTTCACGTACTTGAGCTTGACTGAGGTGGAGAACTCTGGAACTGGACTAGCAGGCATCTTTGTGGGGTTGTTATTCCTGGGGACTGGGAGAGTAAGATGAGAGGTTTGAGGAGGGATTGGGGGGTGGGGGTTCTCTTTAAAAGGATTCAAGGATTAGTGCTGGAAAAATTACTAGTACTAGCACGTACTAGTAGTAAAAGAAGTATTAAATAACATAAAGTTGAAGCTTTGATCAAGTAAAAAGATTTTCACTACTTTCCTTTTTTCAGTAGTGTTTGATTAATTTAGATTTATTTTATAATTTTTTAGATTTTTTTTAGAATTTTTTTTATACTTTTTAAGATTTTTTTAAATTTAAATAATATTTTAATAAATGGGCCGTGTTTGACCGGTGCCTGACCCGGCCCGGGCTGGGCCGTGCTTCGTGCCAGGCCAACTCTAAACTATTTCTTGCCGTGCCAGGCACGACACGAAATTAATTCGTGTTGTGTCAGGCACGACACGAAAATGGCGTTGGCACGACCTGGGTCATGCCGGGCCGGGCCGTGCCAGCCCAAAATCCAGCTCTACACTAAAGTAAAAAAAGATTGAAACTTAGAGTAGAGCACCATCTAAATCCTGTAAATGAGGGGACATCAATCTTCTTTAAAGACAGACAAAGATATATAAGATTTAGCAATAAGATCTTTCCAACCTTCTATTATATCTTTTCTATGTCTTGCCCTAATTTTTCCAACTATAATTATCACATACTAGCAATAAAATTAAATAAATTACTAAACCTTAATGAAAATTAAGTTATTGACTAGTCCATATTTTTAGATATATGCTCGTAGGTGCACATTTAGGTTTCCAAAGAGTATTAACATGGTTAATATGTTGTCTTTATCTAAAAGTCATGTAATATCCTACTTTAGAGTTTTAACTGTATACTTTTCCTGTATAGGGATTAGTTTCCTGTTATGTATCACAAGATCTTGTAGCATATTTGTTTGTTTAAGTTGAATCATCAAGTTATCTTCTAAAAATTCTCTATTAATCCAACTTAGAACTTATCTTTCTATTGAGAGTTGTGTTTTCTTCATGGTTGTTGATCTTGGACCAGTGTAAATCATTGTACTATAGTTTATTCACATTTATTTTGTTGTTAATGTGATTTTATTCAATTACATGTATATATTGAATTCCCTTGCTATACACTTAAAATTTGGGCTTGAAGATCAAAATTCACAGCTTAATTAAATTCAGTTAAGTTCATTGATTTATCAGAAACTCCTTCCATTAATAAGTCATATTTTGTTTTATCTGTTACAAATCTGTAACAGTTTTCAATAGATGCTTTTATTGCTACTTGATGTTTGTTTTCATGTGAGAAGATACTATGTTGCATGATGAGAGAGCTACCCTGCCAATAACCATCTCATGGTTTAATTTCTTGTTTGGAGTCCAATGGTTTAGTTTAAGACAAGTTATTAGGAAGCATATATAATCTTATAAAGTCAATAATATTTACTGCTTGCTAATTGACATATTTCAAAGTACACATATATGGTTATAGATAGCAAATACCATTGGAATGATGAGTTTTGAGTATATAACTGTTGAATTGTTGCAAATAAAACAAAGGAAGAGAACACCAAAATAATGGACCAAACATGATGGGTTCTGAACTCCTCATAAAATGTGTCTGTTTAGTGCTTGTTTGATATCAATGAGTGGTAACAGGAGTATAACAATTCCATATCATGACTAGCATATGGCAATGTACATAAGTTTGAGATAGCAAATAACAGAAAGGAACTCAACTGCATGTGCTTGTTTGCTAAGAGTTTCAATGTCTTAGACTGAGGCATAATATATATGAAAAGCTGGAGGATCAATGAAGCTATTCTGATTCAAAAGAAGAAAGGAGCTTAATTCTGATAATTGGATTTGATCAGAGTCATTGAAATATATGTTGGTGGCATATGCAAAGGCTCCTCCCTTGAAGGTTTATTTTTGCTTGACTTCTTTTATTTATTTTGTGTTTCGTTTTTTTTTCTTCAATTGGTGTTGTTTTTAAACTGCATGATTGTCTAAAAAATTGAGTTTTAGATGCATTGTTATTTGTTCTGATCATATCTTATATTGCATTGCGATTCTGAGCCAAGGGTCTGAGATTGTGATTTTGGATAACGCTCATTGTTTAGTACTCTCAGATGGATGGGTTTTTAATTTTTTTTTTTTCACTTTTCCTCTTTGAGAATATGGTTTTATTTTGCTTATGACTTGATGATTGAAAATTTATGCCTGGAGTGGTTGAATTATCACTAGTAGCTTAATGTTTGAGATAGTAATTTGTCTTATTTTTTATGGCAGTTGTCTTAGGATGAGATCTTGTTGATAGATTGGTGAATTTTTATTTTTTTAGTACTCCTCTCTGAGAACATGGTTTTTTTCTTCTTATGATCTTGATCATTGGAAATTGATGTCTTGATTGACTGAAATAACACAAGTAGTTTAATGTTTGAGATAGAAATTCGTCTTATTTTTTTTATTCCAGGGTTCCATCAATAGGATGAGATCTTGTTGTTGAAAGGATGTTCAAATTTTGATTGCGAGTCAAACATTTCTTCAAATTAATTGTTTAACATTTTTGCCTTTTCTACTATTATTTGGTTTTCCTTTTTGGATTTGGTGTTTCAGAAGGATGTTTTTACATATGCATTTATTTTTCTTTCAATTACTAAGAAGATGTGGGAAATGATTGCCTGTTGAGGAAGGATATTGATTTGATATTGGGAATTTATCTTGAAATTTTTACTTGCTCTACTAGAGTAGTAGATCTTCTTACTCTCTCTCTATGACATTATTCTTATGCTTCAGTTGATGGGGATGCTTACTTGACCCGTGCTCATCGGTTGTATAAAGCTGGAAATTAGCAACAACTTAATTTGGAGCACTGCAAAGTTATTTATGATAAAAATCCACAGCGGACTAATGTTCTCCTTCTTATTGGAGCAATTTATTACCAGGTTTTTCAGTGAACTCAATGTTCTTTTTGATTTTTTTTTTGTCAGGGATCTTTTTTGTTTTGGAAGGACAAGGGTTATATCTGAAATTGCTCTTCAAAGTCTTACAAAGATGTGTTTTTTGTGTTGGAGTTTCTTCTTCAATTGAGCTGTTTGAACTTAAAGTGAGTTGTATTTTTTTCTTCCTTCAGTTGCGTGATTATGATATGTGTATTGCGAAGAATGAGGAAGCTCTCACAGTGATCCCAACTTTGCCGAGTGCGATGGGAACATGGCAAATGCTTGGAAGGTAAGTGCTTTCTTCTTAGGAGTTGAAACATATATTGGTTATCATTATGTGAAGTATATGAAATATCAAGCAAGAAAAACAACACTATAATCAGATATGTTCTTTGGTTGAAATTGTGTTATACAGTTATACTACCAAGATAATTGTATTTTTTATTTTTATTTTTTTTTTGTTGCAGGAAAAAGGCAATATTGATCTTGCCATTCGGTATTATTTGTTTGCTATAGAAGTATGCATTGAAGTTATTGGTACTTCATGTTTTTTGTTGCAGTAGTTAGACAATACTGAAATTATCACAATTATAAATCTTAGTTTTGGTCTTTTTTTTTTTGTTGTTGTAACTTGTAAGAGCTCTTCTAATATCTCCTTGACACATTTAAGACATTGTTTTTGTTGTTCTTTTAGGCAAATGAGCACATAATTTCCAATTATTATGCACTTGTTTCACAACGAGATTATATTTTCATAAAATTCTCTTTGTTGATTGAATGTCATGGTGATGTCTGGTTGCCCTTATTTTAAATATCTTTAAAAAACATTATATTTAAGTCTGTATTTTTTAGCAATTGTCTTGTCCTCAATATAAGTTGCGCTTGTCTTAGATTTATGTTGATTACTATTAGTAAATCGCCCATGATTTTATAGCTTTATTAACCATGTACGATTGATAAGAAGTGATGCTTGTGAAGGACAAACTACAAAACCTAGAGCAGTCTCAACAAGAAATCAAGGCATAGCTTCACCAAATGATAGATATGTTAAATCCTGCAACAATGCTAGGTAATGCTTCAATAGGACCTTCTCAGCCTGCTTGCAAGGATAATGTAACGCCCCGACCCGATCCTGGGACCTCATGCACGTTCACAGACCGGCCGTAGCCGAGTAGAGACGGGCCCCACTCGGATACAGGGCCTAAGTGAGTAAAGCAGATAATACAAATAAACAACTTAATTTATTCAAAATAACAGAGTTCAGCGGAAAATGTAAAAGGGTTCAAATACCCTACAAATACTAGGCCCTATAAGGGACCTACTAAATAAAATGTCTCACTCAGAACAAGAAAAGTAAACAAGGTCCTCGGACCTCTGCAATCCACCCGACCCACGATGGCTCAGTACTAGAGTCCTAACGCCGGGATGCAGAAATGGAAGAAAACAAGTGCATGAGCTTTCGAATGGAAAGCCCCTGCAGGTTCAAGAAAATATGATATCAATAAATCATGAATATCAAAATCAAGCTCGGGGCACGCCCCTCATAACAAACCCTAGGAGTCTATCACAAAAACAAACAAGATAATGACTCCTAGCTATGAGTTCCAATGGAAGCTCCACAAACGTCTCCCCCGGTCAGTACCATCACAACTGGCGAGAAAAGCGACCATCCTGGCCGCTTCGGCCTCAGGTGCGTATGTTGGTAGCGCCACCTATCTACGTATCGACACGGTCAGTGATCGACCCCAATGACTAGTAGGGACAACCAGAGTACTATCCCTCTGGCCAGGAGTGCCGGAACATCAGGGTGCCCCGTCCCCAACGCTCTCGCAAAATCCGGAGCTCACCTGCTCCATTGAATCCGGGACGAAGAACAGAACAAGTAGGGATCCCAACATCTCGAAATAATCAAACATGCTAAATAAGGATTTCAATAAATCATAGGAGCATGTATGAACATCAAGCAGAATGTCACAATGAAGACATAACAAGAAACTCCGAAGAGTAGATCAAGGCAAGAGCACTTACTTGCTCAATCAAAAAGTCAAGAAACCAATCAACATATGACTGGGGGTACAAGGCAGAAGTACTTACCTAAAATCGCAGAGTCTCGTATTCCACGGGACTTCCCGACGTATCCACGTCAATATCTGATAAGAACATATCTATTCTTAATAAAAGTATATGTCTATGAATATGCATGCTCTAACGGGCCCTAGTTCTACTTGTGGGCCTTCCCTTGTGATTCTTTGTCGTTTCTACCTTAAATGACTAAGCTCATCTACTTCCATAGATAGAATTTAGTAGCCTGGTGGTTAAGGTCCACCAAGCCCAAGTTCGGGGTCCTTGGTTCAAACCCCCATTCTTACACTACCTCTTATCCCTTTTCTATTACCTCTCATTTTATTTGAAGTCTTACTAATTATTTGGACTCAAATCATTACTATTTAGTTTTCTTTATTCAATTGAGCCCAAGCCCAATTTCATTTATCAAGAGCTAACCAAGCCCGTACTTGATTATCCCATCCATATTTACAAGTGACTAAACCTAGCCACTAGCAATTTAATTGAGCCCATCCAATGATTAGAAGGTTTCATTTTTAATTAGTTAACCACTTAACTAATTTTTTAATTAACTAAACCTTATAATTCACCCCATAATCATCTTTTAATTCATTTGGGTAATCCAACCCACTACTACTTTATTGGGCCCAAACCCAATTCTTTTTACTCGTTGAGCTATTTGATTAATTTACGAAGCTAACAATTAATCACCCAACTAATTATCAATTAGTTCATTACTAATTGTCTCTAACTGATTATTAACCTAATCAACTGATTAATTAATTAATTATTTAGTAGTCATCCAACTAACCGTTCCATGAATTATTAAGCTTGGATTTAATTACTCCATTTTTAACTTGATCCTTGATCCATTACTTGAGCCCAATCCACCAAGCCCATGTGACTAACCCAAGCCCAATTCTGTTAACTATAGCCATTAAACTTTAAGTTTCAACTCAATCAACAACTTAAGAATTTAATTAAATCTCATCCTTTGATTAATCAACTAACTATTCAAAATCAATCAGTTAAATTGATTATTAACTAATTTGTCCAATTGGTCATTCCCTAAATCATCCAACTAATTAATTGATTATCCAATTTTATTTAATTTCCAATTAATTCACAAATCAGATAATGAACTAATTAGTTAGATTATTTAGTTAGCAATTAATCAAGTTATCATAATAATTTATTTAATTAAAATTTAAAATCAAACCTTATCCATTAATTTATTAAATCCCAATCTATTAACTAAATTTTATCTTTTAATTTAGTTAATTAATAATTAATCAATTTGTTTTCTCTCTCTTTTCTCACCCGCCTCCCTCTCTTTCTCTCTTATCTTCTCTCTCTCCTCTCCCGACAGCACTCCGCGGAGAGAGACTCGCGCCCGCGCCCGGCTGTCAACAAACCTGAGGACGACCGCGACTCAACCACCTCTAGACCTTCTACGCCCACGTCTTTTCCCCTTTGTCGTGTGTGCATGCATGCATGATCGTGATTCAGTGTGACAGAGAAAAGGGAGAAAACTCACCGAGATTTCTACGGCCGTTGAGATGCGCCGCCGCGGAATGGTCGTGCTGGAGAAGACCCTCGCAGCTCTCGATGCTCTCCCCTGGTCGGACTGGCGCCTCACCCTCTGTCTTTGCCGGAAACCAAGTTTCCTTTTCACTGCCTTTCTATTCTCCACGGTGGAGGAGTTCGCCGGTGTTGTGTGGTGCTGGAGCTCAGAGGGTGCCTCGTTTTTTTTTTTTTATAGAGGCTCACAGGAAAAGCCTCGGGGGATTCGATCCCTGTGATTGGGGATTCGTTCATGCAGAAATCCTCCTTCCATGTTTGCAGCTCCGTTGATGGTGGAGTTTGATCAGCGGATTGGCCAGCGTTGGAGCCGGGGAGAGGGATCACGGTTGCCTCGCGTGTCACTAGCGATTAGATGAGCGCCCACGATTGCTTGTAAACGGACGTTCGGATCAAAAGCTGGTGCCTCGAGCTTATCCTCCATCTTGCGATAACATAATCCTGGCCGTTGATCCTCTTTTATTCATTCGTTACGTGGCTTTTCTGGAGATTTGCCGTTTAGTCCCTCCACTTTTCTAAATTTACCTTTGGGTCCTTGAACTGTGAGAGAGACGTTTTTCCCTTTAAGTCCTTTGTCTTTTCTATTTTACATTTAGGTCCCTCACCAGAGACAACCTCTTTTACCTTGTAGTCCTCAATCCTTTATAAAATCACTTATAGGTCCTTGACAGCCAATAATTTAAATTTACAAATTAAATTCATTTTTTCCTCTCCTTCCTTAATCAATCCTAATCATACCAACTTAGAATATTCCCGATTAATCAAATCAACCTTGATTAATTTTCTCATTTCCATTTTAGTCCAATTATGAACATCATCAAGAGTTTTCCATATTTAATTATTTTTAAATTTAATTAAATCAATCACCAATCGATTTAAATAAATTTATATACTAAATTTATTTATTCCTTCTAAACCCTCTCTCTCTCTTTACATTCATATTTATATATCTTACTATATATATATAACCATGTATATAAGTTGTCCCATGACTCTCCAGCTAACCTCCATAAATATATACCATATATATATCTAACATCCATCAATCAAATCGTTTCCTTCTTAAATGTTTGAATTCAAATACATCCCATCCTTACATCATGTATATATATTCAAAACTAACATCCCATCTTATTTTTAAATTAATCCTTCTTTTCTTTTAAAACCCAATAATTTCCAAATTCAAGGGGCCTCTTTAAGTAATTCATTAATTAAAGTTATAATTAGAGGTTTATTCAAATTAAAATTTCATTTAACTCCAACCTTGGAAACTATCATTTATTAGTCAACTCCACTTCAGAAAAAAAAAAAAAAATCCTCCAAAAATCCTGGATTTTACAGATAAAGACCAAGAAGAAGGGAGCTTTGATTCTGATGAAGATTGATGTCTGCATGTATATAGTATTGTTTCTTTATATATGGTTAGTACTTGTCTCTGAATTATGTTATTTAGAAGACTTGTTAAGACTTATTAATTATTAGTGATGTTTGTACATTATGAACTATGCATCTTTTTAATACTTGTTACCAGTGATGTTTGTACATTAAGTATTGTACTTATATTTAATTATATACAGTTGACTTTGGACAATATTGTTTGTTTGCCAGATGAAATTAATTGTATTATATGTACAACTACAGGAAAATAAAGCAGGATAAATAGAATTAATAATATAATAAAGACCTTTAGAGATGAAAATTCGTTGGTGATGCTTACTTTTACTGATAGAATTCGTTTGGATGTAAAGAGATTTAAATACATAATTCTGTGGGTGAAAATTTTGTTAGGGACGGAATTCCGTGGGTAATACGCAATATCAGTGACAAAAATCCGTTGGTGTTAAAGGCTTTTGCCGACGGACTTTCGTGGGTGAAACGAGGGTATATGTGAAGGCATTCCGTCGGTGATATACACTATTAGTGACAGAATTTGGTTGGTTGTAAATAGATTCAAATACATAATTCCGTGGGTGATAATTTTTTAGGAACGGAATTCTGTGGGTAATAGACAATATCAGTGACATAAATCCGTTGGTGTTAACAGACTTTGCAAACGGAATTTCGTCGGTGAAACAAGGGTATCTGTGACGGAATTCTGTCGGTGAAATGTATTTTCTTATCAATAATTTTAGGTTTTTATTTAGCATCACTGACAGAATAATCCGTCGGTGATTCTATTGCATCACCGACGGGAAATTATTTTCCGACGGAATATCATCAGCGACACGGTTTTTTCCGACGGAAGTTTCCAACGGACAGTTCCGTCGTTGTAGATCATCACCAACGGGAGTTTAGCTTTCAGTGACGGAAAATTCCATCAGTGATGCGACTGTTTTCTTGTAGTGCTTGACGAAGCTCTTTCCGATCCCGATGAGTTCGACAATGATTCTGACATATCGGTTTTACGTATCGGATCAGTAAAACATATCATACCGTGTCGATCTTGTCTGGGTGTGAGGACTATATCGGAACGACCCAATCACGATCCGACGTGCTAGCACTTAGAGGATTCTTCGTGGTTTACCTTGACATGCGGCTTGCCTGGATGAATGCCACGTGTCTCACTACTTTTATCCCTATCATATTACATGTGATGTAAACCAATTTAGGATTAATTGCATGTAGACAACTTGAACTTCAATGGTATATGGGAACTTTGGAAGTGTGACAGTGATGAGCAATGAACAATTGATAGAATTTTCATGGGGGCTTTCTGGTAGTAAGCATGACTTCTTGCGGATCATTAGACCAAACCTAGAGAGAGGCGACACTGTTGTTCTCCCACATGAGTTCTTAGAGGAGACACAAGAGAGAGGTTTTCTAGCTAGTTGGTGCTCACAAGAGAAAGTGCTAAGACATCCATCCTTTGGAGGGTTCTTAACCTACTGTGGATGGAACTCAACTTTGGAGAGTATTTGTGGTGGTGTGCCTGTCATATGCTGGCTATTCTTTGCTGAACAACAGACTAATTGCAGGTATATATTTGTGCACTAAATGGGGTATTGGAATAGAGATTGATAACAATGTTGACATGAGGTAGTGTTGCTTTTAAAGGAAAACAAAGAAAAAAAACTAATTTGTATGTTTGTCGAGTGAAATAAAATGTGTGTATATACCTTTTCAATATATTATCTAGGACTTGAAAAATTTTGAAAGAACCCACGTGAAGCTGCAAACATGAAAGGAGAGATTAGAAAAAACAAGTGATTGTCAATCGAGAAAGGAACCCGCGATTAGAAAAAACAAGTGAAAAAACAGAGATTAGAAAAAACAAGTGATTGTCAATCGAGAAAGGAACCCGCGATTAGAAAAAACAAGTGAAAAAACAGAGATTAGAAAAAACGGTTTTGGTTGCTCACTCTCTCTCGGCTTCTCTTGAACTGCATTAGTACCCCTCCCTAAAACTATCTTTCAGAAACGGAGAAAGGACCGCAATTCCAGAGGTGATCGTCTATCGAAGATCTCAGGAGGCGACCGGTTTGGTTACTCACTCTCTCTCGGCTTCTCCTGAGCTGCGAGATGATCGAGGAAAAGGTTGGCTTACTGTTGAGATACAAGAAAAAAAAAAAAAAATTCCGAAATCAGAAAGTCCCATAAAATGAGAAGAGGATCGTAATTTTGGACACTAGTCCTCAAATTTCTCCAAATTCCAAAAATAATATGGCTTTTAATATAAATATAAAATAGGGTCTATTTTTACTTTTTTTTTAATATTTGTTTACTCTCATATCCAAACTATTTGTCAAATTGGCTGCCTAACTAACATATAAGATAAAAACTAATTAAATACATTCTAAGAGTGTTAATGAAGAAACATTACCTTTTTACAATTTAAATATTTTTTATATTTTGTATGTTGACATATTGACAAAAATTTTAACGATGAAAGTAAATATATATTCATTTTTTAACAATTTAATTATTTCTAACAAGAAGGACATATATTAATGAAAAAATTTGAAACAACTCATGCCACAAAGTGAAGCTGCAAACATGAAAACAGAGATCATTCTAACTCTCTTTAAATGAAAGGCTGGGCGTGTTCATTTGCACGTAAATGCTTGGGGGAAGTGGGAAGTGGCAGGTCTAACATTTCTTTAGTCGAAAGTGGCACTTCGGCTTACTTCGGTAAAATGGGCACTTTCCCATTTGTATTTTGCCCATTTCGGCCAAAAATGCACCGAAGTGGCTGAAGTGGGCTTTATTATTATTATTATTATTATTATTATTATTATTACATTTTCTCACCCTTCGGTGGAAATAAACACCGGAAGTGTCCACTTTTGCCCATTTCGGGGAACTGGGACTTCCGTCTTCCGTGCACTTTCATGCAAATGAACACGCAATGAATGAAAACATGCCTCTATTAAACAAAAAGTGACTTATAAACAAAAAGAATTTGTTTCATCTTGAAGATTATATTTTTATATAATTTTTATAATTTTAAAAATATAAATTAATTTTTCTTACATGTCCCAAATTTCTTTAATTTCTTTAAATATGGACTTGGGACAACTTTCCAAATCTTTTAAAGGAGCTTTACAATAATAAGTAAAATATCTTTAATTTTATCAAATAAAAGAAAGAACTTATATAAAAATAAAAATAACTTAAAAGCTTTTGATGGAAGCTCTTTCAAGAACTCCTATGATAATACTCTCAAGATCTCTGTTGATAAATGATAACAAACATACCCTAATATTGTTAGGTTGAACAAGCAACTTCTAATTGCCCAAAATCCCATAATATATTGATACGGGTAAATCCGGGTAGACATGCATGTGGCTGCATTTGGGGCATACACTTGATGATATCCCGAACACCCATCCAACCGGCATGAGTTCCCACCTGAGACACCCCCCTCGGGTAGAAAGGAGGTTGTTAAAGTCAAGGCAAAGCGGGGATGGCAAGGAGCGAAGGTATAGATAAAAAGATGTCAGGGGATAAGTACGACAAGCGATGCTTCTGACACGGAGGGGCAGGCGTCGGCCTCAACAAAGAGAGATGAGAGGAAAGGAAGCACACGACGGGGGGTGGGGGGTGAGGTAAGAAAAAACTTATGGACTGAAACTCCACCACCTCAGATTAACTTGAGCGTCAGAGCTACATCGAGGAGTCAAGCCCCGGTCTTTCGACGAACTGGAGGATCTTGTTGCTACCTTCTCCGGCAATTGTTGACGTCCCTTCCAAGTAAACAAATCTCAACCATTGAGCAACAATCGTAGTCGATCCCGAGGAGGGACCGGTTTTTGTGATAACAATTTGGCGCTGTCTGTGGACCACATGAACATATTTGATCAAGGAGTGGTAGAAACTCCTTAAAGCCAACCCCATGGCGAGGATCCTCAAGGGGGAGCGCTACTGGGATTTAGAGCAATGGATCGAGGCCCTGACTCGAGCCCTTCACACAGTGGAATGCCAGGTTCCCTAGCTCCACCACCACCGAGTGCTCCTCTAGTGCATTTGCAGAGCCGGGGGAGGTCTGACTCTCGCATACGCAGACAAGGAAGAAGGCCTAAAGAAGAGGAAAGAAGGATGACCCCCTTATTTAGCAGCTTGGAGCCGCCTCAGGACCGAGACAACCAAGAACCTCTTCAAGGACCATATGCAACACTTCTTCCTATACAGAGGGAGAGAATCATGTGGACCACAGATCTCAGATAATCTCCCCATTTGTCTGGGAGATTGTGGAGGCATATTTTCTTGACAACTTCCGGGTGCCTAGCATGTCCATCTATGATGGCACCACAAACCCGACCGACCACCTCGGAGCTTTCAGCACGATGATGTTGATTCATGGGACCACTGAAGTCTGTCGGGCATTTCCGACGACGCTGCGTGGAGTAACCCATGCCTAGTTCATTAATGGCCTTCCTTCCGACACCATCTCTTCCTTTCGGGGCAAACCCTATATGGCTATGTATATATGCAACTCCAATTAATCCTTCTTTCAATTGATCCTCCCAACAAAGAGGTTTATTAGTTTAACTCAAATAAGTCAAATCCGAGGAGAGTAGAGCCTCACAACCAACTATGGATTGAAATTCTGAACCACAACCAATATTTTAATGTTGTTTCTCGTAACAGTTGAATCTCCACATAAGAGATAAAAAAAAACCAAAGAGTAGAAGAAGAATTCACATGAGGTGCCTGCATGCAAATTCCAAAATATTGTACACACTAACTAAAATTTCATCAATCATCCGTGGAACATCAGGTGCATGCATGTCTCCATATTCCACATTTTATTAAGAGCAAATCACAGTAACTAAAATTTCAATTTCTCATTTACTCACTCTATTTTGTTTTTAAATCATCTGCACTAATTCATCTCTCTCTCTCTCTCTCTCTCTCTCTCTCTCTCTCTCTCTCTCTCTCTAACATGGTACTTAAATTATAAAAGAAAAAGGTGATACTCAAGTAATATCCAAATTCTATAAATAAGAAATATGGTGGCCCCAACGAATGTTGATATTTTTATATTTTTTTTTAAAAAATTGCTTTAAAAAACATACAGGGATGACAATGACATCAAACAACATTAATAACTTCACATTAATAACTTGGATGATGCTTTAATGTTTAAATTATTTTATTATATGAATTATATTAAAAGGAACAAGATACAATACGTGGAAACAATTGCAAAACAAAACCTGACGTCTACCTAGGTAGATACCCACCCCCACCGCTTGGGATCCGACTTTAAGGATGAAGACCCAACCCAAACAGGAGCACCAGAGCGGCCGGTCAGTTAGGACACGGCCGCCCTTCACACATAAAACCAAGAGTGCTTCATGTAACATTTTCTAAACTATTTTTGTCCATATATCCATAATTATGTACGATCTTATTGTAAAATCCAGAATTTTTAAGAAATAAATGGTTTCTAAATTCTTTTTTATTAATTAATTAATAAAAGGAATTTTCCAAAGATGAATTTAATTAGAAAATAAAGATTTAAAATGGTCAATACCCGAATTAGGGTTGATTGTTGCTGCCAAGGACTTAGTTATAATTTTAGGAAAGTCTAGGGACTTGTCCGAAATTGTGCTTCTCTCACAGGCGAGGGACCTAAGTGTAACCTAGAAAAGATAAGGGGACTATTTGCAAAAATGTCACGATTGAGACCCATGCAAGAGTTGGTTTAAGAAAATGGATGTCTACGATTAAAAAATGGCAAAAATGCATTTTTGGTCCCTGAATTATAGTATATTGTTCATTTTGGTCCCTGTATTATTAAAATGTTCATTACGGTCCCTATATTTTCATAGATCTGGCATTTACGGTCACTTAGGTGGCGTAGCGATATCCATCTAATATAATTCTAAATACGGATATATGTTTTATGATGGACGTGGCAGTGCGTATGCGTCTTAGCGTGGCACATAAATAAAATTTTGAAATATGCTAATAAATTAATGCTGAAAAAAATGAAAAAATCTAAAAAAATCTAAAAAATATGAAAAAAAATCAGAAAAATATGGAAAAATCAGAAAAAATATGAAAAAAATCAGAAAAAAATCTAAAAAATATTAAAAAATCAGAAAAAAAATTAAAAAATATGAAAAAATTTTAAAAATATGAAGAAAAATCATAAAAAATCTAAAAATTATGAAAAAAAATCAGAAAAAAATCTAAAAATTATGAAAAAAATCAGGAAAAGTTTTCAAAAATAGGGAAAAAATATTAAAATTAGAAAAAAACTACCTTGCCTTTTTACACAAATTTACTATATTAACCATTTAACAAAATGACAGAAAAATATTAAAAAATAGAAAAAATCTAAAAAATATGAGAAAAGTAAGAAAAAAATATGAAAAAAATTTAAAAATATGAAAAAAAAAATCAGAAAAAATAACCTTACCTTTTTACACAACATTTTGTACCTAAACAACAACAATCAACATGGAAAATTAGTAAAAAAGGAACATGTCTCATAGCATACAACTCACTTCCATGTCCTACAACCAACCAATCGCTTGTTTACATCTTCAAAACCATTCATCTTAAACATTTTGAAACTATTGAACAATATAATATAAAATGATCAACAATTATCCAAAAGAACCCACTAAATGTATGTTTAAAACATCATTCAATATATAACATTTGTAGACAAAAGTGAGAACCATTCTGCAACATTTGTAGAAAATTAATGTCACATCACCAGTGTTGGATATAACCCACTGGTGGGTTCTTAGATTTTTTTTCCTATTTTTTTATTATTTTTTTGTCATTTTGTTAAATGATTAATATAGTAAATTTGTGTAAAAGGCAAGGTTAGTTTTTTCCTATTTTTAATATTTTCCCTATTTTGAAAACTTTTCCTGATTTTTTTTCATAATTTTTAGATTTTTTTATGATTTTTTCATAATTTTTAGATTTTTTATGATTTTTTTCATATTTTTTAATTTTTTTTCCTGATTTTAAAATATTTTTTTGATTTTTTTTTCTGATTTTTTTCACATTTGTTCTGATTTTTCCATATTTTTCTGATTTTTTTCATATTTTTTAGATTTTTTTTAGATTTTTTTCATTTTTTTATGCCATGTGGCATGCTGACATGGCATGCCACGTCAGCATTAATTTATTAACATATTTCAAAATTTTATTTATGTGCCACGTCAGCACGCCACGTCAGCTGCCACGTCATCATAAAATATATCCGTATTTAGAGCGTATATCAGATGGCTGCCACGTCAGCCCTAGGGACCGTAAATGCCAGATCTATGAAAATACAGGGACCGTAATGAACATTTTAATAATACAGGGACCAAAATGAACAATATACTATAATTCAGGGACCAAAAATGCATTTTTGCCTTAAAGATCTAAGATAAGGCAGTAAGTTCGAGGTGTTAGATGGAGATCTCACCATTCACTCTAATTGCCAAGGTGATATGCATGTGTATCTACCATGCGGTCACATCTAAGCCGTCCATTACAGATCTTCGATTAACTTCGAGGCAAGAGATTAATTTAAATCCTAGCCACTTATCTTCATCACCCCGGATTTAACAAGAGTCGTCCATCGTTGGGGATTTAGTTAAGTTCGAGGCAATGGGACCCTATCCAACCCTCCATCAAGGTATAATCTCGACTGTTCATCCATTTAAAGATTATGATTCGAGACGCAATAGAGGATGGTGGTTGTCGTTATTTATGCAAGGCATATCCGTCGTTCGTCAGAGAGTCGATCACGAGGCGCCATATGGAGCTTCTTCTCAGCCAGCGAGCAACGCGTACCACCGTGCGTGATTTTCTTCTCCGTTGATTGCGTAATAATCCAGCAAAGAAAAGCGATGATTTTGTCGCGATCACTGGGATTGGATCTCGTGTGGCCTCCTCTGCGAGCCCCCTATAAGAACCAAGGTGCTTCGGAACCCTAGAAGCATCATCTGAGCTGCGACGAGACCAGTTCTACCGTGAGAGATTGAGGGAGAAGGAAGGGAGCTATTCTCCGGTGACCGTAGTCAGAAAAGGAAGAGGACCAAGAAGCCCAAACTACTGGATGTGCTCTTGGTAAGCTTCTGCCTCTGTGAAATAAGGAATCCGATGGAGCATCGTAGAGCCTCACCGGAGTTTCAAAACCTCCAACTCCTCGTTCCCTTGTTTCCTCGTCTCCAACCAAAAAAGTGCGCAAGTTCCCGATCTCCCAGAATGGCGTGATCACTTGTAGAATTGTACGTGGATCACGGCGGAGCTTCACCACGCAGAGCTCGACAAACACTTGACTCCAGTGAGTCTTCTTCTCCTTTATTCTTTGGATTCACATGCATGCATAGTAGGAGATTAGACGCAGGCGGAGCCCAAGAGCTTCCATCATTCTCTGCCGTGAGGCTAAGCATCGAAGGGAGAAGGAGCTGTCTGAGTGAGGGCGAGCTCCGACGAGGGCGATAGAACCCGGCGGTCCTCAACTCTAGAAAACAATCACAATTTGCAGAGCTCTCTCGGACGTCAAGGAACTAGTGGAGAGGAGGGTTCTGGTCATCCATGGAATCACCGGTGACCGCCGCACGCGATCAGGGCGCCACCCCTCTCCGATGTGTTAGGTTTAATCAATTAAAAGGGGTCAGGTTGAAGGTTTGTGGTTAAGCTTAGTCAACTTATAATATTTGAACTTGATCCACTCCAATTAATTGATTTAGACTAACCGAATGGGGGTCTGAGCCAATTTCATGAAACCAAAAACCAGGCCTAGTTAATTGAAACTAGTCAGGTTCAGAGAATGGGTTAGTTAAAAGAAAATAAAAAAAGGGGTAGGTAAAAAGGATTAGAACCAGAGACCCCTCACCATACATGATGGGGCTTAGCCACTATGATGCTTATCACTGATTGATTGAATAGAGAGATTGAATTATATAATTAAGGCTAGGCCTAACCAAATCATAAAAGGAATAAAAAAAAAGAGAGGGTGTAAGGCTTCGAACCCAAGACCCATATGGCCAAACTAGTGGGCCTCTTAACCACTAGGACACAAGATCTTTTGTTAAAGGGGTGGGGTTAAAAATCTTTAAAAAAAGCGCGGGGGGAAAGAGATATAGAGTACAAAGGAAGGCCCATTTAATTAGACTTGGGCCCAATTAGTGCATCATTCATGCACATCCAAGCTTATGAGCCATAGCCGTTACTGATACAATTTCCATTATCAGATTTTGACATAGAGACGTGACAGGAGGAATTCTCCGGTGATCCCAGATCCCGCTAGTAGATGTAAGTTACTCTTGCCTACCTCCCACCCAGTTATGGGTTTTGTTGACTTTACCGTTGCATGATTTTTTTTGTAAGTATACTTGCCTCGTTCCCACTCTCCGGAGTATTCTTTGGCACTTTGTATAATGATTGATGATATTATTGTTGTATTTCCTTTTGCTTGATCGATTGATTTCATACATGCATGTTTTCCTAGTTGATTGGATTCCAGTTGAGCATGTATGATTGTTTTCAGGATGTTGGTATCTCTAATTGATTGTTAGTCTTCCGCCTGGATCAGTAGAGCGTGGGGGCTCCTTTGGGGAATGTTCAGGAACGAGACACCCTGGCATTCCGGCTTGCCATGCGAGAGGGACGATACTCTGGTTGTCCTACCCGTTAATGGGGGTCATTCGTCGACAGTGTAGACACGTACGAGAAGTGGCGCTACCGACATACGACCTGAGAGCCGTATGACCTGAGGGTTGATTCCAGCAGAGACTAATGTTGCTTTCCAGGGGAGATGTTTGCCGAGTTTCCTTTGGAACTCTCTTCAAAGCTTGAGGGCTGCTGTGGATATGAGTCATTACCGTTGTGATGTTTGTGGTAGACTCCTAGATTCAAGAGTTTGCGGGGCGTGTCCCCACTATTTGATTGATGATTGTTGATCACATTATTATTATCTATGATGATTTTATGATCCCCGCGGTGGTCTTACTGGGCTTTTCATTCGAAAGCTCACACACTTGTTTTCTTTTCTTTAAGATCCTAAGAAGTCGGTGACTCAAGCTCAGCAGCCGTGCGAGGGACGGGGTAGCTTGTAGAGGTCTGAGGACTTCTTTTATTTTCATTATGTGTGAGACCCTATATATAGGACCCTTATAGGGCCCAGATTATTGTATGGTACATGGACCCTGAGTTTATTTCCGTTGTGACTCTGACTATTTGTTTATGTTATTTAAGTTATTTGGTTGTTATTTGTTATTTGCTATAGTCACATAGGCCTTGTATCCGAGTTGGGGTGCGTCTCCACTTGTTTACGGCCGATCTGTACACGTGCTCGAGGCATGGAATACGGGTTGAGGCGTGACAGATTAAAGTGGTACCAGAGACAATAAAGATAACAGACACCCTAATTGCCCTAGTGACTTAGTCAAATAGGATGAACTGAGTGTTAGGGTGGGTAGATAAATTCGTGAGAGCACTAGACTAACGATTTGCTTTAATGCAGAGCGAGGATGTCTGGAGGTGGGTACCGTGGATGTAGGTACTTTCAAGTGTCGTCGTCAAAGGAGGTGGAGTCAGTGCGAGAGAATACTCCACCACCACGAGCTGATGATTTCTCGGTACCTGAAGGTTTCCTAGCAGAGCTGAGAATGGCAGTTGAAGCTACCAACCGATGAATTAATAGGCTTCAAAACATTATGGAACTACTCGTCCAACGACAGATGAGGGAGGGCCAGAGGATCCACAGATGTGTGAGTAGGGCTCGTGACCACCGCATGAGCCTTGCGATCCCATATGATGCCAAGAGAGGAGGCCCAGTAATTGGGGAGACCAGTAGAGTGAGGTACCTTTGTTGTGGAGGTTATGGGCACGAGTACACTGTGTGCTAGCGCTCGCTAGGCAGATGCCTTAGCTGTGGGAGTGGCTTTTACCTCACTATGGACTGCCCTTGGGACCTCTTTGGGCTGAGCAGAGGACTTACGGGCATGAACTGGTTCCTACCACCCGAGGGTGAACCACAGGACACTTATAGCCCATTGTCCCCGGATAGAGAAGATTGAGTCGAGTTTGTGTTGTTAGAAATAATTTTGTAGTCTTACAAACTGTTTGCGTTGTATGAACTACAATTTCTATTTTCGAAATTATGGAATAAAATAAACTATTCGATTATTACTCGCATGTGTGTTATTTTTTGAGCTAACTCTACTAGTTGTCTTACAGTTACTATGATGAGTGGTAGAGGCGGATGTGGATGGCCTCGCCGTACGGAGGTGCCTCAGCCTCCGGTAGAGGAGGTACCCCAGCTTTCTGTAGAAGAGGTTCCCCCGCCACAGGTAGACATGGAGGTTGAGTAGGAGTTGCCTGCTCAATCAAGTGCTGCAGGGCCACAGTCTGCGGGCCCAGATCTGAGGGGGGAGGTACCTCCTATTTCTATGATCCAGCTCATGAGAGAGATGATGGGGTGTATACAGGAGCAGAGACAGCAACACGCACCGCCTTCACCCCCCCTACCGCACCAGCTGCTAGTAAAAAGACTGATTGAGGAGATCCGAAGGCCTTCTCCCCACCCGTTTCAACTATCGATCCAGGAACTAGAGAGGAACTTTGAGATATATCAGGCAGAGGACCTTGACAGAGTCAGGACAGCAGCTTATCTGATGCAGGGCTGTGCAGAGTATTGGTACCTTGGGGAGGTACGATTGAGGAAGGGTGTGCCCCTTCAAAACTTGGGATGAGTTCAAGAAAGCCTTCTTTGGGAAATATTTCTCTAGGGGAAGACTTCTCCTGATGGCACAACAGTTCACTAAGGTCACTCAGGGAGGTATGACGATAGAGCAGTATGAGATTGAATTTGACAGACTGGCTCGTTTCCTACCAGACATTGTTCGTACAAAGGACAACAAAGTCCACAAATTTGAGACCGGTCTGCGGTTATCCCTGAAGAAGATAGTATCTGGACATATGTGCACTAGCTATGCTGAAGTGGTGGCCAAAGCCAAGTACATTGATGTTTCCTACTAGTGTGACTCCTAGGGGCCACCTAAGAAGGACAAGCAAGAGAAAGGACAGAGTAATGGTCAAGGACAGTCTTCTGGAAAGAGCTCGGGACGACAAAGATCTGATCACAGGTCCCGGCCGTATAACAAGCCAACTGGGTCTTCAGCCTCATCTGGAGGCAAGGGTTCGTCGGCCAGTATGCCACAGACAGTACGGTGTTATGAATGCAAAGGTTCCCACAAGAAAGCTCCGTGTCTGAGACTTACTGGTGGGTTCGTATGCTGCAGTTTGGAACATAAGAAGGCACAATGCCCACAGCGCCAGGCAAGTCAGAATATAGTGAGAGGAGCACAGGGTCCCCAGCAGCCATTTGGTGCATCCAAGCAATCAGCAGTATCAGAACCAAAGCCATAGGGGGTGATAGGAAGGGGCAGGAGACAGCGACAGGCCATCCTTCCTCATCCAGTCAGCCATCATCCCAGCAGAGGCCCATGACTCACGGACAAGTCTACTATTTGACCACAGAGGAGGTGCAAGCATCAGCTGACGTCGTTATAGGTACGATTATTGTTCGCTCTTTTTATGCCTGTACCTTGTTTGATCCGGGTGCTACTCACTCCTTTGTATCTACATTGTTTGCAAAAAGACATGCATTGACGGTAGGTGAGTTACCATATAAGCTGAGTGTAGATACCCAGTAGGAGCTGCCAGGTTGGTGAATAGGATGGCTGTGGCATGCCCCGTGTTGATCTAGGGTTAGGAGTTACCCGCTGATCTACACATGATGGAGCTGAGGGATTACGACGTGATCCTCGAGATGGATTGACTCTCTTCAGTATACGCTGTGGTGGATTGCTGCGGGAAGAGAGTGCACTTCGAGATGCCGGGCGATGAGGAGTTCACCTTTCGTGGCAGCCAGGATTGTTCTTCAGTTCGTGAGATCTCAGCTCTCTAGGCTTGGAGGTTACTTGAAGGAGGTTGCGTCGGTTATTTGGCCTCAATCTCAGAGGCGAAGCAGGGGAGTGGACCCGCGATCGCAAATGTTACGGTAGTGAGCGAATACCCTGATGTGTTCCTCGATGATCTACTAGGAATACCCCCGGAGAGGGAGTTGGAGTTCTCCATTGACTTAGTTCCTGGCACGACTCCTGTATCTAAGGCACCATACAGGATGGTTTCCGCGTGAAGGAACTGAAGGCACAACTGAAGGAGTTGTTGGAGAAGGGCTTCATTCGACCGAGTATGTCACCTTGGAGAACGCCACTGTTATTCGTCAAGAAGAAAGACCGATTGATGAGGCTGTGCATCGATTACATATAATTGAACAAGGTGACGGTTAAGAATAAGTATCTGTTACCAAGGATTGATGATCTTTTGGACCAACTACGAGGGGCCCAAGTATTCTCGAAGCTTGACTTAAGATTCAGATACCACCAGGTACGGATCAGGGAGGAGGATCTCCCGAAGAGCCCTTTCCGGGCCAGATATAGACACTATGGGTTCCTCGTGATAACATTTGGGCTTACTAATACCCCGGCAGTGTTCATGGACCTGATGAACAGGGTCTTTCGACAATATCTAGACTGGTTTGTGGTGGTCTTCATCGACGACATCTTGATCTATTCTCCCAGTCGCCAAGCACATATGGAGCACTTGAGGATCATATTGGAGACCTTGAAACAGCACCAGGTCTATGAAAAATTCTCCAAGTGTGAATTCTAGCTAGACAGTGTGGCCTTCTTGGGGCATGTTATTAGCGATGCTGGAGTGTCAATAGACCCGAAGAAAATAGAAGCAGTAGTCGATTAGAAGAGACCGACCACCGTTAGAGAAATACAGAGCTTCTTGGGATTAGCCGGTTATTATCAGAGATTTGTCGAAGGCTTCTCCCGTCTAGTAGCACCCTTGACGAGACTGACCAGGAAAGGGGCTCGATTTGTTTTGTCAGAGGCATATGAAAGAGTTTCCTGGAACTGAAACAGAAACTAGTGTCCGCTCCAGCTCTTACCTTACCATAGGGTGGCCGTGGGTACACAGTTTACAGTGATGCTTGCAAAACTGGCTTGGGATGTATCCTAATGCAAGACGAGTGAGTTATCGCTTATGCTTCTCGTCAATTGAAACCATATGAGGAGAATTACTCCACACACGATTTGGAGCTTGTAGCGAATGTGTTTGCACTGAAGATCTGGTGACATTTCCTCTATGATGTGCCTTGTGAGGTATATACTGACCACAAGAGCCTCAAGTATATTTTTACACAGAAGGAGGTAAACATGAGGCAGCGACGATGGTTGGAATTAATCAAGGATTATGAATTGAGCATCCATTACCACCCTGGCAAGACTAACATGGTAGTAGATGCTTTGAGCAGGAAATCCAACTACAGAGTCTTCGTATTGTCGACTTCTCAGAGGCCCTTGTTGGAAGATATGAGGAGGATGGACCCAGAGATCATATTGTCAAATATGAAAGTGAGCATTGCCAGTTTCTGCATACAACCCTCTGTATTGGGGAGGATCCAAGACTCGTAGATGCAAGACCCATATCTTGAGGAGATCAGGGGTCATGTTGATCAGGGTGTACAGACACAGTTTCGGATTCATGAGGATGACACACTCAGATTTGATGAACGAGTTTGTGTGCCCAATATCCCAAAACTGAAGAAGGAAAATTCTTGAAGAAGCCCACTACTCGAGCTACGCAATCTATCCCGGAGGTACCAAGATGTACAGAGGATTGAAGACCACTTATGGTGGAAAGGCATGAAACGAGAGGTCGCTAAATTTGTAGCACATTGCATTACTTGTCAGTTGATAAAGGTGGAACATCAGAGACCCGCTGGGAAGTTACAACCCTTGCCCATTCTAGAGTGGAAATGGGAACATATTAATATGGATTTCGTGACCGGGCTACCTCTGATCCAGAAGGGGCACAAAGTAGTGTTGGCGATAGTAGATCGTTCGACCAAGTCGGCACATTTCATACACTTGAGGACGTGGCCACGTTGGAGCAGTTAGTGTGGTTGTATATTGACGAGATTGTCAGGCTACATGGAGTACTAGTGTCGATCACCTTCGATCGGGATACTAGGTTTGTCTTGAGATTTTGGTAGAGTCTGCACACAGCCTTGGGTACTCGTCTAGCATTTAGCACGTCTTTTCATCCTCAAATGGATGGTTGTCGGAGAGAACCATTCAGATTCTGGAGGATATGCTGAGGGCTTGTGCTCTAGACTTCATAGGCTCGTGGGACAAATGCCTGAGTCTTACAGAATTCGCCTACAACAAGAGCTACTAGGCGAGCATTCAAATGGCTCCTTATGAGGTACTTTATGGAAGAAAGTGTGCCAAACGCCCATATGTTGGGGAGATGTGGGCGAGAGGAAGCTTGAGGAGCCAGACTTTGTTCGACAAACAGAGGATCACGTCAGAATGATCCGAGAAAGGTTGAAGGTCGCTCAAAGCCGTCTGAAGAGCTATGCTGATCAGCGCCGTTTTGAGCTTGAGTTCCTGGTTGGTGACGCTGTATTCCTGAAGGTGTCACAAATGAAGGGAGTTGTGAGATTTGGGAAGCGTGGGAAGCTTGCCCCACGCTATATTGGACCTTTCGAGATCGTAGAGCGGGTAGGAGTTGTGGCGTACAGGTTGGCTCTATCTCCAGACCTAGCACAAGTCCAAGATGTGTTTCACTTTCCAATGTTGAAGAAATGCATCCGAGATCCATCTCACGTGGTCTTGCAAAGTCCTATGAAGATCTAGAAGGATTTGTCGTATGAGGAGAGCTCGTTGGAGATCTTAGACCGCAAGGACCAGCAGTTGAGAAACCGGGCAATTCCTTTGATCAAGGTCAGATGGAACCATCACTCTGATAGAGAAGCAAAATGGGAACTCGAAGAAGACATGAAGAAGCGTTACACATAGTTATTCGTTACTGGATAAGTTTTGGGGATGAATTGTAAAATTTCGGGGATGAAATTTTGTAAGGGGAGAGGATTGTAAAATCCAGAATTTTTATAGAATAAATGGCTTCTAAATTCTTTTTAATTAATTAATTAATAAAAGGAATTTCCCAAATATGAATTTAATTAGAAAAGAAAGATTTAAAATGGTCAATACCCCAATTAGGGTTGATTTGGGCTCCCAAGGACTTAGTTGTAGTTTCAGGAAAGTCTACGGACTTGTCCGAAATTGTGCTCCTCTCACAAGCGAGAGACCTAAGTGTAACCTAGAAAAGATAAGGGGACTATTTGCAAAAAAGGTCACGATTGAGACCCATGCAAGAGTTGGTTTAAGAAAATGGACGTCTACGATTAAAAGATCTCAAATAAGGGAGTAGGTTCGAGGCGTTAGATGGAAATCTCACCATTCACTCCAACTGCCAAGGTGATGTGCACGTATATCTACCGTGCGGTCACATCTAAGCCGTCCATCATAGATTTTCGATTAAGTTCGAGGCAAGAGATTTAAATCCCAGCCTCTTATCTTTATCACCCCGGATTTAACCAGAGACGTCCTTCGCTGGGGATTCAGTTAAGTTCGAGGCAATGGGAGCCCATCCAACCCTCCATCAAGGTATAATCTCGGCCGTCTATCCATTCAGAGATTATGATCCGAGGCACGATAAAGGATGGTGGTCGTCGATATTCATGCAAGGCATATCTGTCGTACAGTCGAGAGAAAATTAGGAGGTGCCATGCGGAGCTTCTTCTCCGCCAGTGAGCAGCGCGTGCCACCGTGCCTGATTTTCTTCTCTCTTGATCGCGCAATCATCCAGCAAAGAAAAGCGATTATTTTGGTCGCGATCACTGGGATTGGATCTCATGTGGCCTCCTCCGCAAGCCCCCTATAAGAACCAAGGTGCTTCGGAACCCTAGAAGCATCATCCAAAGCGGCGACGAGACCAGTTCCACTGTGAGATATTGAGGGAAAGGGAAGGGAGCTATTCTCCGACAACAGTAGCAGAAAAGGAAGAGGACCAAGAAGCCCAAACTACGAGACGTGCTCTTGGTAAGCTTCTGCCTCTGTGAAATCAGGAATCCGGTAGAGCATCGTAGAGGCTCACCGGAGTTTCAAAATGTCCAACCCCTCTTTCCCTTGTTTCCTCGTCTCTAAGCAAAAAAGTGCGCAGGTTCCTGACCTCCTAGAGTGCCATGATCGATTGCAAAAGAGTATGTGGATCATGGTGGAGCTTTACCACGCAGAGCTCGACGAATGCTTGACCCCGGTGAGACTTCTTCTCCGTTATTCTTTGGATTCACATGCATGCATAGTAGGAGATTAGACGTAGGCGGAGCCCGAGAGCTTCCATCATTCTCTGCCATGAGGCTGAGCACCGGAGGGAGGAGGAGCCATTTGAGTGAGGGCGAGCTCCGACGAAGGCGATAGAACCCGTCGGTTCTCCACTCCAGAAAACGATCGCAATCTACAGAGCTCTCTCGGATGGCAAGGAACTAGTAAAGGGGAGGGTTTTGGTCATCCACGGAATCACTAGCAACCGCCGTACGCGACCGGGGCTCCGCCCCTCTCCGGACTGAGCTCAGACGCTAGTGGGGGAGGGTTAGGACCCTATCAGAGTAGATGGGTTAGGTTTAATCAATTAAAAGTGGTCAAGTTGAAGGTTTGTTGTTAAGCTTAGTCAACTTAGAATATTTGAACTTGATCCACTTCAATTAATTGATTTAGACTAACCGAATGGGTCGGGTCTGAGCTAATTTCATGAAACCAAAAACCAGTCCTAGGTAATTGAAACTAGTCAAGTTCAGAGAATGTGTTAGTCAAAAGAAAATAAAATATAAAAAAAGCGGTCGGTAAGGGGATTAAAACCAAAGACCCCTCACCATACATGATGGGCCTTAGCCACTATGATGCTTATCACTTATTGATTGAATAGAGAGATATAATTAAAGCTAGGCCTAACAAAATAATAAAAGGAATAAAAAAAAGAGAGTGTGTAAGGATTCGAACCCAAGACCCCTATGTCCAAACTAGTGGGCCTTAACCACTAGGACACAAGATCTTTTGTTAATGGGGTGGGGTTCATGCTCTTTAAAAAAGAAAGGGAGGGAGATATAAAGTACAAAGGAAGGCCCATTTAATTAGACTTGGGCCCAATTAGTGCACCATTTATGCACATCCAAGCTTATAAGCCATAGCCATTACTGATACAGTTTCCATTGTCAGATTTTGACGTAGAGACGCGACATGAGGAATTCCCCGGTGATCCCAGATACCGCTAGTAGAGGTAAGTTACTCTTACCTAACTCCTACCCAGTTATGGGTTTTATTGACTTTATTGTTGCATGATCTTTTTGTTAGTACACTTGCCTCATACTCACTCTCCGGAGTATTCTTTGGCACTTTGTTATCATGATTGATTATATTATTGTCGTATTTCCTTGGGCTTGATCTATCGATTTCATATATGCATGTTTTTCTGGTTGATTGGATTCCTGTTGAGCATGTATGATTGTTTTCGGGATGTTGGTATCCTTGATTGATTGTTAGTCTTCCGCCCGGATCAGTGGAGTGTGGGGGCTCCATTGGGGAATATTCAGGATGGGACACCCTGGCATTCCTGCTTGCTATGTCAGAGAGAGGGACGATACTCTAGTTATCCTGCCCGTCAGTGGGGGTGATTCGCTGACCGTGTCGACACGTACGAGAGGTGGCGCTACCGACATACGACCTAAGGGTCGTACGATCGGAGGGTTGATTCCAGCAGAGCCTGATGTTGCTGGCTGGGGAAGACGCTTACCGAGTTTCCTTTGGAACTCTCTTCAGAGCTTGAGGGCTGCTATGGATAGGAGTCATTACCATTGTGATATTTGTGGTAGACTCCTAGATTCTAGAGTTTGTGAGGGGTGTCCCTACTATTTGATTGATGATTGTTGATCACCTTATTGTTATCTATGATGATTTTATGATCCTAGTGGGGATACTTACTAGGCTTCCATTCGAAAGCTCACGCACTTGTTTTCCTTTCTCTTTCAGATCATAAGGAGGAGGCGACTTAAGCTCAGGAGTCGTGCGAGGGACGGGGTAGCTTGCAGAGGTCTAAGGACTTCTTTTATTTTTATTATGTGTGAGAAGATTATTGTAGGGTACATAGACCTGAGTTTATATCCGTTGTGACTCTGACTATTTGTTTATGTTATTTAAGTTGTTTGGTTGTTATTTGTTATCTGCTATGGTCACATAGACCTTGTATCCGTGTTGGGGTGTATCTCCACTTGGTTATGGCAGATCTATACACGTGCTCGAGGCCTGGAATACGGGTCTGGGAGTGATACTTATGCTTTCATAAATGAAAGTGGTTTATCTATATTTTCAAAAAAAAAAAAATTGTAAATGTTTTAAGAGACCAAAAGAATAAAAATGCAGGAATATGTTAACAACTTACTCTTTTGTGGTTCACATTAATCATTAATGGCAGCTCCACATATTCAGCTTCCCTCCACCTTCAAATAGAAACTCCATGCTTATGCTCTCCAAACACTATGTACTTAAACAAGTCTAATATACGTGTCCTTTTTTTAGTTGGTGGTCATAGAATGAACACAACTCTTTGTTGGATCTTGATAAAACCCTCTCCATCTCTCGATTTCTAAGGAACCAAAGCTCTGTTCCTCACTAAAAGGCTCATAGCCTAGAGGTATAACTTTTGGTCTTGTGCGTTAGGTAATTTTTCTTAGACAAGTTTCGGAATGGAGTCATCTCCCCCATAAATGGGGGGAGCAAGCTCGAGTTGAGTTTACTCCTCGAGGACTATACGCGCACTGTAACGCCTCGATTTTTAGAGAAAATTTAAAATTTTTTGTACGTTATACATTCCTACCAATTTAGTATTTTCCTGTGTTGGATTAATACTAAGGTTTGGGTCATGATAGACTCCTGGAAACTTATTCAAAACTTTCAGAAATAAATGAATTATGTAACGCCCCAGAATTTTTCCTAATAAATAAATAAATTTTTGGTAAATTCTATGAGATTAATTAGCACATAAAAGAGATTAGCTACTTTTAAACCCAATTAAGGGAAAATCGGGGATTTATAATCCAAAATCTATCCTCGTAATGAATTGGGTCAGAGAAGGCAGTATTGGGCAAGGCCAATTAGACATGAATAGTTAGAGGTGGATGAACATACAGATCCCGGATAATTAATTGAGAAATTTATTAAGAGTCAATTAATCTAGATTAATTAAGTGGAAAAGATCAGACGAATGTTCGAGTCCCGATGAAGTAGATCGGGCAAGTCAAAGGTCGCGATGCGGGATCCTGCTCCGGACGAAAGACCGACCTCATGAGGGTACAATACTCATTTACTAGAATTATTAATCGGATTTTTGATCCGCTGATGAGTTATTTGAAAGATAATATTAATTAATAAGTGAAGTGACATAAAATTATGGGATAACTTAGATTTAATAAACCCAAGTGACAAAAGGGTGATAACAAGTCAAATAATTTGAAGCTTCATGATAAGGTTAAAGACAACAACAACAACAACAACTGAGCCTTAATCCCATACTAGACGGGCCTGCCTTATACTGGATTCTCCTTCATGTTGCTCTCCCAAATATGAAATAAAGATAAAATTAAATAAACTGAAAATAAGATGAAACATAAAAATTCATAAATAAATAAATAATACTAATAACAAATAATTTTATAAGAGAATGGAATGTTAGAAGCAAAAAAGTATTCCTACAGACAAAGTGTTAGGCTAATGAAGGAAAATAAAATAAAATAAAATTAGCCTAATTTATCAGAATCCTATACTATGCGCCTGGCCATATGGATTCTTTGTCTCCACGTCGCCTCAAAAACAAGATCCTACTCAATATCTAACATAATGAGGTCCTGGGACACTACCTCTCCACGTGAATCCCAGGCCTACCTCTACCCCTCTTCTTACCTTCTACAACTAAACTATCACATTTCCTAACCTGAGCACTGGGGGTCTCCTACAGACGTGTCCAAACCATCTTAAACGCCCTTCTCAGATTTTATCTTCACCTCAAGAATATGCACCTTCTCCGGATATGTTCATTTCTAATCTTGTCCAATCTTGTATTTACCACTCATCCACCTTAACATCCTCATTTCAAACACACTCATCTTATGGATATGTTGAACTTTAGTTGCCCAACACTCGCCCTCAGATAGCATGGCCGGTCTAATCAGCTGGCCCCTATAATTTTCCTTTACTTTGTTAGGCATCTTTTTATCACATAACACCCCCGCAGTAATTCTCCATTTCCAACCATCCAAATTTGATTCTACGTTACATCTTCATCTATCATCCCATCATCCCTGAAGATGGAACCTAAATACTTAAAATGATTAACCTTAGGCAAGCACTACCACCCCGCCTAGTTTCACTTCTCTCCTTCATCTCCTACTTAGACTAAAATTACAGCCAAGATATATTCCGCCTTTACTTCTACTTAACCTAAAGTTTCCTTTACTTCTCTAAAGTGTTTCTCCATAATTCTAGCTTTTGATTTACTCCATCTCTAGTCTCATCCACTGTGATAATATCATCTGCAAAACAACATACACCACGACGCCATCTTGATATAACTAGTTAATTCTATCCATTACTAGTAAATGCGACTCAAAGCCCATCCCCTCGATGTAAAACCTCCATCAAGGGAATTCCTCCAGACGCCTCCTAATGTTTCTCACACTCAGAATCAGCCTTCATACATATCCTTAATAATATTTATATATTTTACATGAATGTTTTTCCCTCTCCAATACACTAAAAGGACTCTTGTCTCGGCAATTCTATCATACGCTTTCTGCGCCAATTAAAACTATATGGATCCTTCTTCTTTTCTCTATAGATCTCCATCAAGTTCCTTAATAGGAAAATGGCTTCAATTGTGGATCTACTCCTGCATAAAACCAAATTGGTTCTCCACACCTTCAAGGATATCCCCCGAAGCCGACGCTTCTATTACCCTCTCTCCCAGTTTCCCCATCAGTATGACTCATTAACTTAATACCACTAGTTAGTGCTTAATTTTCAATATCTCCCCTTTACTCTTATAAATAGAATCCAAAATGCTCTTTTCTCCACTGCCGCATTTTCCCCTTTTTAAGATAGAAAGTCAAGAGCTTTGTTAACCACTCCACCCCCCACTTCCAAGACATAATTCCAAACTTCAATCTGGATACCATCCTGCCACAAGCTTTTCCAAATTTCATTTTTCCCCATCATTCCTCGGGACTTCACTGTACTCGATCTACGTATGTAAAATTTAAAGCTCCTTTCTATCGCCACTGCATAAAAAATCTATAAAGCTATCCTCACGACTGCAGACAATGTTTGGAACAAGTGATAAGGTTAAAGAAATGAAATTAATTAATAAATTAAATATTTTATATCTACCAAAGCTTGGCAGATCTATGTTAAAGGGGGAAAATCACTTCAATTGGAAAAGAGGGTGACTGTGCCCTATCTTTCTCTCTCTCTATATCTCACACACACTCTTTCTCGTTCTCCTCTCTCGGCCGAGCCCGCACCCGTGTCCGTCGCCCAACCGGCCAGCCCGCGGCCAGCGCTCCTCTGCCCCCGCCTTGCGCGGCTGCGCCGCCAAGTTTCCCTGCACCAGCTCCCCTTCTCCGCCCCCCCTTCTCTCTTCGTCCGCTGACGAGGCCCAAACGAGCGACCAGCTCCGTCGGCTTGCTCTGTCCTCCCCTGCGAGCACCGCCGGCGTACCGCTCCAACTCCTGAGCCGCGCCCCGATGAACGGCAGCACGCCACGCCCTGCCAGTCTCCGCCCTCCCTCGTCGCGCTGCCTCACAGCAGCACTGCTCGTAGCTGCGCTCAGTCCTGAGCCCGCCGTTCCTCCGCGCCGCAGCACCGCTTGACGGCGAGCATCGCCACGTTGGCCTTCCCTGTGAGCTGCGTCCACCAGCTCCCCCTCTTTCTCTGTCCACGAGCATCAATGAGCCACTGACCTTTTACCGGCAACCTCCTCCGACGAGCACCGTCCGCCGTCCCTGATTTCTCAACCTCTCGGTGAGCCCTAACTTAGGGGAATTATTTCACTAAGTAGTGATTGATTGTATAATTTAGGGACTCAATCAGAGGTATTGTTGATGGAATTAAGGGAGGGTTGTCGAGGGCTTGGAGCAGGAGATGAGAATAAGGTTGATGTTGTAGTGATGCATGAGCGTTATGAATGCATGCTTAAGTACTGCAGGGATGGATTGAAGAATTTTTGTGTAGATGAGTTATGTATGACTTTCATGAAACCAAGTGTATGGAATTGGTGTATGTTTGATTAAATTCTAGGTTTTAATGTGAATGGTTGTATAATTTTCGGGGCCCTCCACATAGAGGAGGTGCTGCCGAATTTTCTTAGAAAACCTTATGAAAATTTTAATTAATTGAATCTCAAGAATCATGCTTAGTGTTAGTTCCATGTAAGGAGCACAATTAAAGCTTTCAAATTCAGGTTTCTTTTTGAACGAGTTCGTATTTTAAGTTTTATGGAAATACGAAAATCACAATTGACACAAATCACCCTCCAGATGCATCTTATAATTCTCAAGATTAGACTAAGAAGGGGGAATAAGCTTGAACTTTGCTTGACCTTGTGTTTGGATAAGAAGAAATTTAGTATATGGAACTAGAGACTAGACAAGCTTGGTAGTATAGGAATGGAAGTAGAATCCATTCTCAACATTTTAAGTTTGATGCCATGAACTGTATTCGTATGCTAGTAGATTAGAGAATTAATAAGTATGACGGCGATTAACACGTGAGAGTTAAAGCTTTTATACATTCATAGTACACTAGTTAACTAAAACATGTTATAAGTGTATATATATATATATATATATATATATATATATATATATATATATATATAGTTCTCTTATTCTCAAAGATTGTCAGGCCTTCAACTAGAAGGTAGATAGAAAGACTATTCTTTGAGTTACAAATACATCAAAGAGTTCTTAGTTTGTTCTTAATTGTTTGCTCATCAAGATTTCATCAACATGATATTAAGAATCTGCTTAGGGTTCTATGAAAACCTTGATATAGAAGTTAGGAAATTTTGTTGCTCTTTAAATATAGAAGAAGACGACAACTTCTAAATAAATACAAGTAGATTAATATATTTTTGTACTTTGGATAGGACAAGGAAATAAGTAGAGGATTCCACAGGGGAATCCAGTCAAGTGGAAATCGCGATGGACCTCAAGTGAGTGATTACACTATACTTGGAATGGTGTGAGGGAACACAACTGTACATTTACCGTATTTTCCCCATATTTTGTTCGTATTGTCTTCTTGAGAATGCATGATATGAGTTGATTAATTTTCATAAATACTGTAAGTTTCCTAGCATGAAAGTAGAGATCATGTTCAGATTTTAAAATCCATTTATGAAATACTATAAATTTTCAAGCATGAAAGTAGAGATTATATTACATAGACATATTAGTGCACTACACCGCACTCACATACACGCACATGTGAGGTGGCTCTATGACGCAGCCAGAGTATGATACTAGGTAGAGAAGGTGATTTCCATAACTCGCTTTTACTAGCCAAACTATCTCTGCTTTCAAACCATTCTCATTTTTTAGAAATAAAACCCCTTCCGTATCCTTCTCGAGCGCTAGTATACGATATATATTTATAGCTCACGGCCGCTGAGTTGGTCCTCAATCGGAGAGCCTATCGAAAGTGCTGAGCTGGTCCACCTGCTTCCACTCGTTCCTACTGTATGAAAGTAGGGGTGTGAGTCACTAACATGTATCGCTGGATGAGAATTGATTCCATGGCATACGTCACCTCCACGCTGTTGAGCTTGGTCAAACCAGGCTAGCCACCGCTTTGAGTTGGTCACCAGACATATGTGGAAATTAATTCCCCGCCTCGACATAAAAGACTAAAGAACTAATCAAGAGCATGTCAGATGTTTTCTACATGTAACATTGCCATGATTTTATATTATGATTAGCATGTTGTTTTCCATGTTGTAAATATTGTTTAGTTTCAGTATTTCACATTTCATACTCTTTTATTTGATATTAGAGTTGTACCTTGTATAGTGATTCTCACTCGAAATAAAAATGTGTGCAGACTAGATTCAGTATTCCCCGTAGACGGCCTGACAATTTAGCGTAAGATGATAGTTTGTCTTTTATTTAATGTATTAGATTTTAGAACTCTTCTCGCAAAGTTTGTAAACTTTGTATAAGATTTTAAATACTTCAATTAATAATTATGTTTATTAGTTTGAATATCATGATTAATGTGTCTAAATTACACGTTTTATGGTCAAGTGCACTCCCTACCAAATGGTGTGACATTCTCCTCAAGATGTGATAGGGTGTTACAAATTAGTTCTTTGAGGTATCATTAACTATGTAATTAAAACCATAAGTGGGGTAAAGAAGGCTAACCATATTCTTCTCTCTCGGCTCTATTACCTAGAAGAAGAAAAGATTTTCTATTCTGTGATAGCTTCCCACCCACTCGACCCTACCTCAGCCTTTTTTTCTTTTTGACTCTGATACAAAAAAAAAAAACCCTTGTCTTCATGGAGAAGCTGAAGTAAAAGTAAAGTAGGCCATTTCTCTTCTAGCCAGTCATACCTCCACCACAGTTGAAATTTCAGCTCTCATCATCGAGAGACACAACTACACCTTTACCTCTTCCTCACCACTTCATGAAAGACCTAGAAGGTACCAATTAGCCTTCGCTAATAAGTCTTCATCCACCTTAATCTCACTACAAATCCCTTCTCCCAAGCCTGGCGTGCTTGGAAGAAAAAGGGAACTAAGTTGGACTCATAAAGAGGGGAAACACCTACTGAAGCTTCTGCCAAACTGAACAGTGAGTGGAGACCTCGTTCCCTTCTCGTTGTCTGCCATGACTACATTATGAAATGAGAGGAAATAATGATAGTAGTTGGGATGCAGACCATCAGCAGGCAGCTTGGGAGAATAGATGAAACAAGGAGAGAAGATGAAATGAAGATTGAGGGAGACTGTGTAGTTGTTGGGCATGCTGTTAAGAGGGGTTTGAGAAGGATTTTGTGCCCCCAAAATGTTTCAGCTGTATGTGAGTATATGCCCTGAATTTCCAGTTCTCTTACTACATTCGGTATTAGTGTTATCCATTCCTTGTCAAGTTAGACAAGTGAGCTTAGATTGTGCTTATTCTTTCTCTGTGTACTGATCAATGAGTCAATGTAATTATAATAGGAATGATTTCAAATATTATTTGTGGAATGGTTGTAATTTTCAGAAATTCTATAGCTGTTCTATGATAGATCATTGAAATGTTTAAAGATGCACTTGAAGTGTTTGACAAAATGCCCTAAAGAGTATGGCTTGATCTATGAAATTAAATGAGGATTAGGAACATTATATCTATCTGATTGGTTCATTTCAATAATCACAATAAGATTTCAGTTCACCTGTATTGGATTTTAGAGAGTTATTGAAATTACTTTCTGGGTATGAAGTATAATTTTGTTGTACTTTGGATTATGAGAGAGGGGTTGGCGCCGGGAATGGTAGTGATTAACCTGCGGGAGGTGGTAACCAGGGGGATTGACAAAAGAACAAGAAAGGGGAAGATAAACAAAGAAGAAAGTCTCTAAAACATCAAAGAAAAAATATTATTCAATAATCAATGACTAAAATTTAACTTACAAGCGGGGTTTAAATAGCTTGAAAAAAACTAACCTAGATAACCTAGAAAACCTATCTTCTTATCCAAATTTGCCCAAATCGGCAAATTTTTGTTCAATACAAAAACTTATCTAATTTTAAAAGAACTAAACAAATCAGATAACTCCTAAAAATCCGAGATCAAATCGGATTCAAATCCTATTCTAAATTGGCATACGAAGTATTACCAAAAATAGAAAAAAAAAACACCGAAAAATAAAAAAACATCGAGAATAGTGGAATTTGAGAATGAAGGAAAGGTCCATCTAGCAAAGCCGATGGACCCCACATACGCGTCGAGGCGAGCATTCCGGATTGGGGTTGAGCGTGTGAATCTGACCCCTGTAGCCAAAGTTATGGCACAAACACCGAACCGTACCGAAAACCGTCCTAATCTTGGAATTGACTCGACCACCTCCCATCTTTATGTTGACCCGCCAACCTGGCAACATCTGACTCGAGCCTCCTACATTAGTCACCCCGGGTTGGAAAGAACTCGACCCCGAGTTCGACTGCACTTTTGTTGGTAGGTCTGGATCTTCGTGCTTGATCCCGCTCAAAACTCGGAAGATAGAAAGTAGGTTAGTAGTATTGTTTACTTGGTCTGGAGGGGCTTCGTCCCGTCGAGGTGTCAACACAATTTTCTCCCTTTGATGCTAAAGGAATATGTATTCTTCCTCCCATCATGAATAACACTACGATCTTACTGCCAAGGCCGCCCCAACAATACATAACAGGTATCCATATGCACGACATCACACTAAGCATTGTCAAAATATTTTCCGCCAATGGAAAAAGACACGAGGCATCGTATATCTACCTTTACCTCACTTCCTCTACTCAACCATGACAACTTGCACAGCTTGGGGTATCGCTCTGTCTTCAACTGCAATTTCTGGACAGTCTCCTCGGACAAAATATTCTTATAACTGCGACCATCAACGATCAACTTGCATACCTTGCCCGTAATTGTGCAGGTTGTGCGGAAGATACTGTTTTTTAACAAGTCATCTCTTGAATCTTCCTTGGGGGTCAGCAGACTCCTGCGAGAAATTAACGTCTTACGGCCGTCCCCACAAAACACATCACCAGCCCCTTCGTCGTCATCCTCATGATTATCATAAACTGGCTCCCTAGTCTCCTCAGCCTCGCCTGCCTTGTCCTCTTCAATCAGTAGGTTCTTTCCCTTCTGATTAGCGGGTTTCTGACATTCAGGTAACTTGTGCCCCTGTTCACCACATCGATAACAACGAACAGCAGAGTTAGAACTACCAGACGTTGGTTGCTGGACGGGGCGAGACTCTTGGTGGAGAACTGGTTGGCTGCTTTGATCGCTCCTGATTGGTGGTCTTTTGTTCTACTATTTTTCAAAAACGAGGGCGCGTTGGTACGCCTCCGAAACAGTCCATAACGAGTGCAGACTGAGAACATCCTGCAATGGTTGGCATAGACCTCCCAAATATCGAGCCACCAGTTGCTCCTCCTTTTCGGATAAGTGGTTCCGCGCGATCAATTGGTAGAAGTCCTCTGTATACTCATCCACTGATCTTGTGCTCTGTCTCAACGTATGAAGCCGTTGAAACAAGGTTTGGGTGTAGCAAAAGGGGAGGAAGTGCCCCTTCATCTTCTTCTTCATCTTGTCCCAATCTGCAATCTTTGGATTGCCTTACCGATCTCGTGAACGCCGCAACTGCTCCCACCACACAGATGCACAGCCCTTCAACTTGATAGCAACTAGCTTCATCTTCAGGCTATTAGAGACCTCCTTGTACTCAAATATCCTCTCTACCTCATTCAGCTAATCGATGAAGACTTCAACATGGAGGGTTTCAGTAAATTCGGGCAACTCCACCCGAAAGGCGAGATCTCCGTGACACTCCTCCCATGCACGGTGCTCTCTGAAATGCCCACGCCGGGAATAGGGGTTAACGAAGGTGGACTCAGAGTCGTGGTCTGAAACCTCACGATCCCCCAAATCTAGCGCCGCCAACCATTGGGTCAACTCCGCTACTTGTCTCTATAGATCCTCGTTCATCGCTTCCAAGGCGATTGGGTCTCGAGACGGACCTTCCTCTGCAAGAACATGCCCACTATGACAACTACCATGGTTTAAATATTATTCATTAATCAATGACTAAAATTCAAAGGAAAAATATTATTCAATAATCAATGACTAAAATTCAACCCACAAGCCGGGTTTAAATAGCTTGAAAAAAATAACATAGTAACCTAGAAAACCTATCTTCTTATCCAAATTTACCCAAATCGGCAAATTTTGGTTCAATACAAAAACTTATCTAATTTTAAAAGAACTAAACAAATCAGATAACTCCTAAAAATCCGAGATCAAATTTGATTCAAATCCTATCCTAAATTGGCATACGAAGTATTACCAAAAATAGAAAAAAAAACACTGAAAAACAAAGAAACGACAGGAAAATAGTGAAATTTGAGGATGAAGGAATGATCCATCTAGCAAAGCTGATGGACCCCACGTGCGCGTCGAGACGAGCTTTCTGGATTGAGGTTGAGCGCGTGAATCTGACGTCTGTAGCCAAAGTTATGGCACAAATACAGAACCGCACCCAAAACTGTCCTAATCTTGGAATTGACTCGACTACTTCCCGTATTTACGTTGACCTGCCAACCTGGCCACATCTGACTCGAGTATCCTGCATCAGGGGTGAATAAAGGGGAGTTAAGTGACATGCTTTGAGGTGTTACCAAGTCATGGGTCAAGGAACTAAGGAACAACTGGCAATCTTATTGCTGCAAACCATGTTCACCAGCCCCTGGACCTGGGAAATTAATTCTAGTATTGTGTGTGTTAATCATGGAGAGAACCATCACTTAATTTACTACTTGAAACTTTCATGAGAGTTAATGCTTATTTATAATTATGTTGAAGCTAGAGAAAAATGCATAGAACTTTTGAAACACTTGATAGATTAAATTTCTGGTTTAATAAAATGTTATGAAAAGGTATGTATCACTAATGGGAAGAATTAAAGCTTGGTAGAGGTTTGAACTCCAAGTTGATGAATTCTGCATGAAACACTGTAGAGCAGCAGAACATCAATTTAGTCTCATTTAAAAGGGAAATTTAAGAGGAGATAATAAGACCCAACTCTGGTAAAGATAAACTAGAATATTGGAAGATGATGTGTTAAATGTTTGAGGAGGAATGGAGTTGTAGTTGAGCTTCGATTTGATACTTCAACTCCAAGGAAATAACAATTAATGTAGTAGCAGTAAATGGAGGCCTATGTAAAATATTGATAACCTTTCAAATGCTTTGAAATGAGTTTGTGAGTGCCCAGATAATCCGGGGACATGCTAGAAATGAAGATTTCAACATGGGCAAGTCCATGAGGAGTTCGTAGACTTGATTATAAACTTAAAAGCCGATATTTTAGAGGATTGCATGAACATGCACATACATAACTACATCCTTTTTAATTGGCATGAAATGATTAGTAATGATGAAATAACATGTTTAGGACGTGGTAAAGATGTTGTGGACACGGCGGGAGAGCCGGAGCCGAAAGTTGAATAGTGCTATCAAGGTGAGGGAACGAATTTGTACATTTATGTATTTTTACCGTGTTTTCTTCGCAGTATATAGTTTTAACTTGAAAAGCAAAAAATAGAGATTTTCATGAAAATTCCTGAGTTTTGGAAACCGTATTATGCTTATTGATATATTTCCATTTTGGAAATGAATTTTGAAGAAAATGCGAAGAATTGAATAAATAAAATATGAAATAGAAAAGATAAATATTTAGAAGTATCAATTCTCTGCACCGTATTTTCATACTTTCCTGCACCAGTGGTGGCTCCCTGATAGAGTCAGAGAGTATAGTACTAGTTATGAAAGGAGAGATTTGTAAAACTCTTATTTTTAATCCAAACTATCTGTTTTTAAAGCTTCCAATTTTCAAGAAATAAAACACCTTTTCCATACCCATAGGGTGTCTAGTACACGTATGTATTATTGCCCCGACAGTAGCGCGTAGTCGAACCGTGAGGGTAGGGATGGTTCCCCGACAGCAGCGCATAGTCAAACAGTGAGGATTCCTCCTGAGTACACTCTGGTTCCACAGGTATTGAAGTAGGGTTGTAGGTGATATCGATACTATTAAGATTATGATATGATTCTGGATTTGCCCACCACACAGCAACGCGTAGTCGAACTGTGGAGGCTATTGGTGTTGCTTTTATCCACCAAGGGAAATTACATAAATCATTCAGGGTACTGATGATTGAATTGGTTAAGACAAACATGCATGTGAATTTTACCGAGATTTCTTTGCATATTGGCATGCTTATATTAGATTGAAGATAATGCATTGACTAGCATGTTATTTTAAATGCATTGTATCTTTAGATTTCTATATCTTGTACACTTTAAGAATTTACTTCAAAAATACTTTTATGTATTATACACAGGTATAGTATACCTGACAGTACTGTTTTCCTCATTGAGCTCGAGTAGCTCATCCTTCTTTTGTGCGTATTTTTGCAGGTAGTAGACAGGTACTATGATCATATCTAGACTAGAGGAGTGAGGTCTTGTCTATCCATAGTAGGCTCTGACCGTCCTGTTGTTATTTGAATTTGTGTATTTGGTATTATAGGAGAGTGTTGGACTCCTATTCTAGACTTATGCTTGTATGACATTAAGATTTATTCGGTTGTGTTACTTTGACAATTTGATCATCTATGAGATAGTGTTTGTTTACATTTAAATTAATCAGGTTATACAGCTTTAGGCCCAGGGTTCACCCCCTAACCTGGCTGGTGTGGCACTTATCCCCTCTCAAGAGATGTGTGTTACACGCATGGTGAGGGGTCAGGGGCTATCGAGTGAGTTTACTCCTCAAAGCCCATGTCCACATCCTTGACTGACCCTTATGGGGTCTTTATGGCCTATGTAAAAAAAAAGAGCTCCGTTCCTCACCATATCAAACGGGCTGGTCCGGGCTCATCATACCAGGGGCATACATTGTGTTATGCCGGCACAGGAATGCCCAGTTCAATTGGACTTGTATCGTGGCCGGGCCGACCCTTTTTTTAAAAAAATATATATAATAAGTTTGTACAAAATTTAAAAACAAAAGAAAAAAATTAGAAGATTATTAAAAAATATACCTATGCCAACACGGAGCTACGGTGGGGGTAGGAGAGAGAGAGGATAGGATTAGAGTTAATTAATTATAATTTATGTAATTTAACGAAAATACCCCTGCCAACTTAGTAGGAGTTAACATTGTTGATAGTTTTTCCTTTTTTTTGTTAATCGAAGAAATCACAAGTTTATTTTAGAAAACAAAACCACTTTCCTCATTTTGCAAATCTTTGAAACCACATTTTTTTTTTGAAATTTATCTTAATAATAAGAGTAGTAATTATCACGCTCTCAACTGGGGCCGCACGCATTGCACTCAGGACCTCACCAAGCGAGGGGACTGGTCCCCATCCAGGAGCAAGACCTCAGAGACTCCTATACAATCAAAATCTAGAGATAATAAGAACAACGGAATTTATATATATAAAAGGAAGGGAGTTTACACAATTCCTTACAAGTACAATACAGTACAATATCCGGGTTTATATAACCCAATACTAGGATCTAGTCAAGTCACCCCTAGCAGTCAATACAACATAAGACGATACAAGTCTCACACACACATAATAAAATGAGGTATGCAGACCTCAAGGGAAATGTAATACACCCGAGTCAGCTACTCGGTATGTCCCAGACTAAGTCCGACCCTACTCCTTGTCGTCACCTGAGAAAACATCAATCAAGTGCGGAGCCAAAGAAAAGGCCCAGTAGGATTGCTAGTAATGCAATAAATGTAGCGAAAGCCATAAGCAAGGAATAGAATAAAGAAAGTGCAAACAAGCAAGTGAAACAAAATCACAAGCAAGTAACATGTCTCTGGGATGTGAATAAATTCACAGATGTACTCAATCTCCTGGCATATATGATACTAAGATACCTACGGTATCGTACGATATCCTCCAGATATCGTCTCCGGTCTACGCCAGATAGCGTTATATCAATCATGTATACATGGCCAAAAAATACACTCTCTGACTGAGTCTTCGTCCGATATATCATGCATGTACGTAAGAGATTGCTAGTATGAATACCTAACAACATGTATACATATATATTCAAGGCAGCAACATCTCGAATATATAATAATCAGTGATTTCCTCGAGATCGGTAGCCAATACGTATTTAAAGAGTGACTCAACTCAAATACGTATAAGAAAACATGGAAACAAATATCTCCTCAAGACGTAAAGTCAACACATATAAGGATACTCAACTCGAATATGTAAAGAAAACATCTCAAGAAAATAAGAGCACAAAAATCATAAGTACGGTAGGAAGAAGTGTGGGATCGAAAATACGCGTCTGGCATCGTGTGACACCAGACGATATATCGAAGCACAAATATCATATTTTATTTGTTTGTGGGTTCTTTTATTCCTAATAGAGGCAAGCCCCTATTATTAATTACCCCAGACAATGTTGTGGGAACCTCCGATTAAGGGCAAAAGTACAAGTAGAGATAATGGGAAAGAATAATCTTATTCATTGCAATATAAAATGATTTGTTACATATCAGTATATATATATATATATATATATATATATATATATATATATATATATATATATATATATATATATATATATATATATATATATATATATATATATATATATTTATTTATTTATTTATGACGCCGCCCCGCCTTGGAATGCAAGGCCCCGCCATACGATCCATAACCGTAAATGGCTGTATCAGACTTGAGACTTGAAAGAGATTTGTGACTAGGGTTCATATTGACTAAGTTGCCATTTAACTTCCCCTTTCATCAAGAACTGCACCTGACTGAGCCGCCGTTAGGAGTTGCGTCACATATGGTTAGAGAGGTCAAGGAGTCTAGTTTCCAATGCAGCTGATTTCATCTCGATTGGAGCTCCCTAGCAAAAGTTATTGGCATTTGAATAAAGGGTAGTCAAGCTGGCCGGGCTGCATTGACTAGCCATTTTCTCCACCAGAATATGCACTGACCGGGTTGCCGAAAGGGTCTGTGCTGTATATAACTGTTGAAGATCTAGATATCTAGTTTCTCACGTCATGAATTTCACCTCCATTGCAGTTTTCTGGAAGGAGTTATCAATTTTTGAAAATGGGTGATCAGATTGGCAGAATTTGATAGTGACAGAATTACTGGAATTGACCCTTATATTTATTAAAATCTATGCCGATTGGGCAACCGAAAGGAGCTGCACCATATATGTTCGGAAAGATCTTGATATCTAGTTTCTAATGCCGCAAACTTCTCCTCAATTGGAGTTCTCAGGCAGAAGTTATTAATTTTTAAAAATGGGTCTTTATAACAGCTATTTCTGCAGCAATCTCAATGAGTTTTGTGATTTTAGGTACTTCCATTCCTACAGCTTTCAAGATTTTTTCAAGCCCCTTCTTGACAAGATTTTCTAAGAAACTGAACTCTTTGGCATTCTCTTCATATTTCGCAACTATTTCTCTTCTTTTGCATCTTCTCTTAATTATTATGAGATCCAAATGCCTAACAGTTAGTATTTTCGTTTCTTGCAACATTGCAGAGATCTTCTGAAGCTTGCAAGATAGTCTAATGTGCAACTTGAAAGGGGCTTATAATTTCTTCAGGATGGTTGTAGTCTATATGAATTTTAACAATTTCAAATCTGAGGAGGGTGTCATAATTGTAAGCACAGGGCTGATTTAAGAGGTTGCATACAAGTGAACACCTCCACACTTCATTCCAAGGCGGCTCAATGACAATAATCATCTTTTTCTTCTTCTTCTTTTTTTTTGTAAAAAATTTGACAGAGTTTCCTCTGTATTTTGGGGCTTTAGCTTTTATACAAGCATTCACACATTCATTCATACATTCATATATTCATTCATATGTTTATTCATATGTAATCACAGCTTCTCGAATCCTTCATATCAGCAACCTTCATTGCTACAGCAGCAGCGGCCTTGGCTTCAATTCAGCAGCAACAGCCTTCTTTCGTGGCAGCTCAAGTAGCATTTTAGCAATTCTGGGCAGCAATCAACTTCAAAGAAGAAGCTGTTAGCGTCGACCAAAGCGTCGGCACAAGTCAATGACAACATAGCAAATGCTAGACCGTAAGCAACATCGGCAAAGAATAGCCATCAGCATCCATTCTTCAAGCAACTATCAGCATCCATGATCAGCATCCAAGCGGCATCCATGGTCTTGGGACAGCAACCATCAGCTTCATCAGCATCCAAATCAGCATCCAAGGTCTTGGGACAGCAACTATCAGCATCCAAGCGGCATCCATGGTCTTGGGACAGCAACCATCAGCTTCATCAGCATCCAAGCAGCATCCATGGTCTTGGGACAACAACCATCAGTTGGGACAACAACCATCTTCTGGAGGATCAACAATAATTCCGAATGATTTCGGCTGGCGTGGTGGCGAGGAGTGGGGCTGCTGGCGGCGAAGTTTGGTACGGTTGAAATCTCAACGGATAAGCGGCAAGCGGGCTTCAGGGAGGCGAGGCTGCGCAGACCGCTGCACCGGGCGTGGTTGGGGAAGAGAGCTGGGGCCGCAGCTGCGAGGCTGGGGAGAGGCCGAGGCTAGAGGCTGCTTGGGCGCTGGGGCGTGGTTGGGGAAGAGCTGGAAGCCTTGCGGGGCATGCATGGTCTTGGGGTGGTCTTGTACGAGGACCACGCGCGCGCTTAGAGGCTTGGCGCTAGAGCGTGCTTTCATTTGAAGCGCGCCTTGTGCTGCCAGCCTTGTGCTGAGCCTGTGGCCACGCTTGGCTTGCGTGGCCAAGGAAGCTTGTACGCTGCTGGGCTGTGACGCTTAGCGTGCAATGGGCGGACAGCCTTGGGACGGCGTCTTTGGTCTGAGGTCAGCCTTGTAGCGTTAGTGCGGTAGCGTCGCGGGCAGCAGCGTCTTGTGTGCAGGCGACTGGGCCCAAGTCGCGGCGCTGCAAGCGCGCACTTTTGGCGTCACCTTGGCCTTGGAAGGCAGTGTCTTGCAGCGTCTTGGTGAGCTACCTTCTTCTTCTTTGGGCTGTCCCCCTTTCTCTTTCTCTCTTCTCTACTTTCGCTCTGCTGATCCCTTCTCTTCCCCTTTTTTTTTTTCAATTCCCCTTTTTAAAGCCTTCTCATTCTCATCCTAGACGGGAGAATTTCTCTGCGTCATATCATAACCCCTCTGACCCTTTCGTTATAGGGATAGGAACAAGTTTCAAACAATTTTTATTTTTATTATTATTATTATATTTTTTTTAATTATTATTATTATTATTATTATTATTATATATATATATATATATATATATATATATTTGCCTCGGGATTTGTATTTTTTTTTCCATATTGCCTCGAGATTTGTTTTCGGACGAGGTTGCCTCGAGATTTGTTCTCGGATTATTATGAGATTTGTATTTCTTAAAGATCACCTCGAGATATGTTCTCAGGGGTTTGGAATTTGAGATTTGCCTCGAGATTTGCTCTCAGGCTATCTTGAAATTTGTTTCCTTGGCTTGCCTCGGGATATGTGTCCTTGGCTTGCCTCAGGATATCGCCAGATATATATTTTAAGAGAAATTTGGTTATATACCCCTCAAAAATTTCATAATCATTTTTTTTTTTTGGTGTAAACAAATGCCCCCTCCATACTTCTCTAGCGAAATTCGTTTGAGATAGAGAAGTATGAACATACAAAATTTTGATCTTTATGATTGAACCATTTTGGGAGACCCAAGGTCATCTTTTTCATCTTCATCATCTTTTGTTTTTCCATTCATTCATTCATTTCTTCTTTTTTCCTCCATCTGTTGGAACATAGGGGTTATGTATTTGCCTCAAGAAACACTTTTAATTGTGCATGACCGGTCTACCTTTTACAGGAAGCCGGACGTTCCGTCGTAGGCAAACATTTCTCATTAATGGGAGGCAATAGTTTTTCTCTATTGACGTCATTGAGCTAATCTTCATGACATACGGACATTCCTTTTTTTTCGGCTCATTTGTTGGTGATGGGGGGTCTCCTGAGGACAAGAACCTTTTCTCCTTCTGTAAATGTCTGGAATCGATCCCACTTGATATCTTTACTTTATAGACTTCAAGAATCTACTGTACTTCTATCCTCTTTTCATCGAGAGAGTCCAGTTCATCTATGTGAAGCCACATATTGTCTTTGTTTGAGATTTCATGCCATTTGAATTTCGAGAGAAAGGACTCCTCCAATTCCCAACACTAACGAGCATGGTGTGGATTGTATTGGAGTCTTTTAGGTGCGACAAGCCCATAACATTTCGGGGAGCCTATCATATTAGTCTCTTTTATTTTTGAAGACAACTTCCTTTGGAGTTGGATGACAATGGATAGCATTTTCATCTATTTGGCATACATGGCATCCTTTAACATGTTTAATACAATTTTTACCATGGTTGGCTAACGATATTCCATGCGCTTACTCTTAAGTCGCATCTTGGGGCCTAGATTGATGTGCACCATATATCATGAAGTATACATCGTGAATGACTTCGTTCACTTCTTTATATGAAAAATATCACATATATAAGGGTGAATCTTAGGGCTCCTCGCTTTATGTGAAAACCTTATGATTTGCCTCTTGAAAGTTTCTCATATTTCAGATATTCAATAAATGGTTAGCTCCAATCTTCCTCTTGCATTTCGAGGGTGAAGTCTTCCATTTTGCCCCTAATACTCTCCTCTTCAGCATCGTTAAGGATTGTATTTATGGGTCTCCAATTGATTTGAATTTCTTCATAGTCTGGATTTGCTGGCTCCCTCGTTGCTCTTGCTAAAGACTCAGCTTCTCTATTTAAAGCTCTGACCATCTTGCAACACTTGAGAAGTCAGGCTTATATATTCTGGAGTCTCCTTCAACTTATTTGATAGTGAGTTGCGAGCCTCCAAATATGTGTTTCTTCTTGACCTCATCAATGGAGGATACAAGTTTGAAATTTCATATTTTTTGGTTATCTCATCATATGAGAATTTGAGAAACCAAGGGAAGAATTGTGATATTTCATCATTTTTTTTTTAGAAATTTCGGTTCCATTGTTGGAATATGCGAAACTTCAAGAGTCATATTTTCACCTGACCTCATTGCTGGAGGATACAAGTTAGAATTTTTTCATATTTCCTTGGTGATCGCGTCATCTGAGAACCCAAGTGAAGAATTTGTATTTCATCATTTTTAGAAGCGTTATATTTTACCTGACCTCATTAATGGAGGATACAGGTTTGACGTTTCATATTTTCTTGGTAATCTCATTATATGAGTGTCTGAGAATCCAAGTTTGACATTTCATATATCTTGGTGATCTCATTATATGTTTGAGAACCCAAGTTTGACATTTCATATATCTTGGCGATCTCATTATATGTTTGAGAACCCAAGTTTCATATATCTGGTGATCTCATTATATGTTTGAGAACCCAAATGAAGATTTCATCATTTTTTAGGAGCGTCATATTTTACCTGACCTCATTAATGGAGGATACAAATTTGACACACCATATTTCCCCTTTGAAATCTCGGTTCCGTATCGGAAGCATGTGAAATTTCAAGAGTCATATTATACCTTACCTCATTGATAGAGGGTATAGGTTTAAGATTTCAAATTTCCTTGGTGATCTCATCACATGAGTGGTTGAGAACCCAAGTAAAGAATTTCCATTTTTATATATATTTTCGGAAAACATTTTTCCTTTTATATGTGTCATATCCCATTTTCTTTTGATTTCATATGCATCGTAGCTTGGCCCCAGCCGTTTAACAGGTTTATGGAGCTCCATGGCGTCATTTGTAGTATGAAGAAATAAGCTTTGATGTCTTCTTTCATTTTTGACTTTCAGCTTCTATGATCGGATAACACTTTTGGATTGGTTCTATGCAACTTTTCCATTAGCTCTTGAAGTGATGTCGAATGCGCTTTGGAAAGCCACCTCAAAATTTGTATCCTTTAGCCATCTTGGATTTTGTACTCTCAGGAAGCATCAGGATTTGTGTATCGATCACCTTGAGAATTGTGATGTGTGCTTTGTTGCCTCAATATTTGCATCATTAGCCGTCTTGAGACCTGTGCTCTATTGCTATCTCGAAATTCATGACTGATTCGATATTTGTATTTCATCATTTACCTCGAGATATGTACGATATCAACACCTCGAGATTTATACTGATTTGAGATGTGATTTACCACTTCGGGGTACACACTTCATCGTTTCAAGATTTCTAGGATTTGTTGCTACCTCGAAGTGCATGCTTGATGGCCTCCTTGAGATTTGAAACCATTTGGATTTGTATTTCCAGTTACCTCAAGATGCATGTCCTATCGCTGCTTTGAGGTTTGTGTTGCTCTGGGATCTATCATCGGCCATCTTGTGCTTTCACCGCCTCAAGATTTGCATCATTTTGAGATTTATATCTTTATCAGCCGTCTCGAGACCTGCGCTACCTCAAAATTCATGGCCGATTCGATATTTGTATTTCATCATCTATCTCGAGATACGAGCTCTCCATTGCCCCCTCGAGATTTGTGATGCTTCAAGATTAGTGCTTCACTGCCTTAGGATGCATACTTCAATGCTCCTAGGATTTGTCGCCACCTCGAAGTACATGCTAGATCGCCGCTTCGAGATTTGTAGCTGTTTTGGATTTGTATTTCCATTAGCCATCCTGAGGTCCGTGCTCCATCACTGTCTCGGATTATGCATGGCTGCTTTAATATTTGTATTTCATCATCTACCTCGAGATGCGTGATGTTTTGATATGTGTGCTTCACTACATCGGGATGCACACTTCATCAATCTGGAGTTTGTATTTCATCAGCTGTCTCGGGATATGTGCTCTACTATCCCTCAAGATTGGTGCTGCCCCAAGGTGTGCTTCGCTATTGCGGGGTCGCACACTTTATCAACTATCTCAGGACGTGTGCTCCATCATCACCTCAAGATCTATGATGCTTTGAGATGTGTGCTTCACTCAAGATGCGGGCTACATCGGTGCCTCGAGACTTATGGTTGCTTCAAGATTTGTATTTTCATTGACCGTCTTGAGATGCATGCTCCATTGTTGCTTCAAGACTTGCGTCATTTCAGGATTTATATTTTCATCGGCCATCTTGAGATGTGTGTTTCACCATGCCTCAAGATTTGTGCCATTTTGGAATTTATGAATTTATATTTTTATCAGCCATTTTGAGATTCGTGCTTCATCATCGCTTCGAAATCATGGTTGTTTCGATATTTGCATTTCATCAGCTACCCCGAGATGTGTGCGCTATTGCCCCCTCGAGATTTGTGATGTTTCATGATTTATATTTCATTGGCTGCCTTGAGATGTATGCTTTACCATGCTTCAAGGTCTGCGCCATTTTGGAATTTATATTTGCATCGGCTATCTCGAGATGTGTGCTTCACCATACCTCAAGATTTGTGCCATTTTGGAATTTACATTTCGATTGGCTATCTTGAGATGTATGTTTCGCCATGCCTCAAGATTTGCGCCATTTTGGGATATATAGGCTATCCTGAATGTGAGTTTTACCATGTCTCAAGATTTGCACCATTTTGGGATATATAGGCTATCCTGAGATGTGAGTTTCACCATGTCTCAAGATTTGCGCCATTTTGGGATATATAGGCTATCCTGAGATGTGAGTTTCACCATGTCTCAAGATTTGCGCCAGTTTGGGAAATTTATATTTTCATCAGCTGTCTCAAGATGGGCGTTTTGTCATCACCTTGAGATCTGTGTTGCTTCGATATGTGTGCTTCACTGCATCGGGATGCACACTTCCTGGCTTGGGATTTATATTTTTATCAGCTGCCTCGAGATGAGCGTTTTATGATCACCTTGAGATTTGTGCTGCTTCGAGATGTGTGCTTCACTGCATCGAGATGTACACTTCTTTGCTTGGGATTTGTATTTTTATTAGCTATCTCGAGATGTGCATTTCATCATCACCTTGAGATCTATGCTGCTTCGAGTTTCACTGCATCGCGATGCACACTTCCTTGTTTGGGATTTGTATTTCATCAGCCATCTCGAGATCTGTGCTCCATCGCTACCTCAAAATTCATGGCTGCTACCATATTTATATTTCATAATCTACCCCGGGATGCATGCTCCATTGCCACCTCGAGATTTGTGATGTTTCGAGATGTGTGCTTTACCGGCTAAGGGTGCACACTTTATCACTGGATTTGAAGATGCTGTTTCTTCGGGATCCACACTGGCATTGCCGCTTTTTGCATTCATGCGGTTGATGTTGGATGAGATGTCTTTTCTTCTACAGGGGATGTAGAATTTTGTTTTCCCTGTGTTGGATGGCAAATTTCTATCACTCGGCTTTGGATAAGGAAAGACCGGCTCTATCTCGCCGGCGGAAGAGAGAGTCCCATCGCGATCGCCAACCACCATCTGAATCCACCACTTTATTGCGTAGATTTCTTTATACCATTCATGCCCCCAATTTATATCAGAAATGCGTCTTTTATTTGTGACCATATCTGAAATGATTCGAGTGCAGATTTGTTGGTACTCTTGCATGATTTGCAGTGAATTGCCAAAGGAGTGAAGTTTTACACTTGTATACTCACAAGTTGTCATAAAGTGCTCAAGGATAGAAATACCTAAGGTTCGTCTTTGTTTCACCGGCTTGAATTTTTCTTTTTGTTGAGGGAAAAGGTTATTCAACTTTTGTATATATGCCTTCAAGTTGATATGCCACTAGGCCAGTCAGCTGTTGCTGTATTTGTATATTGTATGTTTTCATTTGTTGAAATTTCCTTCAAGAGGAGTTTGGGTTGGAAGATTTTGTTGTTGAGGTTCACCCCTGTTCACTGCCCCCTATGTGGTACGTGGCTTGATCCTTCTTGAATAGTAGAAATGGTGGGCCTCCTCGAGCATCAATGATCATCCAGACGATAGAGTTGACTTAGCGTCATCTTATCGATTTGAGCTTCCTAGATATCATGTAGGGTTTTTTTTATGGAGAAACCCTTGGAGGTCGACCACCCTTATATGCATCGGGTTGAGGTTATGACTCCGCAATAGTTGAGTTCTTCTCCACCAACAAAGGATATTAAAGAACACATTTGAATATTTTTAAAGTCTTGAAAGAGGACAAAATCCAACTACTGATAAGGGACCTGCATCTCTCAATAAGTGGACTTCAGATAATATTCTCTCTTTTTTTTTTCTTTTCTTTTCTTTTTCTTTTTTTTCTTTTTTTTTATTTTGTTTTTTTTTATTTTTTTATTTATTATTATTATTTTTTTTTTTGATTTTTTTTGTTTTCTTTTTGTTTTTTTTGTTTTTTTTTTGCAAGACTTTAGCAGGTTTGAAGATTCCCTTCTGTCAAACCTTTTGAAGATGTGCTCATTGTCTTCCTATGTAGAAACTATTTTCTCAGGCTGGGCTGGGGTAACCTCTACAAAACGCAAGTCTTGATCGATTGGATCTTCATATCAGACCAAGAGAATCATATTAAGTCAACGTCCCATGAATGGAAGTTGTGGGACTATTATGATCTCTATGGATGGTGAGTTTCCAACTGCAACGAAGACCCCTTTATAAAATTTATTTGGCTCTACTTGTACTTTTTGCCTCAAAGATGGGACGAGGAATATGTCCCACCGGGCGTGCAAGAATTTGTGGGATCGAAAATACGCGTCTGGCATCGTGTGACACCAGACGATATATCGAAGCACAAATATCATATTTTATTTGTTTGTGGGTTCTTTTATTCCTAATAGAGGCAAGCCCCTATTATTAATTACCCCAGACAATGTTGTGGGAACCTCCGATTAAGGGCAAAAGTACAAGTAGAGATAATGGGAAAGAATAATCTTATTCATTGCAATATAAAA